>OY284413.1:32547704-33166894 GCA_958301585.1 Merodon equestris
TTGTTACCGTTAAGTTTGTTTTTAAGTCGTCTTGTTTGTGGTCGCTTCTGGCGATGGAGTTGACGAAGCGACCTTAGTTCGTAGCCTTTTCATTCATGTTTTTTTTTAATCCATGTTCTTGGAGCAAATAAAGTTGTACGTCAGTGACATTTCACGATTGTTGTTTGTCCGTTAAGTTTCGATTTAAAGCGGCGTTAAAGATCGTCACGGAGCACATTTGGTCTCTGTTTTAATAATCGATTTCATCAGGTCACAAGACATTTCAAACCCCACCGCCTACCTTACACCATCCGAAATGAAAGGCACTCGCATGCATCCGAATTTGTTCCGCGGACGGAAGCCGTTATTTAATTAAGCGATAACAGAACCTAATAATATGTACAACAAAATTTCACACACTTTGCTGGAAGCTACAGTCCTAGTGTTATCATCAGCTTCACACAACTATGAGGTAAGATACATCCAAAATATTCACTAAATTCTCATCGTTTCTCGCCACTATCGCTACCGCCGCTCCCCGTCTTCGGTTGATTCTCTGCCAATTCCTGGTCGAGACGCTCTTTCGCACGAAAGACCTTCGATTGCAGGTAAAACGATCCGCCTTTCGCCTTATCGTTCACGTTAAACAAGTGTTCGAAATTCTTCTGAATATCTTCCGGTTTCATGTCTTTTAGATTCAGAATTTGCTTCGCCTCTTCGAGTGTCATTCCTGCAACATTTCGCATTTGTCTTTTTCACTCAAAATTCTCTTTAAATTCTAGACATTACCTGTTCTCGCATTAGCAGCAGCCCGATTTTGACCTTGTTGTCCACCGCCAGCACGTTTAGCGGCTTCTTGTGAGGCTCGTATTTCCTGTTTCAAAGCTTTGGCAAACGCTCGCCCGACCGCCTGTCCACCGAGCACGATGATCTGAACAAGATACTTTGCCATTTTAACACCGTTCCAACTGTTATTTCTATATAATTAAAAATTCAAAAAGTAGGAACCTCTCAACATTGCCGAGTTTTGACATTACACAATCAAATCTAACCTGCAAAACATTTGACAGTTGATGCTACGATGTTTTATTGCCATGGGTGACATGTTGGTGGCACTGCTGAAGAACGACAACATAGGGTGGCACTTGGGAAATGTGATAGAAAAATAATAATAATCAATTTATGATTTTAAAATATTTTTTTTTTGTGGAATATATAAAAGTCTTGATGACCTTACTAGAATTTATCGATAAATGTTTCGTGTAGCGCAAGTGGCTGATGTACTTTGTTTTCGAGTGACTTTGACTTTTTCGTAGAAAGTTTTCGAGATTAAAGTGTTTCTAATATTATTTTTAGAATCTGATTTCGGCCACGGGATCATGCGTTTCTCGGACTTGTTTTACCTCTTGAGCTTTGATCCATGGATGTCTGGCTCAATTGTTGATGTTATATTTTTCATCGTTAGGCACATGACAATATGAGAAGTGAAGAACAGAGCAAAGAAGTTGACCGTGTTTAACATGGCAAACACCAGCTTCGATCTGTTTCGAAGTAGCAATAAGCCTCGGTTACGGACGGATACAGTACTGACAACCCGTATAAACGAAACAATCTGCTAGTTTGCGCTTGAAATATGCCATCTTTTAACAGACCAGGTGCAGACAACCTAGTATGCCTTCGGGCCTTCTACGGAAGAAAAAGATGATTGACTCAAAGATGACTTCTATAATCTCCTGTACGCCCAATCACGCAGTTATGACACCAAAATTGTACTGGGAGATTTAACGCAAAACTGAGGACATATTTGAGTCGACCATAGGTAAACATAGCCTACACAACACTACTTCCGACAACGGATTCAGGCTAATTGACTTCCTAGCAGGGCGTAACTTCCTTGTAGCAAGCGCACGATTCCCAAATCCCAACATCCATAAAGGAACCTGGCGATCACCAGATCAATCGACCATCAACCATAATGGTCACGTTGCGATCGACGCCAGACACTCCTCCAGCATCCTAGATGTACGAACCTTCCGAGGAGCTAATATCGACTCGGATCATTAGTTTGTTGTAGCCAAGATACGAATGAGGATTTCAAGGATGCTACGGAGTCGAGCAAGACAATAAGAGTTTGACGTCGGAAAGCTACAACCACAGGAGACCGCTAAGATCTTCGCCGGCCGAGTTTCCCCCAATCTCTCGCAAAGTACGGTGACACCGGCATAATCTACAGTACAACAGTTGACGCATTGCCAGCGCGCCATGTGTTGGGTTTCAAACCGCCACTAGCTAGAAAGCCTAGAAAGCCCACTCGTGGGCTTTACGAGCAGAAAAGGAGAGAGGAACACACACTTTTAACGAAGAAAAAAAAGAGAAGAAAGACGGACAACTAGTAGTAGAGTCACGGTCGATGTTGAGAATATGGAAAAACCACTTCTGTAGACTGTATGACGGCGTAATAGATCTGATACCCCTGTCAGGCAGAATGATCCATTCGCAACGGACGAAGAGAGAGAATTCTATTCATAAAAGGCTGCGTTGCAAAGAGCGCTCACAGACTAAGTGAGTCCTCTCTGTGGAAGCAAGCCAACTATGGACATGCGGCCATACTCAGAATAATAGACGGCCTGGGAAGGAAACATGGTTTTAGTAGCCTCGCAGCTACGACCGACTATATTTCCCCCCAAAATGACTTCCCTGTCGGGGAAAAGGATAGGTATACTGAGAGAGAAGAGAGAGTGGCTATCAAACGCCGTAATCAACGACCACGAGATCACCTTCTTCACCGACGGATCGAAAATGGACACAAGCACTGGAGCCGGGTTCTACTCTGATACCCTCCACAAACAGGAATCATTCAGACTCCCTGATCTGTGCAGCGTTTTTCAAGTAGAAATCCTGGCAATAGAGAAAACAGCCAAACACCTACAGGTACCCGATATCCCACCATCTGATATCACTATCTTCGTAGACAGCCAGGCTGCACTGAAGTCAATAGAATCCTGTATAACGAGATCAAAGGCTGTCAAGAAATGTCGCGACTCACTAAAGTCCATCAGACACCACAAAGTTAAACTCTGCTGGGTCCCGGGCCACAGCTCAATCGCAGGGAACGAAAGAGCAGACGAATTGGCCAGGCAAGGGTCTGAAATGGACATCAGCGAAGCGGACACGTCATTGCAACCACCGATCAGCGCATTATACCGGATCATAAACGACACAATCATCAAAGAGGCCAACTCGTCTTGGCTTACAAGAAACGACAGCTACATGACAAGATCATCGTGGCCAGAGCTCAATGTCGGAAAAAACAAAGAAGCTCCTGGCACAGGACACTGTCCCATTGGAGCAATGCTCCGGAAATGGGACTCGGGATCCAGCGATCTCTGCCGGAGCTGTGGCGATGAGGAAGAAACTGAGACGATCCAACATCTGCTTTGCCACTGTCCAGCTCTCTAGAATCGACGCCTAGTGTCGCTAGGCCAAAGATTCTTTACAGAGATTGCGGACGTGGCTAATTCAGATATATCGGATTTTCTAAAATTCATTAAGAGCACGGGGTGGTTTCAGCCACCACGTGGCCTCTCGAGTGGAAGTGATGTTTAACCATCACACTCCCCTTCTCTAACCTAACCTAACCTAAGAGAGAGAATCCCATACACCTGATCTAGATGAAAGCTTGTTATTTCGAAGCTTAAAACTGAAAGCCTTTGTGGATAATCTGATAGGTTCCTATCAGTGTGGTTTCAGGCCAGGTAAATCCACAATATATCAAATTTTCACACTGCGGCGAAAAGACTCAAGAATTCCAAATCGACACACACCATCTTATTGTCGATTTTAGAGCCGCATATGACAGTGTGCATAGGGACGAGCTATACCGAGCCATGTCTAGTTTTAACATCCCTGTCAAATTCGTCCAATTGTGAAGGATGACAATGGAGAATTCTCGCTGCTCCATTAAGGTCGGTAGCGAATTAACCGAGACCTTCGATGTTAAAAAAGGATTTAGGCAAGGTGACGCACCGTCATGTAACTTTTTCAGCATCGTGCTTGAAAATATCAGACGAGACTCACTGGTCAACACAAAGGGTACGATCTATTTCAAGTCTGCGCAATTGCTTGCGTACGCGGATGACATTGACGTAATTGGGCGAGCACAACGAGACGTCAATGAAGTGTTCAAAAGCATTGAAGCAGAAGCGGTTAAAATGGGTCTTTCGGTGAACGAGGGTAAAACTAAACATAGAATTAGTCTAATTAGTCTGTTCAATGACGCTGTTCTGGACTGTTCCGGACAGAAAAGTACACCTTTTACTGTTCAGTGACAAAAATTTCTGTCCGAAAGTGTTCTGCTTGGTGTTCAGTGACGGTGTTTCGGACACTTCAGAACACGATTTTCTGCACCTACTCTGGAGTCAGAACAGATTCGTGAAAAGTGTCAAAAGCAGCTGTAATTGGAAAAACACTAAAGTCCTCGCTAAACCTTCATATCATCACTGAAAAATGTTGTTGACGAGTCACTAATCACACTAATTTCACTATCAGTGCCCACCACAACTCTTCCAAAGCATTTTTATGTGAATTCACCCTTGTTTATTATTTAATTCAAAAACATATTTATTACAATCTGACATATAAGATGTTTTCCGCTTTTTGACAACTAACATACGGCTGTACTTTTCTGTTCTAACTTGATCTGACAGTTTTCACGAATCTGTGCTGTCCTGTCCTGTTCTGTTCTGATCTTTTCGTCATTGAACACAGCTAATAATATATCCAAAAAAGGCGCACAACACCGACGTCTTGGCCAGAACGTAACAATTGACGTGTACCTTGGCTCACTAGTGACCACCGACAACAGCACCAGTGCTGAAATTAAACATGGAATTACTTTTACCAACCGTCGCTTCTTTCAGCTCAAGAAGCAATTGAGAAGTAGAACCCTCTCTCGAAAAACTAAGGTAGCACGTTTACGGCGCAGAGACCTGGACCTTAATGAAAACGGATGAGGTCGTTTCGAGAGGAAACTTCTGCGTTAAATCAATGGTCCCGTTTATATAAACGGAGAGTGGAGGAGAAGATACAACGACGAACTGTACAGGCTGTACAGCGACATCGGCCCAGTACGACGTCTCCGGATGGAACATCTTAGACGTTCTTAGGCCATGTAGAACGAATGGACAGCACAGCTCCAGCCCGAAGAGTCTTCGAATCCAACCCTGAGGGGACGCAACAAGGATGAGATGGCGCACACAGTTGGATGGGGATCTTAACCAACTGGAAACAACTTGCAAAATATGGAGTTAGCTGGAGATGCTTGTTGGTTGAGGCCTAGGTTCACACTGGACTGTAGCGCCATCTAAAAGGAAGAAGAGGCACAATGTGATGCAGAAAATCCTTGCCACTGCTCCAACAGTAGTTCGCTTTTGTTCCTTTATGGACCATTTCCAAGACGTTCAAACGATGCTTAATAGCTTGATGACTCACGGCCAATGAATCTGCAACGTAACAAGAACTATGTTCGACAACTACTTGAAAGAAAAAGCTGAAACTTATCATACGAACTACTGGCATGTGCACCCAAGCCTAGCAGGGAACAAATATTTTTGTTGATTGAAACACCATCTCTGTGTCCAGCCAAGAGCTTTTCACATTACATTCGAGCGGCGCCGTTGAAAGTTCATATATGCAATGATGAGTAGTAGGTTGTGACGTTTCTGATCTGACATTTCTGACCAGCAAGTATCGCTAGCGCCACCTGTTGGAAAACCGTGAATTCTCACTTAAACACCTGATATTGATAAAATCTTGCCTTATCAATCTTAGTGAATCATACAATTTATCCATTTGATGACAATAGAGTGCGGTAGAAGCCAATGAAATCCCTCAAAAACCTTTTGCTTGATAAATATCGGCTTTCGAAGTGTTTTGGCAGGTTCATCTCTTTTTTTCCATGACCTACCTTCTTTAACATACGAGTAGTTGTTGAAAGCCCATTTCTCAAACATCGATAATTTTATTGATGCTCGGGAAGCAGATCACGGACCTCAATGCGACGGAGCAAATTTTTGTTAAACCAAGAACAGATGGAATTTATACGTCAAATTTTGAGATTAAACCAAGGCGTTTCACGTGATCGTGAATGATTGAATTCGATAAATTAATTCCCTAGTTTTGTTTTAATCAGCTTCAACCACCCTTCTAGAGATAGAATAATAAGCTCGGTTCATGGTCAATCTACTCGTAAAGCCCACATACCTATTCTTTTTTTCTTTCAGGTATACGTCTAGGTACTTCGTCGTACCCTGCATTCTTCAGCCACTCTGCCTGCGGGACCGTATTTGGGTAATTGCTTCACGGGCTCCTGCTTCTGTTGCTGTCCTTGCAGTTTCGGATCTCCGTAGTTCCGTTTGCATATTTCGTACTTAGCGCAAATATCCATCTAACATTCTTTCGATCCCATCTTTCGTCTAATTAGTGAAGCTGAATTCGTATAGTACCTCGAAATACCTCGTCATTTAACGAAGCATCTACAGTTGACGGCTTGGACACTCTGTTCAATAATAACTTCCCTTGGTACAAAGGAACCGCATTTGATTGTAGTTACAGTTGATCGAATCAGAGTGTGAGTCCATCTACCCTTAGTAATATTATTCCATCCGGTTTGGGTCGATGTTTCCACTAAGTGTATCAACTTTAATTGACATGGACTAGGTCAATATAAAATGCATTAAAACTGCGGCTTTATCCGATATCGTCCGGTAACCGCGTATGTTCGCAGCGCACAAAGCCGGTATACCAGTGAAAGTTCCTGGGAACATGCTTTTTAACTCAGCACCAAACTGAGATGCAGCGCAAAGATGAAAAAAACTGACCACTCTAGAAAGTAAGATCCTTTTGTCTACCTCCGTTTGGTAATAAGGAGTACCTTTTGCAACAGAGAGCACCGTGGCGCAATGGGTAGTGTGTCGGCCGCTGACGCAAGATGAGCGAGTTCGGATCCCGATAACACCAACGCCATCGAATGATGATTCGTGGCTTCTCTCCTCAGCGGGGTACTGGCAAAACCCCCCGTTGTACACTTGCAAAAAATAAGCTTGGCTCCGGCTCTTCATGAGCTGGAACGCCATCTAAGGCGTCTGTCTGGCAGTACAATGGACACAGTGTTTGTATCTGAGTGCTCCAACAGAAAAAAACCTTTTGCAGCACTGATGCTTTGCCCCGAAAACGGCTACCACGGAGGATAACTTGACAAAAATCCACGATCTCGTATGGGCAGACCGCCGATTGAAGGTGCGCGAGATAGCTGAGACAGTAGGCATTTCAAAAGATCGCATGAAGTTTTGGGCATGAGAAAGCTGTCGGCGCGATGGGTGCCGCGTTTGCTCACTCCGGAGAACAAGCGCAACCGTGAGACTTCAGAGCAATGTTTGACGCTGTTTAAGCGCAATCCGAAGGAGTTTCTGCGTCGTTTCGTCGCAGTCGACGAAACATGGATCCACTGCTACACACCAGAGACCAAGGAACAGTCGAAACAGTGGACTTCACCCGGTGAACGTGCTCCCATCGGCCGGAAAGGTGATGGCCACCGTTTTCTGGGATTCACAAGGTGTGATCCACATCGACTAGCTGGAGAAGGGCAAAACGGTCACAGGGCTGTACTATGCCAAATTATTGGGCCGATTCGACGCCGAATTGAAGAAAAAACGGCCCCACTTGGCGAAGAAAATAGTGCTCTTCCACCATGATAACGCACCGACTCACACCTCCGCCCTCGCCACGTCCAAATTGGTCGAATTGGGCTACGAACTGCCATCCACCGTATTCTCCAGATTTGGCCCCGTGCGACTTCTTTTTGTTTCCAAACTTGAAAAAGTCACTCGCCGGGCAGAAATTTCAGTGGAATGAGCCTACTTTGCAGACCTCGAGAAAACGTATTTTTCAGACGGGTTAAAGAAGGAGCATCGCTGGGTCAAGTGTATCGAGCTAAAAGGAGACTAAAATCGCCATTTCCCCAAAAATTTTGTTTTTCTTTTGTAGGCTAAGTACTTATCGGACCACCCTCGTATATAGGACAATTCTAAGACTGGACTTTTTGATGTGAAGGTCGAAAAGATTGGTGTCAGCCATAATTTGTGCGATGAGTGTTTATATGGAGAAGGCATGGACCGAAGGCTACGTGGGTTGGTGTTAAGGGGAATCATGTGCAATTATGTGGGGCTTTCAATATTACCGCTGAGAAGGTGAATAAAAAGAATATCTGGAATATCGCGCCGTTCTTCAAGGGGTTGGAGGTTGATTAATATAAGGTGTAAATGTAGTCAATATGGAGGCGAAAATTAAGTTCACGGTCACAAATGACCTGGGTGGTGAAGAAGAGCACTTGCGGGAGTAAGTGATGCCATTTACTACATTGAGCTCGAGAGCTCGAGATAGTTTTTTTTGATACCAAGTAGTGAAACTGTTGAAGCCAGATTGGAGAGAGCACGAGGCAACAACGGAAGATATGTGTTTAAATATTTTCATATCATAGTCATACTCGTATATGGAGAGCTGAGAGTTCAGAATAACGTTGTCAACATCATTAATGGTTAGAATAAATATCAACGGGTCGAGATAACTACCTTGTGGGACACCGGAGGTAGCATTCATTGGATTAGAGACAGAAGAGAGAAACCGAGGGCAATGAGCTTGAGGAGTGTAATTTGGTAAGACATTTTGTCAAAGACGTTGCTGAAGTCAGTGGCAACAGCGTCTACTTTTTTGCCGGCTTCGAGTGCACACAAAGAAAACAAGTAAAACAAACTCGACCAGATTAGAGGCTGTCGATCGAGCTTTTAGGAACCCATGTTGGTTAGGTGAAAATATGGGTTTGCAGTGAAAGAAAGTGCATCATTAACGAAGTTCTCGAAAAGTTTGGGTATGAATGAGAGCTTGGCAATTGGACGATAGTTGGACACATAATTGCTCAGTCCTTTTTTGTGGACTGGAATAATATAAGCACATTCCCAAAGTTGAGGAAAGAGTCCTTGAGAGACAGAGCTTTGAAATAGAGTGGTAAGGGGTGAAATAAAATGGTTCGCGCACTTTTTTAAAACTAGCAGCAGATAGTCGAGCCGGGAAAGTAGTCGTCCTTTGGGTTGCGTATTGGGTCGGGAGTTATGTTCAGTGAGACAAGAATAGTCGTGATCGGGTTGACGATCCTGGTCGGTGAATGATTGGCTGAAGAAATAAGCAAAGATGTTGGCGTTTATTTCGGGTTCGTTGAAGGGTTATTAAGAGAATTAAATCTAGAGGGGTAGTTATCGGTTTTACGTTTTGTATTAATGAAGTGGAAGAAACACTTGGAGTCGAAGATAAGGGATGATTGCATTCGGTTCAGGTATCGGAGATAGAGCGATTCTCATAGCTGTGCAAATTTAGTGTAGGACTGCATGTAATTAGAAAGGAAAGAAAAGGAAAAAGGCGTGCCAATTTTTCTTTCTTTTATTGCGTAAAGAGTATAGTATGTAGTTCCTTGGTATCCTTGGTTCCTGGAGTATAGATCCTTGGAGTATAAAGATGGATGAAGATGGTTACTTGGGGTAACAACGCAGTTTACGGCATAAGATGAGAAAATTAGGTCGAGTTGTCTGTCCATGTTATTGGTGACGTTACTGAGTTGCAGAATGCCAGAGTTAGAGAAATGATCTGTGAAAAGTATTACTTTACCTGAGGAGGGGCGGCAAGGTAGGGTAGGTTTTGGGAATTAAGGAGTACTGCGGAGGTTTTGGTGCATAACCTTCTGACGTTCTGGTAGTACAAGGATATGTGTTTGTAAGAAATATTCGATGGGTGGAGAGATGTAGTGGTGATTTAAAATAGTTTTTGAAAGGAGAGCATGTTCTTTGCAAGTGTGCAATGCGCTTTGAACTACATGGGCGGCGAAGGTGGAGAGGTCGTTATTTACATCAACGGGGGAGAGGCCTTCATGGTGGATTGAAACTAGGATGTTGGTTTTAGTCTTGCTGTCGATATAAATTGAGTCAGATTTTCGTGGAGCTAGGCCAAATAGAGACGTACATTTTCGTAAATTCTTCTGTCTATTAAACGTGACATAACGTAGCGGTCTTCGGCGTTAAGTTCGGCAAGATCTTTGGTGAGTTCGGCCTAGGGAAGGAGGAATAGATCTAAGAAAGAGGGGGAAGGGCTGGATGGGGTGCTCACGTAGTCCGCATGTGTTTTAAAATGCAACCTGTTACTGAGCAATACTCTAAAATATTTTACTATTTCCTTTTATCGGATATTATGGTTGCCGATCCGGATAGCGATGAACTATACACAGTCCAGGGTTTTTCTAATCGGGATAAGACCGGCTTTTGTTTCGTGATCGTCTCGACGACTTGAAAGTGCTTTGCAACGGTCACCAAAGGGGACCCAGCACGGAATCTTGAGGTACCCCCAAGGAAATGTAGTAAAATTTAACTCCTTATTTTGTTTAAGTCTTAAATTCTTGTTGGTGACTTGCTGTCCTAAATAAATAGTAAATGTTTCGTGCTTATTTGGGACCCGCCAATTGAGTTACATACGATTTTTGTATCTAGTGTCACCACTGCGCAGTATTCTTGGCCTTCACTCCAAGAATGTTTTGCTAGGACTTCAGACGTGAAGGTAATATTGTTTTAATGGCGTCGACAGTGGCGAATCTGATGATTTGTTACAGCTTCCGACTCTTCTGCCACAGTGAGCAATCTCTCGAATATTATTCGTTCTAGGATCTACCTTACTGTGTGTAACAGTCATATGGTTCCAGCGATGGTTCTCCATGTGGTTTATTTCCTTTTGGTAGGGGTACTAGCTGCTGTAACTTGCATAGTTCCGGGAACACGCCCTCCATATATGGTTTCTTTTGTACGGCGGCCTTTAATGCTTTAATGAGACGAAGTATTATTCCAGGACAGATCTCGAAGAGTAAGACGTAGGAAACATTGTATATTCTCGACTCTGGAAATGCAAATATGATGATAACAAAACGAAAGCTTTGCTAACAAAATAAAAGTTCTGTAGAGGCATCGAGTCATGTAGGAGTTCAAGCGTTATTAAAGCCACAATTTCACGCTTTAATAATTATATGGTCACATAATGTGCCTTCGATTCTTGGACAGTGGAAATGGTTTCCGTGAAAAGGCGATTGATTGGGACTAGAATTTGTTAAACAGCTTTTGGAGCACCAGATAGAAAAAATGTTAACATCCAATTAAACAAGGGAAGAGTTATGTCCCAAAGAAAGGGTAGGAATGTTTAATGATCATTTTAAAATGATTAATAGAAGTGGACCTGGGTGGTTGCCTTGGGGAACGCCAGAGGAAGCAAGGAATGGGGTAGAAAAGACATATCTAAAACGAACATTATAAAGGCGGTTTTCTGGTTAAGAAAATATCCACTTCAATAAAATGGATTCAAAGCCCATCTGAACAACAACCCAACCGACAATTTTGCCTGTAGTTTTATTAAAATCGGTTGAAATAGCGTCGCCTTCCATGCCATCGTATAAGGCCGAGATGGTAAAGGAAACAAATTCGATGTTTTATTGTTAACAACGCTCGTCAGAATTTTTTTGAGATTTTGGACTAAGAACAAACGAGTCGTCGGCGGAAGATTTTTTAGAATGTTGATGGTCTTGTTGGGCTTATTTGAGGTTTCGCCACTGAAGGAGAGGCGGGTTAGACACTGTCAGATATTTTTTTTATGATTGACATTTATAAGGTTGGCGTGCGCAAGGTTCGTTCAAATGCAGATAAGTATCAACATAGTTAGAGAAGTCATTAAGGGATTCAGTACGAAGGGCATGGGACTTGTTGTGTAAGGCTTAGGTTTCAATGATCCTGTGATCGTGCAAAACTAAATTAATGGTGCCGAACAGCTCTTGTTGAAATGCGACATTGCGATGTAGAAAGTTCTCAAATTCTTTCCAGGATGCTTGATAAACTTTAAAAAAAAAGGTTTATTTCTGAAATCGTGGGGTAATTATTTCATCGTTTTTTAGCGTCAAAGGTATTTCATTTATAAAGCCACTGTCTCGTAAGTGTCTTAGCAGTTGTCAAGTTATCATATCGAGTTCAGTATTTTTTCAGGGTTTACTCCAATGGCAAGATAATTAAAAGCAAAGTGAAAATAATTTTTGTATTTATGTTTTATTATAAAAATACAGTTAATGTTAAAAATTAATTCTTTATTCTAAGCACAATTAAAACCTACGTTACAAGCAATAGAAAATACTTAATATTTACAGGAAAGAACGATAATTTCAACTATTAAATAAATAATTAATGTCTCTCTGCAGCTAACAGGAAAAAAAAAAACTTTACAAGAAGCATTGAAATAGGTTCTAAAAGATCCTTTATCTATTATAAACGAAACCAAAAAAAAACAGGAACCAACCGATGCAATATTTCGGTAGCTCCACTTTTTTTCCCTAACATTTGAACTAAGCTTGCACGTTTTACTCTTTCTCCTCGCGTATACAATAAAACAAATTAACAACTTACCGTTAAGTACAATTCTAGATTTAAATAAAATCATAAACCGCCGAAAAAAAAAAACAAAAGGCAAACTAAACGCGGTCTGTACAGTGTTGAAATAAAGAACAAATTAAAAAATGGCTCTTCAATCTAGCGGTAATCTAACCCTAAATCCCCCATAACGTCGGCCTTGAGACCTAGTTTAACAAAATCCGGGATTCGTATGTTCGATGATACACCGCTTGCAATATTTCTTGACCGCCCTGTAGCCCTCAATAGATATTTGACAATCCTGAATATTGAGCTGTTGCAGCCCGCGGCAGTAGTACGCGATACATTGCACTCCTCGGTCCGTAATCATATCACAATTCCGTAAGCTAAGCTTCTTTAAATTCGGACAACTCTCGGCCAGTGCTCGTAGGCCCGCGTCGCTCACATCGCACTTTCCTATGTCGAGAGCGCGGAGTCGCGGACAGGATCGCGCCAAAACGGTAATCGAATCATCGCTAACAGCTTCGCATCCACGCGCGTTGAGATAACGAAGCTTGTAGCAGCGGCGAGCGATAACCTTCAAGCCGGCATCGGATACTCTATCGCACTTGGCTACGGAGAGGTATCGTAGTGCCGCGCCTAGCTTCGCCAGTTCGTAGAGACCGAAGTCGGTGATGCTGAGGCAGTCAGAGACACTAAGCTCCTTCAGAGCTATGCAGAAACTTGGCACGAACTTGAGACCGGCATCTAGGAGAAATTAGGATCATAAGAATGCCTTCAGGTTATATAGGGCTTTTGTGTACCTGTGATTTGGATGCATCTTCTCAGATAAAGGTAGACCAACTGCGGGCAGTTCTTGACGACCACTTTCAAGCCGACGTCGTCTATGGCAGTGCAATCGGTCAGGTCGAGATACTGGAGCAGCAGCCGTCGTGGCGGTTCAAGTCCCGGGTTGATGCTGACATTCACGATTTGGGTGCAGCCTGCAAGAAATCAAGAGTTGAAGAACAGGTTTCACCGGCCGACTTCAAGGCTACTTACCTGTGATATCAAGATGCTGAAGATTAGTACACTTTGTCAAAACGTCGCAGAGAGCTTGATTAGTGACATTGACACAAGTTTGCAGCTGTAAATGCGTCAGCTCGGGACACCGTCGAGTAAGCAACACCAGGCCTTTGTCGGAAATTCGACATCCGTCTGAGAGCATTACCCTCTCCACATCGGGACACGATCCGTTTCTACTCTGTCCGCAGAGTTGACGGAAGATCATCTTCAATGCCTTATCGCCGGCTATATGCTCGCCCTTCAGAGTGATGATCTTCCATAGTATAGGGCGCCATGCGAGATTCTCGAAACGCCGACATACCCTCGCCACATTGCACAACTCGCAGCTGTCCAGCCAACCGAATATCTTTAGAACAGCTTCGTCTGGTAGCCGATCGAAACCAGGCCCCGACCGGCAGGGTCCTTTCTTGCTCCACGGGCCAGGTCCTGGGATGAGATGACCGGTAGGCGAGGGTGACACCAGTGTGGCATAGCCTTGATCCAAGCTTGGAGAGAAGCGACCAAGATTAGCGAGGCCCTCGGTAAGGCTTTTCACTTTCGACGGATGGAATCGTTTGTCCAAGCCAACGCCTGACGAGTGATTGGAATAGGATGAGTCACGCTGTTGCTTGACATTCGTATAGGCTGCGGGAGAGCCCTGGGTGCGATCCAGGAGATATCGCTCTGAACCGCTGGTTTCGCTTGGGCTTGATGGTCGATGGAGGAGATGCGGTTCTGCGGGAGAAAAGAAAACATTTCATGAATCACAGTGAGTTGGCCAAGGATTCTATGACTTACCATGCAGTCGATCGCTGCCATTGAACTCGCAGAGGTTTCGCAGGTTATCCTCCAGATAGTAGCGCTCGTTCTGGAAGTGATTCGCCTCCGAGCCGAGTGGAAGCCCACGAATGGCACCTTGAATATACAACTGATCCATCTTCTTCTCGAGGAAGTACTGCCCGCTATTGGCAACCGAATTTGGCGGCACACTGCATCGACCATTGACCTTCCCGCCGCCATTCACCTTGGGTCCGTCCACCGTATCGGTACCATTATCCGCAGCTGTTAGGATATACGCGCTCGGCGTTCGCGCCTCTCGATACTGCAGCAAGCTCTCAATTGGTGTGTAGTTCCGCGGCGGCAACGGCCTATGTCGAGCCTGGGGGTTTACTTGATTCCGATGCAGGTCATAGCCCTGATCCATAGACGAAGACGAGCTTCGCGATAAGTGATACATCTCGGGCAGATCATTTCCCCGACGCTGATGACTTTCGCCGGCGCCTTGCTGCGACACCGACGAGGATGTGTATATGATGTCATCTGTGTCAATGCTTAGGTCCGGAGATTTTCTCGACATCTGATACACCTGCGGATTGAGGGGACTGGAACTCAGTGGATGATGGTATTGCTGTTGGGTGTCCAAGGCGGTTGTGTTTCGACCTAGAGACGCCAAGGGACACTCGACTGGCGGCCCTCGGCGTGTTTGGTGTGACATCGCTGCTTCGGGTCTATCCTGAAATGAGGGAACAAACAAAAGCAATATTTGGTTATTCACCGGTTGCCACACCACTCTTCTTCATCATCATATGCTTAAGATAAGAAGTGGAACTGATGCCCGTGGGCGGACAGAGCAGCACAACGATTTAATGGCGCACACCTACAACTGCATGCGCTTACCCCATTAACCGATCAATTTGTGTCTCATTTCGATTCCTTCTCCATCCTCTCTTTGTCCCTTCGTGCCCGGAAAAGGGGCACACAAAGAGCCTCCGTCCGGTCTGCCATTAATCATGCAGATAAGAATTGGTTTTGTCATCCTGAAAAGTGTTTCATATTTTGCGCTGATCGGGGGATTTGGCATGCGTGCGACCGAGGAATGGGGGCATATGTGTGAGGAATTAAACCGAAACCTGGTGGAACGAGAACAAGTCACATTTATCGTGACACCTATTGGTGTTTTCGATCAAATGTTTGCCGTGCCTGCCTACGTGATGAACTGATTGAAGATGAGTTTCGGACAGCAAATCGATGGATTCCATTTGGTGTCAAATTAGCATAAATTCCATGGCATACAAAAGACCCATTGTGGTTGGTAGAATATACAAATGGAAGCGGGTAAGGAGAAGGTGGAATGCATGACTGGATATGACGAAGAGATCATTTGCGAACTTGGGCGGGTTGAAGAAACTTCCGAGAAATTTCGATGAACGTTTACAGACGTGCGTTAGCATTGTATATGGTAGTGATGATGGGAACAATTTGTTTGGAAATGGAAGAATACTAGGGAAGCTTTGTGTGAAATTCAAATTTCGGTTTTGTGTTGATACAATAGTTATGACAGACAGCATGTTAACGTTTGGTATGGTCTGTTTCCCAGGCATTGTGGACGCAGCACTTCCCTGAGTTTTATTGTATTTTGTATTATTATTTAGGGACGGCAGTTGGAGTTTATATTTTTGAGCCGTATCACACCATCGGACAAAATCATTCTCCGTGGGATGCTCCTGAGGCTTGAATAAAGTCGGGCAAGAACCTTTGACGCTTTTCATTAAGGCAGGTACCTTTTCCTTGCCTATGGTGATGATATTAGAAAGCCCACTAACAGTCGTGTCGATTTTGCTCTTTGGAAGCAAACCAATATAATCATCTACGCATCATCTGCTTAACAATTTGGAATTTTAAGGTAACTAACAACAACAAGATTTCATTTGTGATAACCCAGTAAGACTAGCAATACAAATGTGCTCAAGAAGTCAGGGGAATTTGGTAACTTCGTTGGGTGTAAAAGCCGTCATGTATGACCGCTTATTACTTGTCCAAGCCAGTTGTCAAGTCTGCTGACAACAATCAGCACAAGTACGAAGCTCAATCAACACAGTTTCTGGCAGCTTCATGAAGTGTTATTTTCGCATGTATGTATTAGAATGTTAGGCCCTGAGGGAAAGGAATTTGATTATACCCGCGACTCAGAATGCCAGTCGTAAGAAGTGACTGAATTCCTAATAGAACTTCGACCCATGGAAAACAGTGGGAGTTGCAGGCGTAGAGTTAGCGACTCTGCAATACGCACACTCATACCACTACAACACCACACTCGAAGCAATATTAAAAATCGTTGACACGCCTTGGTACTAAATGTGATTGGTCTTCCTTGTATAAAATATTCCGAACGTAAACTACAATAGTATCCGATAAGGATAGTCTTCTTCTTCTTTTCCTTTTTTCCGGTGTCGTTATGGTCAGAAGTGTAGGATCATAACCTTCCCACTTAACTGCATTCCTACTGGTCCGCTTGAGGGGTCCGCCGGTTTGACCTCAGAAAGTAGCGGCATGCTTCCCGGTTTGGGATTACTTCATCGCTGAGGCCAATCAAATGCTGGTGTTTTTGCATTTGTTTGCACCAATTGTGCAAATTGTGCAATTTGCCTTTTTTGCGTGTTGAAATTGGAACGTTGATTGATAACGCCTTTTGGACGGGGTTCAAAGGATCTCTCCTTTGAACATGGCAATACCAACTGAGTCGGTCGCGCTCTATCTTTCTTGTGATGGTTTCTTTTACGTGGAGGCTTCCTCGGATCTTTGAACTTCTAATTCTGTCACGCTTTGTCACTCCCGCTGTCATGCGAAGCATCTTCATCTCAGCTGCCGTTAATTTGCTCTCATACTTTTTGTGCATTGTGAACCGTATGTGAGCGCCGGACGTACAACTGAAGTGTAGAGTCTCCCTTTGAGCTTAGGGAGCATTTTTCGATCACATAAGATGGCGGAGTTTTCCCGCCACTTCATCCACCCTACGCTTACGCGATGGTTGATGTCGTCATCACAAGTTGCTTCTCTATTAATCATAGATCCCAGATATTTAAACTTTTCACACTTGGGAAGCACTCTTCCATTCAAGTAAATGTCTGGAATAGGCTGATGAGGGTCAGAGAACGGGCAGCACAGGTACTCTGTCTTCTTTGAACTAATACGATACCCGTGTCCCTCAAAAATGTCCACCCACACATCAAGTGCTCGTTGTAGGGACGCCTGATCATCACTTATAATGGCTCCATCGTCAGCAAAGAATAGCTGGTGCACATTGGGGTCCGTCACTTTTCCTTCAAGCAAGCAATCAAGGACTGCTATAAAGAGCAGTGGACTGAGGACGCTCCCTTGGTGTACACCGACTTTGATTGCGAACTCTTCGGTGACTCCTGCGGTGCATCTTACTCTTGTCGTTGCTCTCTTGTACATGTCCATGATCACTCACACGTAGGTTTCTGGAACTCCTTTTTGTCTTAGCGCTACCCATAAAAGAGCTCTTGGTTGCCGGTCAAAGGACTTCTCGAAATCAACCAGCACCATATGCAAGTCCTTTGAAGAATCACGATGCTTTTCCATAATGACCCTTATACTTTGGATTGCATCTGTCGTTGATTTACCCGAGACAAACCCGCACTGGTCATAAGATTATCGTATTATTTTCCGCAGTCGGCAGTCGGCTATCTAATACCCGTTCAACGATCTTCATGGTGTGCTTGACAGAACGGTAGTTATCACAATTTCGCGTATCACCCTTTCCTTTGTGCAAAGGAAGAAGATAGCTTTCCCTCCATTGATTAGGCATAGTGTCGCCTCTTATAAGTTTGGAGATAAGATCCATGAGCTATCTAGACCCGATGTCTCCCATCTTTTTCCAGAACTCAGAGGGTATCCCGTCCGGCCCAACAGCTTTTCTTTTCTTGGAGTTTTTAACCGCGTACCGAACTTCTTCGACTGTGATGTCGGATATTTCGGCATGATTCGGGGCGGCTCTTGGAAAGTACACTCGGGGAAGCTGTTCGTTCAGAAGTTCCTCGCAATATTGTCCTCCACTCCACAAGGAGTTGGCCTTCAGCATTGTTAATAAACTTTGGGAAACGAATCTCCTGAGCATTTCTTCTTCTCTGGGCGGCTATCTTAAAGATATTTGCTCCTTTGTTCAAATTGCTTTGTCGAAGCTCCTGGGTAGCCTGGTACTCCTTCCTGTCAGACGAGGAAGACGATATTTCTTCCAACTCCTGATAGAGGCCTTCCATGTTTTTCGCTTTGAATTCGGCGCACTTTTTCTTCGCGATACCTTTGCAGCATCTATATACCTTTTCACGGCGAGCTTTTACCTCTCTATTAGTAGAAGAGCACTTAGACCAAGCTTGGAAAGCCATTTTCTTTTCGTGTATCACTGCTTTGGCTTCGTCTGTCCACCACCAGGTTTCTTTTGCGTGTTGGCAGGGGCCTTTAGATGTTCCGAGCAGTGATTTGGCTTTCTCCAGGCCAGATTGTTGTAGGGATCCGATAAGGAGAGTATTCATGAAAAAGAATGCACAAAAAGTAAGGATAGGCTTGTGAAACGTAGTAAGCCCTTACGGATCGGGTGCCTTGGTGGGGGTGGTCGTGGTAATCATCACCGACTGTTGAGCAGAAGGTCTGTAGTTCAAGTCTGTCCATAGCCAAGAACAATTCTTATACGAATGAATTGTGCAACAACATCAGTTGTGAATGAGAGATGATCAAAAAAGTGCTGACGAAGGCATAACACTCGGAACATAACATCAATTCAAAATTCATAACACATTAATGACATGGAAACGAAAAAGTTACTGTGAACTACAATCACAAATTCAGTCAAATCTCTGGAATCTTATCTAGGACAACCGCCCCCGGAGAGTAGTGAACGAACATGTTCGACACAAATCATTGGTGTCGGTGAATGGGCCGAAAACATGATTCGGTTTGATCCTCTTTTTTCGAAGCAAAACTTTCTCCGGTTCTCCGATGAGGCCCGTTTTTGGTTAAATGGATATGTAAACAAGCAAAATTGCCGAATGAAAATCCAGAAGCCTTTGTTGAGACGTCTTTATAACCATTAAAACTCATTGTTTGGTGTGCTTTACGGGTTGATGGAATCATCGGCCCATATTTCTTTAAGGACGATGCCGGCCAGGATGTTACCGTCAATGGAGAGCACTATAGAAACATGATTTCTGACTTCTTCATTCCTCAATTGAATGGCATTGACGTGATAGAGCTTTGTTTCAACAAGATGGCGCAACATTCAACATGGCGCGACACCATCTAGTTATTGCGGGAAGCATTTGCTGTGAACTGGCCTTCACGATCCTGTGATCTCACACCTTTAGATTACCTTCTTTGGAGGTATGTGAAGTCATTAGTCTATGCCGATAAACCAGAAACATTGGAAGATTTGGAAGTCAACATTCGCCATGTAATTGCTGATATACGGCGCTAGTTGCTCCATAAAGTTGTCGAAAATTGGAATTTACCATTGCGGGTCATTAGAGGTAGCCGTGGCGCTCAGTCATAATTAAGCACTAATGAATTAAATCCTTCAATCCTTCTCTTCAACGTTAAAATTGTGCTCGGGGATTCAGACGTGAAAATAGAAACCAGACTTGGTTATTGCAAAACTCCCAATGCTCTAAGACTTCAAGTCCTGGAAAATGGTGGAATATCACTACATCAAGTTGTCAATCCTCTGAAGGAGTAATAAAATCCCGAGGACTAAGATGAGCTGAACACGAAGAACGAATGGGAAATGGACGAACAGTCAAAAGAAATAATGAGTAGAACATCGCAATAGATGGGAGGATAATATAAGGAAGGTCTTGGAAGAGATGGAGCAAAATAGCTGGAAACAACACACTCATGCCAGGGAGGCCACGAATTTCCGAGTTCCACATGGCGGGTAATAATATTAATATTAATGTAATAATTACGAGTAATGTATAAGATCACTATCTCGCACGCCAAAAGCAAATTTGGGTAAAGTTTTGGGAATCCAATCAAGCTTTAAACGAGAGGTTAGGTTCAGTATAAAAAATTCAAAGTCACACCCTGGTTCATCCCTCCAAACTATGAAGATTTGGATATCTTCAACCGCGAAGTCCTTGGATATTTAGATCACCATTACTTTCGCTGCCTGCAGCAACGATCCAAAGCATATTCATTTCTGTTCTTGGGCATGAATTTTTCCTTTATAAGTCCTCGGGCTTTGACGGTATTTTGTCCGTCGTGCCAAAGAACTTCCAATTCCGTGCCTTGTGTGCATTTTCTAAAGCTGCTAACACCCTAATGGTGACGAAATGTTATTTCCAGTAAATTGCCGTGGACATGAATCGTCCGAAATTTATGAAATTAGATTCATTAGCCTCACATCTGTATGTTCTAAAGATTATGGAGCAAAACCCAACTTGGTGAGATCCTAAAGATCAGTCCACTGATAAAAGAGGCTTACCCGGACTCTCCTGGGTAACAGCAGTGTTTTGTCCGCCTGGTGTTATAGGTAATGTGTGGTGTTGGTCTAGGCAGGGCGAGAATAAAATAAGTTGTGTATGCGGATGATGTAGTGATTTTAGCATTTGGCCATACACCAGATCATGAGAACCGAACTGTTAACTGCAGGTGAATATAGGCAGCATTAACAATTTACTATTTACTTCAAAAATCGATATGCAATGTTTAATTAGTATTATAATTAGTATTCGATCATTTTATCTCTGTAGGAGTGTTAAGTATTAAGGAATCGTCCTAAATTTCGAGCCTAGGTGGAGACTCAACATCGAGGAGAGGGCTTGAAGAGCAAGTATAACTTTCTCTGGCGGTAACAAAACGCTCGCTAAAGTATGAGGCATTGAACTTAACAAAAAATATACCATTCATTGTCTGAAGAAAATCCAGAGATCATGACAGAATCGTCTCAGATCTATTGGCCTACCAGAAAGCGGAGACTTCTTGCGATACGGAAAGTCTGGCTCTTACTTAACGAACCGCACAAATCGAAACTTTTAGTGAAGTTTCAATTAAGCTAGGCCAATCGGTTGCTATATTTTCCGTATTGGTGAAACAATGCTAGTTAGTTCTGGGGCAATTGTTTTAGTTCCGTTATTTGGATCCCCAAACATAGTGACAGAGATTATGACGGAATTGATGAACTGGCTAGGACGGGATAGCTCTCAATGATTCACTAGCGGCCCTGTTCTAGTGACTCTTACTGGCTCAACCTGGAGTTGCCCGGCTCTATCAGAGACCTCAAAAAAATTTCTATTCTATTTGATTGGTGAACTGTTATTAAAATTATTTTAAAATATTATTTAAATTTTTTTTGGATGAATCAGGTTTTTGCTCCTATCCTATACGCCGATATTTAAACCTTAGGCTTGAAAGTCATCACTTCTATTATACCTAGTAATGCTTATGTTGACATAGCCTTTCATATTCTTAAGTTACTGGACAGAATTAGTACTCCGATCGTTCTACCAAGATGTTGACGACACTCAACTAGCTGACCATACATGAAATATTTCATGCAAACTTTGCTTTACCTGTTGCCACGAAAGTAAAATAGGCTCGGTGTTATGATCATTTAAGTTCTGAACTCTTGTGACTTTAACCCAAGCGTAAAAATGTCACCTTTACGCCATGGTACGAAAACACAAGCCACGAACGTCCAACGACCGTCACAGCTGCTCAAACCATGACTAACTGTGGCGCTTGACTTCTAGTGACCAATCGAAGATTCAAATTTTCGTGTGATCTTTCCGTTTGTTTACTTTGTCGATTTGTTTGTTCACGAATTATTCGAACTCGAGACTTCACTTTCCGAACCACTTCTGGCGCTGATACAGCTTTTTCCTGACCACCATCATAGCGTTTTGCAATACTGCCAGTTGTGTTGTAACGTGCTTAGGCACGGGACATGGCATGGAGGTGCTGACAGGCTCTAACGATAGACAGTTTTAACTTTCCATTTAAATATAGAGCTATCACCCTATTGTGTTTAAGTTACGTTTCCAAATGCTTTTGAACGCTTGTAACTAATTAACCCAACTGTCATTAGACGAAATATTGAAGCAATTTTAATAACCGCTTAGAGTTCAATTGATTGATTGAAGTTCAATTGGGCCACACGTAATGACCAACGTTTTCCCATCGACGTAAGAAGTAATAATGTCAGACTGGGTTTTCCAGTTTTTACAATAGAAGCCAGGTTAATCACTCTTTCAATCTGAAGGATGCATCCCTGGTTGAAGCTAGATTTAAATAGGGTTAAGTTTTGGATAAATCGATTAACTATTTGATTATTTTAATTTTCGCTTATTTCAATTATTGAGCTCAATTCAAACCAATGTAACCTAATTTAATAACTAAGAAGAATGGGTGTGGGAGGCGCGATCCTTAGAAATTAGGATTGGGAGAATGGAAGGCTATTGAGAAGACCGAGTTTTAGGAATGGATTGCTGAGGTTGAAATCGAGGTTAATATTCGAATTAACACTTGCCAGCATACGGGAAATCAATTTGATTAGGGACTTAAATTGACTTGTTTAAGACGGTCTTGATAGGACGGTAATAACTCAGGATTGTTCCAGGGCAGACCTTGAAGAGCAAAACGTAGGAACCGACGTTGGATGCTCTCGATTCTAAAAATGTGGGTTTGTTGATACGGGAGCCAAACTTGAGATGCGTATTCAAGAGGGGGAAGAACAAAGGTAATACGAGTATATAGGGATCTAGTCACATAGGAATTGGAGAATTCTTTAGAACAACGCTTCACGAAACTGAGTGCATAGTTGGCTTTAAGGATTATCTCGTCGATAAGTGCGCGAAAATTTAGCTCTTTGTCACATAGTATGCCAAGATCACAGAAAACTTGAACGGTGGTGATGGGCTGACTATTGAGAAAGTAGAAGCGAGGAGGAGGTTTGAGGTGATTGATTGACATTTGGAAATGTTAAGCTCCAAGCAATTTTTGGAGCACCAGACAGAAAAGCTGTTGCGATCCGATTGAATAAGGCAAGAATCTTGTTGCGAGGAAATGGTATTTAGTAACTTGGTGTCGTCGGCGTACAGTGAGAGATGGGAATGTTTGAGGACAAACTCAATATTGTTAATGGTAAGAATGAGTAAAGTGGACCTAGGTGGCAGCCTTGGGGAACGCCGGAAGAAGCTAAGAAAGGGTTAGAAAAGGCAGTTCTAAAACGAACACTGAGTAAAATAAGAAGATATCCACTTCAACGCAGTGGGTCAAAAGCCAAGGAAAGACAGTTTGAAGAGTATTAGTTTGTGGGAGATTTTATCGAAGGCTTTTTTGAAATGACGTCGATTTCAACTCTTCGGAACTTTTATGTGAAAAGGAGTTATAAAAGCGATTCTTCATCTGGGGGAATTCTCTAAGGGACAGGGATGAGTTGAATATTTTTGAGAGCGGGACAGAAAGAACGGAGGAACATTTTTTTAGTAATATGGCAGGGGGACCATCGGGCCCTGGAGAGAATTCATTTATTAATTCAATTTATTTTTAAATGCCGCCAATGATTCCGCGGACCCAAAAAGTGCATTTTTCCGGGTGCATTGGAGGTCGTTGTATTGCCTGAGATTGCTCATAGGGACAAATACGTTAGTTTTGTGTACTGACATATCCATTCTGCCAGAATTGTGCCTCATCTCTGAAGACAATTTTTCGATAGAAAAACGGATCTTCCTCTAGCTTTTCTAAGGTCCAGTCCCTGAATTTTCGACGATGTGGCACGTCGTTATGCTTCAATTCTTGCACGAGGCGAATACAGAAGCAATATTTTTCTCTGATGGTAACTTCACCGAGTCTAAAGCAGAAACTCTTAGTTTACTGTTTCAGACCAATTTCCCGGGAAACCAGACTGTCATCGGCTCGTTGCACACTCTCTCATTGGAAACTGCGACTGAAAAGATGAAAACAACTCGGCGTAGCTGGTATGTTGCGGCACGCGTGGCAACTACTGAGGCCATTGAATTTGCTGTGGCATTTTTCGATGGCTTTAAGTCGCCGGGTACTGGTGGGATATACCCTGTTATGCTGCGAAAAGGTATAAGATAGCTGCTTCCTACTCTGAAAAGAATTTTCATTGCTAGCCTAGCACTTGCCTACATACCTATTCCTGTCGGCTATTTGGCAATGCAAAGGTGTCTTTGGCAAAACATGGGGCTTATCGCCGAAAAAGGTCCTTTGGATCTACACGTCAATGATAAGACCGATAATCTCATATGCATCGGTTATTTGGTGGAACAGGTTAACACGCAAACACGATGTGGTTTCTCTCACCAAACTCCAAAGAGCGGTCTGGCTGCACGAGGGCTTTCCCTAGCACACCGGGAGCTCTAGATGCTATGATGAATCTTCCACCCCTTGACATATATGCCAGAGGGTGCGCACTGAAAGCCATGTCTCGCCTAAAGAGAATTGGTCTTTGGTACAACTGGCAAGTGTACTTGCCCGCGAAATATCACACGACCCCTGTCTCATGGATATGCCTTCTGACGCAATGACACCTGCCATCATACTGCGCTGTAATTTCAGAGTCACATTTCCATGGCGTCAGGACTGCCTTTGGCCAGACACTCAAGCTGGAATGTCATCGCATTTTCACAGATGGCTCCAGGACTGGGCAGAGATCCGGCGCTTGAGGTTTTTTTGAGCGCGATGCACTATGTTTTGAAAAACAGGTAAAAGGGATGAAGCATATGCGTCTGCAGTGACAGCCTAGCTGCACTCAAAGCTGTGTCCAATCATGCTATGGGTCCCAGGTCACTCTGGGATCCCAGGAAACGAGATATCCGATGAACTCGCTAGAAGGGGCTCAGAGGAGAGTTTCTCAGGACCTGAACCCGCCTTAGGTCTACCTGCCTCCACGGTCAAAACTGACATCAACCACTTAGTCTTTAATGTACACAGTCGTAGATGGAGGGAATATCCAGGATGCAGGATGACTACGCGCGTACGCCCTGATGTCTGCAAGAAGTCCGCAACATTTTTCTTATCCTTAAGGAGAAATGTTTGCAGAAGGCTTACGGGCGTCATCACGGGCCATTACACTTTTGCCAAGCATCTCTACGTGCTTGGCATCAGTGAAAGGAGGATGACACAGCAGAACACTTTCTCCGCGACTGTCCTGCCTTCGCTCGCGCACGGTGGCGCACCCTTAGGGCCGACGTGGTGGGTGCCGAATCTCTGAGCTCTACATCACTGAAGCCCCTCCTCATTTTTTTCCGGACAATGGGGAAAATACAATAAAGACAAGGTGTCTGTCTGGTAGTACACTACGCACTCTATGTAAACGAGTAGGTGGCTTGATATCCAGTAGCGTGAAATTGGTGCGAAATTTGGTCACTGTCTTGAATTGTCTGCTCGGTAGGTCGATTATGATGACCGTATAATGGTCGAAGTGGTACGAAAAACATTTCACACAGCACGAAATTCGATAATGAAATTCAACAATTGTAAACGTTGTTCGGGTGTAAATTTTTCCATGGTGAAATGGCAATGCTCGTTGTGAATGTTTGACTTGGACACAGGTCACAAATCATGCGCGAGTTATTATAAATAGGACACTGAAAAGCAAAATAAAATCTTTATAGCCATAAACATATTACCTAGAGTCAAGTTAAAGAGCTAAGCTCTGACATGAAGACAAAATCCATCAAGGACTACCATGACGTTCGGCACGACCTCGGCAAGAATAGTCTGAGCCCGAGAAAGACCCTCTGTCTTGAGGGTGCCGAAATTATAGAACTCATACCATGAGAGTATGCTGTCCTCTCTGTTATATCGGCATACTAGGTCTTTCTAACTCCCTTGTGAATAGTCTTCATTTCTTCGCCATTTTTATAAGCTCAAATGTTTAGTCATTGTTGTACCACTTTCAATCACTTCTAAGCTGATTGAAAATTTATAGAACCTTTCACAAATATTGTATGAATTAGGGTAAGTCCTTTTGCTTCGGAGAAAAGTGTCTGAAATTGATTGGAAACTTCAAAATATAAAAAAGCCACCACGCCACCGGCAGAAAGCCCAACCTATGAACCCATGTATAAATCGGAATAGGTCCATCTAATATTTAATGGCACTTTCGGGCTCATGTTACCTTTCGGATTATGGAACGCACATCTCCAGACTACAAATCATCCGCTCAAAATGGAACACACTCTCCCAAAATAAATCTTTCAGAACCAAAAATCATCATAATTCAAAACTGAATTCCACGTCAGACCCAATTCCAAGCCTTAAACCCTAGAAATCCAACAATCGAGTAGAAATGCAAATGAAAAAAAAAAAAATTATACTTTCCAATCGTAAATTAGACGTTGCGCGCCGCTCGATCGATGACCATAATTTCGATACCTCGAGTTAATCTCCCGCTCGGACGGTGTGCGGTATGACATTTCCCTATCGCATTTGTAGGCTAAACAGAGAGAACAGAATTCGTAAGCACCACATTTCTCACCATTGTCTCATCCATTCCCGAAGATTCAATCACAGATTAAGGAAATCGAATTGAATTTCCAAACACTCAACCACAAGAGATAGTGTGCGGCTTAGGTGTCGCGGACGTCGTTTCGAATCACTTCATGGCTGAACAACGGCACAATTGGACAACTGAACAACTAAAAGGCTAAACAACCCATAAATAACCCCCACTTAGAAGATAAAGCAGACTTTTATTCAAATTCAATTAAATCACACATTTACGGGGTAAAAGATACTTTCTTCTTCTTGTTCATCCACCTTTTCCTCTTCGTCAATCGACAAGTCTCGGTGCGACTTAGTCGAGATTTATGAGTAATATTCGGAATAATTCCGTTGAATAGATTATGGTAATCAGGATCAGGACCAGGAGATGACGAGCACGATGACGGATATGAAGAAGAAGAGAACCAGAAAAAAAGGGGGCTTTCGACAAATTCGATATTTAGGCATGCCACGCCGCCGGGTAGGCATAAGAGTTTATCAATCGAATAACCTCAACCGACCGACGTGACGTGCGTTCGGTGGGCTAATTCGAACGTGTGACACGGTTTGTTCGAGTCGCATCGACCGGGTGGGAGCGGGAATTCAAATTTGAATTTGTCAAGCAATTTATTCAATTTGTCTGGGACATTTATTAAAAACCACTTGAGGTGTCCAACTGCCGCCATTACCGCCGACGCCTAGGGTTTGTTTTTGTAAAGAATGCGCGACTATGATGGTTGATAGAGCCACGAGTGGACCGGGCATGGAAGCAGGTGTTTATTGAATTAGTTGGTGGCAACAGAGCCGTGTGGATGGATGGATTTGTGGATTTGGTTTGGGACGAAATTGAGTTTGTGAAGGTGCTTGGGTAAGGAGTTGACCTCATAATGTTTATTTATTGGTAATAAATAGAGTCGGTGTGTGCTCGGTGAGAGCGAGTGGGTTCAATGCTCTGATAAATGAGCAGCGACTGCTAAGCCGGACATATGGGGACGTTGGACCGACAGTTGGAGGCTGATGATGAATTGTCCGTCACGGAATGATTTGTTTCTTAGCACATGCGGTTTCTAGTTTAAGTAGGTATTTGTATTATGTATATGCAACGCCTTTTACTGTGCTGGAAGTGCCTTGACGAAATTGGGGGCGCCTTCTAACAAGAGGTAGGTATACAAAGAAGTGATGAAAAGATCCATTCTTAGAGCTGTTTGACATTCTGCTGCCCTCAGAAAGTTATTGCGATATGATACAAAAAGGCAGCGAACTTGGTCTCCCAAAAATTAAAATGTTTCTAAATTGTTGTGGCTAAATTGTTTTATGGGCTCGTAACTGCCTATAATCAGAATTACAGAATTATCACTCAACATGATGAACTATTCTGCAGAACGACCAACATGAGGACATTATAAGGGCTTACAGTGGTATAACTGGTTTTAAGGAGACCCGGCAACCAGCGAAATTTGCCGTGATTTCTAGCAACATCGACGAGATCCCAGTTCGCCATTGCGATACTAAAGCGGATGAGTCCATGAGCAATGTCAATGTACCCGTCGCGAAAGAGCTATTTGTCCCTGACACCCCGGTGGGGATGGTAGATCACCGGGATACCATTTCTATTCTGCACTAACGTTTTAGATTCAATATGGAAAAATGCCTCTGGGGGAATAAAGCCCGATAGGAGTGTGCTTTCATGGTCTTCTCTAATTGGGATAGTAGGCCCCAAAGGTAAAATTAGTGTAGAAAGTCATAGCCTTTGCAATGTTCTTTTGAATTTCTTAACAACAAAATATTTAAATCTTCTTAGATCTACTTCGTCGTACAGGGCCTCTATAGGAGATAACTTGAACTTGAACTTGTATTCTAAGACAGACCCTGAGCTACTGTAACACACAAGATAGGCTACATCAAACTAGACCGGACAATTGTAGACGATGTTATGCTTATAATACAAGTTTCGTGTTTTTTTAGCTCAAGACAACATGTCCTACATGGCCATTGAAATAAAGATACTGGCCAAGCCAACTACCAAGTTATCGAACCTCATGTCTCATAGCTAATGGTTGTCCATGTTGCCCTGTGATGATGTTTGTTCTACAACTATCTCTGGTATCCCTTGAGGCCATATACAAAGGAATCCTAAACAGTATTGTTTCCGGCTTTTCGAAGTTAATTTTTAACTTTAACTTTTAGTTAACCACTCCCTATTGTAAACCCTTTTTTGTTATCAAAGATTCTGTTCTAAAAAAGGTTGTCACCTTCAACAACAAATTTCTTTCTCATATTCATTATGTAAGCAATGTATAGAAGATGAATTGGCAGATCTAACCCGGGGAGCTTACCATACAACCATACCAAACCAGTTTTGACGCAGTGTGATGTGTGAATAGTATCATATCGTCTTCAAACCAAACTGGTTGGTTCTTTTCTTCCCCTCAACCCATTTGGTCAGAGTTCTATAATACCTTTTTCAAAAACCTTGCCATCAAGCTAATTGAACGGCGATTAGTAGGATTGGTTCTATTCCGTTTGGGGAATAACCTGTTCCTGTTTTTCAGTGGGTCCAGGGTGCACAGGAAGTTATCCTTTCCCATTGAATACATTGAATACAGTGAAACTGTTATCATTATAGCTGTGAGTGGTTCAAAAAGACCGCATTTTCAAGCTTGTTATTGCGGTGAACACCGTGTACAAAGACTCAATAAAAGCGTCGATCGAAATACTGACTTTTCCTTGGAGATCTTAGGGAGCACAAATAATTCGACGTCAGTGCTGACACTTTCTGGACATATGTACCATATGTCCATGCTTGTTACGCCGCTGTATCGTCTGTTCTTTCTCCTGCATATTTTAATTTTGTGCGAAAACATACTCGTGCTATTGGATTTTATAAAGCGGACCTTATTGCCCCAGTGCTAGCTGTTGGAAATTTATTATCATCGATTTCAGTGCCCTTGTCTCTCTGTAAACTACCTACATAGCTGTTTGGACTATCTGAGGAGCAGTATTGCCCAGAGTTCGCTTAATGACGACGTCATTTGTTATACATAAGTGTTGGTCAATTTCATGAGAAGAATGACCAGCGTACCTTTTAATAGTCGACGTCGCAGACTGATTCGTACTGTTCCACTTGCCAAAGTTTGTCCGGTATCCGCATTATTGGGGCGTAGTGATTTGTATTAGTCAGTTTCAGGAGTGGTCTGTTAGTGCCAAATCCAAGAAGAGCCGGTTTTTAGAAAGGACGGAGTATACAGCTTAAGTCCGTACTCAGCTGTATTTCGACACCACCGATTGAACAGTGGGTTGCCCCTGTTGTTTGTAGTGGCATATCCTCATGTTATAGCCAAGCCCAGCCAAGAAATATAAATTTTCTTTCGAATGCGATTGAAGGTGTCGAAAAAGGGTCTAAGAGCTCTGTAGTAAACTGAATAGGTTGGGGTGCCTCACACGCATAAAGAGCCACTAAAAACATTCGTCTCTGCCTTTAGAGAGGTGGCGCAAAATTAATCATTCAATTTTGTTTTTGAATTACTCTTTTAATAAAAAAAAAAAAATTATTTTAAGTGATAGAAATCATTATTTAGACCTTTGCAATCTTTTCTGTTAAGTGGAAAACCATTTGTATACCAAGCCCCGCTCATCCGATTAAGGCAGTAAGAAGTCGTCTGTTATCGCCCTGTAACGTTCGCCAGTGACAGTGACTGCAGTGAATGGCGCACCACATAGTGGCTTTGAGTGAATGTAATGGCTCTTCGTTCATCACACACGCGGATATTCAGTTCCCCAGAAAGGATTTTTCCTTATTGACGTAACCACTTAAGTGTAAATGCCTCCGTCGCTCATGGTGATGTTCGACACAAAATCGTCCTCTTAGTTGTTGAGATGAAGGATGGCTTGACAGTAGTTCACACACGACTGACAGTCAGCAGGCATTAACTGTTGCACTGTTGCACTGTTTGCATTTTGTTCGGGAACATGTGGAAGCCTTTTACTAAAATTCGCTGTAGGGTCCGTCAGTGATGCTCAATTGCGTGGCCGGTCCTCTGGTTGATGTTTCAATATAGACCAGGACAAACGAATTTTTACCTCCAAACTTCACGCTATCTGATTGGTTCAGAACAATAAAAATGATATACAACTCAAGAATATGAGAACCTTGTGCGGGCGCTGTAAGCTTTATTATATTGGGAGAACAAATTATTTCGGTCCGTTTTTTTGTGTTCAAAATTTTTTTTTATTGAAAAAACCTAAAAAATACATCACTCAAGGTATTGTCCGTCGGAGGCGACTACTTTTTCCCATCACTCTGGTAATTTTCGAATACCATCTCTAAAAAATGAGTCCTCCCTGGCATCGATCCAATCATTGAGCCATTCTTCGATTTCTTCAAAAGCCCCGAACCGGTGACCGCCCAAATCGTTTTGTATCCGTCGAAAAAGCCAGTAGTCGGAAGGAGCAAGGTCTGGAGAATACGGCGGGTGGGGTAAGACTACGCTACAGCCACGTCGGGCCGAGCATTATCATGTTGCAAAATCACCTTGTCATGCCTTTCGGTCGTTTCTGGCCGTTTTTCACGCAATGCATGGCTCAAACGCATTAGTTGTAGTCGATAACGTTTCCCATCAATGGTTTAACCTGGTTTTAGCAGCTCATAGTACACCACACCCGTCTGGTCCCACCATAGCAGAGCATGACCTTTGAACCGTGGATATTTTTCTTTGGCGTCGATGTAGACGATGATGGAACGGGTTCACCAGGCTTTGCATAATATTTTTTCTTCTTGGGGTTATCGTAGTATATCCACTTTCCATCTCCAGTCACGATCCGGTGCAAAAATCCCTTCCTTTGATGTCTTTCAAGAAGCAGTTCCGAGGTGAAAAATCGCCTTTCGACATCTTTCGGTTTCAACTCGTACGGCACCCAATTTCCTTGCTTTTGAATAAATCCAAATTAACCGAACGGAAATTGTTTGCTGAGTCACTCCCAACGATTTTGCGAGTTCACTTTGTGTTTGGCACGGATCTTGATCCAGTAAAGCCTCCAATTCCTCATCTTCAAACTTTTTGGGCTGGCCAAGACGCTCTTTGTCTTCGACGCTAAAATCGCCACTTTCGAAGCGTCGAAACCACTTTCTGCATGATTTATCGGTCGGAGCAGATTCACCATAAAGTTCTACAAGCATTCGATGGCCTTCAGCTGCACTTTTTTAGGAGTAAACTATATTTACACTTGAACAACTATAATTTTCATTTTTGTTTTCTTTTTATCTGGTCTAAGCTAATAAGTTTAAGTTAGCCCCGTATAAAAAGTGGGCCATCTAGTAGTTTTTTTTTTTAAATCATAGGTTATCTTGGCACTGACAGCTGTTTCCCGCTCGAAATCTTGACGGAAATTCAATATCATACCTCCGCGGAACGAAATGAGTCGCTTTACGCTTGAACAAGGTTGGGAAATATTGAAAACTTATTTCCGAAGTGAGTGCTGTGTAGCCCAAACAGTGCGTTTTTTAAAAGGAAGTTTTGGCCGAAATGAAACATCCACCGCGACTGCTGTACGCAAGTTTGTGCAAAAAGTTCATGAGACTGGTATGCTAGTGTACAACACTCATGGTCTCCACTAACGAACATTAACTTGCCATCGATCTCAACAGCTCAACATTTCACGTGCTAGACTGAGGAGAATTCTGCAGAAAGATCTCGAATTAATCGCTTACAAGGTCCAATTGACTCACCAATTGAAGGTGCGCGACCATCCGCTTCGTTATCGCCTCGCAGTTTGGGCCTTAGAGCAGCTTGAATTGGACAACGATTTTGGACGATTTTCTGACGAGGCGCCTTTTCATCTCGGCGGCTACGTTAACAAACAAAATTTAAAAACCCGCACGTTATTGTCGAGAAGCCAACGCATCCAGTGACAGACAGTGACGGATTGTGGAGCGGTGGCATCATTGGGTCATTTTTCTTTGAAAATGGGGCTGGGAGCAACGTTTCGGTAAACGGTGGGCGTTACAGTGCCATGTTAACCGCCTTTTTGTTTACTGAAAATGAAGACATGGATTGGACGACCTTTGGTTCATGCAAGATGGCGAGCCATGCCACACGGGCTATGCCACAATCGGTATTTTGCGCAGCAAATTCCCAAATCGTTATCAGCCGTCTTGGCGATGTCAATTGGCCGCCTCGGTACTGCGATCTGACCTTTTTTGTGGGGAACTGTGAAGGACCGATGTTATGCCAACGAACCGGAAAAGATTCAAGCATATAGGGCCAATATCATCCAAGCAATCCGTGAGTTACAGCCCGAAACCATCAACAAGGTCTTGGAAGATTGGGGTGACTGAATGCGACATGGATTTGGACGACCTCTGGTTCATGCACGATGGTGCGCCATGCCACACGGGCTATGCCACAATCGATATTTTGCGCAGCAAATTCCCAAATCGTATTATCAGCCGTCTTGGCGATGTCAATTGGCCGCCACGGTACTGCGATTTGACCTTTTTTGTGGGGAACTGTGAAGGACCGATGTTATGCCAACAAACCGGAAATGATTCAAGCATATAGGGCCAATATCATCCAAGCAATCCGTGAGTTACAGCCTGAAACCACCAACAAGATCTTGGAAGATTGGGGTGACTGAATGCGCTGCTGCGAAGCCAGCCGAGGCAGCGAGTGGAACAACGTCGTATTTCATTATTAATGGGAACATTTGTTCTTACTAATAAAGCCATAATATATGGAAAAAATTAATTTTGTTCATTATATTGCATTTTTAAAAAGAAACTTGTATTTGGCCCATCCTGTACACGACGATTTGTCCAGCGTCTTCAAGACTACTTAGTTAACCCTGCTCCACCATTACGGAGCTAAATCAGACAGGTTCGCTCCACGTGCCGCTAATGCTATTGCCGTCCTAGTGTACTGGTAATATAAGTGATAAATACCTTAATAGAAGCCATGACTCTGAAAGAAAAAACCTTGATAAAAGAATCCTCTTATCATAAGGGAATGTCATGAGGGGTCTTTTCGTTATACTCCTCAAGAATACTCGTAACTACTTCTTTTCTGAATAATTTGAGCGTTACTTAAATTTCGGCGCAGATTTTCCGACCGCACAACTGGTAAAACAATAAGCTCTTAGCTCTGCTTGGAAAAGACTAGAATAACAGTGACAGAAAAGGCATCGGGACGCCTTGCTCTATGATTTAATTTACCTTAATTTTACTTTTGGGACAAAATTGGGTACGGAAACTTTTAAATTATAATAACATACCTTAGAACATAATTTGTATGTGCCTTGTGTAAATGGGCAGGTTGCTTTTTTCCAAAAGAATATCTGGCAAACATATAGAATTAAAAATAAAACTCAAACAATCGCTCATCTAGTGCTATGAACGATACCATTAAAAAGCTTATGAATGTCAGGGCCTAGAGTATCATCGTTAGAATCAATATGTGATATGCTGCGTACTATGGCAACAGGCGATAAAATGCCTTCCTTTCTTACTGTGAAAACAGGCTTACCGCAGGTTTCTAATCTAGGTCCCATTATGTTTCTCCTATACGTCAATGAACTACCCAATATCGTAGAATATTATTAGGTACAAATGTATGCAGACGACGTGCTGTTACAAATATCATTCCTACATTGCGAATATTGAGCCCAAAATACTCGTATTAACCTTAACCACAAGGTCAGTTATGGTTCGCAATTCAGTCGAAACCTCTACCCTTCCCGGCAACAAACTTCGGCATTGCAGAATTGACTACATCCAGAATACAAGAAATTTAGGGTTAACTTTAATCGCAATTTAACCTAGGACGACCACGCCAATGCCAGTATAGAAAAGGTATATGGTATCCTACGAGTCTTATGGCCTGCTCCAGACGAAACAGATTCTCATAAAACTCTCTGCTACCAATTTTATCTATGGCTGCCAAATATTCTGCAAAGATCTAAATTCAAGCTTTAAATGGTCCACAATAATATTGCTCGACTTATTTTTAATATGTCTAGACCCAAGCACATGTCCACCTACTCTGAATATGTTTTCGGCTGCTTACCCAACAACGTGTTTAAACATCATCGTTATCCGTTCAAAAAGCATCATTTCTGTCTCCCCCACTGTACATGCATTTTTATAAAGGCTGATTATTTTATTACTTGGTTTTTTAGTGCTCTATCATTGACATTTCACTTACTAGTCATAACATGTGATGAAATCAAACATGATTAATAAATATTGCCATTTTATTATGAAAAGACATACAATCCAACAACGCTCACAAATTATTGAATTTTATTATCAAACTTCGTGTCGTGTAAAAATTGTTTTTCACGCACCACGATCAATCACTCACCATAGTGACTAAACAAGTTATTCAAGCCATAGTGACCAGAATTTGCACCAATCTAACGCTATTGGACATCAAGCCACCAAACCGTATGCGTAGAGTGCGTATAACATAGAGGACAATTTTGCTGCTTTATCCGCCAGTATTAATGGAGATCTTTATTCATTCGTCGTCATTCGCAGCAATTGGGATTAAGTGATTCGACTACTTGGAAGATTTTGCGCAAGAATCTTGGTCTAAAGCCTAACTAAAGTTCTTGCAAGAATTTAAGTCATCACGTCGAATATTCGTTGAATGTGCCTTAGAAAAGCTGGAGTAAGATCCGCTTTTTTACCCTCAGTGGAGCGGAGTGAAGCTCATTTTTTGTTGAGTGAGTATGTTAATAAAGAGAAGTGTCGTACTTGGTTTGATGAGCATCATCAAGAATGATATATGATGATTTCAAACTTTTTTTGGCTTAAGAGGCACGAGCTGAATATGGTTGACATGTGATTTTAGTAAGACGGCGCTATATGGCACACAGCACGCGAATCAATTGACCAGTGAATTCGGTGAGCAATATCCCTCATTTTGGACTGCTGAATAAGCCGGCTAGATCGTGCGATTTGTCGCCTTTAATCTATTTTTTTAGGGATACATCAATCACTTATCTATGCCGAAAGGCCAGTGCCAATGGCAACCTTAGAATACAACATTACACGTGTTATTACCGAGATACCAGTCAATATGCTCGAAAAAGTGACTCAAAATTAGATTCTCCGTATGGACGACCTAAAATATTAATAGGCAATATTTATACAAAGTAATTATTGGAAAATAAATGGAAGCTATTGTTCTATCCATTTTAATAAAAACTTTGTACACTTTTTTAACTTTCTTTTAATTTTTGGAAACTTAAAAACCAATAAATTAAAAAATCACATATTACAACAGCTATAATTTTCACATACCCTACATGGCCTGACGGGAAAGGATGTGCGATTGTTCTGTACAGCTCGCCTCTATAGACAAGCTTTAAGATCGACAAAATGTGTTGTGTGTCGACCTGAAGTTTGTGAGCCTTTTCTAAGACGGATATGATGGGTTCTTTATTAGCATTAAACTAAATAAAATCGTTCACAAGCAGTTTTAGGGGTTGACACAATACGGCAGAGAAGATATTGTACGCGAAGTTGCAGAGATACCCTTTCTTATAATCGGGTAGGCGATGCTAAGATTCCCTTCATTCCTTTGACTATACCTTTGAAATATTCCCAAACAATTCTTCATCAGCTTCTTAAATTGTTCAGCAGTCAGTTCGTCTTCTATCTTACCCTCGCTTAAGTTGAGAATTCGCCTTCAACTCCGTCTTTGTCTACTCTCCCTGAGGCTTTCGCTTTGACTTCAGAGCTTTGGCATGTTCGCAACCCTGATAGAGTTTTGACGAAATATCTATTGCTGTTTTATGGTTTGTTCAGATTACATTATCGGCAAGATCGTGGCGGTCTCGTCTACTGTACGAGGGTGGTCCGATAAGTACTTAGCCTACAAAAGAAAAACAAGAAATTTGGAGAAATGGCGATTTATTTTTCAATATAGTCTCCTTTTAGCTCGATACACTTGACCCAGCGATGCTCCAACTTCTTTAACCCGTCTGAAAAATACGTAGTCTGAAAGTAGGTGTCCGTGGCGGCGATGACCTCCTCATTCGACTGAAATTCCTGCCCGGCGAGTGATTTTTCAAGTTTGGAAACAAAAAGAAGTCGCACGGGCCAAATCTGGAGAATACGGTGGATGGGGCAGCAGTTCGTAGCCCAATTTGGCCGTGGCGAGGGCGGAGGTGTGAGCCGGTGCGTTATCATGGTGGAAGAGCACTTTTTTCTTCGCCAAGTGGGGCCGTTTTTTCTTCAATTCGGCGTCGAATCGGCCCAATAATTTGGCATAGTACAGCCCTGTGACCGTTTTGCCCTTCTCCAGGTAGTTGATGTGGATTACACTTTGTGAATCCCAGAAAACGGTGGCCATCACCTTTTCGGCCGATGGGACAGTCTTCGCCTTCTTCGGAGCTCGTTCGCCGGGTAAAGTCCACTGTTTTGAGTGTTCCTTGGTCTCTGGTGTGTACCAGTGGATCCATGTTTTGTCGACTGTCACGAAACGACGCAGAAGTTCCTTCGGATTGTAAAACAAACAGCGTCAAACACTGTTCTGAAGTGGTTTCACGGTTTCGCTTGTTGTCCGGAGTGAGTAAACGCGGCACCCATCGCGCCGACAGCTTTCTCATGCCCAAAATTTCATGCAGGATATGACCCACCCGATCTTTTGAAATGCCTATTGTCTCAGCTATCTCCACGTTGAAACTCGTTAAACCAATTTTTGATGGTCGCCATCGAAGGAGAAGAGTCACCGTACACAGCATCCAAACGGTCTTTGATTTCGCTGCGTGATTTTCCTTCCAAAAACAAGAATCGAATCACCGACCGATATTGCTCTTTTTCCATTTTTCTAAAATCCACGGACACTCCCGCTTCCACACGCGGTCAAAACAAAACTACGAGTCCGATCCGGCTGAAATTTCGACAGAAGCCGTCTACTAGAATGTACTACACGATAGTAAGTTGCTTTTGCGATACTGGCCCCATCTGGCGGTGAGGCTAAGTACTTATCGGACCACCCTTGTCGACATCAAATTTTGGTGATCTTTTTCTACTCTATGATATCTACACCTGTATCTTGGCTGCAATTGGTTAACTAACCGAGTCAGTGATGTCTCCTCGGAGGGTTAAGACCTTCCAGAACGCTGGAGGAGGGTCTAGTGTCGATCGCAGTGTGATTAATTTGGTTGATCTTCGATTGATCGAGGGAATCCTTTGCTGGTTAATAGGAATTACGCCCCATGATAAAGTTAACTAGCTTGAATCCATTTTCTGACGGTGTTGTGTAGGCTAGGAGTCTTCATTGAGTCGGTCGTTTTGATACATGCCAGAAGGTTAAGACCCTTTCCTAAGTTTCCCTCCCTTTGTTTCGTGTATCTTTATTATGTATTGGAGAAAATGCATCTTTTAACAGATAAACAGCTCATAGAATTTCTAAGAAATGTTGAAGCATTCAATGTCAATTGAAATGTACTTAACTCAATCGTGCCTCTTGGAATCAGCCCCAAACGTGCTGATTTATGGAACATTTATCACTCTGTGTAAACAAACTCAAAAGCTGAAGATAAATCCTCAAATAACAGAAAACAAAGAACAAAGCGAAAACAACAACATCAACAACAACACAGAAGTGGAAAAACAAGAAATAAAGCAGTAAAATATGAAGATTATAAACAACTTCCTGCCACTGTCCAGCGTCCGAGTCGAGTTGACGTCCACGTCGCGTCAGTCGTCGTGAACGTGGTCATCGCACATTGCACGCCGCACATCGACATGGCAGTCATCGTCGTCGTCGTCGTCACTAAAGTCGGAAGATGCATCTCATAAGTTGATGTTTCTGGACTATTAACCCACAATGATTACGGGCATTTATCATAAAGTAGCTGGGAACATGGCAATTAATTAAAGCTAAACGCAACTAACATCTTCGTTGTTGGCTACCGGTGCGGCAAACTGAACTGAATGGATGTGTAATACGAGTATATTGTGGCGCTTTGGTCATAGTACGAGTAGCTTTGTGGCATTGGTATGTATGTGTTTATGTATATTGGGGGGTTACAGGCACGTTGTCAGCTATAATCAGATAACACAAAGGGACTATGAAATCGAGAATTTCTTGCTTATATTTTCACTGTTTTGTCTGGGCATTCTGTGGGTTTGCAGGCATGGAGCAGATGAGGAATGGGGTGGACTAGGATCTGCGTGATTTAGAATCGACTCACGGATTCTTGGTGTTTCAGAAACTGTATCGTGCTGTATCTATCAATCAAGCAAAATTACGTGCACTTTGAAAGGTATAATGTTAGACAGGTTTTGCGATACCTTTGTTTATGCGCGATTAGGACGTATAGTGACGTGCAATCGTGGAGTGGGACGGATGGCCGGCTGAGGAAGGATGTGGATATAGGTAAGTGGACTTAATAGCCCGGCAATTAACTCTTTCGCATCTTATATTGCGTGTGGAAGGAAGCACGATTGTTGCTGGTTCGGCGGTTTGGCGGGAGTGTATTGAAAACCAGTTTCCGACGCCAATGGAAGTGGAGCATTGATGACTGACTTTTGCCTCTTTATGGGATCAGACCCTTCAATTCTTGTCATGTGACACCCACTAGGGCCCTTTCCGCAGAAGATGATATTCTTTTAAGCACAACTAGAAAATAATCGCCTGTCCACTCCACGAACCGTATCAAGTTCCAACAGCCGCGGGCGACTGTGGGCGGCATGCCATTTCTGTCAAGAGAGTGATTTGCCATTTCCAAACTTTATTAGCTCACCCCGAAGCTACACATACGAGCGAGCAATTCCTATTTGCTTTTTCACCTCTCAGTTGCCATAAAAAATACATTTCACACCAGCCATGGTAACTGGCATCCGGGGAAACTCCTAGAATCGAGCACAACGAGAGTTGGTTAATCCGAGTGTGACTATTGCTGTTCTGTTGTTTCGCGATTTCTTGTTCCGCAGTCGTATCTTTAAGATATTAATATAAGAGCAACCCGAGCTGAATGTGAATGTGGGAGTGCCTGTTGATATGACCACACCTTTGGGTGTCACTGCTTGGCAGCCGGAGTCATAGGTTCCTTCAACTTGACTCTCGAGTGAGTGAAACATTTCAGAAGACACTATATACATATGTTCGTCGTTGTTCCACCATTCGCAGATTGATTTTTTCTTGTTCTTATGGATTTGTTCAATTTTTGGACATCGGTCTGGAATGCTGCTCATGGTTCATAATAGCTGGTTGTGCTCGTGTATTGTGTGAAGCATTCATCGTTAGAATTATTTAGGAAAATGATTAATGTTGAAAGTTGTTTGTTTAAGCCTGGTTGGCACATATGATTTATTGTTCCTGGAAGAACGAAGCAAATGGATGAGGGGAAACACCGGAGCTGGATTGGTTTTAATTATTCAGGGAGAGAAAGGTATTACGGCGTTCCAGAACTCCAGCTATCCGACGTGCTACAATAAAACTAAAATGGAATGTGCCTGGCGGTGAAGATCGATAGGGGTAATTACATTTAGCAAAGTTTCCATGGAATTATGCTTCTTTAATGGGGCTTAATTGATGGAGTAGTTTCTGGTTGTTTTGTGTTTTTTTGCCAAGGTGTGTGCTGGTGTAGCAGTTGGGGGGATATAATCTGCTTATCACCTACCATGGGCAAGTAGACTATAATACAGAAATGAATGGCTTATACCATAAAGTGAAACAAGGATAGAGGAGTGATACGATTCAATTACGAACTCCGATTGCATAGCATGGTGACTCATTTTAAATGGTGATAAAATTCTATGATCTAATTAATATTGTCGCTATGGTCACCTTTGGCACGAACAACTTCTTTGAAACCTTCCATAAATTTATCGCATAACAGTGTTTGCGGGGTTTGTTCGACAAATAAGCTGACTTTTTGAATTTCTCGAGTTGAAATTACGGGTGAAAAATAAAATTTAGTGCTCCATCGTACTTGAGATGTTGAGTGTAACATTTGGTGAGTCTATTCTGAGTAAAAAAAGGGATACAAGCTCCTCACAGAAGGCTGAGAAGATATTAATCATGATGCCTGCCACGTCAACAATGGATGAAAACGTTGAAGCAGTGAAGGAAATTGTTATGATTTTCACTATCAGAAAAGCTGCTGAAGATTTTGACATATCGGTTGACTCATGTCATGAATTTTTTCAGATATTTTGGGTATGAAATATACATAGGTCAACGAAGTTTATTTCGAAATCGCTATTTATTGACCAAAAGAACGGTCGCACGGGCATCGCTCAGTAGCTGTTGAATGGCGTGAATGATGATTCATATGGTTATGACGTCAAAATTAAACTGAAAAAAAGGAAGCCAAGTTCGGTCAAATGTGAACGTTTTGCTCATTATTTTCTTCGATTATAATGGCGTGCTTCATCTTGAATCTTGCCTTTAAGTTATCCTTATGAAAGGATGGAGATTCGCCACCATTGGAGAGATAAAGACTGCATCTCTCAAAAAGAGCTGAAGAAGACTGAAGAGCTGAAGAAGACCAAAAAGTGCACATCAGTGCTTCGAGGATTAGAATCCTTTTATATTGCCACTAATCCCACTACTGCCAAAGAATGTCTCTTCTTGGAACGCCTATCAGATTCAAACCTTAGCGAAGCTAGTGGCGTCTTAAATTACATGCGTAGATAACTAGACTTCACAATTGATCCCTTCAACTCGTCTGTTTCACTTTATTTCCTCTCCTTGCAACCATCGATATCGTCTATCCTTCCTTCCTCCTTTACAGAACAATCTCCCTACAGTTCTGGCCTCTCACGATTTTCACAAAGCAAAATTTCACCTAATCAATGAATACCTTCAAAAGTCTCCTTTCAATTTTGAATACCTAACTGTGAATGATGCAATATCCATATTTAACAGGGAAATATTTAATTCTATCTCTCTTTACGTTCCCATTTCCCAACGCAAAACTTTGGCTACCTCCCCTCCCTGGTATAATCGCAGGCTCCGTTCTCTAAGAAACAAAAGCTATAAGCAGTGGACAATCTCCCTTCATACTCAATTCCCTAATGACTTTTATTACTACATGGGCAGCTATCTCCACCTTACCTATTTAACTGAAACGCAAGCCAATCTAATAAGTGATCCTAAGTCCTTCTTTAAGTTTGTTAATTACGAAAGAAAATCGTAAAACCCTACCTCAATCTCCTTCTATGATCAAAGCTCAAATGACCCCAACATTATCGCCAACTTTTTCCCACCTTTTTACCTTTTTTTAACAACCTTTCAATGACGATTCCATATTCCGGACTTCGTTTACTTTGATTATTTACCGAATTTCTCCCTTGGACAATTTCTTCCATGCACAGTTGATCCTTATGTCATCGAAAACAAATTAAATCTACTTAATGATGAATTCACTCTTGGACCTGACGGTCTCCTTGCCATATTTCTCCTCAACTCGCTCTCTCCTTCTCTCAAAAATCCTCAGTTTATCCCTATCTCTAGGTGAATTCCTCCAGTTAAGGAAAACCTCATTCACAAAAAAGTTCTGAAGAGCGATATTATTAACTAATATCCCATTGTCAAACTGTCACATATACCCAAACTCTTCGAGGATATTTTGTACGAAATTCTAAGGTGTCGCTGCAAGTATTTAATCTCCCCTAGACAACACGGTTTCCTCAAATGAAGATCTACAGCCACAAACCTTGTTGGATTTGTGTCCTTTACTCTATCAGTCTTAGAGAATGGCGAAGAAGGCGACGTTATTTCAACCGATTTCGGTAAAGCTTTGATAATGTCTGCTACAGACTGATACTCTTCAAATTGTCTTCCCTTGGCTTCGACCCCATTTCCTTGAAGTGGATATCTTCTTACCTGAAAAATCACTTTTACAGTATTCGTTTAAGGATTGCCTTTTCTAACCCTTGTTTAGCTTCCTTCGGCATCCCCCAAGGCAGCTACTTGGGTCCACTTCTTTTCGTTCTTATCATAAACGAGTTGAAATGGTGATTAAACATTCCTACATCTCAATATATGCCGACGACACCAAGTTTTTCAAGACAATTTCCTCCAGTCATGACTCTCCCCTTATTCAATCAGACCCCTATAGTCTGATGTTTCAAAATTGCTTGGAGCTTAATACTTCTACGAGTAAATGCCAATCACTTACTCCTCCTCCTCGTCTCTACTTCCTCCATAATAACCCACCTCCACCATTCAGGCTATTCGCGATCATATTACGAGTAGCTATATTTACAGATAATCCTTAAAGCTATTTCTTCAATTGGTTTCGTGAAGCGATGGTCTTAAGAATTCTTCCACCCTTATAAATATTACCCGATCTCTCTACATAAACTTTGTCCGGCCCCTTCTTGAATACATCTCTCAAGTGTGGTCTCGTTACCAATAAACCCACATTTCTAGAATCGAAAGCATCCAACGCCGGTTCCTACGTTTTGCTCTTCGAAGTCTCGCCTGGAATGAACCCTTGCTTTTACCACGCTAATAAGACCGTCTTAAACTAGTCAACATGAACGCGTTGGAGGAAAGAAGAGCTGTATCTAACATTTTTTTCATCCATCGACTTCTTTCAGCCCCCGTATCGCCTATGGCTCCAATCAACCCGTTTCTCGTATGCTGAGAATTGTTAATTCGAATCCCTACTTCGATTTCAACCTCAGCACTCCATGCTTAAGAAACCATATTTTTAATCGTTATTAAATTAGATCAATTAATATTAAGTTAGATTAAGTTACCTTGAATTAAGCTCAATAAATCGGAGTGTGTGCCTCCACGAAGATTAAAATAAAATTAAATTATTATGAGCTGCTCAAACTAAACGACCCCATCACTGGTCTAGAAGGAAAAACGGCCACTATAAGAGCAGAAGCGTGAAAATGAGATTTTGCTACATGACAACGCTCAGCTAACAGCTAAATGTTGTAAAATTGAATTAATTGAATCTAATACCTCATGTGCCATTTTATCCAGATATTGTTCCTTCTGATTATCACTTGCTTCGTTCAATCACACATGGCAAATCTTTCTTATGCAGATGCCAGAAAAGGGTTGATTCTTGGCCTCAAAAGACGAGCTGTTTTTTCGACGTGGAACTCAGCTATCAACAAACAGGGAAAAAGTATTGGCTAAAGATGGGCAATACGTTGAGTGATGTGTTTTTTTTATAAAAAAAAATTTGCGAAAACTTATTCAAGGTTTGAAGGTTTAATTTCGCTAGAAACTAAAACAAAAAAATTATATCATATGTCACCTTAGATGACTTCATCCCTGAAGCTTGTCTTGTTCAGAGCCATCTAATCGTAACAGAAAATTAATAAATGTAATCTCGAATGTCGCTTTAGAGTTTCATAATCTTACCTTCTCCTGGCCCAAATTGAACATAGGCATGACCCCTAACGCTAAAGGCTAATATGAACTATTATGCTACTGAGTAAGCCTAACGTTATAGAGGGGGTCTGAAAAAGACAGCAACATCGTCAAAAGTTGTTCAAAGTGTGAAGATCAAAATCTAAGATAAATAATAAAAATAAGCTCAGACTCATTGCCTTACATTCCCAAAAAACGCGCGTTCTCACATCTGGCCAAAAATAATTGGAATGGAAAGGGCAAAGGAATTGATCCGGTTGGACGCAATAGCTAATTGAAAACCATCGTTTTTTCTGATGAAGCACATCTGAAATTGAATAACATGTCAGCAGGTCAATAGAAAAATGACCGAGCTTACATGACAGAGACCAACAAATGGCTACCAGAGAGCCAACGCCACCGTTTTTGGCCACAGTTCTGGCGCATTGACTTTCGATGGTCTGTCTCCGCCCGTTTTTTTTGGATCGTGATCGCTTATTGTGAAACTATTTTGGCAGCTATGTTGAGGCAGGCCATCATTTCCCCCAAAGGCTCTGCCATTAGAGTAGAGTTCTGGACGCCTCAGAAGCTCAAAAATAGCTCCGATAGATTGTTTCCTCGCCGCATGAGAATATAAAACTCGAAGGGAGCCAAGTCCGGTGAATACGGTGGCTGAGATATGATTACGGTATTGTTTTTGGCCAACAAATTACGCAGGTGCATAATCGTGATGCAATAACTATGCATTTTTTTCCCACAACAGAAAATGTTTTTTTCGTATTGCCTCACGCAAAGGGCGCATAACTGGAAAGTAATATTCTTTATTAACCGTAAGACGTTCTGGCAAGAACTCATGATGAACCGTTCTGTTATAATCGAAGAAAACAGTGAGCAAAACGTTCATATTTGACCAAATTTGGCTTTCTTTTAATTTCGACGTCATAATCATAAATATGAATCATCAGTCACATCATTCAACAGCTCCTGGGCGAAGCGCATTCGACCGTTCTTTTGGTCAAAGAATAGCGATTTCTGAACAAACTTCGCTGACATATATTTCGTGCCTAAAATATCTGAAAAAATTCATGGCATGAGTCAATATTTCAGTATCCTTCGAAACTTTTCTGATAGTGACTCGAGGATCCTCCATAACAATTTTCTTTACGAATTCAACGTTTTCATCCATTGTTGACCTGCGCCCAGGGTCTGTAAAGTCTTTAACATCTTCTCAGGCTTCTGTGAAGATCTTGTACCATTTACAGATTTTTTTTTTTTGCCTCGGACTGCGTTGAAGCACTTCATTTTATTTTTCATACAGATTTTTAGTTTTTTTTTTTTAGAACCACAAGATCGCCCCACACACAAAACAGACTGTGAAAAAACTATAAATATTCAAAATGGTTGACAATATCAACATATTTTTGGAGACATAAGTATTAACATAAGGAAAAAAAAAGTTGGGAATCAAATGTGCCTGCTCGCAATTTTCACAAAGTCACCTTATTTTTTGAACAACCCTCGTATGTGTATATCTGGTTGTAAATAATCTTCAATAAGTTCGCTCTAAGCTAGGTAGGTAGTGGTGAAACTCATATAATATATTATACAATTTCGCGTTTGTTTGACCTGAGTAGTGGGTGTCGGAGTATTCAAATTAAGTCTGTGAAGCCGTTTTCCTTGAGAGATCCCTGCTCCACTTTGAAGCCATTAGTGTGGATCAGAAGTTTGTAATCCGAGATTAGTGTGAATATTTTTCATTCCGAGGTCAAATTCCCAAGTAGGAGCAGCAGAATGCCGTTTCCTTTAGTCAAATGGCATCACAAGTGTCTTGGTATTTGATGTAGAGGTTTAAAGTCAGGATATGCTAAGGGGTGGTCGTGGTGCAATGGTAACCATCACCGACTGTTGAGCCGAAGGTCTCTAGTTTCAGTTCGTCCATAGTCAAGAACAATGCCTATACGGAAAACTGTGCAACAACATCAGTTGTGAATAAGAGGTGCTCCAAAAGTGCTGACGAAGGCATAACACTGGCAGCATAAGATCACTTCAAAATCCATACTCTGTGTATGCATTTCCAATATAACACCTTAATGACATGGAAACTAAAGAGTTACGGTGAACTACAACCAACGCGACAAATTAGGTCGAATCTCTCGAATCGTATCTAGGACAACCACCCCCGGAGAGTAGTGAACGAACATTTTTGACTCAAACCATCTGCACCCCGTCCAGGTTGTGTGACAAACACCATAAGAGCGTGCACTCTTGCACGAATTATAAAAAAAAAATTGCAGCCTTACGTTCAATGCCTCGGTGGAGCAGGATCTCTAAGTCCTTTTAAAGTTGATTGCGTTTGTCTAGGTTGTTAGCTTTTTTTAAGGCAGGCCGTCAAATTAACAAATTATAAGCGAGAACGGGACGGACAATTGCTATCATGGAAAGTAACATACATTTTTTTGCTCAGTTGTTGACATTATAAAAGGTGGCCGAAGCTGTATCACTGGGTGGAAGATGATTTGCGAAATTCAAAAAGTCACCTTATTTTTTGAACTAGCGCTGTAAGCAATGTTTCGACAAAAAACAGTTTAAAACCATTTGAATAAGGTTGGATACAAAAAGAAGCTCGATGTATGTGTATCATAAGAGTTAACGCTCCTGAAGAGGTTAATGACTGGTGATGTGGATTTCTTACAATAACGTCAAATAAAAACGGTCGTGGTCGAATCGCTAAGTATAGATTGAGGGCTAGGAAGATATTTCTGTGTATTTGGTGGAATTTTTCACTTTTTTCAGTAGCGCAAATGATTGCAACTGTGGCAATGGGCTTTTTGATATGCCGAATATTGTCTTGTAAGGCTTTTAGGGTCCGTTGCTTTAACTAATCCCACATTAGGAGTCTGAAGTGACGATCGGGCGACAGAGGAACAAAGGACGTAAAATCGTGGTTTGGGCTCCGTGGACTGTTTCGCCGTCTAATTGCAACCAAAAGTTGTTAATGTCCAATCCCACAACATGGCCTGGTAATGCTCTATATGGGTTCCAGCTGTTCCAGCGTCGCCTTCAAAGAAGAATTGTCCAATGACTTTAAATTCGAGTCCAAACAGCCACGCATACTTGAAAATGTGTTTCCTGAGGGTTTTCATTGGCGCAGAACCGACAATTTTATTCATTCATGATTACATGCAAAGAATGATTAGCCTCATGAGAATTTTTTGCCAAAAATCATCGTGGGTTTGGGTCATGTTCCCCACAAAACTAACATAATCACAGCAAGGTGGGTTGTCGATTGGTAAAAGTCGAGGCGTCTATTGAATTATGTACGGGAATCAATTCAAATCGCCACGAATATGTGTTGGAGAAACGTGAGAGGAATCCTCAACCGCAAAGAATGGCGATAACTCGATATTGCCGCTGACCCCTCAACGCTGGTCGGCATAGTCTCTATGTTTTGGCATTACCAAAATCACTGCTGGCGGTACACCTTTGCTGTAAATACCTGACGGTGTGATCTAAGCGCGCTTTATTCGCTTAATATTTTCAACGATAGGCACGTTGGGAGTTCACAACTAAGAACATGTTTTGAATGTAAAGCTGCACGACAACAGCGCATTAAGGTGGCGTTTATTGTTCCAAGCACAAATTCGTTTGTACTGACACTTTGAGCGCGGATTGTCATAAGTTGATCTGAAAGCTACAGGGATGCCAGGTGCAGAAGTTTTAAATGATCCACCCTATTAAAAAGTACTGCAACGGGCGTCGTCTTGAGTCTCTTAGAAACGATCTTTTATATCCTATTGCCCGAGAGCGGGCAATTTTCAAAGAACCAATCAAAGCAAACTGCGCTTAGAAGCTAGGTTAGATCGCCTTGTCTCTACCATGCGTATTAGCCTCCGGGAGATGGTGCTTTCATTCAAACCCATTCTTTTTTTTTCGAACAAGACAGGAGTATGTTAACATTTTGTCAAGCAATCAGATCTTCTACATATTCCTGTACAAGTTATCCAGTATCGAAAGAAACTATCAGTCGAAATGCCATCATAAAATGCAGCGTCCAGTAACTGACGCATATCATCTCCATACACACAAGACTAATCCCGGTGATCAGGACGACGATCTTACTGTACTCATCCCATCTCCAATCGGACAACAATAACCTACTCGCTGGAACCAACAAAAGGAGACCAAAGGAATTCATAGCTTTAGGCAAACTTCGTTCCATGTATAGTATGCCTCCCATGTGATGTACGTGCATATATGTTACACCCGGTTGAGGCAGAAGCATTTTAGCTTATCATCATCTTCGGGACGAATAGTTAAATGAATCGAACCGTATCCATGCGTGGCGAATGGCTTGCCAAGCAATGACGACGCTTCTGATGCTTCTGATGCCTCGGATGCTGGTGATGTTTCTGGTGATTTGGGGTGATTCGCTTGAATCTGGTGCTTCCGATGCACCGATGCATGCTCTGTCGTGCTCGATGTGTTCTGCATAGCCCATGTGCTGTCGTTTCTAGCTGTCACACTCTACGACCATTGTCAGTAGCAGGAACAGAACTCATTTACGTAGTAGCCTCTCGAGAAAGGTAGACAAGATAACGACAAGCGCAGCGCGTTTCCGATCGTACCATGGACCATGAGAGTCTAAACATTGCAACAGGTAAAAACGATCATTAATTATGGGCTTGAAATTTCTATTAGTAGCACGCAGCAGCGTCGGTAACAACAGCAGCAGATGCTTCCTGCACTGCAATATAGATACGAGTTGGTAGTACGGGGGGATGTATGGTATGCAGATTGGCACCGCATAGATCTATACGAGCACGTTCGGACGTTGGTACGATCGGTGTGCGTGCAAAGAGCGCGCAGTGATCGGTCGATACTATGCCATCGCTTGTGACTCTCACTGAATCAGTTCAAATCTTACCTGGTTTCTACGTACACCGCTCTACGTTAAGCGATCGGTTAGGCGACGGACGGGAAATGATACCAAGTCGATTCACTGAATGTCCACGGGATACCGGGACACTGATCGTAGGAACGGGGCGCAAAAACCGAAGCAGCACAGAAGCAGTGATCTGACTCGATCGAACTCTGGCGAACTAAAATCGACAAAAAAATAAAGCAAGAAGAAGAAAAAAATTTCGAATTCAGCCGCAGGCCAAGTGCTCCGCCACTTGTCCGTACCCGAGCAAGGCTGTGCTCCGTGCTCGAGCAGAGTTGGTTTAGGAAATCTCATGCATTCCAGCGGTTAATTTCATTATTTATTGATTGATATGCATTTTCTTTGACTAATAGTCTTCCACTTTAGCCATCCGTTGTAGTTGTTTGAGCCTTTTTAGCCATTCAAACCATTCGAGCCATCCGAGTCGCGGCTTAGAAGATATGCAGGCAGCTCCACTGGAAGCCATATCGTCGTCGTCGACGTCATCCTCATTCTTGCTTAGTTCTCATCCCGATCGGGTTTGACTGTTTAACTCTTTAGCCGTTTGTTGATTATTGATTTGGCCGCGCATAAAACAGCAGCAGCAAGCAGAAGGAAGCTTATGCATCACTCAAGGCTAAGAAAATGTTCGAGACAAAGATATGATCGAGGGCATGGCCGCGTTAATTGTACATTGCATTGCAAAATATGACCCGACTTTGTAATTACGTTGATGGCAAGTCACTGATTGTGGTCGCGCGATGATGATTTTTTTTTTCTTAGTTTTTGAATGCCATGTTGCAGATACAATTCTACTCATATATAGATGCACAGTTGTCGGAAATCTGTGTGATGGTTACAATTATTGTGTGTACACGAGTTGGCACCGTTGTTCGATGGTCGTGTTTTGAAATTCACGCGAAACTGTCGTTTCGGCCGGAGATGCAGATAATGCTTGACAAGATGATGATGTGGGAACGAAAATCTGTTTTATGCGAAAACGCCATGTTGCATGCGAAGAGATGTTTTGTTAACATGTGCGGAAAGGTTTTTGTTCTTGTTTTGTTTTAGCGGGATGAGGATCAGCAGTTAATCTGGGCGAATGTCGAGACATGATCTCGTGGAGTGTGGTCATTCTGATGGATGTAGTAAATGCCAAATGCTGCGTTGCTCATCAAATGTCAAGATTATATCAGTGTCAGGATGCGGGGATGGTTAAGTGAATAGTTAAATTCGCATCTTCATTTTTGCGGTGGTTAAGCAATGACTTACAGATTATCCAATAAGTGGTGTCAATTTAAAGGTGACGTGGAAATATCAGAAAAACGTATCGTAAAGTCATCATCAAGCGCCTTCTCGCAATGCTATAGAGAATTTAATAAACAAAAAAACTTGAATATCTCGGACACGACATGTCTAGCCTAGCTGGCCTAGCGGAACATGCTTAAAGGGTCCAGTTGGTACAAGAAGTGTAGCCAGAAGGCAACGCACAACACCGAATTTTCAGTGATGTTTAAAATTTTTTAGAATAAATAAAAGGCTGCGTATGGGCAACGTAAACTTCTTCGTGATAAAAGAACTACTCATAACGACTCTTTCGTTTCGTAATATCAAAATCCATGACCACAGGACTTTAATTATGCCAGTGACACTTTACAGATGTAAAAATTGCTCTTTGATTGTTATTACCGGTCATTCGGATCTTGGAAGTTCGGAGCTTCGTTGACCACCCTTCACCAAGCCTCCCTGTCATGAGTGTGTTCCAAATGATAAAACTTTATTATCAAAATGAGTGTTCGTTAATGCAAACATTGCGCGCGTGGCAACCATTTTACGGTAAACGTTGTGGCCCTTCACAGTCGACTCTTCAACGTGTGGTGGCCAAAGACGACCGGTTCCGCATTCGTACGTCAAAGGAATGCAAGATCGGCTGAGAACACCGCTGCGGTCCGCGCAAGTGAACAACGAATCTCGAGGCAGTCAAGTCAGCCTTTCGCAGACTTCAATTTGACGAATTTCGCGTAGGGACGTATAAGATTCAACTGCTCCAGGGTCATAGACAACGCCGTTTGTTCGCTGACTGGAAGCAGAAGAGAACTACAATTTTGGCCGAAAAATAATCTTTAGCGACGAGGCGCATTTTTGACTATGCTAACAAGCAATATTGCCGTATATGGGACGATACCCAAACGAGGTTTACCAGGTGACAATGCATCCTCGAAAAGATATCAGTTGGTGCGGATTCTGGGTCGACGGCGCGGCGTCACTGGTCCGTACTTTCTTGAAAACGACGTTGGTGAGGCGCTACAAAACGATGATCACCGATTTCTTTTGGTCCAAATCGAACCGTATGGTCCTAGATGACATATATGTAGTTCCAGTAGAAGTGTGCTACGTGCCACATAGTGGACGCCACGGCTTACATTCTGCATGAACGATTTGAGGGTTTCCTGAGGTCGCAGATCTATGCGAATAAACTACGATCGTCCGATACCCTTAAGGTGAACATAACACAGGTCGTCGCTCAAATTCAGATAAATCTATGCGGGAGAGTCATTGAAAATTGAACCATTCGGATCCGTCCCATCGTAAGAAACCGCGGCGGGTATTTGAATGCGCTCATATTCCATACATAATGGAATGGAATATAGGGGCTTTTCAAATAAAAAAAGAATTTTGCCACTACCTCACACAGAGCATGTTTTATTCCATTTAAACATCTACCCGCCCTTATTGAAAAGCCTTTGGTGAGAGACCAGGTTTCACGTCCGTAAAGTGTCACTGGCATTATTATAGTTTTGTACATCAGAATTTCTTTATTGCGAGACAAAAGGTTGTTTTGAATAATTCTTTCATCCCGAGGAAGCACCCGTTGCCCATAGACAGCTTTCAATCTCTATGTCATATTGGGCAATTAACATGGTATCCAGATATTCCGTCAATTTTCTCAGAGCATATTCCGAGGACAGTCAGGATCGAGGTCTGAACGGATTCAAGTCGGTTAGTAACCATGTATTTGGTTTTCTCTTCATTTGGTTCCAAGCCTGCTCTCCTTTCCTGTCATTATTAGACTTTCTATACCTACATTTCTTTTAACTGTTTCCTCAGCAGGTCCAAATCGTTAGGGTATGCTAGAACAGATGTGATTCCATTAAGGGTGATTCCCCTCTCATTTTCTTAAAAGGATCTAGTTACGAATTTTAGTACTAAATTAAAAAGAAGTGGTGACTAGGCACCTACTTGTTTTAATCCTTCACGTATCTCGAAGGTTTCAGATAAGACATTTCCTACTTTAACTTGTTCTTTATTTCCCATTAGGTATGTAGGTTGCACTAACTTTTCGGGATTCTTAGCTTTACAAGGACATGATACATTTTCGGCCGGTTTATAGAGTCGTACGGCTTTAAAATCTACGAGTAGTTGATGTAGCGTTTAATTCCATGAAGCTTTTTTTAAAGCTGCCGGATAGTGAAAATCTGGCCAACCAATTCCTCCTGAATCCACACTGGTAGTGTCCTATATTCAGAGATATTCCTCGATAAATGTTGCATTGTCTTCGGTCACCTATTTTAAAGGGGAAATGATGACTGACTTCCAATTCTCGAGGATGGATCATTATGCCACACAGTTATGATGAGCCCATGTAACTTCTCTACTCAGAATAGTTAATTAATTATTCCGAAGGTAATAGGTGGATTATTGTAGGCCCTATTATTATATATTTCTTAAGCTTTTTTAACTTCCTCAATGGTTGGCAGATCTACCTGAACCTCTGCTGTGTGGAAAACATTTTCGGGCTCACCAGCAGCTTATCAAAATGTCTCCTCCACTGGGCTGCAACTCTTTCGTTGTTAGAAACGAGCTTCCCATTGTCGTTGCGAATAAAAGCTAACAAGGGAAGAGGAAATAACATTTCCTATACGTCTATGGAAACAAAATGTTCAGGAGAATCTATGAAGAAAAACAAGAGGACCAGGCAGACTGAAGAAAACTACACTTGACGATATTCCGAGTAATAAAACCGCAAAGACTAAAATGGGCAGATACATACATACATAAAACGAACGGACAGTGGACGTATAGTCAAAAGAATAATGATTGGATGGGACGACAACGTAAGGATGATAAGATGGTAAGATTGACAAAAATCTAGGGAATCCGACTAATACAAACAACGAAAGGATACAATTCCTGTTACTTTTTGAACAAACTTATATACATATGTTGGCTAAAGGAGTCTCAGTCATTAAAAAAGAATGCAATCTAAGTGCTTCCAACTAAATATTTTCATTTAATATGTCACCCCTCGAACCCCGAGACAGTGAGTACTTAGCACACACTTGAAGATGCCAATCTTCCCACTTACTCGTGATATCATTTAGGAGTAATTACATACATATGTATGTTGTGTGCACAAGAGAGTTCAAGAATTTACGAATAATGTTTTCTCGCGGTGGCAATAATCGCCTTACGTAAACCCTGTGCTATTTTCAACCGAAAAGCTAGGTGTTTGCGACGGTTTTAAGGGGAGGAACAACTCCAGGATGAGGAAAAGGAAACAAAGTCGCACCAAGGGCCAACGAATTTAGGAGGAGGGCGAAGGCAAATGAAAGATGAAAGTGGGCTGAGAAAATTTAATTATTCTCCGGCGAGGTATCATAAAAAAATATTTGCTCCTTGATTCCTTATCACACGACTTAGCTCCAACCCTGTTAACCAAATCACTTGGTAAAGGAAGCCACCTTATTAAGGATGCTAGCAACTTATGTACGAGTACATCTAATTCCGTAAGAGGTTAATTCTTTTAAGATTGTTCGTTATTTTTGAAGAGAATGAAATTTTTTTTCAGTTTAAGTGTAACACAAACTGTTTCTTCTTCTTAGATGGCATTACAGCTCGCGGAGAGCCAGGGCCCAGGTTCTCTCATTCACTTATGTAATGTGCGATTTTCACACCCGTGCATGGGAACTACAGTTTAATGTCGATTCCGAACGGCGAGCGTCGAGAAGTGTACTACGGGGGGTTTTGCCAGAAACCCGCCAAGGAAAGAAGCCGCGAAATCAGCATTCGATGGCGTGGGTGTTATCGTTTCCCGAACTCGCTCATCGTGCGTAAGAGGCCGACATACTGCGCCACGGCAACTATTTAAACATATTAAAAAGAAAATAATAATTCAAAAAAACATTGAAATTTAACCCTATGTATTCAGTTTTTCAATTGTTTTAATTCTGCGAAGGTTTCGAATAAGAATTTATCTGCTCAAATAAGTATCCGCAAAAAATTATTGAAGACGATGCTATCAGCTAAAAAAAAGTCCACATTTTGTGGGTCCATTTGTAGACCTGACTGCATCAAATTTTTTGACCAAATTGAATCATTTAGAGCAATTTCGATCAAAAATTGAGGCGATCCTCATTTCAATTTTGCGGGCAGTGAAGAACAATTTTGTGATCATATGTCACACATACGACATTTAGCCTGGAGGCTATTTCAATTCATTAAGAGGCTACTCTACATTCTAACCTCTGTATTTTTATAAGTATCATTGACATTACAAGCCTGTGGAGAAGCAAAGCCAACATTTCTCTGAGTTACCTACGTATGTTGTATGCAATTCATTCTTGTCATAGGTCAGTGGGACCTACTACTGGCTCAGAACGATGCGTTTCGAGAAGCTTTTCCAGACAAATATTTACAAAAACTTAAAAAATTAAAAAAAAACACGATTTCGATGATTTGGCCTTGTCATCCGCATTACAAGTGTCGCACCAACCTTAATCCACATTATCCTACATAGCTGCTGACTTTAATCGTTTACTTAACTTGAATCCAAACGTAAATAATAAACCAACAGAAGCAACTAAAACAATAAGGTACGGTCGCCGGACACACTATAGAAAAGGTCAATTAAGACCGTGATGGTCTGGCCATATACAGTGATAGATATATGCCTTTGTCGTATGTTGCAAAAAGACCGAGCTATAAACTCTCATCACTTAACAAAGCATACGCCATGCAACTCTGTTTAAAGACAGCCCAAAAGACTTACCTCCCTACATCTGTTCATTGGAATTCAGCTACGAGTATATGCAATGCAGTAACAATCTTTCATTCAAAAGACATACCAAAATTAGATCACATGTCCATCCTTCACGAATCTCCTGAACTCTAAACTTCTTGTACCCCACCATAACTCATATGATGAATCCCTGTAAAACGCTAAAAGTCTTAGATTTTAAACAAATGGCTCGAGGATGGAATCAAGTATTGGCGGTAGTATTTTTAGCGGAAACAGTTGAGACTGTCAGTAGAGATATATCATCAACATCAATAGACTCTGAGCTAGGACTAGCAGGATGCTCTACCAAGAAAAACATATTCAAACTTTAGTAAAATCTCTGACATATTAACCAGTCTATTAGTCTCGAAAGTTATATGGTCCTCGAAGTTTTTTTTTGTTATTCTTTAATATAAACTGAGCTCTTAGATGGTAGCGATAAATCGAAACATCTTTTAACGCTAGAAGAACTCCATTGATCAGCGAAAACCCTCAATCCTTGAGTAATACTCTTAAAATATCCCAAATGTCACACACCTTTAATAGTAATAATTTGAGGAGGTTTTCCAAAAATTAATTGTGCAGATATTGTTTTGTTTCTTACAAAGGGTTTCAATATTGTGCCAGAAGCCTTTCACCATTTTTTCAGGTATCAGTAAAATCTTTGAGGAGCTTTTAAAAAGCAGTGTAGTGAAGTTGCTATTGAAAATTAAGTTTTTTACTCCAACTGATTTGGCTTTCAGCAAAATTTAGATGCATTTCTACAGTTTCGATAGTTAAGTGTCCTGGTTTATTTACTGATATCACCAAAGCATTTGACATTGTTCTCAATGAACTTAAAGAAGCATAATTACGTGGCTTAATGGATTAGATTGTTCTTAAAAAGTATGACATTAAGTATGAGGAATTAGGAAATCAAGAGCAATATTCCTTCTTTACAAAGGGGTACCCCAGGGCTCTGTTTTTGGTCCTATCCTCTTTTTTGTTAATATCTCTCTTATAATCTAGTGTGGTTTCACATGTGAGTTAAACATATAGACCTGATTTCCGCGTATTTCTATAAACCCCTTTTGGTTAATAGTGCCACGACTAAGAACAAATGCAGAGGTGCCTGACTGATTGACTAGGGAAAATCTTTCCATACCATATCTTTAGAGCTTCATTACAAGCTCATGACTAACGATTGCCCGTGGATGTCCCATGTGGTTTAATGTGATGAAAAAGATTCGGCACTTTGAAAGATAATATCTCAAACTTAGTCGAGACCAGGTTACAGGTTAATAGCCTGATCTCCGAGGATTACTTCCCTAATAATTCGTATCACGCGAAGGAGGCCTTAATGGCTTTGTCCAAGTAGAAGCATTCCTCTATTTTAGTAGAAACGGGCTGATCTGAAAACCAATTCCATGGAACGGAGAAATATCTACAAATATGAAGTTGCACTCTGTGAGCTGGAGCGGCTCAGTTTAAGTTCAGATTGGCAATACCGAGAGACGTCGTCTTAGTACTCAAGAAAGCTTTGTTTTTCGTCAGTTGTCAGTGTACGTGCAGCCTCTTCAAGGCAAAGCCAGTCCAACACCAATGGCTGTCACGTTTTTTTAGGAAGTAGCTTGTATTCCTTTAGAATCATACCTTCACTTCATACCATCGGGCCTTATGGGAAAATGGTTCTGAGGAAAACTGGAAACAGTATATACGGGCCAGAAACAACTGCAACATTCGATGGGTTAAATTACAATCCAAAAATTGAGGTGTACAATCTTTCAATGTCCCAAAGAAAGCAAAAGTTTCTGGTCATTTGTAAGATAAACAAAAAACTCAACTACGTCGTCTAGACCAACTCTAGTTCACAATGGCATTCAAGCTGTCACAAGCTTACAAAAAGCTAACCTATTTGCTGGCCACTACCCATCCAGTTCACAGCTCCCAGCTTGTACTTTGACTCCTCTTCTACTAGAGTGCGTCAATTCCACCATGGGATAAATCTACTTCCGCACTCGTACGGTCGCAAGGGTTCTCAAAGACCTCGACATACACAAATCCGCTGGTCCAAATGGTGTTGCCCCAATAGTTCTGAAGAACTCTCTACGTTGGCAAGTTTTTTCATCTTTCCTACTCTTCTGGTCTCTGTCCGAGTAGATGGAAAACATCATTTGTCCAACCCGTCCCTAAAAAGTGCGAATCTACGTCTCCCACCTCCTACCAACCCATAGCACTAATGTCCCTCCTTTCCAAGGTCACGGAAACGAAAACTCCGGAATGACCGACAGTGTGGTATTCTTAGCAAGAGATCCACTGGTGATTTGATGGCATATCTCACCGAAAGGTGGGATCGCTCGCCTCACCAAGCAGGTGAAAGCAAACTAGTTGCGGATATTTCGAAAGCCTTTGACCGAGTTGGGCAGGAAGCCCTTTTTTTTAAAAATGCGTGTTTACGGGATCAATGACTCTCTTTTTCAATGGACTTTACTTTACTTAACTTAACTTTAAATCGTTCAATTCAAGTTGTTTTGGACGGATTCAAGTCCGACATCCATTTCTAAAATGCTGGTGTTCCCCAGGGCTCCGTCTTGGCTCCGATAGTCTTTTTCATTTTTATAAACGACCCACTCCTTCGCTAATGACAGTCCTCTTTCACTTTACGCTCTTCGGCTGTGAATAGTGAGCAGCAGCGTATGTTAACGTAAAGATGGTAAAGGCTAACAAAGGTCTCGTAGGGGTAACATTTATCCGACGGATGTTAGTTCCACAAAAAACGAGAAGAGCCACCGCAGACGAACACCTTGCGGCTCTGTTAGCAAGTCCTATCTCCACCTCCTCGTGGTGCCATCTGGAGACTCCCTTTGGGAGTTACTAACGGAGAAGGGCGAATGGCGAGTATCCTGCGCCAGAAAAAGGATTAGTCGGTTGGGCTTATGGCCTAGTGAGCCGTACCTGAAAAAAAAATTACTCACTACGAACCAACCACAAGCCTCGGATAATGATGGTTACACTGTTGACGACCCCGGCAAACGTATAACTAAGGACTATGAAGTTCGGATCTGCACGTGGAATGTGAGGTCCCTTAACAGACTACGTGCATCTGATGAACTCGCGGAGGCCCTTGACTCCAGATATTACCGCAATCCAGGAAGTGCGATGGAATGGGCCGGGCAAAAGGAGGATGAAAAACTGCGACCTCTACTATGGCAATTGCTACAGAGCACGGTGGTCGATTTAGTACAACACTAGCTGGTCATAAGTAAAAAAAAAAAATTGTAACTGTATAAAAAAAATCCGCTAGACTTGAAGCCAAACACCCAAATAACAAGCAAGAACCAACAAATGAAATAAAGTTCCGTTACTTTATCAGTGAGAAGCATCTCAATGCAATGTATAGAGCTTTGCTCACTCTCAATTTGGCCTTTCGTGCGTTTACATGTGTTTATAAAGTGTTCTAGTGAAAAAAAGTGAGATAATTATTTGTAGCAAATATGTCAGTGTATGCTGTTGGTAAGTATTTTTAAATTCAGACTATTTCTAACAAAAAAAAAAAAAAATTGCCTCGGACATTATGAGCTAAATGAAGGACTACATAACTGTTCTTGGTGAAGCTGATGAAAGAAAATGTCTGGAATACTGTAAAACATTTACATCTCATCTTTTTAAGAAATATTATAAGGAAAAAAAAATGTCACCAGAACGATTTTTAAAATCGGAAGAGCTTTGGCTGCAAAAAGAATTCCTGATTCCGTTGCCTGAAATTCATGTGCCAACAACTTCCAGGCAAGGAAGACTGGAAAAGGAATTTCAGGATTGTGGTAACAGGGCGAAAAAAAAAAAAAATTCAAAACATTATGGAAAGATCGACCGAGGAGTTATCTTTTGCTGTGGAGTCGAAACTCAGAATGGAAGGACATCGGTCTAAAGCCGAAGTCGTTAAGAAGATTGTCGAGTGTTCTCCCAAAACTCTAAAGAAGATGAAGAAACCTGAAACTCAGAATTCACTCAAACCTTATACATCTGAAGAAGCTTTAGCTCTTATAACCGATTTAAAACTTACAAAACACCAATATCAGCAACTTCAAAAAAGTGCAAAAGCAAGAAATGCTAACATTTACCCAAACTACGATTCTATTTTAGAAATAAAGCAAGAGTGTTATCCAACAAGTAATTTTTTGACTATATGCGAAACCTTATGTGAAATTAAACTACTGCCGTTGTTGGACTTGACACTTCAACGTTTGTCTGCTGCAAACTTTGAAAGTTTTGAAAACCAGTTACAAAACGGTGATAGCTTAGTATGTTCTTGGAAATGGGGATGTGATGGTAGTGGAGGTCACTCGCGTTATAAACAAAACTTTTTGATAAATCCTGAAGCGAGTGATTCTGATATTGTGCTTACTTGCATAGTACCTCTAGAATTAAAAAAGACTGGTTCTGGATCTGAAAGTATTTGGATTAATTCAAAAACATCTTCTCCAAGATACTGCCGCCCAGCTCGTTTCAAACGGAGGAAAATATTGGGAGAATAACAAGAGAGTTTAACCGTATGGAAGCCGAACTAAATTGTCTAGAAGCCACAAGAGTAACTTTCAACGGCAAAACGGTTTTATTCAATCATACTTTTTTTAAAACGATGGTCGATGGCAAAACATGTAATGCTGTGATGGAAAACAGGGCAAGCTCAGTTTGAAATATATGCAAAGCATCTTCTAAGGATATGAATAATATTGAACTTTGCTTACGAAAACCTCCTGACACCACTGCATATTCATTAGGCTTACAAAGTCTTCATGCACACATAAGATTTATGGAAGCACTTTTACATGTTTCTTATAAAATTGAATATGAAAGCTGGCAAGCAAGGGGAGCTGAAGAGAAATTAGCAGTTAAGAATAGAAAAGAATTCCTACAAAATGTATTAAGATCTGAATTGGGAATCTTAGTAGATTTTCCAAAACAAGGTGGAATACTAATGACGGCAATACGGCTCGAAAGTTCTTTAAGAATCCAGAAAAAAACGCTGATATATTAGGCTTAGACCCAAATCTGGTAGAACGATTTGCAATTGTTTTAAAGACATTAACATCAGGTCTGAAAATAGATACAAACAAATTCCGCACTTACTGTTTGGACACAGCTAAATTATTTATTTCAAAATATAATTGGTACAAAATGCCTGTTAGCGTCCACAAAATTCTGATACATGGTGCTGACATCATTGACAGTTTTCCAATTACTATCGGACAGCTTTCGGAAGATGTTTTAGAAGCCCGTCAAAAAGATTATAATACCTTTCGAAGCAGGTTTTCAAGAAAGATGTCCCGAATCGCAACAAATACCGATGTACTCCATTCGATGTTGATATCTTCTGATCCACAAATAAGTAAATTGCGACATCTTCCAACCCGAAAACACCAATTACCAATCCCTGAAGTCATGGAAATGATTTTAAATTAATTATTAAACATAACGCTAATACATAATAGCAAAAAAAAAAAAAATCCGAATTAAGTCCAGCTAGTAACTATAAATCGACCACTGTGCAGAGGGGGAAGGCAGCGCTTATTTGTATGTGGATTTGTTGTTCGAGGCAGACTAAGGCAAAAAGTCTTGAGCTTCAAATTCATAAGCGAGCGCCTCATAACAATCCGCATCAAGGCTAAATTCGGTAACATTAGCTTGATTTGCGCCCACGCTCCGATTGAAGACAGAGATGACAACAGCAAAGATGACTTCTACTTCTAGAAAGAACATACGACCAATGTCCCAGCTACGACACGAAGATCGTTCTAGAAGATTTTAATGCACAGCTTGGAAAAGACACAGCTTGCTAGAGTCATTGGAAAACACAGCCTGCACGACAACACATCCGGGAACGGACTCAGGCCCGTGGACTTCGCCTCGGGGCGGAACCTCTCTGTAGTGAGTACGCGGTTCCCACACCTCAACATCCATAAAGGGACCTGGCGGGCCCCTGCTCAATCAACCAGATTGATCACATTGCGATTGACGTCAGACACTCCTCCAGTATTCTCGATGTCCGAACGTTCCGAGGAGCCAACATTGACTCGGATCATTACCTTGTTGTAGCCAAGGTAAGAACATGGATAATCAAAACAACAAGGGAGTCGAAAAAGAACACCACGGTTTGACGTCAGAAAGCTACAATCGCACACGATCGCTAGGAACTTTGCCGACCGAGTCTCCCAAAAACTCTCTGAAAGTTCGATACTGCTTGCATTGACCATAGAAGAAGACAATAGAAGACATAGAAGAAGAGAACCGGCTTTTCAAAAAGAAAAAAAAAGAGCATGAAAAATGTGCTACAGCAGTCCGAAAGTTTTACCAGAAAATAAAACAATTATCCAGTGGATATAAATTTCGGACTGAAACCTGTCGGGACGAAAATGGACAACTGGTAGTAGAATCGCAGTCGATGCTGAGAATTTGGAAGGATCATTTCTGCAGACTATTAAACGGCGACGAGGACCCAAATACCGCTGTCAGGCAGAATGTTCCACTCAATTTGGATGACGATACACAAGCATTCCGTTCCCCCGACTTTGACGAAGTCAAGATAGCAATATCGAGACTTAAGTCAAACAAAGCTGCTAGAGCGGACGGATTGTCCGCGAAACTGTTCAAAGCAGCTGGGGATGATCTGGTAGGGAGGATGCACCAGCTCATCTGTAAGATATGGTCGGAGGAAAGCATGCCCGATGAGCACCAACTACAGAGGAATAAGTCTCCTTAACATCGCCTACTAGATCTTCTCTGCCGTTTTATGTGAACGCCTGAAACCGTTCATCAACAACCTGATAGGTCCATATCAGTGTGGTTTCAGGCCAGGGAAGTCCATAATAGACCAAATCTTCACACTGCGGCAGATCCTGGAAAAGACCCAAGAGATGCAGATCGACACTCACCACCTATTCGTCGACTTCAAGGCCGCATATGACAGCGTGCATAGAGACGAGCTATACAAAGCCATGTCTAGTTTTGACATCGCTACCAAACTCGTCAGATGACTGAGGCGTAAATGAGGGCAAAACGAAGTACATGTTGTCATCAAGAAAGGACACACAACATCGACGTCTCGGACAGAGCGTCACAATGGGCAGCATGAACTTCGAGGTAGTCAAGGACTTCGTCTACCTCTGCTCTGCAATAAATAGGGACAACAACATCAGTACCGAGATCAAACGCAGAATCACTCTTGCCAACCGCTGTTTCTTTGGGCTCAAGAGGCAATTGAGTAATAGAGCCCTCTCTCGAAGGACCAAGTTGGCTTTATACAATACCTTAATCATCCCAGTCCTGCTTTATGGTGCAGAAGCATGGACGCTGTTGAAAGCGGATGAGGAAGCTCTAGGTCTTTTCGAGAGAAAAGTTCGTGCGATCTTTGGTCCTGTTTGGGTTGATGGCATCTGGAGGAGAAGATTCAATCACAAACTATATGGGCTGTACGATGGCATGTGCCTGGTTAAGCGTCTACGGATACAGCGCTTAAGATGGCTAGGCCATGTAGAGTGTATGGACAACACAGCTCCGGCCCGAAGAGTCTTTGAATCCGAGCCATTGGGACAACGCAACAGAGGACGTCCTCGACTCAAATGGCGGACACAAGTGGAAAAGGACCTCAACCAACTTGGTGTGCGTAACTGGAGAACGCTGGCAGGAGATCGCGCTGGCTGGAGACGCTTGTTGATTGAGGCCCAAGCCCACACCGGGCTGTAACGCCACTCATTAAATTATATATTATATACTTAACCTCATTAAATTAGGATATTGACAGCATCATTGCATGGGGTAAAAACAATAGAGTGGAATTTAATGCCTCCAAAACACAGTCGTTAAAGCGTATAACTAACACACAGCCATTATCCATGAATGGCACTTGCATCTCAGAAACCGAAAAGTTTTCCATAATGGGTATGTGTGTTGCCAACAATCTTAATTGGAACGACCACATATTGAGTGTCGCCAAGAATGCTGCGAAATGCCTAGGCTTCTTACACAGATGCAAGAAATATTTCTTACCCATAGATCTGACTACGATCTATAAGATGGTCATTCGCCAAAAATGAGAGTTCAACGCTCACGTCTGGTCTGGTGTACCCAAGTCCTCATTATACCTACAAAAGACAGAATACAAAATCGCTGAAAAACTGATAGGTAACTCCAGCATTACCAAAATATTAGATTTGCTGGAACATCGCAGCTTTTCCCTGTTTTATCGCTACTTCCACAAAAAATGCTCTGATGAAATAGCCTGTTGCATTCCGCCCCTTCAACATTTCTCCCGCAATATACGTCTCTCTGGGAATGCTCATCAATATACACTGAAGTCCACTTTCAGACGTGCTGTCAAATATAGAGAATCCTTCTTTAACCGAACCACACGAATCTGGAATTCCCTGCCGGATTCGGTCTTTTCCCCCTCAGTACATACAACATACAAGCATTTAAGGCCAATGTCCATCGACATCTCTATCCCTCTTACTTTTTACCTTCTGCCCGCACTGTGTCGGCGACGTACTCATAATAAGGGTATTAAACCTTGGGTAAGTGCATATCGTAACAAAAAAAAAAACCAAATTAAGAAGGTCCTCGCCTAATTGACTCTTCGGTACAATATACAAACAAACCACAATTACATTTTTTTTATGATGAAGTTTACGAACGAGGTCAGTGCGGATATTAATTAAAAATTATCGTCGAAGTTCTGAGTAGATGGTCGCAACGAGCGTTTACTCCAACTTTCGGTCAAACTAATCATCCAGTAAGACAGGCTGTGCGTGTTATAGTGGACAAACTCGAGTCGACATATTCACTATTAAACGTTCTTGTACTGGGAAATCAGTTGATTCCACGTCGTTCACAGGAATTGGGAAACTTTCAGTTCACATTTTGGTAAATTTTTTCGTTTTGCGATCACTTAAGTTTTGTGGTCGCTTGAAGCCCCTAAAATCTTCCAATCGGGCTCTGCAAAATTTTGAATAAAATCCTAGATTTCATCGAAAAGTCATCTTCAGCGATGAAGTTCAGTTTTGATGGCAAAATATGCGATGGTCACCAGCAAACCGCAAAGATAGTGTGGATTTCATGTCGGAGATGTGGTTGGACCGTATTTTTTCTTCAATGCAAAGTTACAGTCAATAGAGTTGGCTATCGTGCCTTGTTGGAAGTCTATTTTCGGAGTTGGTTAGTTAGATATCAGTAATACTTGGTTCCACAAAATACTGTCACATGCCAAACAGCTGGTCAAACAATTGATCTATTGAAAGCGAAGTTCGGTAATAGTGTAATCTCCAGGAATGGTATGGTCGAATGGCCATCTCATGGTTTATGGCCGTGGGATTTTTTTTTAAAAGGGAGTACTTTAAATTATTGGTTCATGCCAATAAGCCAATAACGTTAGAGAAGCGCAAGAATTATATCGAACCAGAATTTGCCAGCGTTGTGGTCGATATGTGGGGAAGAGCGGTGGAAAAGTGGTTCCAAAGAAATTATAACCGGAAACGTGCTCGCGATGATTATATGAACGAGAACGAAATTTTGTTTGTGTACTATAACTGGGATAAATTTCAGGCCGATATCTCCATTGTTAGGTGTTTTATTGAAGTACAAAATTGTTATGTGCTTACTGCAAAAACACGCATGAAACGGTAAGGGTACCTTATTTTTCAAAGAATGCGTGGAAATTTCCCTATCATAAGGGGGCATTGGGGCAATGACTACCTCGTCTAAAAAAACAAATTTCGGTTACCGAATTTCCACTTTGAAAGAAGCTGCATAAAGAAAAGTCGAAAGAAGCCATCATCTCCTCTGTGAAGAGAAAGTGTCAGTTATACGAGCGTGTGGCTTTCCCACCTTTTTCCACAACTCATTTTATTGGATGTATAAAATAAAAATAAATCCCTCTGATCAAACAAAAAATTGATTCTCATCAAACAAACGCGACTTCCTCATCTGCATCCAATTTGCATCATCATCCGCTCAACTAAGGCCCTGCAGCTCGTCACCATGCCCCCAAATCACAGTCACAATCACCGAAGCACCGTAGCTCAGTCATCTATTCAACTGTCGCGTTCGTCAACCAGTTGGCATTTAAACGGAATGATGTCATTAAATTTTCACCCACCTACTCGTATCTGGAGACTTGTTTGCATCTTAATGGACTTTGCCTAGCGATTGCAATTCAATTTAATGCCGAAGCGCGTCAGGGAGTGTGCCATATCGCAACCGCTCCGCCACTCACTCTATTCGCGGGCCACAGCATTCGACGAATTCCAGGTGTGGCAAATCATAACAATAAAACTAATAATCGTAATAACAAATCGAGGTATGAAGCATGAATAAGCCGAGAGCTGCTTACCTTACAATCCCTTCTTACCTGATGCCTACCTGGTTCGCCCTCTCTCTCTCTTTTCTTTTTCTTTCGCTGCTTTGTTGTAATTTGACTTTCGAAACCTCTATCGAATCGGGTATCTATCGAAAAGTATCTGTCGACATCTTCACCGAAATCCGAAATGGAAAAACCCACAACACCGGCGGCGAGCATCGATGTAATTGAAGGTTAATTGAAAGTCGCTTGTTTGACTAAACTAATTGTACGCTCCGGTCATATGGGACAACGCTCGCGTTGATACGGGCAACTCCGGCTTAAGCGCCCCCGGCGTCAAGCAGCGATTTGTGTTTCACAACTCCTCAACATAAAGCACAAGTCGAACAAAAGGTGAACGTTGAAAAGGTCCAACATTGCCGTGATTAATGACCAGATGATGCACGACCGATGGTATGCGATGGACGAACCGTTTGGAGGTGACATTTTTTCTCGAACCCATACCGACAGCCGATCGAGAGGGAAACTGTTGAATGGAATCAGTGTGCTCACTGACCGAGGGCAGATGAGGAATCTCATTTGGATCCTAATAAACATATTTATGGAGACGTCGAAGCGCATTGCTCGCTTTCACAGATGACGAATGAAGGGAAATGGGCGGAATGTTGGTAACATTTTTGAAATTGTTATTTTGTCAGTGGGCTTGGTGGGTCTGTTACCACATGACCGTTAGATTGATGGACTGATCTTTCTTTCAGGTAGGCCTCTACGAGCGATGGATGGAATTTACGATGTGTTTGGACAGGAGGGCGTTGTTAGGAGAGATGTTTGATGTTTGGTGGAAGGGTATTTTTGTAGATCAGACAGATGGTACACGATGCTTGATCGATGAGTGCGTTCGAGTACCTTTTTTGGAATTTGATGACATCTATATACGATGCAGAGTATTTGGGGTGCATGTTCAGGAAGATAATTAATGCATTGTGCCTAGGGCAAAGGGTTTATTTGATTTATTTGACAGCTTGTGGACATAGCCTACATAGGTATATGTATATCCGGTGACCTATTTGACCTTTTTAGTAAAATGACAGTTTAATTATGGGTCTTAAATGCAGAAATAATCAGTTTATGTGGGCACAATCGTCAGATCCTAATCTCTGTTATCGAATTCCTACAGTCGCCTGGGCATTTGGTTAAGGCGCAGGGAGGAGCAGACTTCTTATTTTAATAAACTAATATTCAACTTAGTGCTGAGCTAAGCGTCGTCCACGTTTCACGTTTCACGATAGCAATTTTCATTTGTAAACTCGAAGAATTCTCTAAGCACAGTACGAGTAGTAAAATGGCGAAGACTGAGATGGACAGGACACGTGAAACAATTGGACAGTAGACAGTCAAAAGAATAATTCAAAACCCGAGGGAAGGCGGCGGCGTAGATGAGAGGACAATATGGACCTACAAGAGATGGAAAAGATCGGAGTAACATTGAAGGAACAGTGACAGATAGGCTTGGGGAAGGGTTGTCGATGAGACTCTGAGCTTCCGAATGGCCGTTAATAGTAACAATAATCCACGGGAGGGGATGGCAATGTTTCCGCTTAGTGGTGAATAGTAAAGCATTGGATTGATACAAGTGGATTTTTGAACAAACTACTGGAAAATCCAAAGTAGCCACGGCGGTTGAGTGCCTGGTCGCCAGCCGCGAGTTCGAGACTTCGGTTCCCAAAGTGTAATAAAAATACCTTCTTTTCCTAATTAGAGCGATATATCCGTAAGTGGATATGTGCGTTAAACAAAGTCGGAGGACGATGGGGGAAGAGCCGCACGTCACACGGTTTCGTCGGATGACTCGGCAACGATCATTTAAAATCATGTAAAACTCGCTGTCAATACAAGATATAAAGGCTGAAGTCATCAAAAGAAGACACACGACATTTTTGTGAGCTTAAACCTTGAAATAATCTAGGATTTCATCTACATTGGCTTACTAGTGACATGCGGTGACGATGCGCCGAACGCTGAAATCAGACGCAGATTCTTGCCAATCTTTTCTCGAAAAACCAGCCTTGAGAATCCCGATCTTACTCTACGGCGAGAAGGCTTGCACATTATAGTGAAGGGATGAAGAGGCACTCGGGTAATTTGAGAAAAGAGTTCTTTATGCAATGTTTGATCCGCTAACAGAGGGCGGAGAAGAAGACACGACTACGAATTGTAATGACATAAAATGAGTGGACACCACTGCTCTGACCCGGAGGGTCTTTGATTTCCACTCTGAATGCTGACGTAGCAAAGAACATTCGTATATAAGGTGCTGTACATGAGGAGAACAGGAACTTAATCAACTAGGCGTGCAGCTCTAGTTGGCTAAGGATTGTGCCAACTGCAGAGTATTATTGGTTGAGGCTCAGGTTCATCCCGAAGTATAGCGCCATTTATATTAGAACATTATGACGAGAAGTGACGTACACAAATATATAAAATTTCCAAAAACCGGGTATTCCAGTAATCTTTTGAGAACACATACAGGACAAAGTCAATGAAGTTCGGAATCTTAAGGATGAGATTTATGGAAAAGTGCCCACGGGCCACGATCATGGTGTGATATTTAACAGAGCGCTCTGTCTCCTTCAAGTCCCCTAGATATTTATTGCTGAGTCATTAACTTAATGTTTTTTGTTTTTTTTTTTCTTATAATTCCTGCAGGTTCAAGAGTGTACGCTCTTATGGTGTTTGTCACACAACCTGGACGGGGTGCAGATGGTTTGTGTCGAAGATGTTCGTTCACTACTCTCAGGGGGTGGTTGTCCTAGATAGGATTTGAGAGACTCGACTGAATTCGCGTTGGTTGTAGTTCACAGTAACTTTTTTTCTTCCATGTCATTAAGGTTTTATATTGGAAATGCACACACAGAGTAAGAATTTTTAGGTGATCTTATGCTGCGAGTGTTATGCCTTCGTCAGCATTTTTTAATCATCTCTCATTCACAACTGATGTTGTTGCACAGTTTTTCCGTATAGGAATTGTTCTTGGCTATGGTCGAACTTGAGCTGCAGATCTTCGGTTCAACAGTCGCTGAGCCAGCAATTAGCCAACATTGTTTTGTGAACTCAATGTTCACTGTTGAATGACTATTATTGGTTAATGAAGGTCTACAGGAATCACTTTACCAGTAAGCTTCTATCAAAGACGATTATTCAAAAGTCAAAATGATCGATGAGTTTCTGTAGAATAAGTAAATCAATGGTCGCGACCTAAAATGTGAGAAACACAGTGAGTATGATTGTCGATCTAGAATCAACTTGAACGTCTTTAGTACAATAGAAATGGGATACGAATAAGACGGTCTACCGATATGAGTTCTGAATGTCGGATTCGAGCAAATGTCTACGTAATACTCAAAGGTGCTTAAAAGATATCTAATATGTAAATCGCAGGCTCTTTTACGTCAGTTCTTAAGTTGTTTAAAAGGTCCACGAGCTCCAGATCAACGATGGTTACTGACGGAACCTGTTTCCTCCGTACTGCTGTGCTTTTATAAACCAGACAAATCAGTGACTTTTTCTCTATTACCATAAATCTTATTGCACGAACCGTATTCCCTTTGTATTAGTCAAATCTGAATTGGAATCGTTGTAAGTTTACTAGCTTCGGGTATGGACTTGTGTCACGTGGGTGCTTGGGCTTATCTCCACGCCTTTATAAAACAATTTTTAAAGAAGTTCCCGCCTTGCTTCTACCTTTTATTGAGTATTCTTTAAATCTCTGGCAAAGGTCGCAGACATTTTTTTTAGCTCAGAAAGCTCAGAATTGGATTAAAGGTCTTAACTTACTTCCAGCATAACCGTTTTAGAATAATTTTACAAACTCAATCAGACTACCAATCCCATGATCAGCATTCCTCCCTAACCTTTGACATCCAAACTGCACGATCACAAGCTCAATAATTTGCGCAATAGCTTCTTGCAACATGACCCGCATTCCAAATCACCACCAATCATCAACCAACTGCTCCTATTGCCTACCCCGCGAACTGATATTGAACTTATCTACTCCGCAGCCATTAGTGATCATCGTTACATGCAATATTAGCTCAGGCATTCCACAGCTAGTTCGAGATCAAGCCGCCATAAATTATGCACAGAACTTAAGAAAAAAACCAAACCTAACCTAACCCAGTTCTCAAGCCAAGGAAGTTCAGCGAGTGATTGACATGTTGGCCGTGCCACGACGATCTCGTGTTGATCGACGCGATCGGTGGCATTATTGGATTTTGATTGAATCGTGATTCTGGAATTTGCCACTCGATTGCTCGTACACTCTGTCCAAAGAAACAAAAGCGAAATCCCGCCGAACCGGTGATGACTGTTCGTGGTCATAGAAAAAAAAAACATCCAAACCACATCGGTGCCTTGGAGATAAGCCAACCGGGTGAGGTGGATGCATAGGTGGTGAGTATGCACCTAACACCTCTTGGTGCTGTCTATTTACTCCATTCGGACATGGTGCCGCATGCCGGAGTGCCACTTTGAATTTTGCATTTAAATGTGGAAAGACGGCGATCGGAGGTAATTTGATGTTTTTGCAGCAACGCTTTTCTGCGTGATTAGCTGGGAAACCGGATCCGGTTCTACTGCCATCTAGTTGATGATTTGTTTAACTGAATTGGATGTAAATGGGTTCGGTTGTGTCGGTCCGAGTTTGATCGGGGATTGGTGGCAAGAGAGTGGCGGTTGTTATTGTGTGACAGTTGTGGTATTAATTTTCAAGCTTGTCGCGAACAATTTTACGCAAATTGGCGGGCGAGGGGAACAAGGATCGGGTCTCGCATGTCGAGAGGATTGAATTCGAAGGAAATTGTCTAAACCTGTCTGTTGTGAAGGTTTATTGGCTATGGGTAAGTCTTCCTTTCTATAACCATGTTCGATACATCAGGCTTCACAAGTCGATTGGTTGATTTGCTCTGACGGTGGCCTCGTTGGTGGGGCTATATTATGCATCTACGTAATATCTTTTTAAACATGTTCACGATTCAGGCAGGCTTTTCATAGTCGGCGTTAACTTTCAGATTAGAGACATGTTAACCTACATATACATATGTAGCAGGAAATTTCCATGATTTTAAAGATTCTTGGGATGCACGGGACACAAGACAAGAGTCAGCTTTTGTTTTCGAACTCTAACTCTCGTTTATATGCTGATACTTTTAGGTCTAATATGTAGGCGAACATTCTCCTATAGGTGCGATGAGATAGTGCCCCATTTAGGTGCCTCTCCTTTCACTCACAAAGCAGCAGAGTAATTGTTCAAATCAATCAACGTCAGCGTTCGACGAGTAAGTCTGAGTTTCGTCATCACCTGGGCTCAGCATAACAGTCATTGCGAGGTCTTTGAAAGATCGTTGGGTAAACATAATATTCTAAATGTATTATGGTAAGGCGCGACCTCCCACATCTTAATCCCACATAAAGACTTTAATCAATGTTAATCAATCAGAATGATCGACTTGCACGTTTGGTATCCCTTCACAAGGGAAATAAAGCGTAATTTCATTTGCAAATTGACAAGGGATGTTTCGTTTCTTATTGGTACCGATCTGGCTGTGAAGATACGGTTTTATTAGTGCTCGTACTATTCCCTCCATGGTCCTCCTGCTTAAGAGCCTCATAATGACTTTGACTCGAGACTTTCTAGGACATACCATTTCATCTTTGTTCAAAAAGTAGAAGGAACCGCATTAGGCCGATTTGTATTATTTTTTTGGTGTTTTACTTGCTATCAGATATGAGAGAGTGCCACGCCGTTCACGTCCATAGCACCAAGTTCAACCAAAATAAAGTTGAATAACATCCTTTGTTGGGTGATGACTTCCCAAAAATAGCGTTATATGAAGTTCAATTTAAATTTCTTGACAAAATACATTTTAATAGCTTTGGGATGATTTCTTAGCCGACGTGGCATCCCTTGTTATTACCAGTGTGGACTTGCTATTATCAATAAAGGACCCGGCTGGTCTACCTTAACCAAAGAAATTCCATTTGGAATCTTTGAACATGAGAAATCAGTGCAGCTCGGCAGCTCCACCTCGAAGAGCGGAAACTTATTCAGCTCTTTAATAAGCGATAAGCGTCGAATAACAGGCGTCCCGTGCTCTAGTGATAATAAAAAAATGTCCAACGTTCGAAAAATAGTTTTAGAACGCTAGAGAAAAAGTTTTCTATTGCCGCATAATCAAGGCTTTAGAGCCGTTGTCTTAAACAATTCACCAACTCTCCAGAAAATGGCTGATTTAAAGTAGCGCTGAACCCTCGGCTTCCATCTACTGCGTGGACTGAGTAAGTTTGCATTGGAACAACAGAATTCGTGCTGTAAAATCCAACAGCGCGAGTATGTTCCTGTAAATAAATAAAATAATTCGGAGAAACAACCAGAATGACATTCAGGATCTAAAGCTTCCGAGAACGTCAGACAATGAACGTTTGCTACGAACAGTTAACATCGATCCAGAGCGCGCCATCCTGCATGACGACTTCTTCGTGATCGAGGATCCTCAGGAGAAGGTGGCGGCAGTGGGAGCTGGTTTCCAGGAACTGTACAAGGTGAATGATAGCATTCGCCCAAACCACGAATTGGAAAACAGAGTTCTACTTCATCATTCCTACCTTAGTAATGATGTCGATCATTGGCGATCCGAGAATCTTGGTTTTACCAGGTTCGATGACGATTTCATGGCAAATAATGCCGTTTCCAATGAAGGGGCGAACACCCTGTTTATTTCGACGGGGGATCTCCAGATGATCTTCGAATCACTGAAGAGAAAAAAATCCGAGGGAATCGATGGAATATCTAATGTTGTGCTCAGGCATCTCCCACCCATCGCCCATCTTCGAGAAGGTGGTCCATAGAGCCCTGTCTAAATGGGTTGAGGACAATAAAATCATCCCGGATAACCAATTCGGTTCCAGAGCGGGGCATGACACTATTCATGCTGCGTCGAAGCTCGTGTCGGATATCCAATGGAACAAATGCAAGAACCAATGCACGGGGGGCCTGCCTGATTGACTTGGAAAAGGCTTTCGACACCGTATGGTTAGAAGGCCTTTATTACAAGCTCAGTCGGCTGGGCATAAGTAACCACTGCTATATATGATGTCGTAGTGAAAATTGCCTACGTGACTTCTACCCAAACATTTGATATTAACAACGGATTGCAACAGGGTACGGTGAACTCGCCGATACTTTTCAGCATTTACTTCAGTGATTTGATAGCTTCTCTTCACCATTCAATAGCGTATGCGGACGATTTAATCGGGACAGATTAGGTCCAACGATCGACGTCATTATCACTCTCTTGCAAGTGTAGTCAGATACCTTGGAATCTTATTAGAGTCTAGGATAAGATAAATAAAAATGAATTAAAAAAAAAAAAAAAAAACTGCGTGGACTGCTGTTTCGATTCTGGCATGAAGTGGTGGACCCACGTCTCATAATTGGTAATCATCGCTGCACAAAACTGGTCGAATCCCCATTGCTTTCGGTCCGAAAATTGCTGCCAAAATCGTTTGATCGGCATTCAACAAATGCAGCACCCATCTTGCGCAGAGCTTTCGCATGCCTAATTGTTTGAGCAAGATATTTCACACCTTTTCTTTCGATATCCCCTTAGCTTTAGCTATCTCACTCCTCTTCAATCGCATATTGTCCAACACGGTCTGCCTCCATCCGTCACGTACATTAACTTCGAGGGATATGAGACTGCGTTTAAATTCAGTTGCCCACTTTTTAACGGTTGACATCGAAGACCAGGGTCCCCGTAAACTTTTGTTTACGAAAGGATCCCTTAAGGGGTTCATCCATCTAAAACGAAGAGTTTTATGGTCGAAAAGATGTCTACTGCAAAATGCGTGTAAACAAACTATGTATTAATGACATGTGCACCCAGGCAGGCAACATACTCGTATATTGCTGATTGGAACGCTATCTCTGTGTCACGCCGAGAACTCTTCACGTTACCTAGGTCGCGGATCTCTTGAATGGTGTAGATGGGCTGATTGTGGAGCAAGAAGAAACGGTGGCGAAGATTTGATGCGTTTCATTTGGATTTGTTGATCTCCACATAGTTTTCGAAGCACCATAGATATTAAAAAAACTGTTGATATCCGATTGAATAAGGAAAAAGTCATGTCTCGAGAAAATGGCCGTGAAGAACTTGGTACCTCTCTCGTCATCGTCAATAGTAAAAGTGGACCTAACTGGCTGCCTTGGGGGACAGCGGAGAATCAGACAGATCTGAAAAGCAAATTGTATTAGCGGTTTTCCAGGAAAGAAGATGTCCACTTCAATAAAATGGGTTCAAAGCCAATCGTAAACAATTAAAAGATCATTAGCGTTCGGCAAATTTTGTGGAATGCCTTACTAAAATGGATTGAAATAGGATCGACTTCCATGCCATGCTTTAAAGCTGGGAGAGTAAAAGACACAAGTTCGGCAAGGTTTGTGTTGGACCTACATTTGAGGAAGCCTTGTTGTCTAGAGGAGATTAGAGATTTGATGGAATTCCTTACTACGATTTCATTCAAAATACTTCGATGAGTATGGATGTACAGTTTGTCAAGAAAGTGTTTTTACAAGCAAACATTTTGTTCGTTTTTATTTTCATCTTTCTAATAAAAACTCATCTACGTATTTTTTTAAGGTTTTTTCATTTACACACAGTCTACAATTCATATTAAAAAGGCCATGTAACGCAAAAAAAAGTCGATTTCATTGGAAAAACATGACGAAAAATAACAAAAAGTAGAACATTCTAAGAAATCCTGTGTCAAGAAAGTCTCTTTACACATCTCGCCTCATTCACGTTTTTAACTTGAATTTGTTGTGATAACGGTCATTTTCGTTTTCTTTTTTGTTACTTAGTCAATTTCAAATGAGTGGAGTCAAACTGTTTCAGTTATTGTTTGCTTACCGAAGAAGTATTTTGATGTTTTGGATAATTAAAAATGCCTGGTAAAAGAGTTTCAAGTGATGTAATGCAGTTGGTTTATTATAACCACCACAGAGGCATGAGTGCAATAGAACTATCACAGATGTTTGGGGCAAACTGTACATATATAATATTATACACCGTGCAGAAAATGAATGAGGGTCGATTCAATTTTATAGAGCCAAAAGGCAGGCCCAAAAAATTAACAAAAAGGAATGAACGGCTAATTCTTAGAAAAATATATGAAAATCCTAAAATATCAACTAGAGCACTTGCAAATGAATTGAAATTGGAATGTAGAATCGATGTATCTCATGAAACTATTCGGCAATTTCTTTTAAAACACAATAACTCATCGAGAATAGCGCGAAGAAAACCATTGCTCTCACAAGATAACATAAGGAAAAGGATGTCGTTCGCTGTACAGAACATTCAACAGCCAGATGAATATTGGGATAACGTCATTTTCTGTGACGAAACAAAAGTAATGCTCTAGTATAACGAGGGACCCAACAGAGCGTGGCGGCAGCCTCTTAAAGCCTTGGATAATAGAAATATTATTCCAACAGTAAAGTTTGGCAAATTGTCTGTTATGGTGTGGGCTTGCATATCGAGCAAAGGAGTTGGGGATCTCGTCTTTATTGAAGACCACATGGATGCTAAACAGTACTTGGGAATTTTGCGTTCTCATTTGCATAGCAGTGCTCGTAGATTTGGATTTGATGGCGGTGATTGTTCCACAAAACCCACATTTAAATTTTATCAGGACAATGACCCCAAACATAAGGAGCATACAGTTAAGATGTGGTTGCTCCATAACTGTACTAAAGTGCTCGATACACCTCCTCAGAGTCCGGATCTCAATCCCATTGAGAATTTGTGGGCACATTTGAAGAAAAAGGTGGGTAAAAGAAGTCCTAAGACCCGAAATCAGCTTATGCGATTTATTCAAGAAGAATGGGCGAGAATACCATGCGAATATGATATAAAAAAACTAATTAAATCTATGAGGAGCCGACTACAAGACGTAGTTGATGCTGGAGGCTGTCATACAAAATATTGAATATATTGAAAATATATATTGAATATTGAATATGTATTTAAAGTCATAAAATTGCCTTTTGATGATGTAGTTATGTAAAAAGACTTTCTTGACACTGAATTTATTAGAATGATCTGTTTTTGTTACTTTTTTAATTGTTTTAACAATGAAATTTACATTCTTTTTTTATGTAACTGGTTCCTTGAATATTAATGTTAAGATGTGTAAATAAAAAATTGGAAAAAAATATACAGGTGAGTCTTTATTATTAAGAAGAAATTAAAAATGGACAAAATGTTTGCTTGTAAAAACACTTTCTTGACAAACTGTATGTGGGATTTTAATAATGGAACGATAAATTGTTAACATCGCTTCTTGGACCTTTCTTGCGTCTGCTGGTTATAAGATTAGTTTTCCGAGGGGAAAGGGTAGAGCAACATTTTTGAAAATATAGTAGGTAGACCATCTGGGCCAGCAATGAATCATCATTTAGCTGCCTAGATTTATTATTAATATAATAATATAGTGGTCAAGAGTACGAGGAAGAAGTGGTCCAAGGGAAAGATTTGGTAGACAGTTGAGGTCAGTAGGATCAGATGCAAAGGAGTCATCAGCGAAATATTTCTTAAAAATGGGTGGTAGATGGGGCGTCCTTCTCTTTGAACCCTCACAAGTTCCAATCGATGATGCATGGCCTAGCTGCAAAATATTTTCTTAGTTTCGAAGAAGTCAAGAATTGAGTCGATTCGTGGATTGTCTCCAAGTATATGCAATTTTCCAATACGAAATTCGTACTTTTGATAAGCCGCCCACTCTTTTGGCCTAAGCCTTAATAAGAGCCTTAGTAAGAAAAAAAAATTAGGAGCGCAACTAAATTCTCGCTGTTTTTTTGATGAAAATGCAACTTTATTGCGAAAAAACGGTTACAAATGAATCATTCAAAGTATTGCCCATCGCCAGCGATACGTTTTACCCATCTTTCTGGCCGAGCTCGCATTCTGTCACGGTAGAAGTGTTCGTCTTTTGAGGCTATCCACGAATTAAGCCATTTTGAGATGTCTTCATATGAATGAAACTGCAGATCAGCCAGATCGTGTGCCATCGAACAGAACAAGTGATAATCGGACGGCTGATTGGCTGATCTGGGGAATATGGCGAGTGGGGAATATTGAGAGTTTCTAAGTAGGTTTCAACGGGTTTGGCAACGTGAGGCCGAGTGTTGTCATGCTGTAGAATCACTTTTTTGCCGCTGGAGCAGTTGTTCACAGGCGAAAAAACGACGCTCAACGTCTCTTGGTTTCAGATTATAAGGAACCCAAGTTCCTTGATTTTGAATCATTCCCAACGCATGCAATCGCTTGGAAAGAGCTTGGCGGGTAATTCCTAATACTGAACCAAGCTCTTTTTGCGTTTGGTATGGATCCTCATCTAGCAATGCCTCCAATTCAGCGTCTTCGAAGGTTTTTGGCCTTTCTTCACGCGAACGTTGTTTCACTTGGAGCAGTATCTTCGTAAACTTTTTGGAGTTCACTGAATTTGGCAACACTTCCCGCAAATGACGATTATTTGGCACAAAATCAGACATTTTCACACAACCAAAAGTATATGACGCGAAAACAAAATCACTATTGTGTCAAAGCGGTTTGATTACCATATGTCTATGCTTGGCTCATGACGTTTTGGATACGTCACAATCGACCAGCACTTTCTACTGGAGCCATCTCTTGATAAATACTTAAACTGTCTGAACTTTAAATTACCTTAAAATCCATTAGGAGGGGAAGGATTAAGAAGAAGGTGAATGGCGGCGGTAGAGGTGGCTTCTAAGACAGGGTTGGGTGAGCTGTAGGTCAAAAAGAGCGAAGGTTGCTTCGCACAGAATTCTGGAGATTGGTTCATGGTTGCCATAGTTCGTTCGATAGGAGTTGATGCGGAAAGGGGATATAGACCGATGATTTCGGGGATTGGTGTTGAAGCAGTGAGGGGCAGTCCATATAACCGGTAAGTAAGTCATGGATCAAAAGCATGTCGACCTTGCTACGTTCTTGTAGGTGTTTAGGTTGATTAGTTTCAAGTGATCCCTTTAGGGCGGTAAATTTAAAGGATCAGCCCAGGGAAAAGCACAAAGGGCAAAACGAATAAATCTATGTTGTATGGCCCCAATTCGCGCTGTTTGGATATTGTCAGAAAGAGGTCAGAGTTGATTAGCGAAATGAATTATGAATCGCTTCACACCAAAAGAACGCGAGGAAATAGTTTCATTGTTCATTAAAAATTAATGCTCGATTGTGCTAACTCAACGTGCGTATCGTGCAAAATATCGGGATCGTGTTGCGCTCAAAAAAGATACAATTCGTCGTTGGGCCTCGAATTTTTTTCATTTGGTTCTGTGACAAGCCCTCGTGACCAACCTAGGCCCCGGCGTTCAAACTCATCTATTCAGTCTGTGAAGGCCAGTGTTCAAGAAGACCCAAGTTTGTCATATCGGCGCCGTTTGCAGCAGGTAGGCATCAGTGGGACCACTTTGCTTCACTTCTTCACTTATTTCCATACAAAGTGCTGATAACTCAAAGAATTTTGCCACAAGATGAGCCACAGCGCTTGACATACGCACAAAATGTCGGTGCAATGATTAATGCTGACCCGGAGTTCTGGCAGCAAATTTTGATGACCGATGACGCACATTTCACGCTCTCTGGCTCAGTTAATAAGCAAAATTGTCGCTTCTGGGGCACCGAAAATCCTCACATTATTCACGAAGAGCCGCTATATGATCAAAAAGTTACTGTTTGGGCCGGTGTATGCGCTAAAACCATAATTGGACCGTATTTCTTTAAAGTTGGCGATACAGTGGATGGCGATCGATATCGGTGGATGTTGAGCCATTCCCAGAAATGCGTAAAAAAAGCTTATTTCACTTTTGGTTTCAACAAGACGGCGCGACATGCCATACTGTCAAAAAAGGGCGATATTGACTGGCCTCCGAGATCGCCGGGCTTGACTCCTTCAGACTTTTTTCTTTGGGGACACTTGAAAAACAAGGTGTATGCTAACGGCCCGAAGACAATAGAATAGCTCAAAAGAAACATTCGTACGGAAATTGCAGAAATTTCGACTGAAATGCTCAAAAATGTAATCGAGAATGTGCGAAAACGAGCGCATTTTTGCATCGACAATAAAGGCGGTCATTTAACTGATATTGTTTTCAAAAAATTAATCAAAATAAATTGTAAAGGTATAAATTGAATAAAAAATTTTGAATTTCCAAAATTGGTTGAGAATTGTTGAAGTTATTCGAAATTTACATCGACTTATATGAGATGGCGCACCCTGTATATGAGGAATTCGTAACGAAAGGATGAGAGAACTCCTTGGACCAGTGTTTCATAAACGCGAGAGCGAAATTGACATGTTTGATAATGTTTTTGATGTGAAGGCGAAAGTTAAGTTCTCGGTCTCGGAATAACTTTATGAAAGATAACGTTGGTCCTGGGAGGTGAAGAGAAACGCTTACTTGACATTTGATAACATTGAGCATGAGTTGAATTTTTTCACACCATATAGTGAACTTGTTTAGGACGGATTGGAGAAAGCAGGAATCACCAGGGGATGTTTTAAAATGTTCATATCAGAGGAAGATAAAAGATGAGGGTTCTTGATAACACAGTTAATATCATTAATGATTAGGACAAATATCAATGGGCCGAGGTGGCTGCCTTGAGGGACTTCGGAGGTAGCATTAATTAAATCGAAAAATCTGAATATAACATTGTACTGACTGCCTTCGAGGTAGGATTTGATCCTTAGAATGAATATAGGTATAATAAAACCGGGAAAACTAAGAGCAGTGAATTTAATAATTATAATTTGATCCGAGATTTTGTCGAAGGCCTTGCTGAAATCTGTGGCAACAACTTCTACTTCTTTGCCATCCTCCAGTGCACACGAGTATTGTGTGACAGTCTCTTTTATATAACGATAATAGTTATGATCGGGTTGAAGGCACCGTTCGGTGAACGACTGGCCGAAAATGGCAACTATTTTCAGATTATTGAAGGAAGTATTGAGAAAATTAAAAGTTGAATTACAGTCATCAGCTTTTGTTCTTACATTTATAAAGTGGTAAAAACGCTTGGGATTGGTGATAAGAGAATATTGTATTCAGTTCAGATATCGGAGGTGGAGAGATTGGCATAGTTGTGTGAATTCCGTATAAGACTGAAGGTAAGTGGGACGCAGAGTGGGATTTAAGGTAGGCCTTTTGGTAGTTTCTTTTGTTGCGCGGAAGCCTAGTCCCTTGTTGTACCAGGAAGAAGATAGGGTGCAGTGTTGTTCTGGTGAATATGGCACGGGTAGGGCAAGGCAACTGATGATTTTGGAGTATAATAGAGTAAGTATAAGTGCGTGTTAGGGCTTAGGAGCAATATAAAGTAAGCTTTGTTGAACAGGTTATTTAGTTTTGCGAAGTCTGTTTGTCGGAAATTGAAGCAATACGTTTTTTCGGAGTGAAGTGAAGGGATTGTGGAATGTAGGTATTTTCGATAAGGATGGATGGAGCAGACCCAATGTACATAGGAGGTGGTTAGTTGCGGTTATAACACCATTTATGGCATCGGATGAGAACATCAGGTCAAGTTGGTTCTGCTGATGCTGCTAAGGTGGAGGAGGTCAGAGTTGGAGAAATGATCTGTGAAGAGGATTACCTTATCAGAGGAGTGGTAGTCGCAACAAAGTGAGTGTCATCGTCTAACTTAGCTCATTTCAAGTACAGAAGCAAGAAATAGCCAAAGAAGGTGGTAATGCCATTGGGGTAAGCGATATTAAATATGGAATCTCTGAAGTCGATGGCAAGTTGATAACAATAAGTGGATGCTCTGACAGTCTGAAGTCGGCCAAAACGTGAGAATACCGATGAACTATCATTTCATAAATAGGTACCTAACGGATATGTAAAATTATTTAATTCGAAAAATCGCGGAAAGGGTAAAGCCAAATGTAATTTTATTAACAGCAAACTAAGCAGCCAATTATATATATGTATATCCATGCCTATCAACATGGGTCGGAAATGTTTACCAAAATAATAAGGAAAAAATCGAGTGGTTTAGACCAAGTTACCCAATAAAATGATACAATTCCCGTTACTTTTTGAACACTTCTACTTATGTATGTTGGCTGAAGAAGTCTCTAGGAATAAGCCAACCCGTTTCTATTTTTGGAAGGTGCAAATCTAACAAAAACCTGGAAATAAATGAACTGACATTTGTCTTTGCCGCTCTCTGTATCGACCTTTATCACCTAAACCGCTACTTTGCTGATTGCGTCAGCCTTTAGTCTTCTGCAGTGTATTGGCTCCCATTATCAACAGCACCCAACATTCTCTGTCCGAAGGATATTCACCTCCAGTCCTGTGAATAGCTTCCATCTAAGGTCAATCCTTTTAAGTATTCTTTCAGGCTACCATCGATCCCAAGTAGACCGAGAAAAATTAGAGATTTTTTCCAATCGCCCAAGTCGGCTTTCCTCAAGTAAAACAAAAACACTTAAGCTGCCCCAAGGCAATTAAAATCTGCAGCTGCCCACAGGGTTTCTCAATAATGTCATTAAATGTCATTAAATATTTAGGTACCATTCGATGGCAAACAGCTACTTACTAAGTCCAAGCATGAAATCGAACCTGCCTACCTGCAAAAGAAGAAAAAAAAATATTTACCAAGGATATTACATATTTAAGAACAGAAAATTGCAAACTTATAACAAAAAGCTTAATAAAGTGACGCTTGAATGGCCTAACTAAAGTCAGGAGATATCCACTCAAGTGACAGCGGCGCTGTTCAGTCTCCGAGCCAGCCAAGCCTCCGAAGGCTTTCGACGATCATGGCGCGGTTCCCACACGAAAAGTCATAGAAGCGTGAAAGTAAAAAAAAGCATAAAAAATCTATAATAAACCTTTCAATTTACAACAGCGACCGCAAACCCGTATTGCAACACATAATTACGTGTATATTATCGCGGCGATAATGCTGCGGCCATTGCATAGCTGCACACAGTGTAGTGCAGCGCTATTTACTTATGCTGTCATGCGCTCTTTGAAGTGCAACCGTTTGCTTGCACTGCGCTGCACCCAGCCGGACACCTTGGCTTGCCGCATCGGATTTCAGATCCAAACTAACACACACACTTGCACGCATGTATGCATGTATGTGACAACAACAAGAAATGTTTGTGTTCGGAAAAGCTCATAAAGAGCTCCCATTGCATGCGCCGCATCGTCGAGGTTGCGCCAATGAAGCGCGGGAGTCGTTTGAGCCCGAACCACAGTCGATATCAGTCGACTGGGAAATAGATACGTATATCCATGGTATCACGTTGTGGTTACGATGTGGCATTGTGGACGCATGATTGCTCTGTCACAGCATGTCAGAAATTAATTGTTTGCAGAATCGGATGAGAGTTGTCAATTTGTCTGTCTGAGGCTGAGGAATGCATTAATAGGCGTCACTGGGGCAATTGACAGGCCGAATAGCTTCCACATTCCCATGTGGATTCGCGTACGTCAGGAGTAGATGAGGACACTAATTATCACAGATAGTACGGGTAGTATGACTGTGTGTGTTTCGATGACAACAGGTCGGAGGTAGCATTTGGCGGCAAGTCGATTTCTGAAGAAGAGTACTTGAGCCGCGCTGGTGGTATGCCGATGACGCTCATATCCTGGCTTGGCATGTTGTCATTTTTATCAAGAGTCGCTAACAACTAACAGCCGACGACGGTAGGATGGTCGATGGTCGATGTGATGCGGTGACGCGATGATGGCTTACCCACAATGATGGAACGAATCGAAGGAATGTAAAGTGGAATGACGGAGATACGCCACTGTGGCGGCAGCAGTTGTCAAGCAGTCGAGGCAGTCAGTCAGGCGGTTTGGCAGGATAGTGAGTTGAGCTTGAATTGCAGGCATTTCCCGGCCAACCGAATTCGTCGAATCAATTTCTGAATACAACGGTTTTTTGATTTCAATTTGTTTTTTTTGTTTTTTCCTTCAAATAACTTAATGGTGATCGTTACAACGAATTTCGTGTCCCTCATGCCGTTGGAGGTATTTTAAAAGGGCGAGGTTTGCGATAATTCTTAAAGTGTTTTGCTGACAAAAGGATATTGGAACGCTGATTTTCTTGTAAACAATGCTTTTGGCATTCTTCTTACATTCCTTTCTGTGTTTCAGTGTGGGAAAGGTCAATTAAAAGACAGGGTGCGGTACAGCATGGATGGAGTGATGAAAGTCTTGTATAAGGTTACCCTCCAGCTTGTGGATGTGTAATCGAAGTAGGCATGGAGGGGTGTGGCGTTTTTGATTTTGAAGAATTCGTTATTGATCTGAATGGACCAGCATTAGTTCTTGATCGTCAACCTGTGCAACCTAACGATTGTATTGATGATGACAAAACCAGGCGGCTAAAAAGTCGGCAAGCGTACAGTGCTATCTATGTCTGATGCAAGATCTGCTACTTGCTTCGCCAGATGGAACATTGATATGAATGAAGCACATTGTTGAGGAATGACTTCAAGTCTTCACTCAATATGACTGGCATGATCATATGGGCCATGCCCAAGATCCATCTCTTGATAATTGGCGCAAATGAAGAACCCTCTTTTCTATCGTATTTTGCTGAGATTAACTTCTTAGATTACAGTCTAATGAAAGGACTTCTCTACGGCCTTCCTCCAGGATGCAAAATTCGCTTTTATCCGGATTATCCAAATCCAAATAGAGAGAGAGAGGCAGTCGTTGCTTCAAGTGCAACGAATTCGGGCACATTGCCAGGATTTGTCCCGAGAATAACTCGAACACGAATCCATCGCAACACGCAAGGGTAAAGATGCTGATGGTACCAGATGTCACAACCCCGGTAAAGTTGTGTGGACAAGAATTCCGTGCCTTAATCGACACGGTCAGTGATCTCACGTTGACAGCCTGCGTAATAACTGGGGATCGGTGGCATGCATTATGAAGGAACCGATGACATATCATTCGGCAGTCAACCAACTAAGACTCTCGGCGCTGCACCAATCAAAATAGAGATTTTAGAGACGATCGAGGATGTACAAGAGGAATGTTTAAAATGATGATCAGTTAAGACGTATCAACTTGGTTTCAATTTTTTTTTTTTATAATTCGTGCAGGTCTAAGACCATACACTCTTATGGGGTTCAGATGGTTTGTGTCGAAGATGTTCGTTCACTACTCTCTGGGGGTTGTTGTCCTAGATAGGATATGAGAGATTCGACTGAATTTGCGTTGATTGTAGTTCACAGTAACTCTTTTGTTTTCCACGTCATTAAAGTGTTATATTGGAAATGCACCCACAGAGTATGAATTTTTGAAATGATCTTATGCTGCGAGTGTTATGTCTTCGTCAGCACTTTTTGATCATCTCTCATTCACAAGTGATGTTGTTGCACAGTTTTTCCCCATACGAATTGTTCTTGACTTTGGACGGACTTGAACTACAGACCTTCGGCTCAATAGTTGGCGATGATTATCATTGGACCACGACCACCCATAGATTTAGATTGAATTAGCTGAAAACCTGAACACGATCAAGGACCTAAAAACGCGAAGAGAAATCAAAATGATGATTGAACTGTATTCCCCAAAACGTCCGGAAAATACCTGTGTACAGATGACCACGTCGTTTGGCTCCTCTGGACAGCTCGCCGACTGGGTACGTGAGGGTGTAATCCGCAATAGCGACTCAGACTTCGCTAGTCCCATAGTTTTTGCAAGCAAAAAAGATGGCGCTTTACGGCTTTGCGTCGATTATAATCGAAGAGTCGCTTTGAGTTCAACAAGCTCCCGTTTGAATTGTGCAATTCGCCCGCCGTTTTCCAAAGGTACGTCATACTACAAGATTTAAAGCGTCGACGGCTGGCTTATATAGATGACTTGATAATAACCTCGAAATACGAGGAAGAGGGAATCACGAAGTTAAGAGAAGTCCTGGAGGTAGCTCAACAAAATGGATATACATATTATAAATTGTAAAAGTGTCCTTTTCTTCAAGGAGAAGTGAAATTTCTTGGTTATACTATAAGGAATGGTAGCATTAGACCATCGGAGGAGAAAACATTGGCGATAAGAAGGTCCCCCCCCCCCCAAATATCAAGGGCGTTACGCAATTCCTGGGATTAACGGGATACTTTCGAAAGTTCATCCCAAAATACGCCATTATAGCAAAACCATTGACTGACCTGACTAGGAAGGATGTCCAGTTCAATAGGGGGCCTAGCGAAGGAGAAGCCTACAGCTTCATACCGACGTCAGCAAGGAGGGCTATGGAGTTGTTTTAATGCAGAAGCATGATGACGACCACTATCACCCCGCTATTTTCTTAAACTTCAAGACAACTGACGCTGAATGAAGATACCCAAGTTACGACCTTGAGGTCTCGGCAATAGTTCGAGCGCTGAGGAGGCTTCGGGTATATTTGCTGGGCCTGCGGTTCGAAATCTTCACAGATTGTAGGGCGTTCAAACTTACGATGGGCAAAAAGACCCTAAACAGCCGAATCGCCCACTGGCTTCTGCAGCTAGAGTGAATTTGATTGAAGGGGCATGTGACATGTCGATGCACTCAGTCTGTATCCGGTTGCTGTCTATATCATCAAGGACGTTGTGTGCATGTTGTGTGAAGTTGTGTGCATCCTTGCGGCCAAGAAGTGCGGTAAGAAGGAGTCTTTCCTGCATCCCATCGACAAGCCCTTCTCCCTGCTACCTTCCACTGCAAAAAATTATCGCTATATTTTTGAGATCTTTCCGAGATAAGGACGCAGGCCAAGAGGCAGATTCAGGAGGTTCAAAGGGAGAGCAAAAATACAAACGACAAGAAGAGAAAGAAAGCAGCTATTCAGAAAACAGTTCGTGACAGGCCAGAAGCTGTATCCGAAGTGTCTAGGCCTCTACTGTTAAGAAAGTCGGAAACCACGAAGCGCCCAATCAAACTTCGATGGCAACAGATTCGATGAAGCGGTAGCGCATGTGTTCGGAATCAGATTCGGAGGATCTTGATGAAAGGGAATATGACGAGTACCTCTCTTCGGCTAAGGCAGCCGAGCTTCAGGATGGCCGTGTGAGTGGTAACGACAACATTAATGACAAGTGCATCGCTGTAAAAGGAGTTTGGCGATTGGTTCGGTAATCAATCAGCTAACATTCGTACATCAAAGAAGCGCACGATCGGCCGAGAACATCGCTCCGGTCCGTGAATGTGTACCGCCGAGAGCCAAGCGCGTTTTTGGATGAGTGGCTGTATTAACAAGCAAAATTGCCGTATATGGGACGACACCAACCCACACGAGGTTCACCAGGGTAAAATGCATCCTTAAAAAGTTACCTTATTGATGTGTACTTTTCCTAAAATGACGTTGGTAAGGCTGTCACCGTAAATGGTGAGCGCTCCAGAACGATGATAACCGAATTCTGACGAACCTAGACGACATGTGGATGCAGCAGGACGGCACTACATGCCACATTTAAAGGATGGGCCATCTACTAGTTTTTTCTTATATCAAAGGTTATTTTGACACTGACAGCTGTTTCCGCTCGAAATCTTGACAGAAAGTCAGTATCATATCTCCGCGGAATGAAATGAGTCGCTTTATGCTTGAACAACGTTGAGAAATATTGAAAACTTATTTCCAAAGTGAGTGTACGCAAGTTTGTGCAAGAAGTTCGTAAGACTGGTACGCTAGTGGACAACACTCATGGTCACCGTCGTCGTACGGCGCGCACAGATGATAACGTGGCTGCTGTGGCCGAGAGTGTGAGACTCAATTCACGAACATCAACTCGCCATCCATCTCAGCAGCTCAACATTTCACGTACCAGCCTGAGGAGAATTCCGCAGAAAGATCTCAAATTATTCGCTTACAAGATCTAATTGAACCAGCAATTGAAGACGCGCGACCATTCGCCTCGTTATCGCTTCGCAGTTTGGGCCTCAGAGCAGCTTGAATTGGACAACGATTTTAGGCGAAACATCATCTTTTCTAACGAGGCGCATTTTCATCTTGGCGGCTACTTTAACCGGCTCAGAAAACCTGCACGTTATTGTCGAAAAGCCACAGAGAGTGACAGTTTGGTGCGGATTGTGGAGTGGTGGCATCATCGTTTATCTTCGAAAATGAGGTTGGGAACAGCGTTTCGGTCAACGGTGGGCGTTACAGAGCCATGTTAACCGACTTTTTTTTTTACTGAAATTGAAGACATGAATTTGGACGACTTCTGGTTCATGCAAGATGGTGCGTTATACCACGCAGCCCATGCCACAATCGATATTTTGCGCACCAAATTCCCAAATGTCAATTGGTCGCCTCGGAGCTGCTTTTTTTTGTGTGGAACCTTGAAGGACCGATGTTATGCCAATAATCCGGAAGTAATTCAAGGGCATAAGGCCAATATCATCCAAGCAATCCGTGAGCTACAGCCCTAAACCATCAACAAGGTCTTGAAAAAATGGGGTGACAGAATGCGCTATTGCGAAGCCATCCGAGGCAGCCACTTGAACGACGATGTACTTGTAGAAGTCCCTTAGCGGTTGACGTGCAAGTCAACGCGTCGAGTGAACATTTAATTCTCCCAATTAAGTTTTGAGTCAGTAGAATCAGGGCTTAGCGACCCATGACCAGCATAAATACTATATCAGGCAATTACCAAAACCCTTGTTATAAGGGTTTTGTTTTTATATAATATAAAAGACTTCCAACATTGAAAAAGCTGCCTGTTGAATAAAAGCAGGCAGAAATCCAGACGAAAGTCATACTTATCTCGCTTAGGTTATACAATAACTCAGCCTACACACAAGCCTGTCTCGTTCTCGATTGAGAGTATCATAAAATATCATCGCCCGCCTCCAGGTCCAATATTTCACATTTTCGGATCAATCTCCTCTAAATTATATCTAAAATGAAATCTTACTTTCAGCACTCAATCAACTCAACCCACACAGCAGTTTTCATTAGCTTCTCATAAAACCTTTCCTAAGCTTCGCGGGAAAAGTTGTAAAATCAAAAATTTCGCATCGCTAACGTGTAGTTAGTTTCGCATAGTTAACGAATGATATCTTAATCTATTAAATAAATAATTAAGATTAATTCCTGGGAAAAGCATAAAAAACACACAAAAACCATCCATCTTGCCTGCGGCTATTTAAATGTTTGTATCCATAAGATAGTAGTTTAATCTGAAACCGAAGCAGCTTTAAAAGCTAGGCGGTTGTAAAGTCACTTTATTGCACGGTTTTTCCCTCGGTCATTCTACACCGCCAACACTACTGCTGTTGATAATGAGTTAGAAGTAGGGTCGTAATGTCATCAGTGAATGATCACTGACGAAAAATTTGCATAACAAGGGGATTAGTTGCGAAAAAATTAATGCGGCTTGATAACAATCAGGTTTAAGAGCTATTTTTACATTTAGAATGTGGAAAAATCCACAGTCAATCTGTCTTACTGTGGGTAATTAATTAGTCATCTTAAAAGCAATGTCGACGCTTTGGAATTTTTGTGAGGAGTTATCTGTCGTTCCCAGCCTTGGAGATGTACGAGACATGATTAAGGTCAAATGTTTCAACAAAGACTAGGCCAGTAATAATTCTAAGATCCGTCTGTAGAGCCATTAAATCAACTACAGTTCAGGTTTCCAGGAAGCTTTATAGTTGCACAAGAAATTTTGGCTAAGAGTGAGAGTAAATTAGCTTCTTATGACTAAGGATACAAAAGCCAGAATTCAGATAATATTTGTATGCTTATGGCATACATTCATCAATATCGTCGCCAACACCATTTCTTATATTCCATTGAAGTAGTGGTGCTCCATTTTGCACCGGTGAACTGGATCGTGGGATTTAACACCCTTAGACAAATTTTTGTGGCGGTACGTCACATTACTTATCTATGCCAATAAGCCAGGGCACCGAGAGTGCAGCCTTGGAAGGCAACATAACACGTTTACATTATGAATGAGATAATAGCCTGTACGAAAGAATGACTCAAAATTGGACTCTTGGTATGGACTGCTTAAAATATAGTCGTGGTAAGCGTTTACAAAAAATAATATTTAACAAATAAATGGCAAGAATTGGTTTATTAAATTAAGTAAGAATGTTGTAACAGTCAGAAATTTTTATAGTCCTTTTTTTAACAATTAAAAACCCAGCGCTTAAAAGATAACTTAGTACTTTTCCATCCATTGCAAGCATCAACTGTCGTTTATTCCTAAGCAATATAGAAAAACAATTTGACATGATCCCGAAGCCGATTAAGTGGTCCGAAAAGTAGTTCGTCAACCTGCAGTCCGTCTTTTTTTCTTTCTTTTCTTGATCGTTCCTTTTCTTGCGGTTTTCCTTCAAATTTAGTCTGGGTGGTCCCTCTATTTTCACATGAACATGTGTTGATCGGAGGTGTCTGTTAATCCAAATTCTAGCATTGCATAAATATTTCAGGAATGTCTGGAAATAACAACCGACTTTCATGACCTATTACAAATGTTTTTACATTCCTGGTGGATAAAACCTTTATATTGACGACGCAATGCCCGGCGAAATTCCTTTTCCCAAAACAATGCACTCCCGTCCCCTTATTCTGTTTTTGATTTTTGTTTTGTTTTGCTACAGTCACGCCATGAGCACATATCAATCAAGTGTCAGAATGCCACATCAATGTCAGGTTATTTTGCTTTGCCAAAAAATACGTAAATTAGAATTGGTCATGATAGGGTTCTACCGAAGGTGCAAATATCTGCACACTAATCAAGGAAATGCAGAGTTCTATAACAACTTGATGTACAGTAAAGAATAAAAGAAGCAAACGACGTTGACCGCATCCCCTTCCAGGCTTGTCACCTACTCTGACAGCTTTGCATGCAGAGTTGGCTATTTTTTGGTTATTTTGTCTGCTTTCCTTTAAACTGATTAGTTGAAAAAGACTTTCACCACGAAATTTTCAGTTAAGGCATCTCTATCACATACTTGAGAAATATTTGGGAGATTCAGCAACAGAATGTGCCTTGGTAACCATGGAAAAATTCGTGGGTTAGGTACACCGTTTCTTGTATTCAAAAAAAAAAAAGGAAATCGGTTTGTAGTAATAGTTTGAAGCTTTTTTTTCACTTTTACTTTATTTTCACTTTACTCTTGCTTTTCGTTCTGCTTACAATGCGTCTTGACTCCTCGAGGGTTTCCAAAAGAAGGAAGAAGTGTGCTTCACTCCGGCTTGAAGGAAGTCGAAGTCGGAGGAAGGCGAAAAGAGCGATAAGCCTTATCGGAAGCGCTGATAAGTTGTGGAAGCTACTCTTTGGTAGATGGCCTTGTATAACAATATGTTTGCTCTTATATTTTTGGGCTTGAGTTGGTATTATCTATAAGTTACTTATTTGTGTCACGCTCCTTCGCACATGCCATTTCCAAGATCATCGGTGGTACTGATCATCATTCGAGAGAGGCAGACACCTTAGCAAATGAAAAACAGAATATGTGAAGTCGATATTCTACTCAATGAAACAGGCTATTGGTCACCTATGGCAAGAGTAGAGCTCTGCTGCCCCTGCCGGCTTATCTGATTTCAGTTCACATATGGTGTACTACTCTCACTACTGGCTTTAGTAGTGCGACCCAATGCTGCTTTCCATCTAGGGAAGAATAAAAAGCCGAAACCATAATCCCTCTTCTGAGTTTCAGGCCTAAAAGACATAGAGTGGGTACTGAAACGGTTGAGCTCGGGGCTAGTGCAGAAATTGTCAATGAAATTTTAGATCTCACGCTGTAACTTCTGAAATCCAACATCCACTTTCAACCATAAGGTATGACACATGAACGAAGCCACGAAATGTCCAAAAATTTTTGGCTTATTTTTATGAAAAACCAAATACACGACTTTCTAAATAAATGCTTTCGCTAGATTTCCTGAGTCATGGTAAGCAGTACAAGCTACTAACTTTGCCTCATTAAAGGAAAGCCTATACCACGTCCACTGTGAATGCCAAGCATTTGCAAACCACATGAGCTTGGCAAATATAAAATTTCCTCAATGAGGTACGAGAGGTGGGTACATAGAAGAGACGTGGATTTCGTGTATTACAAGGGTTAGTGTTAAAAAAGATAGAGTTATAAATGGTACCTGAGAAGACTCGATGGATGGAAAGGATGTGGGATATCCTTCTTCGTTCTTCCAGCGAGTTCAAATTAATAAGTTTTAGGCGGTCTTGATAGGGAGGTAGGAACAGAGGATTGTCCCATTGTAAGCCACGAAGAGCAAAACGGAGAAAATGACATTATTGAGTTCCTGGTCGCATAATACACCAAGATCACGGATCGCCTGAACGGTAGAAAGGGGTCGATTATGGAGAAAGTAAAGGCGGGGAGGAGGTTTGTTACATTTGCGGGAGAAATTAATAGATTGATTCTTGGAAATATTAAGGTCGAGGCAGTTCTTCGGGCACCAGGTGGAAAAGCTGTTGAAGTCCGATTGAATAAGGGAAGAGTCATATTCTGAGGAAATAATCTTAAAGAACTTAGCATCGTCGGCATATAGAGAGATGTGGGAATGTTTGATAATCATAATCGTGAGGATAAAAAAAAGCGGGCCTAAATGACTGCCTTGGGGGACACCGGAGGAAGCAACGAAGGGATTAGAGAGGGCAGATCTAAAGCGAACGCTGTAGTGGCGATTTTCCAGGTAAGATTAAATCCACTTTAATAAGATGGGTTCAAAGCCAAGGGAAGACAGTTTGAAGAGTATTAATCTGTGTGAAATTTTATAAAAAGCCTTTCTGAAGTCAGTTGAGATAACATCGACTTCCTTGCCATTTTCTAAGGCTGAAAGGGTGAAGGAAACGAATTCAATAAGGTTTGTGGTTGTAGATCTACCTTTGAGGAAGCCGTGTTGTCTGGGGGCGATTGAAGACTTGCATTGAAAACTTAAAATATCATACAAAATACTTTCGAAGACTTTAGGTATATGAGACAGTTTGGCAATGGGACAGTAGTTGTTAATGTCATTCTTCGGGCCCTTTTTGTGTATAGGTGTTATAAAAGTGGTTTTCCATATCCGGGGAAATTCACCTTGGGAAAGGGATAGGCTGAAGATTTTTGAGAGAGTTAGAGAAAGGGAGGAGGAACATTTTCTTAAAAATATAGCAGGGAGGTCGTCGGGGCCAGGGGTGAATTCATTATTAGGTTGCTTTAATCTTTCTTCGATGATATCGGGGTCGACACAACGAGGGAGAAATGGTCCAAAGGAGAAGTTTGGTAAATAGTTGAAATAAGTAGGATCAGATGCAAAGGAATCATGGATGAAGGATTGGTTGACGAAGGTGGCAAAAAGGTTGGCGATGCTGAGAGTTTGGGTGGCCATCAGATTTTCTTTTGTAATTAACAAAAGAAGGGGAGGTGGAGGAGGTTTTATGTCGAGAAAAGGGTACGTTAAGGGAGAAAGAATTAAATATTTCTTTGTAGAGTATAGATATGACATCATTTACGGTAAGGTTGTTCAAATTAAAAGGAGCACTATTGAGATATTCATTGATTTACGGAAGTTGGCTTTGTGGAAATCGTGAGACATTCGAACAGTGGGGGGAGAGTTCTGTATAGGTCGGTTGTGAAAGAAGGAGAGAAGAAGAGGGGAAGGGGGGGGGGGGGGGGGGGGGTAGTTGTCGACGGTTGATAAAAAAATTTAATTTAAAATGCCGCTGCTTTGGTTAAGAAGGCTGGAATCAGCTAGGCGATCAGAGAAGAGACATTCTTTGGCTGCAGTGGGATTAGAGCCATTGTAGAACGATTGGTCGTCTGAAGAGATCCATTTAAGGTGAGGAAGGTTGAAGTCACCGAAAATAAGGATCACGTTTTGGGGATCTCGTATCAATGGCCAAGTTATATGTTTCAATAGGTTATGATGCCAAAATGTAAAAGCAGATGGCGTAGAGCGATTTCCGGGTTTCGGTTAAGGCAAAGATTTCAAAAGGTAAGGCATGTGATTGCTGCAGGACCGCCTCAGTTTTTGAGCGCAGACCTCTTACGTTCTAATAATGAAAGGTGAGAGGAAGGTTTTCGGGGAGCGCTAGAGTGGCAGGGAAGGTTGATAGGGAGGTGGCATGGAGTTGATTATAGACAGCTCAAGTATAATGTGTGATAGAAGCGAAGAAAAAGAGCTTGAAAAATAAAGAATATTCCCAACCACTTTACTGTAAAAGCGGACACAACAAAACTAAGAGCTCAAAAGATGCAGAGGTGTATTTTCTTTAATAGATTTTAAGCGTTTAGTCACTATCTAAAGGTAAAAAGGATAAAATCGGTTTGGTTTCCAAGAAAGCGAACTTAACATCGATTTATAACGATCGTTCCCTTTCATTATTAAGTTTTCATGAAGCGCTAAAATCGGTTCCATGGTTCATAAGTTCAGGTAAGACGTAGATAAAAGAGAGCTGACCCTGGTTAGTTTGCCGGAATTTACTCATGCCTTTGATACAGTCAACCATTTGAACCATTCTTCACGACAAAAACTAAGACATATTTTTCTTCCAATAAATACTGATGTTCCACAAGGCTATTCTATGGGTCCTATACCGTTTTTGTATTGGAAAATACATATTGTAGCGTAATTATGTAAGCAGATGAGTTAGCAACACTTCATTTTTACTAGACTCGCAAAAGCATTTGCTGTCACATAAACAAATACCTCCAAAATACCAAAATTGGACTTAAGCTAATCCAATATGTCTATGTCACTGGTGTTATACGCCCACCTCCATGCTTTCGGCTATCAAACTGGGACAGAGCAGTATCGACTTGGGGTACTTTTTTAATTGCACCCTAATCTAATGCGACCACTGCAAAATGATCATGAAAAGACTAGATGGCTTGTTGTGGGTTTTCTGAAAATTCAGCCTTATGTACCGACCAAGACCAACATGGTTCGCCCCAAAACACCAGCTGCTTATAATTCTGTAAAACGCTGTGGAATTTTTATGACAGCATTGCTCGCTATATTTTTAATATTCACACGCACGGGCGTATGTCCGCAACACTGGGACCATATTCGGTTATATACTAAGTCCTATCGTACCCATGGATGTGGTGCAGCACGCATTTGATCTCACAAATGGCGGAAAGCTGTTGGAGCCTGGCAGTCGAATTTCAAATAAAATATTAACATCAACTTTTAAGATCCAAAGCAAAAAGTCGGTATTCAACCCAACCTCCTTGTAATTGCTGTGCTAAAGAGCACCCACTCCTACGCCCGTTAAATAACCACAATCACAAAATACTGACGACTTGCTCATCAATGGGCGAAGAAAACAACAAGTGCTGATTGCTACCGACTTCTCGTGACTGTTTTTACTTTTATATCAAGGAGAAGCCCAGGCAGCGTCCTAGGACTTAGAGGATCTAAGTGGCCAGACATCTCTTTCGACAATGACAGGTTCAAGAACTGAAGAATACTAATCTTCCACTCACTAAATGTGCTTTACAAGCACCATGTCGAGTAGTAATACCGAGACGGATCATCAGTTCAACGATAGTGATCCAGGGGGAAGGCTGACAACAATATGCTTAGACAAAAGTCTAAAAATTGGATGCAGACTTTACTCAAATAAATCAGAATTCCAGGATTGGCACATGGAAAAAGCGATGAGTAACATTAAAATTCAAATCTGAAATCTGAAGGAAAGTATAAGTATACCTATATAGAGTTTCCATGATAAAGAGGGAAACGCCGCTAAAGATAATCTTGGACCATCCAGTACCAGTATGCTTTCTGGGATATTGATCCAAAGATGCCTTGAAAGGAAAATTCTCCTCGAAATTCCATGATCCAATAGTTTTCTGCACGAAAGTAGGAATCGTCTGCAGTTCCTTCGATAGCATGGCTGAATAGTTTTTTTTAGTCAGAACTTGCTGCGAGGGCACTTAATGTAACAAAAACAGAGCTTAGAATGGAACAATACACGCCTGGTGTCAGGGATATCTAAAAAGCATAAATGTTGATGCTAGGGGGTGTGCCAGATTAGGGAGCCTATTCCAAAAAACTAGTTAGTGATGAATCGGTGAAGTAAGTTTTTAACCATTAGCCAATGTAGGACGGCAACATTCTGTTCCGTTTTAAGTTAACGAAAACTACAAGCTGCGAATAATAGCTGATGCAATAGACTATGATGAACCCCAAACTTACCTGCCTCAGGTCTTTTAAAGTTTCATGATCTCGTCTCCTCTTCGTAAAGGTATAGCTTTGGAGTACTCTACAGGACCACCAATCACTCTCAATGAAATCTTTTTCAAGAGAAACATGAAAAATCTCATTCGACTAAATGTAGCGTGATTGAAAAGCGACTGCTTTGCCCTGAAGGCTTCTTTTCAGAATACGATACTTTTACTTAGACTTAGCCTATCTAGTTGTTTAACCAATTGAACGAATGTCTGCATCGAAATGTTTAAGTATCGGAAAATCGTCTACAGTCATTCTCATTAGAGATGATGAAAGAATCCTAAAAATATTGGGAAACATTCATTTAGGCTCTCTTAATGAGATAAATTCTTGCTTCCACCTCTTTTAAAATATGGTAATAAGAATAATAAAAAATATTAAAGTTCATCTTCGTGCGGTTTTAGATGTAATCATAAATTGTATGACTAGGATAAGAGCTTTTTGAAAAGGATTAACATATCAGGTATCCAAGGGCTATAGTAAAGTTTCATCCGACAAGAGCTATCATTTAAAATCAATAGGGCAAAGCCACATTTTACGAAAAGTAATGATATTTCTGTTTAAGTCTAAAGCTAAAGCTTCGGATTAGGAAAAGAATACAAAGTGTATTCAAAAAATAAGGTGATTATTTAAATTACGCGATTTAATTTATAAACTAAGTCATTTAGGATATTTAGTTTGTTTTTCACAGATATATAGGTTAGACGTGTTTTAGTGAGCTTAGCTAGTGGACACAGGATCTTTAATGAATTTTGTGTAAAAAATGAAATTAATTGTTCCATCGTGCTTGAAATGTTGATATTGTTGACGAGTCAACTCTGGCCAAAAGTAATTACGATGCCCACCATGAACGCCCCAACTCGTCATCAATGATGGAAAACGTTGAAGCAGTGAAGAAAATTTCTACGGACAGTCGCCGGATTACTGTCAAAAGAGTTGCGAAGTATATTGGCATATCGGTTGGCTCATGCCATAATTTTTTTTCAAATATCTTAGCCATAAAACGTGTCAGACAAGTTTGATCGGAAATTGCTAAAGTTTTCCAAATGAATGTAAATGATCATCCAGAACTGAAAAGGTCATCACTGATAATGAAATATGGGTATATGCTTATGAAACAATAGCCTGATCATCTCCATGGAAGCGACCAGAAAACCCAAGACTGAAAAAAGCACGCCAAGTTCAATCAAATGTAAACGTTTTGCTCACTGTTTTCTTCGATTACAATGACGTGATTCATCATGAGTGCTTGCCTAAAGGTCGTATGGAGATCATCACTCTTCGTCGCTTGTGTGTAATTTTTTAGCCAAAAATAATATCGTAACCATGCCTCAGCATCGGACTTGGCCCCTTGTGACTTTTTCTCTACTCAAAACTGAAAAGGTCTATAAGAGGACCTTTATCTCCTCAAACGTGGTAAGTTTGAGGAGATAAAAGTCGTATCGCTGAGAGAGCTTAAGTCTATACCAAAAAGCGCATATCAGAAGTGCTTCGAGGATTGGAAGAAGAGCTAGCGCAATTGTATTATATCTGAGGGGAAAGGAACAAAAAAGATATTGAGGAATAAATAAATATTTTTCGAGTAAAAAAAAAGTCACCTTATTTTTTGAACGAACTTCATACAATATCTGGCAAATCTTCCCTTTCGCTTTTTCTACAAATTTTTCTATTGGAAAAAAAAAATTCACATGTTTTTGCATGATTTCGGCTGTATTTTGCCGACACTAGATTCGATAATTCCCTTAGAGAGTTCTTAGTGAAATGTTGTCCTGGACCTTACCTTTGACATTGCCTCAAAGAAAAAGACATTCCAGAAGATTTGTCTTATAACAAAGTCATTATTTCCCCATCTGTTGATTATATGCTGTCGGTGGCATGCTGTACTTTCGAAAAAATATTGTCTAACGACACCACCTGCCCAAGAACCCAACCAACGGTCATCCCTTGTGGATGGAGAGGTTATTCCACTATTTCTTTTGGGTTTTCGGAAGGATTTCACAAACGCAACAGCTTTAATTATGTAAAATCCAGTCTCAGCACTGAGAGGAATCTTGTGATTATCGTGATCCTGTTCATTCATTTACAGCATCCAATCCAGCATTCTTTGTAAACTAGACCCAAAAGGCATAAAAGCTAAGATTTCAATGCGAAATGCGGTGGACACACCTGGTTTTTCAGTAAATTAGATTAAAGACAGGTCGATCTTTGCAAAGGCTTTTCATGATAAATACATTGTTTTTGTAGTGTATTTTCATTATTTTAACACATATTGCGGCTATGTATGTATATGCAAAGGGTGTTTTATTTAGAAGTTTGGTTTTTAAATTGACAACACTGTTTCCACAAATTGTCAATTTGACAGTTGAAAGTTGATTTGTAATTAATACCTTTTGCCATTTTACGACGAATAGATTGACGCCAGAATAACGCATACGAATTGTACAGACTTATTTTGAAAATCATGTTTCGATTCGCCATACTTATCGTGCGGTATGTCCATTTTACGGTCGACATAATCGTCCATCGGAGCAAGTTATTCGGAGCACGATGAACCGTTTTCGTACATACCACGTAAACTCCCATCGTGCACAACAATTGGAGCTATGCCCATCCAGTTTGTGAAAGATTTTGGGGGTGGGCCAAATACAAGTTTCTTTTTAAAAATGCAATAAAATGAACAACATTAATTTGAACATTTAATATGAACAACATTAATACAACGTCGTTCAAGAGGCTGCCTCGGGTTGCTTCACAGTAGCGCATTCTGTCAGCCCGATTTTCCAAGACATTGTTGATGGCTTCGGGCTATCAAAACTCGGATTGCTTGGATGATATTAGCCTGAAGCGATTGAAACGATCCTCGGTCCTTCATGGTTCCCCACAAAAAAAAATCCCAGCTCCGAGGCCGCCAATTGACATCGCCAAGACGGCTGACAACACGATTTGGGAATTTGGTGCGCAAAAGATCGACTTTGGCATGGGCTGTGTGGCATGGCGCACCATCCTGCATGAACCAGAGGTCATCTTAATCTATATCTTCAATTTCAGTGAAAAATAGTCGGTTAACATGGCTCTGTAACGCCCACCGGTGATCGAAACGTTGTTCCCAGCCTCATTTTCGGAGAAAAATGGTCCAATGATGCCACCATTCCACAACCTGCACCAAACCGGCGCTCTCTGTGGATGCATTAGCTTCTCGACAATAATGTGCGGGTTTTCCGAGTCGAGTTTGTTAAAGTAGCCGCCGAGATGAAAATGCGCCTCTGTAGAAAAGGTAATTTTTGGCCTAAAATTCTTGTCCAATTCAAGCTGCTCTAAGGCCCAAACTACGAAGCGATAACGAAGCGGATGGTCGCGCGCCTTCAATTGCTGAGTCAATTGGACCTTAAAAGCGAATGATCCGAGATCTTTGTGCAGAATTCTCCTCAGGCTAGTGCGTGAAATGTTGAGCTATTGAGATCGATATTGTGATTGAGATTGTGTTGAAATTCGTGAATTGAGTCTCACACTCAGCCACATTCTCATCTGTGCGCACCGTACGACGACGGGGACCATGAGTGTTGTCCACTAACATACAAGTCTTACGAAATTTCCTGCACAAAATTGCGTACAGCAGTAGCGGTGCTTCATTTCGGCCAAGACTTATTTTTTAAAAATGCACTGTTTGGGCTACACAATCCTCCTCACTTAGGAAATAAGTAACGTTGTTCAAGCGTAAAGCGACTCATTTCGTTCCGCGGAGGTATGATACTGACTTTCTGTCAAGATTTTGAGCGGGAAACAGCTGTCAGTGTCAAAATAACGTATGATTGAAAGAAAAACCGCTAGATGGCCCACTCTTTGCGTGTCGTAGGTTCCGTGAATGGGCCGAAAATCATCGAAAATTGATCCACATTTTCAACGAAAAATTTTGTTCTCAGATGAGATCCACTTTTGGTTAAATGGAAAACAATCAAAATTGCCGAAATCGGAGTGGAGAAAAACCATAAGGGCTGATGGAATCATCCCATATTTCTTAAGGACGACTCTAGAATGTTACCGTCAATGGAGAGCGCTTTAGAAACATGATTTCTGACTTCTTTGTTCCTCAGTTGAATGGCATTGACGTGACAGAGCTTTGGTTTCAAGAAGATGGCGTAACATGACACATGGCGCGCGACACTGTCAATTTATTGCGGGAAACATTTGCTGAGCGCATATCTTCGCGTAATAGACCTCTGAACTGGCCTCAACGATCCTGTGATCTCACACCTTTAGACTAGTCACTAGTATATGCCAATCAACCAGAGACGTTAGATGTTAGACGTTAGTTGCTCGGTAAGGTTGCCGAATATTTGACATCACGATTGTGCTTCATTTGAGTTAGTCGTGGCAAGTATTATATATTAAAACATTAATGGCATAAAATGATTCATTAAATAATGTTAATATCATAGAAATTAACATTAGATTTATGTATTTTATTTCATATTGAATTTGTATAGCTAAAAAAAAAACCCCTTTATATCGTCAGTTAATGTTGGCACCAATTTTAAGATGACATCTCTTATTGGATACCCTTTTTGCAACAAAATCCTCTCGAATTTAATGTTTCATTCTATATCTGTCAAACTTGACTGGCTCAATAGCTCAAGGCTCAAAATCCCACTGCTCACGTAGCAGCCGTCTGTGCATGAAGCAAACGTAACCTTCCACCGCCGGCCATGTGTCCAAAGAGTGGCTTACGTAAGTACGATTCAAAAACTAAAAACGACAGCAAAATAAAGTGTCCTGCAAGTGAAAGTTTTCGTTTCTTTTCCCCCCTAAATACATTCCACATATGGAGTGGCGGAACATATTCATCGATATGCAGTCCATATGTGCAGCACGCCCGCCTGCAACAAGCCAAAATCGCAAAAAAGCAAACAGAAGGCACCGGCTTATGTTGCACCCCGCAACTAAGTTACTTCACTGTCGTCTCTCGGCTACCATAACCACAGCCATTGTTACTTCCCGAAAACGGAGCAAAAAAAAACAAAACAAAGCAACCAACAAACCAAGTCATTTGTCTCATTCCAAATGCAGCGAATTTAAATCGAATTTGCAGCGAAAAAGAAGAATTATTCGAGTCGCTGAAGCTAGTCATAAATCTCCACTGGGACTTACCACTCACAGTTTACGGTATACTCCCATAACTACACCACTTCAACGAGGAGAAGGAGGAGGAGGACGAGAAAAAAATGTATCTCCATCGAATGTGCCAGCTCCCCCTCATGAATTTGATTGTCCCACAGCAGCAGCGAGAGAACAACAACCGCGCGAACAGCTTGGATTGATACCAAGATTGGTAATGCCACTCGGAATGTAGCCACAGAGTGCGCCAACGACATTTTTTCATCTCGTTTTTGGTTTAACGTTTTTTTTTTTTCTTTTTTTTTTTTATCAAATCAATGAACCAACGAGTCGACAAACACGGCCTCGACTTACTTGTTGCTGTTGCTGCCCGAGCTCGAGCTCGAGCCCGAGCCCCGAATTTGAACTCTCTCACTTCACGCCGACTGTGGCATAAGTGAGTTGTCTGAGTAGGAGATACAACCGAAAAGATACACACAACCGTGAGTACCTTTTCTATTCGGACGAGGTGAATTTTCAATCCGGCATCTCGACCGATATATGGATGTTGACATTTCCAAGAGACCCACTCAATATCGTAGCGCCTGTAGCGCTTGTGTCGTAGCCAAACTCGTATCTAAGCCAAAGTCAGCGGAGCTAGGTGTCTTGTTTGATTTTTAACAAAATCTCGGTTGCAGCCTCCTCGGGCGAGATTTGGAATTTTCTTGTGACTTACCGCGGATGTTATGCGCCATGTTCGTCCGATTATGGAGTCGAAAATCACCGTTAAATTCACAAAGTTTGTGTAATTGAATTCATCAGTTTTGAGGTCAAAGCTTTAACTCGCCATGTCGAGCTCTCGTCGAATTTAATTATGTTTCGTTGGTTTGACAAGTCCGCGTGTCGCTCGTACGCCGCCTTCGATGGGTGACATCCCAGTTTGTGGCGTGTACCTCCTCCTAAAACCAATTACATTTCTGTCGATTTTAGGTAATTCCCAGGTAAATGTCACAATGGTTTGGAGGACGAGTCGGAATGTTATAGCTCAGCTGGGGGTCTTACATGGCAAATGCATCGTTGTGTCTCGCATCTGACGAGCGGATTTATGGCTGTTTATGATGTGGCAAGGCGAGGTTAGATGACAAGTTGGGTAAAGTGCGGTTGCTCAATAGAGTGCCTAAGTGTTGACGGCTGTGAAATTAATTTACAACCGCCTACGTAGGTGGGCTAGGAGAAGCAAGACATGATGAGAATGGTGTACTGCGTGACGCTTTTTAAGAACAAGGTTGCTTGGTAGCATTTAGAAGTTAAGGAACAAGCTTTGTGCGACAAGTGCTGTTGTTGATAGACGTTCTTAATTGGTTTGGTACCTATGTAAGTCTTGGATTCGGGTGATGGAGTCTATTGCGAAAGAGGATCTCCGTAAGCTATAAAACGACAACAAGCAGATCGTAAAACAGTATTTCAACATTTTGAAGAAGGCTAATGTGCTTATTGCACAACTTATAGTCGAATGTACGAGCCTAGGTGGCACTTTGCCGCGCCTTTACTTGGTAGCATAATTTAAAATGATGAATGTTCCTGCATAAATATGCTTTGGTAAGACCTACTTCAATTGGAACAAGCCATAGGGCAGTAAGAGAGGAGTTGTCAAAACGCCATCAGAGATGTCACCTCTGATGTAGCATCACCTACAAGAAAGCCTGGCAGCATACATGGCTTCGTTGTCTCGACAGACGGTTGGCAATTAGCTACTCCGAATGTTGAAAATGATTCAGGCGAATCGACCCGTTGTCATGTGACATCTTCAACTTTATCCTCAAAAAGATTGCGCGGAACTCACTGGTCAACACAAATTACCTGATCTGGGTCAAGTCCGCCCGATTACTGACAGATGACATTATCATTATTGGCGAACATAACAAGATGTCATCAATACTTTCGGAAGCATTAAAGCGACGAGAAGTGGGTCTGAGGACAAATAAGGGAGAACCACATGCAGATTTTTCAATAAGGGCATACCATTGTTGTACTTAAATAAAACACAGAATCATTGAGGTATCGGGTTGAAATGCATTCCAGCTGGAGCAAATATGTTTAATTTAAGTAGAGAATGTGATCTTGGCCATATAACCACGATTTCTTCCTCCTTTCTTACACATGTATCAGCTGGAACGTTGGCAATTTTGAGTTCCATATTGTTACCGAGCTAACGTTATTGGCTTTTTGGCATTTAGTGACTTAATATGCCTTATGAAAAGAGATCAAATAGCGTAAGGTCGCATGAGTGAGGTGGGCATTCGACCAGACCAATTCTCGATGATTACATGATTACCGAATTTCTCCTTCGATAGATCAAATGTTTGATCGGCTTTGTGGCATGTTGCACCATTTTTTTGGAACCACATATTACTGATGTAAAGTCACTTAATTCTAGCTAAAAACATGGCATGATTGTGAACTTCATTGACCGTAACATGGAAAAATATGGCCCAATCACACTTCCGGCATGAAACTCAGACCTTTTGTGGATGCAATGGAGTCTCTGGAGGCACATGTGGGCTTTTTGATGTCCAATATTGCATATTCTGCTTTCAAGGAAGTGTAATGATAGGCTCTAGAAAACTGAGCTCTTTTTCATCACTTCTTCCCTCGAAATGGCATCGATCAGTGGCGATCAGAGAAGCTTGGTTTTACCAGATTCAATCACAACAATGCCGTTGCCAATGAAGGGAGAACATTCTGTTCATTCAGACGGAAGATCTCCAGATGATCTTTGACTCATTGAAGACGCACTTTTATTGAACCGACGGTATAATCAGTGTATAATCTCAAGCACCTCCCTCCAGTGGCTGTAGAGATGTACACCATTCTGATGAACAATGCACTGAGAAATGCGTGCAAAACCGATTTCCAAGAGGGGTCAAGAGATATGAACTGAGAGTATGAACCTACAAATCCCTGGTCGATAAGCCTTCTTCCATCATGGTCTTCGAGAAGGTAGTCTATAGAGCCCTGTCTAAATGGTTTGAGGGCGATAAATCCATTCCAGATAACCAATTCGTCTACAGAGCGGGGAATGCCAACATTCACCCGTCGGATATCCTCTGGAAAAAATGCAAGAACCAAGTGCGAGGGTGCCCGTATGATTGACTTGGGAAAAGCTTTCGACATCGTCTGGTTAGAAAGACTTTATTACAAACTCAGCTAGCTGGGTAAACTATTGCGAGTGATTCACATAGACTTTTTTTTTGTCTCATTGTGTCATGATATCCTTATTCAGTATTGTTTAACAAATCACAATGGAAAGGCTCACACCCCAACAACAGCGTTCTGTGGAAAATGTTTTTCATGCTTCGAGCAACATAGGTATGGTGTGCATCATCGACCTTCCGAGTCTGTAATTGCCTTCACTAACCCCAAATTCGAGTCTCAGTGTAAGTTATTGGTTAATACGAGGCCGAATATATCACATCCAGTACATAATGAGGTGAACATTGCGGCTGTGACTTCGAGTGTGGCTGGAGAACGTAAGCTATCGATTCAACAACTTTGCGAATTTTTAAAAGAGGATCTTGGTGTAAAGGCTTACAAAATCTAATTCGTTCAAGAATTGATGCCGCCAGATTTAAATTTACGCTTAAATTTCAGTCAATGGGCTCTGTAATAGCTCAACGAAGATTTGCGGTTTTCGCATCGAATTTTGTCATCGACGCAAATGCACGTTTTCGTGCCGGACAGAACATAGCAGTCAATGGAGGGTGCTATCGCACCGTGATAACGGGTCTTTTGAAGCCAGTGATGTCGGCAACATTTGGTTCCAGTAAGACGGGCTACGGCACGCACAGCATGCCGAACAATGGCTATATTGAGAAATAACTTTGGTGGACAGCTAATATCTCGCTTTGGACCTATAAATTAACCACCTAGTTCGTGTGATATCACACCTTTACAATTTTTCTTTTGGTTTATGTGAAAACAAAAGTCTTTGCCAATAAGCTGGCTCAATCTAGGATTTCGAAGCCAACATTAGTCGCGTATTTCGGCAAATACCGGTCGCAACGCTGGAAGCAGTGATCCAAAATTAGATCTTTAGTATGGACCATGTACAGTGTAGTCACGGGCAACATTTACAAAAATAATATTTAAAAACAAAATGCCAGATATTGTTCTTTCAGGCAATATGAAGCTTTTACCATTCATTTTATGTGTCTTATTCAACATAAAAAAAAAAAGTCTTAATGAATCACCCTTGATGACTTTTGACATGTTAATCGGTAGAAAGTTCGTTGGGAAAACTGCCAAGGTGACTTCTATTCAAACATTTGAAATTGTAAATGGACTGCAACATGATTGTCGACGATTTGTAGTATATACATATATAGGGTCCGCCAAATAACTTTTTTTTTTTTGAAAATGCTATAAAAAAAACTACTGAATATTTTCTCAAATTTCTTATTTCTTTATTGAAAGTACAATCCTTCCGGTTAATAATGGAAAATGGCTGCCTCGGCTGGCCATGCAGTAGCCTACACGATCGGTCCAATTTTTAAGCACATTATCGATTGTGTGCAGCTGTATTTCGCCAATAGCTTCACGACTATTGTCCTTTAAAGCGTCAATTGTCTCTGGCTTGTCGGCGTAACACTTATCTTTGACGGCACCCCACAAATAATAGTCCAACGGTGTCAAATTGCAGCTCCGAGGTGGCCAAACGACATCAGCTCTGCGGCTGATAATGCGATCTTCAAAAACAGGGCGCAAAACATCGAGTGTAGCTTCGGCTGTGTGGCACGTAGCGCCGTCCTGTTGAAACCAAATGTTGCCAATATCCTCCTCTTCAATTTTTGTGAACAAAAATTCGTTCAACATGGCCCGATAACGATCGCCATTGACTATAACGGCCACTCCTTGCTCATTTTCGAAGAAAAATGGCCCAATTATGCCTCTGGACCAAAATCTGCACCAAACAGTGGCTCGTTTTGGGTGCACCGGCTTGTCAGTGTATGCGTGCGGGTTTTCTGTGCCCCAAATGCGACAATTTTGCTTGTTTACATACCCGCCAAGATCAAAATGAGCTTCATCTGAAAAGATGATTTTTTTGGCAAAATCGGCATCTTCTGTAAGCCGATCGCAGGCCCACTTAGCGAAGCGTTGTTCAAGCGTATACACAACCATATTCGTTCAGCGGAAGGATAAAACTAATTATCTGTCAAATCAGACATGAGCTAAGTGTTACCATTCACGAAATAAGCACTACTTGAAAAAGAAACGTTAGATGGCGGACCCTTTACTTGCGGTATTTCCCACAGCGAAATTTGGCTTCAAAAGCAGTTCAAGAAAAATTCAGTTTGAATTGAATTGAAATTGTGATAAGAAGATAGAAGTGGAATTTCCGATAAATATCAACAGCTGACTCGGGACAAAAAAGTAAAAATATTGACTTTGGTTGAGAGAGGGTTAACTTTTTACAAGATTGCGCGTAATTAGGATGCTCTCATTCAACTAGCGAGCGACGCATGAAGAGGAGAAAAATATAGATCTACTGGTCTATATATGGTCCGAAGAAAGTAAATTTCATTTGTTGTTTGGTGACAATTGGCTATATGTTCGACAGTCAGCAGGTGAAAATTTTAAGGAAGAGTACATAGCGAAGAAATTGAAGTTATTTCAAAGCCAATTGATGTGGAGATGTTCTTCTTTTTACATTTTAGGCCTTTTGCACTCTTTTAGGGGAACTATGAACGCTCAAAGGTATGGACAAGTAATAAGGGAGTTTTGGTACCTGCCATTGAACAGCATTATTCTTATACTGACAAGTTAATTTTTCAATGTGATTCTATGCCTTGTCACCAAGCCAAATCGTTAAGTAAGCTACACTGACTCCTAAATGTCTACTTTATAAATAACAATAAAAAGTGACCAGTCTTTTAATATTTTTCAGCTCAACGAATTAGATGACCTCGAAATATCCAGGCTAGGGTTGCCAGCGAATTCGCCCTATTTAAATTCAATCGAAGACTTGTAGCGTGTGATGAACCGTAAGCCTGCTGAAACCTTAACCAGAGGCTCTGGACCATATAAGGAATACTGAAATATCGCGTGATATTATTAAACTTCTGATAAACTCAATGCCTTCTATATAAAAGCGGTTATTACCGCTAAGGTAGGACAACTCGGTATTATAGATTTTATGCTCAAACCACGATATACCTATATAATCATATGTATAAAAATATATAAGAAAATGTATCGTAAGATTTCTTAACCAATAACAGTTCTAATAAAAAGTCAAAAAAATGTGTCATTTTGCTTATATCTTTTTCAAACATTTAATAAACAACTGGAAATTAGGTAGAAATACTTATTAACTACTGAGGAGTACTCAACAAACCCTCAATACATTACAAAAACTACGAACGTAGTTGTTAGCAATTTTTCAAACATTTCGATCTGCTGCGATTTTTATGACCGCAGGTCTACATACTTCAGTGATTTGATATTTTCTCTTTATCATTCAATAGTTAGAGTTAGTCTCGTTCAGACTAGGTCCAACGATCGACGTATTTTTGAGGAAATTCAGCAGCATTATGATGACTGGAAGTTGAAGATTAACTTTGAACGCATTTGTCCATTGCCTCTAGAGACACAAGCAACAAATGACGCAGGTTCTCAATCTGTAGACTAGCGAAATAAAGTGTAGTCAGATGCCTTGAGATCTGGCTACTCCAGTTCATATGTAGGAGCATGCTAGCGAGGATCCGGGACTCTTTCTCCCTGACAAGATGGCTGTTTCATAGCAGCCGTGATTAGTCAAATGTTAAACATGACTACATTTTAATTGGTTCATACAAAGAGTAAATTTTTGGGCCACTTTCACAACCTATTTCGATAATAACACTTGTAATGTTGTCTTCCAAGGCTGGAATTGGCACTGATTTATCGGTACAGACGCATGATTGGACGTATACCCATTAAAATAGTCTAAGGGCGTCAAACCACATGGCCAGCCAGCCAAGTCACCGGTCCAAAAAGAGAGATACAAGGGTGGTCCGATAAGTACTAAGCCTCACCGCCAGATGGCGCCATTATCGGAAGAGCAACTTACTATCATGTAGTACATTCTAGTAGACGGCTACTGTCGAAATTTCAACCGGATCGGACTCGTAGTTTTGTTTTGACCGCGTGTGGAAGCGGGAGTGTCCGCGGATTTTAGAAAAATGGAAAAAGAGCAATATCGGCCGGTGATTCGATACATGTTTTTGGAAGGGAAATCGCGCAGCGAAATCAAAGAGCGTTTTCGATGCTGTGTACGGTGACTCTTCTCCTTCGATTGTGATCATCAAAAATTGGTTTAACGAGTTTCAACGTGGTCGCACGTCGGTTTTTGATGAGCCACGTCCAGGTGCCCCGAAAACGGCTACCACATAGGATAACGTGACAAAAATCCACGATCTCGTATTGGCAGACCGCCGATTGAAGGTGCACGAGATAGCTGAGACAGTAGGCATTTCAAAAGATCGCGTGGGTCATATCCTGCATGAAATGTTGGGCATGAGAAAGCTGTCGGCGTGATGGGTGCCGCGTTTGTTCACTCCAGACAACAAGCGCAACTGTGAGACCACTTCAGGGCAGTGTATGACGCTGTTTAAGCGCAATCCGAAGGAGTTTCTGCGTCGTTTCGTGACAGTCGACGAAACATAGATCCACTGGTACACACCAGAGACTAAGGAACAGTCGAAACAATGGACTTCACCCGGCGAACGTGCTCCGAAGAAGGCGAAGACTGTCCCATCGGCCGGAAAGGTGATGGCCACCGTTTTCTGGGATTCACAAGGTGTGATCCACATCGACTACCTGGAGAAGGGCAAAACTTTCACAGGGCTGTACTATGCCAAATTATTGGGCCGATTCGACGCCGAATTGAAGAAAAAACGGCCTCACTTGGCGAAGAAAAAAGTGCTCTTCCACCATGATAACGCACCGGCTCACACCTCTGCCCACGGCCAAATTGGTCGAATTGGGCTACGAACTGCTGCTGCAGTGTATCGAGCTAAAAGGAGACTCATTTTTTGTTTTTCTTTTGTAGGCTAAGTACTTATCGGAGCACCCTCGTAAATTGCTCACCGAACTCATTTCTCAATTGGTCAACTGATTCGCGCGGTTCATCGTTGAAGACATATTTCGATAAAAAAGCGAATCTTCTTTCAGCTTTTCTAAGCCCCATCCACCAAAAACTCGAAACTGTGGTGGGTTCTTCAGCTTCAATTCGTGCATGAGTTGAATTTTATAAGGTTTTAGGGCAATATCCTTGCGTGAGATCACGGATTTTCCTCTGTTCTTCTTATCCAAAACTATGGAATTGGTTCTAAATCTGGTCACCGTGGCTTGAATTTCTTTCTCAAAAGGACGATTAAGACGATCGTAAAATGGTCATAGTTCCCGAAAAGCATTTTTCACAGAGCATAATAGAATTCAATAATTTGTAAGCGTTTTTCTAGTGTAAGTCTTTCCATGATTAAGTGGCAATGTTAACTGAGTATATCTGATTTTGACATATGCCACGAATCAAGCGTGAGCTGTCAAAAACAGAACATTAAAAACTAAGCAGGAAAAAATCCACGGTTCTGTCTATTTTTGGGTGCCATATAGGGTCAGTAAAGTATTTTAAAGTAAGTTAAAATATTTAAGCTAGTTTTAAGCATTTTTGTCTAGCATAGAACATGTCAGTTCGAATTGATCCACTAAAACACGAGCAACCTGTCTGGTGGGATGGACGATTATTACGAGAGAAAATTGGAGTAAGCGTTTTTAAAAGTGCTCCCAGCTACTCGGAATTTTCGGTGTTAACAATGTAAGCCTTACCTTATGTCTTAACATTAACAATAAAAAGAGTTTAAGGATGGGTTTGTATTTTAATACAAAATTGTTATGGCTCTATTAAAGCAAGATGGGATTAACTCGCCGGGAGCCAAGCTACAAGTTTACGTCTTCTACCTTGAATTTTGCAAGCTTTTACCTGGATCTCAGGAACCACAGTAGCTACGATTTTGAAACTGTTTGTAATGAGCTCAGAATCATCTACTCTATAACACAGCCAAGTTTCAGACTCAAAGCTATTCGGCAAATTTGGTTTGATACATGTTTACGGACGGACAGACAGACATACAGACAGAAAAGCCTTTGAATAAGTCTTCCCTACGCCAGCAAGTCTTCCCAAGGTAAAAGACCGCAATACCGGCGTCTTTGGCATAAACTTGAAATGAAATAGTCAAGGATTTCGTCTGTTGCCAACACTGCATACTTTAACTCAAGTGGTAATGGAGGCCTTTCTAAGGTAACTCATTACAAACCTTGACCGCCCAGGTCCACCTCTAGGGGGCCGGGGCGAAAGATGATGAAGGGTGAGTCAATAGATGATGTGGAAGCTGGCCGTTAATTACTGTCATTTACTGAATTCAATATGGTTGAGAGAAGTTAAGTGTGAAGTTTTTGTTAATATTAGTCCTGAAGTCGTTTGGCGTCCGGCGAACCATTTTTGCTGTTCAAACTTTTGGTGGACACGACAAATGTTTAAAAGTTACTGTTCACAAAATGTGTGAATGATGGAGCGCTTTGAAGAAACTGGCTCTATAAAATCAAACTCCACATCGGCATGCTCTGATAGCAAACTCTCCGCAAGCAATACCGCTGTGGGCGAAGTGTTCAAAATCAGCCAGGCACTTCAAATCGTCGGCTTACTTATGGACCTGATGGCAGATTTTAAAGGTTGATATTCGCCTATAAAATTAAAATTACACATTAATTGAAGCCTTTGGACCATTAACGTCACCGCCGATTTATTAGACAGAGTTGGGTTCCTTAGCCAATTTGTTATCAAAACCAATGAATAACATTTTTAGATGGATGTACGGGGGTGGTCCGATAAGTACTTAGTCTTCAAGGGAAAAACAAAAATTTTGGAGATTTATTTTTCAATATAGTCTCCTTTTAGCTCGATACACTTGACCCAGCGATGCTCCAACTTCTTTTACGCGTCTGAAAAATACGTTTTCTCGAGGTCTGCAAAGTAGGCCTCCGTGGCGGCGATGACCTCCTCATTCGACTGAAATTTCTGCCCGGCGAGTGACTTTTTTCAAGTTTGGAAACAAAAAGAAGTCGCACGGGGCCAAATCTAGAGAATACGGTGGATGGGGCAGCAGTTCATAGCGACCAATTTGGGCGTCGCGAGGGCGGAGGTGTGAGCCGGTGCGTTATCATGGTGGAAGAGCAATTTTTTCTTCGCCAAGTGGGGCCTTTTTTTCTTCAATTCGGCGTCGAATCGGCCCAATAATTTGGCACAGTATAGCCCTGTGACCGTTTTGCCCTTCTCCAGGTAGTTGATGTGGATCACACCTTGTGAATCCCGGAAAACGGTGGCCATCACCTTTCCGACCGATGGGACAGTCTTCGCCTTCTTCGTTCGCCGGCTGACGTCCACTGTTTCGACTGTTCCTTGGTCTCTGGTGTGTACCAGTGGATCCATGTTTCGTCGACTGTCACGAAACGACGCAGAAACTCCTTCGGATTGCGCTTAAACAGCGTTCAACACTGCTCTGAAGTGGTCTTACGGTTGCGTTTGTTGTCCGGAGTAAGCAAACGCGGCACCCATCGCGCCGACAGCTTTCTCATGCACAAAATTTCATGCAGGATATGACCCACGCGATCTCGGCTATCTCGCGCACCTTCAATCGGCGGTGTGCCAATACGAGATCGTGGATTTTTGTCACGTTATCCTCCGTGGTAGCCGTTTTCGGGGCACCAGGACGTGGCTCATCAAAAACCGACGTGAGACCACGTTGAAATTCGTTAAACCAATTTTTGATGGTCGCCATCGAAGGAGAAGAGTCAGTACACAGCATCCAAACGCTCTTCCAAAAACATGAATCGAATCACCGGCCGATATTGCTCTTTTTCCATTTTTCTAAAATCCGCGGATACTCCCGCTTCCACACGCGGTCAAAACAAAACTACGAGTCCGTTCCGGCTGAAATTTCGACAGTAGCGGTGAGGCTACTGGCGGTGAGGTTAGGTATTTATCGAACCACCCTCGAAAATCCAAATTACACATTAATTGAAGCCTTTGGACCGTTTATGTCACCGTCGAATTTTTAAACAAAGTCGGTAATTTGTTACCAAATCCGATGAATAACATTTTCAGATGAATGTATGTATCGTATGGGGGCCGGAAAGCCCGCAAGAAATTTGCAAAAAGCCAATGATCCCTTAAAAGTCACTGTGTGGTGGGGATTCATTATTCATTCATTGGCCTGTCATTTTCAAAGACGATGCTCGAAGGGCAGTTACATTTTTTCTTCCAAAATTGAATGAATTGGGTATAGACGATCTCTGGTGTCAAGCCTTCAAACTACCAATCTTTTGCCTGCGACATTTGAAGATTGCATTATTTCGGTTGGAGTAAGGCTTGACTGGATTCCGAAGTCTTGCGATTTGACACCTCAGATATCTATCGGTGGGGCTATTTGGAGAGTGAGGTCTTTTCCCATAATCCAGCGATAAATGAGTACCTTAAAAAAGTCATCGATAATTTTGACCTACGGATGATCACCTGCAAAAAACCTGTTTAATTCAACGAAAAGTTTCGCACTATCCGTAAGCTCTTCCTATACAGAAGTCTAACGTGGTACAGCGTAATCGACTTTGGCAGGTCTTTAAGATCAGTCGCTTAAGACTGCTGGATCATGTAGAGCGAATGGACACTTTGCACCACCGAACCTTCGATGCCAACTCCTAGGGCGATGCTGTTCTTCTGTTACGACCAACTCGGTGTAGGGCACTGAAAGCCGCTGGGCAAAACTGGTGACACCTGGAGTGACTTGTTGATTGAGGCCTAGCTATTCTCAAACTGACAAATTGTGCGCCGCTTAAAGGAATCAGAGTCATAATCCTATTTTTAAAATCTATTTCTCAATACCAATAGCAGAAAGCATGTATCGCTTAAAACAACAGGAAAGTTTGCACACTATATTCCGCGCGTTTGGTATAAGAAACACTTAAGATGCCAGCTCGATTCTGGGGATATTACCATGTAAATATTCATCAGCAATCTAAACCAGTTATAAGTGATTGGGCTTCACTGCTCCCTAGAAGACCTTACAGATTTATAGGTAGTCATTATCAAAACCAATTATTTTGGCTCCAACATTTGGTTAAATCATCCAATAACAATTTTTTTTAGGACGCATAGTTAAAAAGGTTAGACCAAGTACGACCAAGTACGACCAAGTACGAGTTATGTTCAAAAAGTAACAAGACTTTTTCAAATATAGCGGGTCGTATGGGTTGGATTTGCAGTATTCTTTCGCTATTCTATTGGCAATCATATCTGAGAAGGATTTGTATGTTGCTTGTCAAAACGATTGAAAGCTCAAATCAATTCCCTGGCGAGGCGTCAAGTCACTCCGAAATCTTTTTTCCAAGACTTTCGCCTAAAAACAAAGGCCGACTATCCAACAGCAGACTCTCGTCAGCTGATTATGTCCTCGATACTATAAAATTTTGCAAGTGCCTTTACGAAACGATTAACTTTCCAAACCGCAAGTCGAAGCCACTTCGATTCCATCAGACTTCAGCTTGGAATCCAATATGCAAATCTAGCAATCATTTTCAGCAAGCTACCAATTTGATGTTTGCTCTCGTGATTTCGATCCATCAACTCGATAGACTCGTAACCAAAACCGAACGTTACTCAAAGTATCCTCGTTCCCAGACCAAAACGCATTCTGTTCACGCCATATTCAGCCGATTGGCTCGAAGTCGAACGCTGTACTATACGTATGCACCAATCGCATACGAACATCGAACGCTGGTGAATGCAAATTCGATATTTGCACATTCCATAGCACACACCATGCCGGGTTCACTGCCAGTATTCCATGCTCTCAATTGGAAGTGTATCTAGATAAAATCCATCATCGCAGTCTTTGTTTCGCAATGCATATAAACAGATGACGCGTAGGGCCTTTAGCTGGTCTACTCAGCCAAAATCAATTCCTGAAATGGAGCCCAAACAGTCTCGACTTCAACGTAACGCGAGCGAGTTGCTGAGATGTTTATGACGCCAGTACATGTCCTTCACGACGGCACGTTAATAAGTCGCGCTATAGCCGCATTACGAACGCATAACAACGGCGCTGGTCGGTGATCGATATGTGGCGATGCAGTTGGACGTTTCGTAGAATGGATATTCGAGCGAGCGAGTGTATCTAGCGGTATAGAAAGTTTGAGACGGCGCGAGTAAAAAACAAACCGAAAACCAGTTTTCGTGCTCATACTTCTGGTTAATGTTGTTGTACGTGCAACGTGCCACTTTGAATGTCGTTGTGTTATTTCGGATGAGTCAGTGAGGCGGATGACAGAAGGCAAATGTCACAGGAATGTCAATAGAAGCTCGACAGAGGCTAAGGATATGCGGGTCGGCCCTGCTGAATTAATGAATTGATAAGTTATTGGTTTGGTGGACAGGAAAAGATGAATTGGGAGTTGCCGTTGAAGAAGATTGATGTTGTGGTTGGCGCTTGTCGCCAGAGCAATTCACATTGGACTGTCCGTCGATAGATGGAAAGGCGGTTCTGTTTGTTTTATATTTAAGTCAATCAATTCGAATGTAAATTACTTGTGGTGTGCCTTCAGGTAGGCAGGAAATCAAATAATATCAGAAATGCTAGCCTAAGAATGTGGCTCTTAAGCAGGAACCAAGCAGACGTCAGTCTTTTGTCACGCTACTACCGACTACTCGATGGGACGGACTCCCATCTGCGATATCTATAAAGTCCCCGAAAGTGTAGGGTGAACCCAACATTTTCACAAGGCCTATTAAGAAAAATGTGTTTATATGGCTCTTAGGTAAATATAACTTTATGCCGCTAAAAGTGCTCTCGGTATGACAGGTATGTTGGCTGCAACGGCTTATCCAACAAAAGGTGTCATTTAGCTACCATTGTGATGACTTCTAGTGAGTAAGAACCACTATGACGTGGTTGAATATGGATCGATAGACACTTGTTACAATACTTAGTTCACTCGAACATGGTGAAAATATCAGAGAAAGGTTTCCTGAAGTTCATACTTCTTTTGACCATCATTAAGCACCTTCTCGCCCAGTTATATAGAATTTAATTGACAAATCTGAACATTTCAGACAGGTGAAGGCAATGTACAAACGCCAACGCGAATGATGAACCAACTTCTCCATCCACGAGTGACATTTTGGTGCTGCTTTTCGGTAGGCGGTGTCATTGGGCCATATATTTTTAGAAAATGATGCTGTTGCGAGCTTTTCAATTATCGAATTTCGTTATACAATAATGTTGGTTGAATTCGGATGACTTCTATTTCCAGCAAGACTACGTCATATACCGCGCACTGGGTTAAACAATGGCTTTAGGAAGAGTCTTCAATTGGCGACTCATTGGCCAGTAGTTAGCGATTGATGGCGCTATTGGCAACAAATGTGTAATCCATCAATGAACTTCAACTTCAGCTTCTAACTTTAAGCTTTAAAACGATAGCTGCTACAGACTTATTTATCGAGCAGTTTTGTGTTGATAAAAGTGTCGACCGTCGTCAAGTTGGTATTTGTTTGCAACTTAGGAAAAAGGGCTGTACCGATCAGTGACACTATTTAATTGTTGGATGGGAAGGCGTGTGTAGGGATATTAAATTAAGGTTGCATGTCGTTTATAAGACCATGTATGTCGATGATTACCATCAGATATTGGATAAATAAATTCAAGCGTGGTCTGATGCGGTTTTTTGATAAAAAGGCTTTCCAATTGCGCTGACTACATAGGGTTAACAAAGTTCAACATATCATCTTATCATCATATCATCTTGGCGGGCTAAGATCAGAAAGTTGACATTGTAGACATCTCAGCCGAGTGCACTTTAATGATTCTACAAGATAAACTGGGCACTAGAAAGTTGTCAGCAAAATGGGTGCCGCGTCTACTCGCAGTGGAGACAATGACAACTTCGGTGCACTGGACAGTGTCACATGGATCCATCACTATACGGCAAAAGTGAAAGAACAGTCAAAACTGCGGACGAGTTTTTTTTTTTTGGAGGCTTCTACTATCTGTTGGAACACTCAGACGCAACTATCAGACAGACACCTTTCTTAGAGCTAAGGGATTCGGCACACACCACATCGGTCCTAAGGCTGCGCCACCGTGGACGAGCGAAGGCGGGATAGTCGCAGAGAAAGTTTTCTGCTGTGACACCCTTCTTGCAACATGCAGCACGTAGAGATGCTTGGCAAAAGTGCAGTGGCCCGTAATGACGTCCGCAAGCCTTCTGCAATCAATTCTTCTTAAGGATAAGAAGAATATTGCGGACTTCTTGCAGACATAAGGGCATAGGCGCCTAGTCATCTTGCATCCTGGATATTCCCTCCATCTCGGGTTCAAGTCTTGAAGAACTCTCCTTTGAACTCCTTCTTGTGAGTTAATCGGAGATCTCGTTTTCTGGGATCCCAGAGTGACCTGGGATCCACACAAGCCCTAGTAAATGTAGTCTTCCGACTTTATTCAAAAAGGTCTCGAGTTCATGCACTAATTTGGAGCTGTTTAAAAGTTTGGACACAGCTTTGAGGGCAGCTTGGCAGTCACTTCAGACGCATATGCTTTTTCCCTTCCACTTGTGCTTCACAACATAGTGCATGGCCATTAGGATTGCGTATATCTCTGATTGAAATACAGACGCATATTTTTCTAACGAGAACTACAGTCGAATGTTTTCGGGCTCAAAGAAAACTCCAGCGCCCGACCCCCGCCCACTCCTGGAGCCATCTGTAAAAATGCGAAGACATTCCATTCCAGGTTCAGCGTCTGGCCAAAGCCAGTCCTGACGGCATGGAAATGTGACTATGAAATTATAGCGAGGTAGGATGGCAGGTGTCATTGCGTCGGAAGGCATGCCCCGGAGACAGGGGTCGTAGGATAATTCTCGCGCAAGTACACTGTCACTCCAATGCGAGTTGTACCAAAGACCATTTCTCTTGAGGCGAGACATGTCTTTCAGTGCGCACCCTCTGATATACACATAAGACAAGGGGTGGAAGGTTCATCATAGCACCTAGAGCAGTGCCCGGCGAGCTAGGAAAAATTCCCGTATAGCTGAGACAAACCGCTCTTTGGAGTTTGCGTGTTAGCCTGTTCCACCAGACAACCGATGCATATGAGATTATCGGTCTTATCATTGCCTAGTAGATCCAGAAGACCTTTTTCGGGGATAAGTCCCACTTTTTGCCAAAAGCACCTTTGCATTGCCAAAAAGCTTACAGCGCTTTGGTGATTTTTGAGTCAGCATGCTCACTCAACATGGTGACTCAAAGAAGCTTGCTATCTAAGATGACTCCCAGGTACTTAGCTTCCTTGAATATCGGGATGGGAATGCCTTCCAGCAGAGTAATCCCAGTATTTTCTCCATCTCGTGACCAGTGGACATCACTCGGCGGACCTACTCCTCACTAGGTGATAAGGGTTCCAGCAATCGGTTAAAATATTGCCACCGTTTTTGGAGGCTCGTGAAACAATATCTTCACTGACTATTTCGAGTAGAAACTGACAATCATGAAAAATATAAAACGCGTTTTCTTGGCTAAAACAGCGCAGAACACATAGAACAAATGGACAATGGACGAACAGACAAAAAATTAAGGAGTGGAAAACCCGAGGAAAAAATATCGTCAGGAAGGCCTGTTTTAAATTCTCGAGACAGTGCTTTTTTTTCAAATTGAATGTCTTCTAGGGTGACTTCGTAGAGGTGCTTTTAGTTTATTAAATAGGCGGAAGGAGCTAAATCATGCTAAATCAGGTCTCTGTTATGATTCGTTTCATATCCCCCTCGTACTCAGAAATCATTTCTATGATGATTTATGAAATCATTGGAGATATTGACATGAAGTTTGACACAGATATCAACCAACCTACATATACAAAAAAAAAATTCTTTCCAAACTGATACAGCCACGAAGGTTAAAACCGTTAACATCAAACCTTTTAATTTGACCACAGTAGGCCTTACACGCCAATAATCCACCAATATGCACTAAAAACTTTAACGAAAAACAGCCACAATAATGAAAAAATATGACAAAACGTTTAATAAAAGTAAAGTTCCCTCAATTATAATTATATAACTCGGATGACTGAGGAGGTGTCTGTAATAATTTGGGGCACTTGCCGATCTACCATATTTTTAAAACTTCCGATGTGTGCTTGGGATCGTTGTTTTGATAGAAGGCAAAATTACTTCCAATATGCAACTTCGCTGAGGTCTGCTTGACATTATGCAATTCAAACGCAGATTTTTTTCTAGTCTTGCTCTCTAAGGAAATGTTTAGTCGTCGTGCCATTTTAAAAGGACCGTTCTTTACTTCCATCAAAATGCTTCTTCCTTGTTTGTTAATATTTTGCTTTGCCGCTAGCTGCTTTTGCGCGACAGTTTTGTATTTCATACAGGGAACCAGTTGGGATCAGCACGCCGAGAACCAAGCTACAATTCCAGGTCTTCTACCTTGGATTTTGCAAATATTTACCTGGATCTCAGGAACCACAGTAGTTAGGGTTCTAAAACCGGTCACTCAGAATCATGTAATCTATGACACAGCCAAGTTTCAGACTCAAAGCTATTCGGCAAGTTTGGTTTGATATATGGGTGCAGACGGACAGACAGACAAGCCTTTGCATAAGTCTTCCCTACCCAAGCTTTGCAGGGTAGAAGACTTAAAGGCAAAAACGCTGCGCAGGCCCGGGAGAAATTGTGACTGTGTGATTCTTAATACAATATGCATGTAAGTGGTTCTCTTGCTTGCGTTCTAAAGGGTCCGCCATCTAACGTTTTTTTTTTCAAGTAGTGCTTATTTCGTGAATGGTAACACCTAGCTCATGTCTGATTTGACAGATAATTAGTTTTATCCTTCCGCTGAACGAATATGGTTGTGTATATGCTTGAACAACGCTGGGAAATATTGCGACATTACTTTGAAACAGAAGATGCCGATTTTGCCAAAAAAATCATTTTTTCAGATGAAGCTCATTTTGATCTTGGCGGGTATGTAAACAAGCAAAATTGTCGCATTTAGGGCACAGAAAACCCGCACGCATACATTGAAAAGCCGGTGCACCCAAAACGAGCCACTGTTTGGTGCGGATTTTGGTCCAGAGGCATAATTGGGCCATTTTTCTTCGAAAATGAGCAAGGAGTGGCCGTTACAGTCAATGGCGATCGTTATCGGGCCATGTTGAACGAATTTTTGTTCACAAAAAATGAAGAGGAGGATATTGGCAACATTTGGTTTCAACAGGAAGGCGCTACGTGCCACACAGCCGAAGCTACACTCGATGTTTTGCGCCCTGTTTTTGAAGATCGCATTATCAGCCGCAGAGCTGATGTCGTTTGGCCACCTCGGAGCTGCGATTTGACACCGTTGGACTATTATTTGTGGGGTGCCGTCAAAGATAAGTGTTACGCCGACAAGCCAGAGACAATTGACGCTTTAAAGGACAATATTCGTGAAGCCATTGGTGAAATACAGCTGCACACAATCGATAATGTGCTTAAAAATTGGACCGATCGTGTAGGCTACTACATGGCCAGCCGAGGCAGCCATTTGAATGAAATTATTTTCCATTATTAACCGGAAGGATTGTACTTTCAAATAAAAAAAGAAATTTGAGAAAATATTCAGTAGTTTTTTTTATAGCATTTTCAAAAAAAAAAAAAGTTATTTGGCGGACCCTATAGAAATTTGGATGTGAAAACTCGAAGGACTCCTGACGTGCGCTTCTTGATATAGCCTTGAGCTTTCGAAAAATTAATTCAAAAAACTAAAAAAATATGTTTGTACTCGTTATCTGTTTTCTATTAAGGAAAATGAGCTTCTTTCCGCTCAATATTTGGTTTTCGCCAAACCCTTTGTTCCGTGTCATTGCTAGTTTAACTTGCTTTTGTCACTAAAAATATGGGTATTCCGAAAATCCAGAGTGTTGTTGACAAACTCTCTGGCAAACCTGCTGGCAAAATGCGGCTGTGACGCATTGGATGGTTATGCACATTTTTGTTGAGACTTTTCTTTGTGAAAGAACGTATTCGAATGGATTCAACTCTTCCAAAATGGTTATTTCAATTTAGAAGACGAGGAATATTCGTATTCGTAAGGAAGGCACAGAGTTGGATGACTGCATCAAGATTCATGTCAAACGCAATAAAGACCTACAAATTCATTGAACATAATTCAGCTGGCCTTCTCGTATACTTTGAAGGCCTTAGAAATGGTCCAAAAGCAAGGAAATTGTGTGACAAAAGAGCCAAGAAACGTAAAACGGCATTTTTTTCGCGAGAAAATTGCTGCTCCAGTGGCAAGAAGAAAGGAAGGTTGCGATAAACCAATGAGGAAGAAATAGTGGGCACGCCGCGGCCATGCATTAACATTGACGTCCATGCTGTCTATGTCATCTAATATACTTTTAGTTGTTGCACTCTATTAAAACTACCACAGGCGTTTGTTAACGAAAATAATTAATGCACGACAAAATGATTCTGCAGCACGACAACGATATGCCACAGTCGAGGCCGTTAAAATCGAGCTGGAATCATTGAAATGAATACAGTCATATTTCCCAGACACTCCGATAATGACCTGTTGTGATCGATGACGCATGCTCTGGCTGAGCAGTATTTGCGAACTTTCGATGAAGATTTGTAGATCGTCATAAAAGGCGATCTACCGCGATTTTGAGGTTCACTTGTCTTTGAATGAGACGGTAATAAAGTTTTCAGATCTACGCCAATGAAAATTGTCAACTAATTCAGAAAAAAACCTCTCCTCGACCAACGGCTGACGACTGTTTGGAATTTGTGCGGAAGGAATCACTGGACCACTTTCCTTCGAAGGCGGCACTGGAGGCGTCGTAATCGCTAATGGAGAGTGATATCGTGCCATGATAATGGATTTTTTGGGCATATTTTGACTGATAAAAGAGTGCACAACGTTTGGTTTCAACAGAACAACTATTACGTTTTTTGTACAAGGTGGCGCAAAATTAATCACCCTATTGGAATATGTCATAATTTTTGCAAATGGTATCGTACGTCAATCATATAAAACATTTGTGAACTAGACAGTTGCAGTATATAAACAGATAAGCAATGGAGTGCTGAATAATTGTGTGAATTTTTTGGGGCACTGAAAATCCGTGTATGATGCACGAAGTGCCATTACATCCATTCAAAGCCACTATGTGGTGCGGCTTTCACGCGGGAGGGAAGCATTTGATGGTCGCGTAATCTCCCGTTTTGGCGATTTGACATAGCCAGCAAGATCGCCCAATTTAACCATCCCAGATTTCTTTCTTGAGGCTACTTGAAGTCGCGAACTTATGCTAACAAGCCTCAGATCATCGCAGCATTTAAGGAGAATATTCGACAAGAATGCAAACAGTTATCACCCGAAATCTTTTTCACTTAACATAAAAAGATTGTAAGGATTTCCATCACTCGAAATCATTTTTCTTTATTTAGTAAAAAAGTAATTCGAAAACAAAATTTTGCGCCACTTTGTTCTTCGTATGTCTAACTTCGAAAAAGTGTAATATTTTGATATTGACTAGCCTCCACGATCGCCTAAGTTAACTCCTTCAAACCTCTTCCATTGAGGTTATTTGATATCAAAAGTCAAGAAGCCCCGGACCATAATGGCCTTGAAAGACCATTTCAATTCTTGATTTGCGTCATTTGCTCCGCGGCGATCATTTACACGATATCGTATTCAAAAAGTTACTGGTGGGGAGTTCAACTTTAGTATTTTAATATGAAAAATACTGCTGCCGAGAGTCATCCATGTTTTCGTGGAAGATGATGGTGACCATGACTTAACTAAACAAAGGTGTCGGAAGTGGCTTGTACTTTTTAAAAGTGGAGATTTCAACTTGGAATGCAAGGAACTACCTGGACACTCGCAAAAGTTCGAAGATTTGAAGAACTGATCGATAAAGATATGTCAAAGGCAGAAAAATGCTTTAAAGCTATGGGAATGAAAACCAACTAAAGACAATGAAATTAAGACCCATACAGACTGAAATCAAATAACGTCTTGAATGGGAAGAGATATATTCATCGAATTATCACTGGTGATGAAAATTGGATCAAAATTTCAACCACCAACATCAACGACTCAGCCTAATATCCATGGGACTAAGCCTATGCTCTAAATGTGGTGGGATCAAGATGGTGTGGTGAGCTGCTCAAATCGATTGAAATCGTCATTATAAAAGTTCAAACGGAAAGTCCTTCCCAACCCGCCCTATTCTCCAGACATTGTTTCGCCTAAGAATCACTTGTTCCGATCGATTACTCATGGCCTGTCCGAGAGTTTAATTTTCGCGAGAATTGCATATAAGGATGAGGCGTTCGTTTGACATGGTATTCGTATTGTGCCTTAAGGAAAAGCAAAAAAGTGGTCAGCGATGGATAATAAAGACTGATTTTCTTCCTGCTTCGTTTTTAAGCGTTCTATTTTTGTAAGCAGATGCATGATTCCTTTAATATGTTAAAATTAATCATAATTAGTTAGTATTGCCATTTTGTCTTCAAGGAATTTACACTAGAACAAGGCTTACAATGAATTAAATTTTATTATCCAAACACATACTCTTTTCGGTCGCCATTCGTTGCCGTTCGCAGCAGTTGGGGTTTTGTTGCTCGACTACGGGGAAGAATTTGCATACGCATTTTGGTCTAAGACCTTATAAAATACAGCTTGTGCTAGAACTAAATCCAAACAAGCTTTTTACATCGTCGATTTTTGGTGGGTGGGCTCTGAAAAAGTGACTTTTTTATCGAAAAATTTTCTTCAGTGACGAACTTCACTTCTCGTTGAATGGGTAGTTAATAACTAAAAATGGCGTATTTGGTCCGATAAGCTGCCTTAGGCAGTTCCGTGTTGTGCACTCGGCAATCGCACTGTTTTGTACGGCTCGTGGTGTTGTGGAATCATTATCCCATCTTTTTTTCAGAGACGAGCGTGAGAAAAACGTTGCCGTCAATTGCGCCCATTATCGTTCAATCATTTTAAACTTTTTTTTGCCCTAAACGTACGAACTGAACTTGGTGGATGTTTGGTTCTAGCGAGACGGCGCTACATGCCACACAGCACGTGAATCGATAAACCAATTGAGAAATGAGTTCGTTTAGCAACTTATCCCTCGTTTTGGACAGATGAATTTGCCGGCTTAGTCGTGTGATTGTAGTTCTTTAGACTAGTCTTTATGAGATTTCATAAAATTGGTCATCTATGCTGATAAGCCAGCTTCGATTGAAGCCTTGAAAGAGAACATTATACGTGTTGTGAGCGAGATATCAGCCAGTAGGCTCCAAAAATAATACAAAAAAACGAATTTCTGTTCTGGACCACTTAGAATGTAGTCATAGTCAATATTTATTTAAAATAATCCCTGAAAAGTAAATGGCAGATATTGGTTTATCAGTTCAAATAAAATCATATATGTTCCGCAATTTTCTTGTAATTTTTTTGACAGTTAAAAACCAAGTGCTTAAAAAATCATATATTGCTTTGGGCATTGATTTAAGTAAAAAAAACCATACGAATTACATCTAACTCTCAAGCTTGATTGATGATTGATATTTTAATTGCCTATTCGAATACAATACTTTTCTGTGGACGATTATTGAGGTCTATAGTCTTGGAAGTTGCTTAATTAATGTGCTCATCAGATCAGAAAGCGCCAAGCAGATCTGAAGTCATACATACACCTCTTTGTGCACATGCACTTGCCGCCGGTAGCATGACAAAATACATTAATTTATTTCGGTATCCCACAAACTCTTTTGGATTTAACCACGTGTCGGCAAAATTCCATAAAAGGTTCCAAACAGCTAATCCCACAAGTCCGTCTTGAGCTCTGTCACCATGAATCCACAGGCCTCTGGTCATTTCACCACCATTTATGGCCACCGATCCTTGTCTACTTTTAGTGTCTTGTGTCTTATGACACACATTCTTATTGGCCTACTGTTGTTGAGAAAGTCTATCATAAATCATCCAGCTGTTGATATATACAAATGTAACTACATATCCCCAGCATACTATCTCTCTAAGTATGTCAAAGCCCTTTTGCGAATAATGCCCATTATCCAAGCGATAAATGACACGAAAAGACGAAGAATTACAATGAACCAAACAGGAACGTGTAACGAAACAAGGGAATAGCTAAACGAGTAGTGCACAAAAGTATTTGAAATCGTGGTGCAACAAGCCAATAGCCTCCAAGTCTCTCAAGCACGTTAACGATCCGATACTCACACACTCGGACGACGACTTATAGGCCCCCGGGAGGTATTAAAATTACAAAAAAAAAGAAAATAAGCTGATTCAAAAGCAAAAAATAAAACCAAAAGAAGAAAAACAACCGCCTGAAAAGCAGAAAAGTAAAAATATGTATCTTGCCTTGTATTACATCGTTTTCCAGTTCTCGTTGTAATCCGCAATCGGCTCTCATAAGTTGCCACTTACGCGGGGCTATTCCCGACGTCGTATTTGTACTGTAACTATGCCTGTGACACTATGTTGCAATAGATTTCCTTCGACAAACTCAATATTTCGCACACAACAATTCATAAAGATTACCAGGAGATTGTCGTGTTTTTTTTGTGTGTTTTTGCTCACTAGCGAGTAATTAAACCCTTATTCGTACAGAGACAGATAATAGCACTTGTATCGAAGCCTATACTGTATATGGATGTTAGTTAAAAACCTAGAAGATATGTCTCGCGATTGTTCGTTAAGTTTCGCCAGTCATAAAAGAAGCATAAGAACATGCATTCCTTTATGTTTTTCTCCCTCTCTCTCTTCGATCGTTTTTTCTTCTTTATTTGCTTTTCAATAATAATTGCATTATGGAATGCGGCAACACCATTACAGTAGACGCACACTTCTTCGCTTTACCACAAACACAGAGGCATGCACGACGATGAGTTGATAATGTGGCAGGCCTGTATAAGACCGTTTATCGCTTCTTTCTTTCTGCTCTGATCTGCTTCTTTGCTCTTTGCTCGAACCACAAACGCACACAAACGCGTACACTCTACCTTCCTATTCCCAATGTAACACCAACAGCAGCAGCAACATTCTTTGACATTCACACACAAGTACACTTCCCTCAACACAGGCACCAAAAGACGAGTACACACTTGATCTTTTCTTTTTCTTTCGTCTTCTATTCTCACTTATCAAAAAACTTTTAATGGCTTCCTGATCATTGAATTATGCACAACACAACACATATATTTTCTGCAAAACACGAGGAAAACAAATAATAATAATTGATTTCTCCGCACATCCAATACATTCCAAGCGGCTTACCGCTCCTGTGCAAAAAGTGCAGGCCTAAAACTCGTCTCCTGCGGCACACGATCGAAAATTCACTTTAACCTCACCCGGATCGATGGAAAACAAAAGAAAACTTTCCACTTTTCACCGAACGACAGACAGAAAAATGTATAATACCATGCATGGATCTACTACATACATATGACGATGACTGGGGAACCGTGGGTGGGTGTTGCGAGATACGGAGTCGCCACAAAAATGCGAAAACGGGCGAACGAGTGAAAAGGAGGTAAACGCGTATCACCCCGTTCGTTCGCACGCCAAACGATGATGCACAATTCCAACGAGGTGTTTGATATTTAATCTTGCAACCATAAACCGCTAGGATTTCTCCATGGATCAACAACACCACGAACAACAACAATAACAACACGAATAACAATAATAATAATAGTAAGATCCACGGAAATAGTTTCTTCTTTCTCGTCTACTTGTTTTTCATAAAATTTTGTTTTTCGCCTTACTTCTTTCATACATTGCATGTGTGTTTCGTATCTTTGTATCTATTGGTCAGTTGGTCGTGGTGTTTTCGTCGTAAGTCGATGGATCGTGTTGACGACGAAGTTGCAGAGGTGAGAGATGTGATGAAATTCCTGAAGATTGTTTGAACACGTTGAATGTATTGGTGGTAAGTATGAGCACGAGTATCTGTATCTTATAGCGCACGCACACTGATAGGTTGAAGGGTCGGTAATATTTGTCTTCTCTACAGGTAAATTGAAGAAAAACAACAATATGGTATGTATCTAGATATAACTTGTTAACGATATGAAATGCCACGGAATCCGAGGATGGACAGAGAACGGACGGGTGAGCGACGACAAACGAACGTACTGTGCGTGCGTAGAGCAAGCGCACAGAGCGGCAGGTAAGTTGGAACTGACAGTTTAGTGCGATCGCGAAGGTGGGTTTACCTGTTGGTTTCACCTGGGATCGGGTTTAAGTACGGCATTGCCAGAGGCGAGTGTTATGAGGCGTACAGGAGTGGTAGATTAGTGCAAATCGAATTGGAATTTTCGGAAGATACGATTTTTTTTCCCAAAGAAGACGTAAGAGTCTTAAATCTAAAGAATGGGGAAGGAGAGACTGTGAACAAGGTTTAATCACTTATACTTGTATGGCATCTGATATAAATTGAATCAGAATGAAAACGAATTCAATTTCGTTTAAAAATATGAAGAGGTTCTTGCGTGTTCTACGAGTACATAAAAATCCAACTTCCTACTTGGTACCCTCACAGATAGGACCCCTTAAATATAAGTACCACCCTGTGTACCTAAATCGCCCCGACAGTTCCAGTGTACGACTTTAAATATCTCAACAAAAAAATTTAACTTTAAAATTTCTTTGACAATTAACAAAGTCAACAGATATATGTATGTTTATCAGCATGTTTGAAACATGTTCAACATTATACATGTAAACAACATATGTATTAAGTGATTCAGTCGGCGAAATTATACGAATCGTTTTTTTGAGAGTTTTATCACAAATAGGAATCCGTCTCTCCGCGACTGCACGTCTTTTGAGCCAATATACGAATTCACCAAATTATTGGCTTCTTCAGACGAACAGAAATGCTGCTCAGTCAAGCCATGAGCTTTTGGTTGTACATAAATGCTGATGGTCGGAAGTAGGTTTTCCTGGTTCCGATAGATCTTAAGGACTAGCAAAATGCGGGCAAGGGTTGTGTAAGTTTCGTATCTTTACTCGTACATATTGTGGTTTTTTTTTCCCCTTAATGATAAGCTCAAACGCATTAGTTGTATTCGGTAACGAGCTCCTGTGATGGTTTCATTCGGTTGAAACAACTCACAATATACCGCGCCAAGCTGGTCCCATAAAATACAGGGTGTCCCACGAGCAGTGTGCCAAAAAGCTAGAGCGTGTAAGTCTGATCAAGACAAGAAAAAAATCGTATGGGAGGGGGGGGTCTATTCCCCCCCGTTTAGCCGGGAGGGGCAATTTTCTAAAAAAAATTGACTTAATTTGGAAAAAAAAATATTAAAAATCAACAGTTACATCCACAATGCCATGATACACTTTTTTGTAAAGCCAGAAACCTCTTCTTTCATCTTGTCAATGAGTTGTTCAAACTCAAAATTTTGCAAAAAAAATTAAAAAAAAAAAGTTCGAACTATTTTTTTTCGAAATTGTATGAAATTAAGTACTAATTTTTTTTCAAAAATTCAATTCTCTTATTAGTTTTTAGTTAAAAACAGAAAACCGTATGCAAAAATGTCTTGTAGTTTTTGAGAAATTAAAAAAAACCCGAACCATTTTTTTCTAGGAAAAACCTTTTTTTTGCTTTTAACGCGGCTGGACTTGTAAGCAAATTAATGTATGAGTCGTTGACCTCTTTTTTATTATTTTTAAAAACTTCGGAGTTTTATTATAATAAATTTTCAATATGATCCCCATTTTTTAGAAAGCAAAGATTATATCTCCTTCTAATGGCTGCACATAAGTCTATGCTTGACAAATTTTCCTGCAATTTGACTCCAGTGACTTCAATCCGTTGTTCCAAAGATACTATTTCCACTTCGTAAACATAATTTTTCATGAAGCCCCACACATAAAAATCTAGAGGAGTTAAATCTGGTGATCTAGGTGGCCATTTAGTGGGGCCCCTTCTTCCGATCAAACGGTCACTGACCGAGTCACGGTCACAGCGGTGTTGTGATTTATTTTGTTTCTTGTTGTGTGGATTGGTGCTATTCCAATGATGCAAAATGTGGAAGTTAGTAACCCCATCTCTGGTAAACTGTGCTTCATCCGTCCAGAATATCCTTGCAAAATAGTTTCGTTCTGTTTCATCTCGAAGCAGTAATGATCGACAAAATTCTGCTCTCAAAAACTTGTCGTTTGAGGTGAGTCCCTGAACTGGCCTAAAATGGTACGGGTGTAAGTTTTCGGTATGAAGCACTCTCCTTACTCTAGATTTGGGCACTCCAAGCATAATAGCCATCCTCCTTGTACTAAGGGGGGGATTGCGTCGGACCAAATCCAAAATTCGGGTAGAACCCATCGGCGGCGGGCGGACCCAGACGAAATTCGCAGGTCAGTTTTCAGGCGTTATCAATGAAAAAAAAGAATTAATCCGGGGTTATTCCAATACTGTATCACTTTATTGTATACTCATAAAACTCCGGATTTTTTAAAAATAATAAAAAAAGAGGTCAATGTTTCATACATTAATTTACATACAAGTCCAGCCGCGTTAAAACCAAAAAAAAAGGTTTTTCTTAGAAAAAAGTGGTTCGGGTTTTTTTTTTAATTTCACAAAAACTACAAGACATTTTTGCTTACGGTTTTCTGTTTTAACTAAAAACTAATGAGAGCATTGAATTTTTGAAAAAAAAATTAGTACTTAATTGCATACAATTTTGAAAACAAATAATTCGAAATTTTTTTTTTTTAAATTTTTTTTCAAAAATTTGAGTTTGAAAATTAATTTCTTAAAAACTATTCCTTAAAACAGCTTCGTTTAAAAACAAGATGAAAGAAGAGGTTTCTGGCTTTACAAAAAAGTGTATCACGGCATTGTGGATGTTACTGTTGATTTTTAATATTTTTTTTTCCAAATTAAGTCAATTTTTTAGAAAATTGCCTCTCCCGGCTAAACGGGGGGAAATAGACCCCCCCCTCCTCCCATACGATTTTTTTCTTGTCTTGACTAGACCTACACGCTGCAGCTTTTTGGCACACTGCTCGTGGGACACCCTGTATAGGTACACCATAACCTGAGAACTGTCGAAGCCTTAAACCCTATTCTCCTTGCTGCTGAAGCTCCTGAAAGCTTCAACTCGCGTTCAACCCTCATTTTGCCTTTCACCTCGAAGTCACTACTTTTGTAGCTCTAAAACTGAGCAATTGAACGGCTGTCATGTTACACTAAAAATTTCATCATTTTTGGAGATTTTAATTTTAATCTTCTTGACTCTTCGGGATCTCGGCTCGGATTGGTAATAAGGCTGCATTAATAATTCAAGTCGTTAACTCAACCTTCCCTACTCATTTCTCTAAGGAAACTAGTACTCAACTGGAGATGTTTGTTACTAGCAATATGGATAAAGTTCTCCTCTATGACTTGCTTTTAGCCCCAGGTTTCTCAAAACATGAGTTAATTTACCTTACTCTTACTGTCGAGACTAATTTGGGTAGAAAAACTTTCAAGTTCAGAGACTTCAACAATTTTGATCGTACAGAGTTGTTAAATGACTTGCACAACACTAACTGGAACAGTTGACCTGCGTCAACGAGCAGGTTGCTTTCTTTAGGGAATAAATTGACTTAGGTTAGGTTAGGTGGCTTCCCTCCGTAAAAACGGTGGGGATCACTTAGACCAGGAACGGTCCATTGTGCTACCACTTGAGTCGGCTTGGTCACCGTTACTCTTGGAACTATTTTGAGTGCTGAATAAAATTCGATATTTCATAGATCTCCGTATCGGATAGATCCGTTAGTCGTTTAAGAAATATTCTCCTTGAAATCGTCTTCTTGAGGCGGCTAGAGCAGGGCTATTGTATAGAAGATGGGAGCTAGATTCAGTCCTAATCTTGTGGCATGTTTTCCCAATGCGCAATGTCCTATTCGGACTCCGATTAGGTTGCTTATAATCTGCCGGCGTATTTTTAACAGGCTTGTGATTTTACGTTGACAGTACCTGGACCAGGTTTGTCTCGCATAATTGGAAATTCATAGTTGTTTTGTAGAGAAACTTGAAGTCAAGGGTCGGAATTAAGTAGTTTGTGACTTCACTTATATCGTTGCCTTGGCGTAGAATACCAACGTGCCCTATTGCGGAAAACTTCCAGTGAGCGGATTCCTTAATTCGCAACGCCGATTTCTTTGCCTTTTCCTTGCCAAAAAGATTCAAGGGAAGTAGGTGAAGCGTCGTTTCAAGGGCTGCCCTGTTATCGCAATGCGCACCATCCTTTGAACTCTACTTAGGAGTTTGCAATAGTTAGATCTGCATAGTGCCGGCCACCAGAAAAGGCATCCGTATACGAGGGTGGCTCGATAAGTACTTAGCCTCACCGCCAGATGGCGCCAGTATCGCAAGAGCAACTTACTATCGTGTAGTACATTCTAGTAGACGGCTACTTTCAGCCGGATCGGACTCGTAGTTTTGTTTTGACTGCGTGTGGAAGCGGGTGTGTCCGCGGATTTTAGAGAAATGGAAAAAGAGCAATATCGGTCGGTGATTCGATACTTGTTTTTGGAAGGGTACGGTGTACGGTGACTCTTCTCTTCCGATGGCGACCATCAAACATTGGTTTAACGAGTTTCAACGTGGTCGCACGTCGGTTTTTTATGAGCCACGTCCAGGTGCCCCAAAAGCGGCTACCACAGAAGAAAACGTGACAAAAATCCACGATCTCGTATTGGCAGACCGCCGATTGAAGGTGCGCGTGATAGCTGAGACAGTAGGCATTTCAAGGCGTGGGTCATATCCTGCATCAAATTGTGGGCATGAAAAAGCTGACGGCGCCATGGGGGCCGCGTTTGCTCACTCCGGACAACAAGCGCAACCGTGAGACCACTTCAGAGCATGGATTGCGCTGTTTAAGCGCAATCCGAAGGAGTTTCTGCGTCGTTTCGTGACAGTCGACGAAACATGGATCCACTGGTACACACCAGAGACCAAGAAACAGTTGAAACAGTGGACTTCACCCGGCGAACGTGCTCCGAAGAAGGCGAAGACTGTCCCATCGGCCGTAAAGATGATGGCCACCGTTTTCTTGGATTCACAAGGTGTGATCCACATCGACTACCTGGAGAAGGGCAAAACGGTCTCAGGGCTGTACTATGCCAAATTATTGGGCCGATTCGATGCCGAATTGAGAAAAACCGGCCCCACTTGGCGAAGAAAAAAGTGCTTTTACACCATGATAACGCACCGGCTCACACCTCCGCCCTCGCCACGGCCAAATTGGTCGAATTGGGCTACGAACTGCTGCCCCATCCACCGTATTATCCATATTTGGCCCCGTGCGACTTCTTTTTGTTTCCAAACTTGAAAAGGTCACTCGCCGGGCACAAATTACAGTCTCGAATGAGAAGGCCATCGCCGCCACGGGGGCCTACTTTGCAGACCTCGAGAAAACTTATTTTTCAGACGGGTTAAAGAAGTTGGAGCATCGCCAAATGTATCGAGCTATAAGGAGACTATATTGAAAAATAAATCGCCATTTCTCCAAAATTTTTGTTTTTCTGTTGTAGGCTAAGTACTTATCGGACCACCCTCGTAGGTCTGACAACCGTGGTATACAGCCAGTGGGTAATATGGGGTTTGATACCCCTTCTGGTACCCAAGGCTTTTTTAAAGGTGTATAGCGCAGTTGTTGCTTTCTTTATGCGTTCTTCCGCATTCAATTTCCAGTTAAGCTTCTTGTCGAATCTAAGGAAAGTCCCATAGGGTTTTGGTGGTGTGATTTGAGGAATCTGCTGTTTTCTTGTGAATAAAACTAGCTCCGCCTTGGAATGATTTATTCCAAGTCCGCAGTTCTCTGCCTAATTGGCCAGTTTGCCTAGGCCTGATTGTTGGGAGATGTTTCCCGCTAACTGCCGGTCCTCCAGGGGTAGGAGTATTTCGTTTACAACTAGCACCCACAATTGCGGAGATAATACTCCTACTTGTGGTGTGCCGTGTTTTACTGCCCTTTTTGTTTGGTAGCATTGGTGATGGCTAGTGGTTTTATGTTGTCTAAAGCTCCTTCTATATCGAGGAAGGCAATCATGGTGAATTCTTTGTTGGAAAGTGATTTTTCAACGGTTCCAACTATCGTGTGTCTATTAGGTTTTCGCGAATATACAGTTCCACCAGCGTCACTAGCGTCTTAAGAAGAAAGGAGGAGAGACTGAAAAGTCTGCAGTCTTTTGCAGTTTTGTGGGAGGTTTTTTCCGCTTTTGGTATAAATGCAACATTTGCTTCCCTTCCCTTCCCAGTCTAGACTGGATGAGAATTATACCAAAAGCCACGGTTCGAGAATGCCATAAGCACGTTGCATCTCTACTGGATAGATTCCACCCGGACCCGCAGATTTGTATGGAAGGAAGCTATTTACTGCCCATTGGAGTTTCCTTTTGCTTACTACTTCTTTTGAAATGAACGCAGGATTCGGTATGAGTTGTTCGAAATTATGGTTACTAGACTCTGCCTTGTCGGGAAAGTGTGTACTGAACAAGAGGTCTAGTGACTCTTCTCTGGTCACCGTTGTGGTACCATCTGGTTTGTTAATTAACGCGGGTATATTGGGAGCCTATGACAGTATCTACTGGCCTCATTATTTTCTTCTATTTGTGAGCAGAAATTGAGCCAAGATGTCCTTTGCGCCTTTCTTATCTCACTTTTATATAGTCTGAAGCTGTTCTTGTAGTGGTTTCAGTCCTTTGCTCTGTTTTTCCTTCTAAGTGTACCAAGATCAGCAGACCACCACGGAGGTTTGGTTCTCTTTGTTGGTCTGCTACTTGGGCAAAACTTTAGAAGGGATCTGTTCAAAGCTCCAGTAACTTTAGTCGCCAGACGTTTAGTCGTCGTAGGCCAGGTATGCTGCGGAGATCTTCCTCATGGGAGATTTCTACTCTGGCAGTAGTGAGATCGCAGGTGCTGTAATTACTTAAGAGAAATATATTAGTATGGGATTTTGCTAGAATGCAGGTTCTAAGAGTACCTTCGCAGTTAGCATGTAGCAGTTTGTATTGCTTTGTCCTTAATCAGGCAATGCGATTATAGCTAATCCATGGCTCCTGGATAAGGACTATGTCGTCTCCACTTTCTGCAAGGTGGAGAATAAGGTTGGCAGAAGCAACCTTCCTGTGATGGAGATTTATCTGGGTTATACGTAGCAATGGAGCTATCGCTTAAAACAGATGCCTTTGCCACAGTAGCTTCCAGATCCTCTGAATCAGAAGATGGAGTATCGGATTGCTGCCGTGTTCTGAAGGAGGCTGAGGTGGTGGGAATCGTGGCCGTTGCCTGCATCTCGTCCTGTTCGTATACCTTCAACCTAATGGTTTAAAGACCATATTGAACTTTGCCTTCCTTCGCTTTTAATGGAGGAAGGGAGTCTCTGTTCAGCAAGAGGGTAACTGTCCTGTCCGAGTCCTTTTCAACCTCCGTCTTAATGACCTTCCAGTTGGTAGTCGGAAGATCGGGATTTTGCCTTTGCAGCAGAAGCAAAATATCTTTTGGGTCGTTGGGTTGGGGTGTCCCTTGGCCTAAGCGGAATATCGTCCTCACAACCTCCGGCTTGGCACCTTCCCACAAATTGTCCGCCGCGGCAACAGTGGTCCTTAGAAAGGATGCAGCGCTGTTGTCGTTTTCCAGTGCTCATAAGTGATGTGGCCCTCCTCCTGGCTTCGATCTACGATCACTATCGCTAGGTGATCTCTCACCACCTCGTTGAGAGAAGGCGTCGTAGCGGTGCTCCTATGCCTCTTTGAGATGGTTGGGGTTTCATCGTGTAATCGAGACCTTTTTGTTGTCCACCCACTTTTTTTGGCTGTGGTACGGATGCGGAAAGTCCCTTTCTAGGTCGATTTTTCCGCTCTTCAATTGTTTCCGAAGCCCATTTGTGCGATGCAACAAATTCATCCAAATCCATCCCAACTGCCCTTGTCCTTTTTTCCAGTCGGCTAAGGGCTTGAAAAGCAGCACGTCTCTTTCTATAGGCCGTCGTACTGGCCGACCTCGTTTCCTGGGAAGAGTTTTTGTTCTCAGTCTTCTGAGAGTCTTGAGGAGTAGCCTCCAAGGGCTTTTGTTTATTTCTTTTTTTGGGTTCTATTTTGATTCCACGCGATCCCAGTAAGCCAGTGCAGAAAAGTTCCACCACAGCATAGCCGGTTCTACTGTGGTAAGGTATGTATACTATGGGCCTTACCAAAGCACCCAAAGGAGCTCGTTAGGGCTGGTTTAACCTATAGCCTTCCATCCCTCGGCACGGTTCTCTCGCTCACACCATCAGGGAGTTAGGTATCTGTTGTTACCTCTTTCTGAATGGTCCACTGCGCACGATTGATGCATGCGAGTAAGACCTTAGCTGACCCGAACCGATGATTAGTCATTTCAGATACCCTTGAGATACGATAGGGAAAAAGACCTTCTTCGCAAACCGTCTTGACCCCACTATATCCGGAGAGAAACTATGGAAGAAGTGCAGTTACGTCGCTGCTCAAGCCTATGGACGACCTTGATTGTGACACTCTAAATTCCTTAGTTACCTCAGCCTCTTAAACCCAGTGTTACTGGAAGAAGAAGAAATACCCGTTTCAGCAAGCTTACATAATTTGCCATTCTTAACCGATGCTGAAGTCGCAAATGCACTTCTTTTGATTAAGGCAAACGCGATTGGTTTAGATGGGGTCAACCCTAAATTCTTTAAAATAAGACTTCCTGTTACCTTGCGTTTCATTGTTCATATCTTCAACCGCATCATCGCTACCTATATTTTTCCCAGTGAATGAAAGCAGGTTCCCCTGCCTAAGAAATGTTCTGCCTGAACTACCTGAATCGTAGATTGGTTACACTCGTAGGCTTTATCTTCAATATGACTTCAGAGAAAAAGTCGCGTGAAATTGTACTGTCTTGGCGCCCAGTTTAATTATCCATATATGCGGGAACTTTGTCATGCAATGCGACCAGTTTTTCATTAGCTGTATGTTATATTAGCATCAAACTTAGGCAAAAAACGGCAGTCAACTTCAAATCGTCGTACTAGACAGCCATTTTGGGAAAAGATATGGCTCAACGACCCCGCCAGTCCAAAAACCGTGAATAGACAGCTCGTTGCAATATTTTCTTGGATTTTCGAAAATTTAACAACAGAAATGAACTTCATCTTTTAAAATAATTTAATGCTAATGAGCATGACCTTATTTTGCCAGGATCCAGTCTACAAAAGTACGGTGTTATTAGAGGTGTGTCAGCTTCAGTTGCCGAGCGAAAGTTTAACAATGAAGGGAAATTTAAAATGACACCTCTTGCTGAATGATATTATGTTTCTTAAGTCTATATAAAGAGGCACCCATTAGGTACGTTCTTAATTGGATTACAACACAACATCAGACAACATCCATTAATCATGTAAAACAATTCTCGCAAACAAGTTCCATTACGCGGAGGCAATTTCCTAAACGCATTCCTCTTACGGCACCAGATAGCCACCCACACCAATTGCCTTGCATTCATTGCATTCCAGACCAATGTCGCATGATTTTGCAGCATAGCTATGTATGAATCCATGCTTTCCTATTATCATCTGTAAAACATGAGCAGAATACACTGGCAAAGGATTACATGTTAATCTATTGGCCTCACGCACTTTTCCAGCTACGGAGTCAAAGGATCTGATTAATTCTATCGATATTGATTAAACAAATCGACAACTACCATTGCGCTAGACACTATCCTTGTAATACAGTGGCGGTACAATGGTGGCAGATTATATCCTGTGGTTCACCCACAAACAGCAAGTGTACCCAACGGTCTGCAACTACGCCACTGATGTCTCGTTCAACTTCGACGAAAATATATTCCATTCAATGCTGAAATCATGTCCTGGAATTCGGCACTTCATGGTACGAAAGTCATTAAAAAAAACAAAACATTTTCCTTGCCCCCATTCCCAAACCGAGTCTATAAAAGACGCTTCCGAACCATGTCGTCATCTAAACTATTCGAATCGTTCCTTCATTCCGTTCGCGGTAAGGACTCCCCGTGAGCTTTGTTTGCTTTTGTATGCTCGAAGCCGTGTGCCTCTGGTGATTTGTTGATTTCTTGTCGACTGGTTGTAAAATGAAAAGTGGTTTTTTGAATACGATTAGCAGTAGTGAAAGACCAAGGTACGGTAGCGGATCCAATAAACAATCGGGATACGATAATCACTACTCGGTGGACGGATATTCGGATCGTGAGAGTGTTGCTGGTAGTGCACGAGGAAAACGAGTCAGATCAAGGCAAGATCTTTTATTCTTGTTACTTTGGAATTGAATTTTGAATAAAACGGAAAAAATATTTCCCAGAAGTATGCAACTGTTAGCCACTGACTATTCGTTAGCCATTAACTGTGAGATACTTTTTAAAGATCGTTCCAGTGTGTTGATTGCTTGTGCCGTCTTTTGGAGTGAATTTGTTTTATTCAAATCTACTATTCAAGTGTAAAAATATTCACAACTTGCAACATTTAAACCCACATGCCATATATGTATGTACATCGTTTTTAAAAAAAAAAACCATTCGTGCCTTGTCCATTTGATGACAAACATACATATTTTAGCCTTCCATGTGAAAACTATTTACCGAATTAAGAATTCTGACAAATTATCAACTTTTAAGACTTCTAGAGCATAAATCTATCGGTTTTAGAGAGATATGTCTGCTTTGTGTGCACTTTCGTATTACTGTGATCTTTTTTCGTCTTGCGTATCTTATGAACAAATAAGATATCAAATGCGGAAACATTTTCCTGCTTTATGTTATATAGAGTTGATAAAGTTTTCGTGAACTTGGATTTGGGCATCTTTTATTTCATAACAAAAAGTAAAAAAAGAAGAAAAAATTATTTTGTTTGTCGTTTGGTTTTTAGTGAACTGTTTTCGTCTCATGTTTTTTAGGTATCAAACCCATGCTAACATTGATTTTTCAATTCAAAACCTTTCAAAATTTGGGCTTGGTATGTCATCTATTTCTTCTTTGACAATCTTAATCACGGATAGTTATACGCTACCAACGCATTAAAGTGATTCAACAATGGCGCGTTTTCCTTGTCCCTATTCCCAAACGCATTAAAGTAATTAAAAAATATTTATCGTGCAATTGGTGATTTATTTGGGTGTGAACAATTCTCCAAATTAGTCAATAGCTTAAAGGTTAGTGAAAAAAATTTAAGAAACTAGTTCTGTCAAGAATTGCAAAAAGTCTGGCGAACCAAAAATTAAGCTGAAGACCCTTTAAAGTCTCTGGTGTATTTTAAATAAGGATTTGCATTTGCTTATTGGTTGTTAGAGCATGATGCTGGTTTTTCACGCAAGATCATCTTTAATGATGAAGCTGAAGAGGGTATTTTTTCTCGAATTTTCCACTCATTATTATTCTTTTGACTATCCATTCATTCTACGCGTTCTGCAATTAGACTTCGAGATTTTATTACTCGGACAATGCTTGGGGTTTGAAAAGAGTTCTTCCAGTTCTCAATTCGTCTGTCTCTTCGCCTTGTTTACCATTTTTCTCAAACTATTCATCGGGTACAGTTAGGTGCGAGGTTTGTGTCATTCCAAGTCGTTCAGTAACCATATACAGGGTATTCCACGAGCAGTGTGCCAAAAAGCTAGAGCGTGTAGGTCTGGTCAAGACAAGAAAAAAATCGTATGGGAGGGTGGGTCTATCCGTTTAGCCGGGAGCGGTCATTTTCTAAAAAATTTACTTAATTTGAAAAAAAAAATTATTAATAATCAACAGTTACATCCACAATGCCGTGATATACTTTTTTGTAAGGCCAGAAACCTGTTCTTTTATCTTGTTTTTAAACGAAGCTGTTTTAAGGAATAGTTTTTGAGAAATTAATTTTCAAACTCAAAATTTTGAAGAAAAAAATGAAAAAAAAAATGTCTAACTAATTTTTTTCAAAATTGTATGTAATTAAGTATTAATTTTTTTTACAAAAATTAAATTCTCTTATTAGTTTTTAGTTAAAAACAGAAAACGGGATGCAAAAATGTCTTGCAGTTTTTGAGAAATTAAAAAAAACCCGAACCATTTTTTTCTAAGAAAAACCTTTTTTTTGGTTTTAACGCGGCTGGACTTGTAGGCAAATTAATGTATGAAACATTGACCTCTTTTTTATTATTTTTAAAAAATTCGGAGTTTTATGAGGATGCAATAAACTGACACAGTGTTGGAATAACCCTGGATTAATCCTTTTCTTTTCATTGATAACGCCTGAAAACTGACCTGCCAATTTCGTCTGGGTCCGCCCGCCGTCGATGGGTTCTACCCGTTAGGACCTTAAGACAATAAAACCGCAATTTTTCTTTATTGAAAAACAAAATATTTGCAACCCAAATGTAAATAAAAGGCATCGAATTTTTAATAAAAAACCATTTCCAAATTGGATGTTAACTCATCAACACATTACGATGTCAAACTCATACTCTCGAGAAGAATTAACGGACATGCACTTCTGCTACGGTTGTAGCAGAAGTGGTCGAGATCGTGAAGCCGAAAGACTCTACGCTGAAAGATATCCCAATCGGAGGTGTCTCAGTCGTAGCATGTTTTCAAGAATCCACCGACGTCTGCGAGAGCACGGAGTGCTAGAGCATCGAAGAAGCGAAAGATCAGTTACAGATGGATCATGAATCTTAGATGAAAGTATTTTGGATTTGGTCCGACGTAATCCCTCCCTTAGTACAAGGAGGATAGCTATTATGCTTGGAGTGCCCAAATCTAGAGTATTGAAAGTGCTTCATAACGAAAACTTACGCCCGTACCATTTTAGGCCAGTTCAGGAACTCACCTCAAACGACAAGTTTTTGAGAGCAGAATTTTGTCGATCATTACTGCTTCGAGATGAAACTGAACGAAACTATTTTGCAAGGATATTCTGGACGGATGAAGCACAGTTTACCAGAGATGGGGTTACTAACTTCCACAATTTGCATCATTGGAGTAGCACCAATCCACACAACAAAAAACAAAATAAATCACAACACCGCTTTAGCTGTAATGTTTGGCTTGGTATTGTTGGACAAACTGTAATCGGGCCCCAGTTTTTGAATGCCGTTATTAATGGAGAATCATACCTGCAGTTCCTACGAGACCTTTTGCTCGATTTCATGGACAACGTTCCTTTGGCCAAAGCAGATCATTTAATCTACCAGCAAGATGGAGCACCAGCACAGAAACTGGCTGGCTGATCATTTTAGTGACCGTTGGATCGGAAGAAGGAGCTCCACGGAATGGCCACCTAGATCTCCAAATTTAACTCCTCTAGATTTTTATGTGTGGGGATTCATGAAGAATTATGTTTACAAAGTGGAAATAGTATCTTTGGAACAACTGAAAGAATGGATTGAAGTCGCTGGAGTCAAATTGCAGGAAAATTTGTCAAACATAGACTTATGTGCAGCCATTAGAAGGAGATATAATCTTTGCCTTCTAAAAAATGGGGATCATATTGAAAATTTATTATAAAAAAACCCCGAATTTTTTAAAAATAATAAAAAAGAGGTCAATGTTTCATACATTAATTTGCCTACAAGTCCAGCCGCGTTAAAACCAAAAAAAAAAGGTTTTTCTTAGAAAAAAATTGGTTTGGGTTTTTTTTTTCATTTCCCAAAAACTGCAAGACATTTTTGCATCCGGTTTTCTGTTTTTAACTAAAAACTAATAAGAGAATTGAATTTTTGAAAAATAAATTAATACTTAATTACATACAATTTTGAAAAAAAATAGTTAGACATTTTTTTTTTCATTTTTTTCTTCAAAATTTTGAGTTTGAAAATTAATTTCTCAAAAACTATTCCTTAAAACAGCTTCGTTTAAAAACAAGATGAAAGAAGAGGTTTCTGGCATTACAAAAAAGTGTATCACAGCATTGTGTTGATTTTTAATAATTTTTTTTCCAAATTAAGTCAATTTTTTATGCTAAACGGGGGGGAACAGACCCCTCCCTCCCGTACGATTTTTTTTTTCACTTGACCAGACCTACACGCTCTAGCTTTTTAGCACACTCCTCGTGGGACACTCTGTGTATTTGATTTTTTCTTCATTTACTTCCAACCCTTCTTTGTTTCCTGCCATCAGAAGACTTCCTAGCGTAAGCTAGAGCATATTCCATTCCCCTCTCATTTTCCTGAAGACTAGACAAGAACCAAATTAAAGAAAAGTGGTGGCAAGGCGTCTCCTTGTCCTTATCCTTCACGCATCTCGCATGGTTCAGATAAGGCATTTCCCACTTTATCTCGTCATCATGGCATACTTTATCAGTTTCACCAACTTTTTTACACACATTTTCGATTATCTTATCGAGTTACATGCCTTTTTGAATTCTATAAATAATAAAAAATATGTCTTTTCTACAATCTGTCATATTGTGGAAATCTGGTTAATCGTCGAGCGTTTCTTCCTCAAGCCCTTTTATCCTTTTTAAATACGGAAATGATTACTAAGCTTTTACCCAATTACATTATTCCATGGTTGTGATGTGAAATGTTAGAAACATTTTTCCTTTGATTTTGTTGTTCTTTATCCTGAAGGAACCGTTTGGCTTCTGTCTGACACGCTTCATCTCTTCAACGTTTTCCAGGTCTTGAAGTCTTGGAACATTACGGGCTTTTATTTTTTCCCCACATTCTCTACAATCAAGGCTTTCCTCTGGAAATTTTACAAGTGCACAATTTCTTCCGCTTTCTTTATAAGACTTTTTATTGTTGGCCAATAGAATAAACCAGTTATTAATTTCGCCTTGGTAGGGCTAGGATTTCAATGCATTTGCATATTTTTTTTGGGACACATTAAAAGCACTAGGATAAGTTATCTTTCCGATTCATGACTTTTCCTTTAAATTGGCATCCAATCGTTAGTGCATATTTTTGCATATTTTACTATAAATGTTTCTTCTTCTTTTTCTTTTTTCCGGTGTCGTAATGGTCAGAAGTACCCCATAACCTTCCCACTTAACTGCATTCCTACTGGTCCGCTTGTGGGGTCCGCCGGTTTGACCTCAGAAAGGAGCGGCAGGCTTCCCGGTTTGGGATTACTTCATCGCTGAGGCCAATCAAATGCTGGTGTTTTTGCATTTGTTTGCACCAATTGTTTTTCGGCCTGCCTTTTTTGCGTGTTGAAATTGGAACGTTGATTGATAACGCCTTTTGGACGGGGTTCAAAGGATCTCTCCTTTGAACATGACAATACCAACTGAGTCGGTCGCGCTCTATCTTTCTTGTGATGATTTCTTTTACGTGGAGGCTTCCTCGGATCTTTGAACTTCTAATTCTGTCACGCCTTGTTACTCCCGCTGTCATGCGAAGCATCTTCATCTCAGCTGCCGTTAATTTGCTCTCATACTTTTTGTGCATTGTCCAACGTTGTGAACCATATGTGAGTGCCGGACGTACAACTGAAGTGTAGAGCCTTCCTTTCAGCTTAAGGGGCATTTTTCGATCACAGAAGAATGCGGAGTTTTCCCGCCACTTCATCCACCCTACGCTTACGCGATGGTTGATGTCGTCATCACAAGTTGCTTCTTTATTAATCATAGATCCCAGATATTTAAACTTTTCACACTTGGGAAGCAGTCTTCCATTAAAGTAAATGTCTGGAATAGGCTGATGAGGGTCAGAGAACGGGCAGCACAGATACTCTGTCTTCTTTCAACTAATACGATACCCGTGTCCCTCAAAAATGTCCACCCACACATCAAGTGCTCGTTGTAGGGACGCCTGATCATCACTTATAATGGCTCCATCGTCAGCAAAGAATAGCTGGTGCACATTGGGGTCCGTCACTTTTCCTTCAAGCAAGCAATCAAGGACTGCTATAAAGAGCAGTGGGCTGAGGACGCTCCCTTAGTGTACACCGACTTTGATTGCGAACTCTTCGGTGACTCCTTACGGTGCATCTTACTCTTGTCGTTGCTCTCTTGTACATGTCCATGATCACTCGCACGTAGGTTTCTGGAACTCCTTTTTGTCTAAGCGCTATCCATAAAAGATCTCTTGGTTGCCGGTCAAAGGCCTTCTCGAAATCAACCAACACCATATGCAAGTCCTTTGAAGAATCACGATGCTTTTCCATCATGATCCTTATACTTTGGATTGCATCTGTTGTTGATTTACCCGAGACAAACCCGCACTGGTCATCAGATAGTCGTATTATTTTCCGCAGTCGGCTATCTAATACCCGTTCAACGATCTTCATGGTGTGCGACATCAGCTTGACAGAACGGTAGTTATCACAATTTCTCGTATCACCCTTTCCTTTGTGCAAAGGAAAAAGATAGCTTTCCCACCATTGATTAGGCATAGTGTCGCCTCTCATAAGTTTGGAGATAAGAACCATGAGCCATCTAGACCCGATGTCTCCCATCTTTTTCCAGAACTCAGAGGGTATCCTGTCCGGCCCAACAGCTTTTCTTTTCTTGGAGTTTTTAACCGCGTACCGAACTTCTTCGACTGTGATGTCGGATATTTCGGCATGATTCGGGGCGGCTCTTGGAAAGTACACTCGGGGAAACTGTTCGTTCAGAAGTTCCTCGCAATACTGTCGCCATCTGTGGAGAATTTTTTCGCCTTCTACAAGGAGTTGGCCTTCAGCATTGTTAATAAACTTTGGGAAACGAATCTCCTGAGCATTTCTTCTTCTCTGGGCGGCTATCTTAAAGATATTTGCCCCTTTGTTCAAATTGCTTTGTCGAAGCTCCTGGGTAGCCTGGTACTCCTTCCTGTCAGACGAGGAAGACGATATTTCTTCCAACTCCTGATAGAGGCTTTCCATGTTTTTCGCTTTGAATTCGGCGCACTTTTTCTTCGCGATACCTTTGCAATATCTATATACCTTTTCACGGCGAGCTTTTTCCTCTCTATTAGTAGAAGAGCACTTAGACCAAGCTTGGAAAACCATTTTCTTTTCGTGTATCACTGCTTTGGCTTCGTCTGTCCACCACCAGGTTTCTTTTGCGTGTTGGCAGGGGCCTTTAGATGTTCCGAGCAGTGATTTGGCTTTCTCCAGGCCAGATTGTTGTAGGGAATCCCACATGTCTTGTGCTCTGCGCTCCTCATTTTCGACCTCATCGATAATGGAAAAGAGGTAGTTTTTCATGTTGGTAATAAAAGCCTCGCTTTTTCCTTTATCCAGCTTATACCACTTGATTCACTCAGACACCTTCGTTTGCTGCTTTGACTTCTTACTCGCCTCCATAAAAAAATTCAGTCAGGAGGAGACGGTGTTGAGGGGCGATCGCGTCTCCCAGGATCACTTTGCAATCTTTAACTCGTGGCTTCATGAAACTGGATACCAAATGATAGTCTATTTGAGTTTCATTTCCGCCGCTGCTATAAGTGATCAGGTGCCGGCTTTGTTTGACGAACATGGTATTTAGCACTATAAGACCGTACGACTTGCACATGTTTAGGATATCTTCACCTGAAGAGTTCCTGGTGCCGTATCCCAGCCCTCCGTGGTAGTCTTTATAGTCTTCGCTTGTCTTCCGACATGTCCATTTAAATCTCCCCCAACAAACAAAAGCTCTTCCTTTGGGATGATGTTGACAAGGTTGTGGAAATCTAGCCAGAATGCATCTTTTTCTTTTTGTTCGCATCCGACTTGAGGGGCATATGCGCTTACGATGTTCCACACCTCACCATGCATCACCAATTTGAGAGCTATCAAACGGTCATTGGACTTTGAAATGGTTAAGACGTTGGCAAGTAGCTCTGCCGCAGGGATGATGGCGATTCCGTTTTTTCCTTGTTCCAATCCATAGTAAAACATCTTGTAGGCTTTTGTTTTAACGTCCAAGAAACGTGCCCGATTACCGGTGTTTCGCCATTTCGTCTCTTGTACTTGTCTACTCGCCTTCTAACCATCATTTCTTCAAGCGCATAGCTGCGACCACTCATGCTTCCAACGTTCCAACTCGCGACTCTTAACTGTGGCTTACGCCGTTGCATTACTTTGCTATCCTCCGGAAATCCTATAGCTCTGACCCGAGCATTGCTGCTCGTCCCAGCATCACGACCATTAGTAGTGCCTGGAGGGGTAGTGCTTTTCCTTTTAGCGTTCTTTTCCATAATGCTACGGTTTGACCGTTTTTTTTTTTTTGCATGCACACTTGTGGGGCAGTTTAATGGTGGTAGATGTGTCCCTAGGCTCACCTTGGTGTTTTCTAAATTGCCTAGATGTGATTTTTGTTTAACTTTGTTTTAGTCGCCTTTTACGACAAGCGAGAGGTATCGCTGCAGGGATATTCTTAACCCGTCCATGCTCGGGCGGAAGAACTGGCTAGCGTTGGAATGAATAAATACTTTTTTAACATAATCACCAACCGCCACTTAAATAATCTAATCCTACCCACCAATTCCTGTTACTTTTTGAACACATTGAATGGTATGATGGAGTCATGGCAAGGAGTGTTTTAGTTTTGGGAGAGAAAGAAGGCAACATTTGAGTTTTACTGATGTATGATTTTTTTTTTTAATCCACCAAGGAATTTCAGCGCAGAATTTCGCACAACATCCAGAAACTGCGTCCTAAATTGGCATCTTAATACTCTTGTCAAATTACTTGTATGATATAAGACTAACAAATGGTACGCAAGTTGTACAATATATATAAATAAAATGCACAAGTGGAACATATCAAAAATAAAACATTCACCCCAGAAATCCACCCCCATGCATTCCACGAATTCTACGTGGTTAACCAACTGGAACCGTATGTGTTTACGACAACCGCGTTACCCTCGACAACCTTATGGATTTTTTTCATTTTCTCCTTTCAATTGTGTCAATTCAATTGGGCGTTCAGTTCGGTTGAGCCTTCACCACGGATAGAACGACTCAAATTAACACAGCATTGAACAAGGATTTATTTAGAAGACCATGGTGTCTTGACAAAACAATTTTTGAGAACGCGTTTGTCCATTTCTTACAGAATCACACCAATGAAGGCCTCAAAGGGTATCTCCAAGAAGACGAAAACCATGGACTATACAAATTACGCCTACAACGAGGCCGTGGGTCGATTGAAGCAAATGTTGGCCGCCGACTCGTATGTTCCATCCAAGACCACCTCAGCATATCTTCGTAACATCAACGACGAATCGGATAACTTCTCGGATAACCTTTCGGTAGATATATTTCGTTGCTTTCATGGGACCAAATTTAAAGGTCTTTTGTAGGTTGTCGAACGTCCAGTGATGTCAGAAATATCAAAGTACTTGTCACCGAGCTATAAGACTCCACGATCGTCGTATCGTAAATACAAGACCTATCAACCTGTGGCGGAGTCCAAGGAGAACATAACCCACAATACACACTACACGCCGACTCCCGTCCAGAACTACACAGTTTTAGCGGCACCAGGGAGCTCGGAAGTAGTTCAAGCCCCGGCGGAGATATTCAACTTTATTGAAAAACAGGAAGACTACATCGAGCAGCTGGAGAAAGAGTCAAAGTTCTGTAGGGTAAGTACCATCGCTCAAATACCTTATCAATTCAGCCTATAATTCTCTTTTAGAATGAGCTTTCAAATCTCCTGGGCAAGGTGAAAGACGTGATCAGTGAAAACGAAGCGCTTACCGACAACGCCAGGTCCGAGCTCGCCGCCATGGGTGAAAAGAACAGCGGGTCATCAGAGAGTGAGGACAATGTTCGCTACAGCAAATCCCCAAAACGCAAGGAGAAACCCTCTCCTCGCTATTCCGGAGGTCCGAGTATAGTTTACGAATCACGTATTAGCGAACTCGAAGCTCAACTCACTCAAGCTAACATCGACCTTCGCAAGGTTCGAAGTGAGAATGAAGAACTAAGGCGCAAGTTAGCTCTCGGAACTGGCCGGAGCGGCTCGAGTACCATAAACTGTGATGCACATCGCAAGCAGATTGAGAACCTCCAAATGGACAAAATCACTCTTGAGGAGAACAACCGTCAACTGCAGAAAACTATCGACGAGCTGAAAGCATCAACGATGTACGAGACGCCAAAACGATACCTCAACGACTTGGTTCAGATGGAACGTTCACAGTCCGAACTGGAGATCAAGCACTTGCGTGACGAGCTGGATCGTCAACATGAACGGGTGCGGGAGCTCCAGCACGAAATGGCGCGACGGTTAGCCGATGAACGGGCGAACGCTGAGAGGAGGTACAACATTCAAGTCGATCAGCTTGGCGGTGACTTGTCGTCACAGTGGGAACAAGTGACCAAGCTTCAACTGGACTTGGAACGTCAGAAACGTATCGAATCCGACCTGAAGCGCGACGTGTCCCAGAAGAACGCTCAAATAGAGGAATTGAAAATGGAATTGAAGGCCAATCGTAATAAGTTCCTCTCGGACATAGCTCAGGTGAGTGCGGAGAAGCAGTCGCTTGAGCAGGAAATCACTTCACTTCGTCTGCAATTGGATCGATCCGACCGGCAAGGGAAGGTGGAGACATCACGATTAACGGCAGAAATCAATTCACTGCGACAACGTCTGGACCGGGCTGATGCTGATCTCTTGCACTCTAAGAGGGAAGTGTTGCGTTTGAACGATGAGATCGCTAATCTGGAGAAAGAGGTGAGTGGTTTGGACGTTTATGAGTTCTGCTTGCCTATAGAAGAGTCATTCTTTGTAGCTTGTTTATGGTGAGATGAAGAATGAAGTTAGACCTACCAAAAAGGATTTAGACAAACGCATCTCGGAAATCCAGGAAAAGCATGGTGAGTTTTTTCAAGGCTTAGCGTTTTATTTAGACTTAGTGTGGACACGTTCTCTGCTTGTGGGTTTCTAGCACGTTTTGCGTGAATGTTGCAGTAGAGCTTTCAATCCATGTTCTTAAATCTGAACTAGAGCTTATAAGGTTTAAGATGAGAGATATTGTAGAAATTTATTTGTATATACATTAGTTCTAATTATCCAACAAACTCACGTGGTTATTAAAGCTTATTTTTATAGCAAAATGGAAGTTCTAGATGAAAAATAATTTTTCAAGAAGTAACTTAGTAATGTAATCGAGGAAAATGTCAAGCTTTTTCGTTGTCACTGATGCTTTTGTGCCTCGGTGCCGGATTATAGAGTATCACGGTGGTCTTTGACAGATCTTGAAGTCATGCTTAACGAGTTCAGCCCTTAGAATTATGTTTATGATACCTTCCGTGGCTTTTTCGATATGTAAGTTAGGTTTTCAACGTTTTGTAAGGTATCTCCAGTCACTAAGGCTGAAAACTTTAGAGGAAGATCGGATACTGTGGTCTCTAGCTCTAGTGCAAATGCCGGGACGCTATGCAAGCAAAAGAGTCGTACGTCATAAGGTATTGGTGACCTTTTAATGAATAGATTATGAGTGAATGGAGTCTTCTATCGTGCTTTTGGTTTTTGATGAAAAAAAAAAAAAAAAAATTGCCCGCCACTGATCGTGGTGTCAATGGAACCGCTCATCGATCAGGTTCCTCAGCCCAGTCAAGACTATATTGTATGAAGACAGACATCTCTAGTCTAACTAAGTGAAATCCCGCCTGCGTCACCTTTAATTTCACCGGGACTCATATCTCAATTTTGGAAAAGTACTTACATCATCCCAATCGACAACCAAAGGGACGAAAAAATTAGGTCCCTAACTCTCACTCCATTACTGAATTCTCGGGCATACCAATCTGGGTTCCTAAATGGTCGACGGACCACCATAAACCTAATAAAGTTTGTTCCAAAATACGCAAGAATAGCAAAGAAGTAGATGTTACTCAGTCACGAATTCTTATGCTTCTTAAATTCACTGTTCTAGGTTGACCCCTCCTTTTATCCCAAGGATAAATCCCTATCTAAAAGATCGTCTATATAAGCATGTTCTTAGATCTCCTACATATATCTGATCCAATAAATATCATCTCCGGAGTCCCTCAAGGTATGATATGTCAATATTTATTCCAACTATTAATGATGTTAACTCAATCATCATAGACTCTCCTTAATCCTACCTAAACAGGTAAACTTTTTGTTGTAAAAAAAAGCAGCTCTCGCTCAATGTCAGCAAATGTCAAGCCATCACGAATTTACGTCACCTAACAACTATGACCACGAAATATTGGTCCAAAAAGTCATGTATTCTTTGAAATTACCTTCGTTCGGTTCCCTTTTTGGATATGGGATCCATATAGCCCGTGTTGAAGCCGTTTATGGTCTTCTCGGGGCTGATGCCTATAAGTTACCGTCTAAGAAGGATCTTTAGAAATATATGATATTACAATCAATGGAAAAACAAAAGGAAATTGCAGAATTATTAGAATCTTGACAAAGTTCGTGCTTTTTGTTTTCTTGTTCAAATGAAAACTTTAGATAGAATGAGCCGGTATAGCGGTTGTTTTTCCTTGGCTAAAACGCATAAATTGCACCCTGCTGATCCCACTAAATGTAGAGCAGAATCTAAAAACCATGGATACTTACCTTTGGCAACGATAGTAATGCATGGCCGGCTCTACGCCATGCTCTTTTACGCTAAAGGTCATCAAAAAGTCATCATGTCATCACTATTACCATTGTCCACCTTTCATGGCCAGCTGCGATACGATGCCAAAAAGCTTTTTTTTTTTTGCAGTTGAAGCAGCCCATGCCGTTCGACGTCTCTCCACCTCAAATCGGGTGGAACGCAATATCCTTGCTTCTGAATCATTCCTAATGTTTTCCAACATTTCAAAATTGCTGTGGCATCTACTTAGAGTGATTTTGAAGGTTCAACAAGCGTCTGATATGAGTCCTCATAAGGTTTATTTTTCTAATTCTCCGCCTGCAAACCTTTTTGGTGTGCCGGAGCATTTTTTACCTTCAACATCAAAATCCTTCATTTCGAAGCATCGAAACCAATCTGCATGTCGTTTCCGACAGAGCAAAAAAAAAAAATAAAGAAAGTTGCTTGCATTTTAGAGAACTAGTATACACTTTAGTTTAGGTTTGCCACCAGTACTTCTTGATGGTAACAAGAAGCATGGACGTAGATATGGTAACGTTATCTGTTGGGAAACAGCGAAAAATTATTCAAGGTCCCAATACTTATTAGTAATGACCTACTTAGTGGAAATATTGACTGCCCCGCACAGCTTCAAATGATTCACATTTAACACCAATTCTCGAAACTTTAGGTACATTTTTTCCGCATTCTCATCGAACGAACCATGACTATTACCATTGTTCAGAATACTGCGCGAAGTGAATTCCACCCTTTCGACCTACACCTCAAAAAACCCAGTCTTCACGGCCGTTTTTCATCTACTCTTTAATAGTATAAAAAAATTGCCTGGACACAAAACTAATCTAACCTGCACTTAGACCATGTTAGCCAATCCCTTGCATTGGGCTGATTTTGCCTTGAAGAGGCAGAACTACATATCAATCTCAGCTGTCGGTGAGAAAACTTTTTCTAGGAGAAGAAAGACATTGATTCTGTGAGACAATGATCGTCGTTCCATGAAGTTGCGGTATTCCTGAAAAATTTGTGTCTTCGCTAGTACGTCTTGGACAAAATATTTCTGTCAAAATAGAGAAACGTTTTTTTGCGGAAAAAAAAATTTTAGAGTAGTAAGCCCCGGAGACCAAGTTATTGACTTTAGTCTTTGCTCTTGCTTCGTGACCTAAAATTAATTTCATCATCAGTCGTAAAAATTGAGAACTTGCCCCAATTTTTGTAGGGTACCTAGAGGGCTCCCTAAGCTCTTTGCATAGGGTAGTTTTGGATTTCTAGAAGTTGTTTTTCAAATTCCACTCTTCAGACTATTGACCGCAGAAGTAATCAAAAGATATATCGGAGCTGCTGCTATCGGCACCCAGACCTCTCCAGATGTTATTAAGATAACATGTCTTTCGATCATTGAGGTCACACGTCTTTCGTGATATAAGCATAGCCAATATAGGAAAAGAAGCAAAAGGCGATCCTTTTCTATTTAAATTACCCTCTCTATATGCATTCAATGGTGTACGGCGTTCTCGCTGTATTGACGAGGATGCAGATCCTTTTTTCCCATCCCAAAAAAAAGGAAGACACCATTTTCCATCAGACTGTATAGACGTGTCCATTTGATTTTGCTAGTTCTGAAGAATCTACCAGAAAGGCTGTTGGTTCTGCTATCAATCGTCCGATTCCAGTAAAGGTGTCAACCGATTTACGGAACTGTCTCAATACTTTGTGTGCCCTTTAGACAAAACTGGGGTATGTAGTGCGTCAATACTTTCGCAATTTGATTTTCTAAGTTCTAAGGCGCAGTGGATAAGGGCGGATCTATAATCGGCTAAGCACTTGCTCCCTTTTATTTTGTTGAACAGAGATCTTACTTTTTTCATGTTGTGCGGTCCACGTTTGGGGAAGATTTAAGAGGCATATCTTTTTGGGCAGCAAGATGAAAGTGAAATTGGGCTCAATAGGTTACATCTTACATTAGCATCTCTAGCCCCACCAGAGGTGTTGATGACCAGCAGTGAGGCCATATCCTACAAACCTTCCTGTTTGAAATGGTATTTAACTTGTTAATCCTTACAGCAGTGGCGATCTTTATTAATTTAAATTTAAAAAGGTTCTACAGGAAAATGGCTGCCAGATTTCTGGTGATAAATTCTAGGCTCCTGGAACCGATGGTTCTTAATGAGTTCAAAGTTTTCTTTTCACAATGAAGAAGCAAGCGAAAGGTGTCTACGAGGGTGGTCCGATAAGTACTTAGCCTACAAAAGAAAAACAAACATTTTGGAGAAATGGCGATTTATTTTTCAATATAGTCTCCTTTTAGATCGATACACTTGACCCAGCGATGCTCCAACTTCCTTAACCCATCTGAAAAATACGTTTTCTCGAGGTCTGCGAAGTAGGCCCCCGTGGCGGCAATGGTCTCCTCATTCGACTGTAATTTGTGCCCGGCGAGTGACCTTTTCAAGTTTGGAAACAAAAAGAAGTCGCACGGGGCCAAATCTGGAGAATACGGTGAATGGGGCAGCAGTTCGTAGCCCAATTCGACCAATTTGGCCGTGGCGAGGGCGGAGGTGTGAGCCGGTGCGCTATCATGGTGGAAGAGCAATTTTTTCTTCGCCAAGTGAGGCCATTTTTTCTTCTATTCGGCGTCGAATCGGCCCAATAATTTGGCATAATACAGCCCTGTGACCGTTTTGCCCTTCTCCAGGTAGTTGATGTGGATCACACCTTGTGAATCCCAGAAAACGGTGGCCATCACCTTTCCGGTCGATGGGACAGTCTTCGCCTTCTTCGGAGCACGTTCGCCGGGTGAAGTCCACTGTTTCAACTGTTTCTTGGTCTCTGGTGGATCCATATTTCGTCGACTGTCACAAAACGACGTAGGAACTCCTTCGGATTGCGCTTAAACAGCGTCAAACACTAAGGTGGTCTCACAGTTGCGCTTGTTGTCCGGAGTGAGCAAACGCGGCACTCATCGCGCCGACAGCTTTCTCGTGCCCAAAATTTCATGCAGGAATCGAATCAGCGGCCGATACTGCTCTTTTTCCATTTTTCTGAAATCCGCGGACACTTCCGCTTCCACACGCGGTCAAAACAAAACTACGAGATCGATCCGGCTGAAATTTCGACAGTAGCGATACTGGCGCCATCTGGCGGTGAGGCTAAGTACCTATCGGACCACCTTCGTATAATATGGTGCAAGTTGCTCTGTAACACATAATTAATTTATTGTGCCGTAGTGATGATGGCCGATTTATTCAGACAGCGAGTCTTGTAATTGTTACTCCTAAAATTGCCACTCATTTAGGCACTCATTTAGGTAACGGCCCATCTGGCGACCAGTTCCTCAATGAGTACCCCTCTGGTACTACTACCGTATTGCCTGCGGTTAGAGAGTTAGAAGGAATTAGTTCGACAGAGCTTTCGTCATAGTCTTTAAAATAAAAAATGTTTATGTCATAAAATAGATAATACCTTACATTTAAGTTCCAGCAGCCTATCCTAGAATTCATCGGTGTTTCATAGAGCAGGCAAGTACATATGCCCCTGTGAGTTCAATGTTGCCAGTATCTTAACTCTGGATATGTCGTTAGGATAAGAAAAATATCACCGAATGATGTGAAGTTTGAAATAAAGCTCCTCCTTCTATTAGTGAAAATATAATCCACATTTATCTTCCAAGCCAATTTCTCTTGTACGTTGTACGTAAAATCTTTAAATTCGTGTTTGATTGCTTTATCCAGGAGCTCCATTGGCGCTAAGGAATAGATATCCGTGCTATACTGACGATAGTACAATAATATTGCAGTCGGTCGGGGGTTGTGGTTCTTGTTGTGTTAGGCTGCAATAAACGGCGGGGTATATTACCGACCACATTTTGTTTCTGAACCGTGTTTTGGGCAAAGGTGCATAAAGGTGCCGTGCTTAGGCAAAAGTGTCGCAGAAAGAAGCAAGACCGTTAAAGGTTTCCCCGCTAGATAGTTGCTTATAGGCTTCTACAACATCCAAGAGGTATCACTCGATTTCAGGTTTAACTAAGATATTTTTATCTCACGAGTACATAGGAAAGTGAGGTGACCTCTATCTATCTAGGCTATCTTGAAATCGGAGGTCGCATAAGTTTCGACAAAACACCCATTGAGACATTCTTCCCTCATGTATTTTTGAAGGTGTAAGGGGTGAAATATTAAGGGAAAAAACAAGAGAGGGCGATACGTCGATTACTTCTTAGCTTCTGGCTTATCTGGAGACAAATATTTAAAATCTTTCCCTTAATTAAGTCCGCACACTTTTACTACTTTTTCCGAATGCCTAAATTACCTTGTAACTGTATAGTCAACACAGTTTTAGCACAATATTTGACTCATTGTGACTGTACTGGTTTTTGTAAACACAGGATGGCCCAAAAACTAAGTTTTTTTGTATTTTTTTTCTTTGAATTTTATTTTGACTTTTATGGTTTCTACTACTCTTGGAGGATGACATCGGTCAGTTGTGTGTCGCCATTGTGGATGACTGTTTAGTTTCTTTTGATCGCATTTTCAATTGTTTCAACTAGAGCTTCGGCTGGCAAGTTCTCGCACTCTTGTCGGATACTTTTTTAAGGACTTCCAGACTTTATGGCTTGTTTTGATGGACCCTTGACTTCAAAAAAGTCTGAAGCGGTCAGATGGGACGATCTTGCCAATAGTGCAAGCCACCAAAACGAAAACCTGAGAATGCATCATTCAAAATGTCTATTGTCACGCAAGCTGTGCAGGCGATTGTACCATCCTGTGGGAACCATATGTCCTCCAGTCCCAGATTATTAATTTGCCGTAATAATATCTCATTGATCACCTCTATCGTAAGTGGCGCACAGTGAAGTGACTCTGAGTGGCTCTAATGAAAATTGGCTACATGGCTCGACCGAAAAACATTCATTTCATCGTTAAGGTATTGATGAGCGTGGATGTCGTTTGAACGCGTTCGACGGTCTGCAGTCAGTAGCTGATTGACTCTTTGAACTTTGAAAAGGAACACCTTTTGCGCTGCAAAGACGAACTAGTCACGTCCGATTACGTGGTACGTTATCTGGTGCACTTTGACAGCTCATCAGCAACATCTGCAGCCACAACGCTATAAAAAGATGTGCTCGAATTAAAAAGCACTACAAAGCCTTTTGGGTTCTAGTTCATTCCGGGCGAGCGGCTGAGCGACTTAGTATTTCATCAGTTAAAGTAAGAGGGTTTGAAATTCTGTGCCGAAAATTATGTTGCACCAAAATCACTAATGAATTATTTCGTAAAAAACAAATAGCCGAGAGTATACCATGTTGTTCAGGAGTATAGCCTTAGTAGGATAAATACTTCTAGATTATGCCACAAATTGCAGTTGCACGGAGTCTGTAATATTTGCTTTTATTCCTAGGAACAGAGCTTATAACTACTTTGCTGGATTTTTTTTAAATTATATTAAAAGCTTTCGAAAGCACTATTATGTCCTACTCCAGGCACAAATTCACTATTTTATTTTTGTTTTTATTGTTCGTAGCAATGTGTTGTTATGCCCTCAGGGTAAGCTATTGATGTCCTTAAATTCGCTTAATTGGTCTCGAGTTTTATTCAAAGCAACCATTTAATCAAGTCACGAAAAACGACAGATCCCGAACGACAAAATCATTCAGCAGTCAATAGTTTATCCATGAGTGGTGGTAGTGCTTTGTTTTCCTGAGTTTGTCTTTTGTTTTTGGTTTTCTCATTAGTAGTTATGTAATCGTGTGTGTATGATTTTTTTTAGCCGACACTGTTGTCGAACTTGAAGAAATGATACAAAGCCAGAAGCAACTCATGGATAAACTGACTACCGAGTGCAAAACCTTGACTAAAAAGCTCGAGGACACCACCTTAAAGCATAAGTAAATTATTTTGATTTCTTTATTGTCTCTCTGTATATATAAGATTTGTCGAGTGTTTTCAAAAGACCAAAGCTAACCTGTGTGCCGTGTGTGTTGCTAAAAAGCAAAATGTTTTTATTAGAAAAAAAAGATAAAAAAAAATCGCCGCCTTCTCCCTACTTCTACTAACGCTTATCTCTGCTACCGATGACGATGGATTAACACCTTGATTTTTGGTTTTCCCTTCCTCCCCCTCTCTTCACCGCCGACATAAATCGATAACAACTACAACAACATCAGGACTCCTAAATCCGCCCGCCCTCGTAAACGCGTACGTTTCTCGGAAACCGAAGAAACCGACCACATCAAAGGACTGTGAGTGCCTAACCTCTCACATACCACCACCATCATCATCATCATTACAGCCACCTACCTATCAATCATCGGGCACGAGCAATACATTCTCATCGACGCCACTTTTAGAAAAGCACATAAATCGAAAACGCTTTAAGCCTGGCTGTCGTCAAGCGACAGTCGAGACGACAACCATTACGCGAGCCGACGTCTACGAAAATGGACTGAACTGCACGGAGCCCAGCTGCGCGAATTGCTTCAGTACTGGCCTGTTGCCATGCATGCAACAGAACTTTGTTCTGAACAGCACAGATGGCACGTGCAGCGAATGTGATCGCACTTCGCATTTTTTCACATCAACCCCTTATACCCGTCATATCCATCGAATATACAACGATGACCTGATGTCCCAGGCTCATCGAGTGTCCGAGGCGGGGACGACTAAGCCTGTTCCACAAGAAAGCGCGCCTAAGACAGATACAACTAATTTGCCGGGCCCGTCAACAACAGCCAAAGGTCAGGAATCTGGAAAGGAAATTGAGGAAAAAGTGACGAAAGCATCGAGCACTCATCAGCCGATTAAAGTCGACGTTAGTGTCAGACTTGTTCCGCGGAATAAACCAAAAATCAAGAAGCCCCCAGTAGAGGACGAAGGCGACTTGGAGGCGAAATAATACCTCGATTACGTGGTTAGATGTAACGATTTTTTGTTAGAATTTTCGAAAATCCTTGTTTTGCTTTTTAGCCATTTATGCTTTTCTCGACAAGAGTTTTTGAAAAAGAAAATGATTTTTTTCGCAGCAGTGAGAAGGCACAGTTGCGCCTTACGAACGAGATGCTAATGGAACGATTGAGGCAGATCTGGGCGAGTTACAAAGAACTCCACGCTAGCCGAGCCCGGCGCGCGAGCGATGTAGAACCTTGTCGAGAGGAGCAGACTAGGATGTCTGATTTTGAACAGGTAGAGTATGCGATGACTGACTCTACTAATCTTCCTTTTCTCTTTCTCTCTTTTTCTCTTTCCTATCTTCTTCGTTTCTATCTTTCAACGTCGTGGTTTGTGGTGATGGCGAAGGACGGAGATATCCGCTCTACAGTCGAATGTAGAATACTTAACGAATAGAGTGATAAATAGTGATCGTATTGGAAAAATTGACAGCACGCCCACCACTTACAGCAGTTTGCCGCCTGCTACTACAGGTATTAGTACAGAATGCACACAGGACATAACACATCACACAGATCACTACACTAAGTTGTCCATGCTTTCATGCTTTCAAGCTCAGTTTACCTGACTATTCGATAGTCTTGGTTCGAACATAAGTCTACACTTTTACAGAACACTTTTGTCTAAGCACGGTCTTATCAGCAAACTAACTACTTTAACTTTCTTCATAGCATCCTTCGACTACAAGCCAACATACAGCACCGAGGGCCGGGCTTCCACATTGGACGCCGGACCCCTTTCATCATCCACCAAGCCTACAACATCTTACACCTACGACAGTCCCCTCAGTCTCGGAAAAACCACCTCGAACGACCTCATCAACAGCGAATCAACGAAGCCATCCTACATCGAACCCCGAACAACAACCACGCCCGCTTACAATCCGTCCACCCTGTCCAACTACGACTACGGTGACGATGAGAATCGAAAAGACAGTCTTGGCGAGGGAGAAAAATACCGCAATCGAACAGACGACCCCAATGACTATACCGTCAAATCATCCGACGAAGACGGATCATCCAAACCTCTCCCTTCAAACTCGAAGCCATTTGACAAGGGCAATTATCAAATCGATGATCAAACCTACGGCACAGACCCATCAAATCAAGCTGCAGCCGACTACACCACAGACTATTCAGCCTACGAAGGATACGACCAACAACCATACACCTCGACCGGTTACGACCCAGCCTACGACACCCAATACGACGGCACTCAGGCATATGAAGGAACCACTTTGGATCAATACGATGGAAGCCAACAACAATACGACGCCAACCAGTACGCAGACTACACAACCCAAGACTACGACCAGTCCTATCCATCCCAGTACGAGCCAACAACCACAACAACAGCCCCAACCCAACAACTTTCAACCGCTGACCTGCAAAAACCTCTCGACATCGAACAGCCTGAACGGCCAAAATCCGTCACGCCAAAATCCAGTCCGCCACTACCAGCATCGAACAACACAACCGTTCCTGGTTCGGGAGTCACCTCGATCGGCGGCAATCGCACGGCAACGGATAGCCGCGCTCAATCGCGACCGAGCAATAGCACTCTGGGGTCAACAGGTTCAGGAGGAATTGGCGGCAACAAACTCGCAACAGCTTTGCCGCAACAGTCTGCCGCGACAGCTAAAGGACTATCGGGTGGACGAAAGGATTAATAACCCTGAGGAGATGATCGATCCGCTCGATTTAGAATTTTGCGTGAGTAGTCCCAGTCTGTTCGAGAAATCATGCGAATCGTCGTCGTGCGGATCGGAAACGAGCCAACTGAGCACATCCCCGAGAACTGCTATCCAGAAAGTAACCATGTGAAAGAGTGAGGTGGACTAAGTGGTTAAGTGAAAGCTGTAGCTTAAGGCCTTAAACTGTATTTATTTAAATTTGTAGTATAAAACAAAAAACAAAAATGTATGGTACGATTCAAATTGAGCTTTCGTCTGGGTTATTTTATAGGAAGTGAGCTTGGGCTTCGAGTGTAAATATTTTTTTTAGACTTCTCAGATTCCATTATGTAACGTGAATTTTTGACTCAAAAGCAAATCCAAAAAGCAAATCCAGGTAAATATAGGTAACTAGGCAGCTTGTCACCTCTCATATTGACGTTACTTCACTTGCTCTTTGTCTCTACGAGCAACATTTGATCATACCAAAACTAATGATGCTCCGGCTACTTTATTCACTAAACAGCCAGAACATAGACTTTTTTCTATTCCAGAAAATAAAGAAAATCGTGTATCGCAGCCTTGGATAGGACTAGAAGCGCATCGTTGAAAAAGTAAAATACGATCCGAAATATCGAAGTCCGAGACTATGTAGGACAAGCAATGAAGAGATAAAATTAACATAAACTGAGAATTCCTGTTATTTTTTGAACAGTGAACTGTTTTTCGCCTGGCATATCCCCAGAACAAATATTGATATCGACTCCTGACCAATTTCATTCAATGCACAATTGTATGATAATTAGCAGATATGATATTCAATTAAGAAAAATATAATTGGACGTTTTCGTGCTATAAAATCGGTTTCCCGAGTCTTTGCTCGAATAGCAGTTTTCCTTTCAATGCTCGGCTCGAAAGCATTACGTTTGTTTAACATGATAGTTCCACCTGGTTGCAACAACTCATATTGAGAGCTGGAATTGGAATTAGTCATATGTGAAAATCATATAGAATTTCGCCTCGTCCTCAACCCCTACGCTCATTTACAATAACATTCCAGCTGTCAGCTCTTCAGACAAAGCCAATCTGGTAGTAGCACTTCCTTTAGCCAGCTCCACGCTCCCAGATTGCACTTTGTCTCCGCCTATACTTGAGAGCGCAGAATCTCCAACGCGACAATTCCACTTTCGCACTCGTACAGTTGCAAGAGTACTTAAGGACCTCGACGTGCACAAAATCGGTGGGCCTGATGGTATTCCCCCAATACATCTGAGATGTTCTACCACGCTGGTTAAATCACTGCGTAAGCTTCTTCATCTTTCCTATTCTTCTGCTCTCTGTCCGAGTAGATGGAAAAAAAGCATATGTCCAGCCCGTTTTTAAATTCGTCTCCCACCTACTACCGACCCATAGCACTAACGTCCCTTCTTTCTAATGTCATGGAAACACTGATAAATCGTCAACTTATGAAATATCTTGAATCGCGGAAACTTCTTAATGACCGACAGTACGGTTTTCGCAGAAACAGGTCCACTGGTGATTTGACGGTATATCTCTTCGAAAAGTGGAACTAATCTTTGCACCATCTCGGCGAAAGCAAGATACATAGTTGCGCTTAATATTTCAACAAAAGCATTTGACAGAGTTTGGCATCAGGCTCTTTTGTCGAAAATGCGTGCTTATGGTATCGATGAGTCTCTAAATTTATGGATTAGAAATTACCTTTTGGGCCGGTTAATTCAAGTTGTTTTTGACGCTTTCAAGTCTGCCGTTCCGCAGGACTTTGTACTCTCACCTACATTTTTCCTCATTTTTATAAATGATCTGTTAATTGCTTTTTCTAATCCAATACACTCCTTCGCTGATGAAAGTACTCTTAGCTTTTCATATTCGCTCCAGAACTTACGTCCCTGCTCTTCGGCCGTAGGACTGGAACAGCAGCGTATATTAAACACATTAAATTTCGACCTTGACTGCATTATTAAATGGGGTATAAACAGTAGAGTGGAATTTAATGCTTCTACAGCACAAGATTTTTATTGTCACTCAAGCTAACATCGCTTATGTCGATAAAAAGTGTTAATGGAATGACCACATATTCGAGGTCGCCAAGAACGCTGTGAAGTGTCTAGGTTTCCTCAAACGATGCAAGAAATATTTCATCCCCTCTGATCTGGCTTCAACTTCAACTCAACCAAGCTTGAGTACAACTCTCATGTCTGGTCTGGTGCTTCCATGACCTCTTTGCACCTGCTGGATAGAATACAAAAGCGAGCGGTAAAACTCTTAGGAGACAATAATATCGCGATGTCGATCGACTCACACGAACATCGATTTGATGTATCCTATCTCTCTCTTTCTGTTTTATCATTACTTTAACAAACAATGCTCAAGTGAGCTAACCTTAAGCGCAACACACGTCTCACCCGCAATGCTTATCAGTTCACCCTCAAGCCTATCTTCGAACGGACAGTCAAATTTAGAGACTCGTTAACTCGTCAACTTTTCCCACTCATCCACAAGCATTTAAAACCAATGTGTACCGGTGCCTCCTTTCCTTCTCTCCCTTCAGCCTGTGCAGTGTCAAAAAATGAATTTGCAGCGTCTTACCAGAGATAGCGTTAAATTTATGGTGACCATGCTTAAGCTCATCAAACCTGTCCGAATTGGTTCGCACGTCTTAAAAGTAGTGATATCGAAATATCGACTGGAACACATAGGTAGCCGAAAAAACAATGGAAGAAAAGTGGACAAGCACTTAAAAAAATGTAGATTGGAGTTGAGCAGGAAAACGCCTTAAAGACATGAAAATTATTTAAAATCAAGGGCCCCATTTGAATGGTCATCTCAGACATCGAGGTTTTTTTTTTTTTTTTTGGGAACAAATGCTTCAACAGGATAGGAAGTACTTTTTGTTTTGAATTATCACTGGCGATGCAAAGTGGATCCATTACGACATTCCCAAGTGCTCGAAATCATGGGTTAAGCCAGGCCAATCATCAATATCAACGGCGAAGCCAAATATCATTGGTTAATGTTCTGGATTTGGTACAATTACAGCCATGTGGTTTTCTATGAGTTGCCCAAACCGGATATAATTATTACTACACTAGATCGTCACCGGGCAAATTTGATATTCTTTAGTAGTGCACTGAAGGAAAAACGGTCGGAATACTCCGAAAGACGCGACAAAGTGATTTTGCAGCATTACAATGCACGTCCGCAAGGCGTAAAATCGATCAAACCTACTTAAAAACACTCACACGAAAAGTCCTCCCCATTCACCCTATTCTCCCGACATTGCTTCTTCTGAATATCATTTGCTCCGATAGTAGACTCATGGCGCCCGAGCAGAGACTTACTTCTTTTGACATGGAATGCATATATGTACTGTCTAAAACATTGAAAAAGTAGTGGCCTGTCATGGTCAGTTTTGAATAATAGAGTTTTTTTTTATAAAGGAAGCTATTGTAAAGGAAACTCCCAAAAATATTTCACGCCAATTATACAGCACGAGCTTCGATCCATGGATGTTTGGTATGGTCGTCTTTATGAAATTGCCTTAATTTACCATTTTTCATCACAATGGTCAGTGTTCTATTTTCGACGGCTCACGCGTGATTTGCGACATATGTCAAATTCAAACATGCTCCGCCATTTTATCATGAAAAGGCCCACATTCGAAAGAGGCTTACAAACTACTGAAATTTCTTATTAAAATTGGTGCTCTATGAAAAATGAAAATCGACCTACTGATTAAATAATTCAAACCAATGTCACGCTACTGAGAGTACAGAGGAACATATTGCTGCTGTATCCGCCAGAGAAACGAAGACTGTAATTTGTCATTTCGTCGCCATTCGCGGTGATTGGAATTGTGTTACTGGATTACGTGGAACATCCTACGCAAGGATGTTGGTCCGAAAACTTACAAAATAATGAGTGAATATGAATGGGCTTTAAAAAATTTGGAGGAAGATCCGCTTTTTCATCAAAAGTTTGTCTTCAGGGACCAGGCTCATTCCTGGATGAATGGGTATGTTAATAAACAAAACTGCAATTTTTGGTTTCATGACCAACCTCAGGTAATACCAGAGCTGCCAATGCAGCAAGAAAAATGCATTATGTGTGGTCTATGGTCCGGCGGAATCGTTGGCACGTATTTTTCGAGAATAACGTTATCTACAATGGTACCAGCTATTGTTCAAGGACTTTGAACTTTTTTTTGCCTATAAGGCATGAACTAAACTTGGTGGAGATTGGGTTTCAGCAGCTGCCGCTATATGCCACACAGTACGATATTCGATGGACCAATTGCGAAATGCGTTCGGTGAGCAATTTATCTCTCGTTTTGGACTAAAGAAATACACTACTAGATTGTGCGATTTGACGCCTTTAGACTATTTTTAATGGGGACACGTAAAATCGTTCGTCTATAGCCTTAGAAGACGACGCTACACGTGTTATTAGCGAGGGACTAACCAATCTGCTTGATATCTCCATATGGACGACTTAAAACGTAGTGGTAGAAAACGCATCCACAAGATAATTTTAAAAATAGAGAATGACAAATGTCGATTTGTCAGTTGTCAACCCGATTTATCAAATCTTAACCTTTCCTTTGATTTTCTTGACAAATCAAAGTCCAACTCTTAAAAATCACATATTACTATTACCGGCTATTTGGTATTTCACCAAACTTGCCTGTCATAAGTGTGTTTCTTCGTGTTTCACTGATCTGTTATTTTTCTTCTAGGTCCATTCTTATATTGTGCTTACATTCACGGCGCGGTCTTATTGATATTATTTTTCCTCCGATTTTCCACTTATTACTTATGTGACTGTTTTTCCACTGTCCATTCGATCTCGGGAAGCGCTTGTTTCTGAATACAGATCTTCAAGCCCTTGATTGTGTAGTTTTCTCCTTCTGGCTCTTTCTTCGCCCTGTTTTTCACCATATATTCTCCTTAAGATCTTGTTTTCAAGGATCCGAAATCTATTTTCCATATTTTTAGTAAAATACCAGGTTTCAAATCTGTAAAGTGTCAATGGCATTATTATGGTTTTGTAAATCACTGCGGGACAAAAGCGATGTTTTGAATAGTTCCTTCATCGCGACGAAGCACGTGTTGCCCATATGCAGCCTCTTTACAAATCTCGTTTTAGGCAGTTAATACAATTTTGAAATATTTGAACTCGTGCACTTCTTCCAGGCATTCATCGAGTACAGTCAGCTGCAGTACGATCAGGTTTGGAACGATCCAAGTCGGTTAGTGACCTTATATTGGGTTATATCTTTGCTTACTTCTAAGCTCCTTCCTTTCTTATCGTTATTAGACTTTCCATGTTTCTCTGAGCTGCTTACTCAATATCTCCAGATACGAGCAGGTCCAGAACGTTAGTGTAAGTTAGAGCGGATATCATTCCATTAAATCCCCCCTCTCGTATTTCTCATTACGTTACTCAACACCAAATAATCAAAGAAAAGTGATGACAGGGCGTCTCCTTGCTTTAATCCAGCACGTATGACATCTCGAGTGCTCCAGTCATTCTTGTATTAGTTTCACAAATTTTTTCGAGAATCCCAGCCTTTCAAGGGTATGATACAGTATATTTTCGATTGGCTATTCAAATCTACGAATAGTTGGTAGACCGTTTCCTGGTATTACCATCGTAAAGTTAAAATCTCATCGAGCGGTTCCTCCTGAAGCCACATTGGTAGTCTCTGATTATTTACTTTGCGTATGATGTCAGCCTCTTTAATAGAATATTTGACGACGCCTTGTAACAACTTAATAGCAGCAATATTCCTCGCTAAGTGATGCATTGTGTTCGGTCACCCTTTTTAAATACGGGAATCATTGCCAAGTTTTTTTTTCATTCCTCAGGTATAACATAGTTTCATAATTGGGGTGCGCCCATGTAATTTTTCTGCTTAAAAAATTAGGTCGATTTCTGCGGCCTTGTTGTCCTTAAGCCTATGGAGTTCTTTCTTTATTTCCTGGAGTACTTGTGCTGTTCCATTGATGCTGACTCTCCATGTAACATTAAGTAGTTCGTCGAAATATATTCTCCATTGTGCTGCAACTCTTTCGTAGTACGAAGCGAGCACCCTTCTATCGTTGTATGTAAATCCTCATCTATCCCAGTATCCTCTTTATACAACGTTTTTTTAAGAATTATTCTTGAATATTCGCAAACTTATTCCTTTCCTATTGCCCTTTTTAATGCCGAAGGAAACGGCTGACTCCTTTTCGTAAGGTCAGATATCTTCTACGCGTTCGCATTCTTCGTCGAACCAAGACTTGCCTTAAGGAGCTTTGCAGTGGCCCAGTTTGTTTTTTCCGACTTATTTTACAACACTTTTTCTGCCTGTCTTGCTTCGTCGTCGTTAGTTTCCATGCCATCTTGTCTTGGTATTTCCGGGGGTTAAGAAGGTATTTTGATGTTGAGCTTTTGCTTTTTGCATTTTGGCATTGATTAGGAAGTGGACAAAATCGCAGCCCGAATCTCTGTATATTGGTATAGTGTTTTCTAACTACCGGAAAATTACCAATATATTTACGCATTGTGTACTTTCTTGTGTTTGGATGGTGTGGTTTTTATGATCATATTTTTTGAGCTGGCGAAACTTATTGTCTTAAGACAATTATCGTTTGATGAGGCAGGGAGGCTTTCTTCTGTTACTTTCTTTGCTTCCTTTCCATTTTTCCCGTTGAAAGATGAAATTTTCTTTGATATCATTTACGGGCCTGTGAAATCCAATTTTTTAATTATTTGAAGCCTCTACACCATCCACCACGCTGCCAATTTTATTATATGGTGGCTGTCTTGGCACAGTTTGTCATAAAATTTGATCTTTTCCTATTAATTACATATTTGGATAGCTGGGTACATAAATAAGCAAAACTGTAGTATTTGACCCACGCGAGATTCACGAAAAGTCAATGCGTCCCAAAGAAGTCACTGTATGGTGCGGATTAAGTGTAGGCGGCATCATTGTCCCGTACGTTTTCTTACATAAGGCTGGAGAGGCAGTTACAATGAATTATCGAATCATGGTAAGGTAGGTAGGTAGGCTGAGGTGGCTACCCGACTATGTGCATCAGGATACAATTAGCGCTTAGGCGTCATTTTGATGCCACAAAACTCGGGAAACCTCAGGAATGTGAAGGGGGGTGTTCATTTAAATCCAGCCTATGGGGCTAAGAAAACTGGTTGTGTTGATTAAGCTGAGAGGTCACCGCAGAACCTGCGACTTGCCAGTGCTGGGAAAAGGTGCAGGGTTTGTGGCTGTTGTGACAACTACGGCAGTGGGTGTTTGATCGGATTTTTTTTATAATTCCTGCAGGTTCAAGAGTGTACGCTCTTATGGAGTTTGTCATACAACCTGGACGAAGCGCAGATGGTTTGTGTCGAAGATGTTCGTTCACTACTCTCCGGGGGTGGTTGTCCTAGATATGATTCATGAGATTCGACTGAGTTTGTCGCATTGGTTATAGTTCACAATAACTGTTTCGTTTCCATGTCAATAAGGTGCTATGTTAGAAATGCACACATAGAGTATGAATTTTGAAGTGATCTTATACTGCGAGTCTTATGTCTTCGTCAGCATTTTTTGATCAACTCTAATTCACAACTGATGTTGTTTTTCCATATAGGGTTTGTTCTTGACTACGGACAGACTTAAACTACAGATCTTCTGCTCAACAGTCGCTGATAATTACCATTGCACCATTGCCACGACCACCACCACGTCGGGTACCTATTCTGTCAGCGTGAGTTCCTATAGGCCAATGGCCCCTACTGGCCGCCTTTAACTATTTTCTTTTTTTCAGAACTGAATGAGTTGGTTCCATAAGACCTCTTGTTTGAATAGGATGGTGTTACCGTTCATACAATCTTTCAAACTTTCCATTTATTGCATATGAAATTCGGAAACCGAATTATTTCTCTTGATTGTCTTCCAAGGTCATAGAATCTGATATCTTTAGACAACTTTCTGAGGAGTTATTCGAGTCTATTGTAATAACGCATTGGACAATTCAGGACCTTAGATTTAATATTCTAACTGGAATTGTGGTCATTGAGCAAATAAGTCTTCAGAAAATCATCAGTAATATTGACTTTCGAATGGTCCCCTGCAACAGAAGCCATGGTGGTCAAATCAACGATATTGTGTTCTAATCATAATTGACTATGAGCTACAGCGTCAGTACTTCTATTTTCAGTCGATCATATCGCACGCACACGAGCGGCCTTGACATCACTAACCTATTCGGGAAGAGTTCTGAGTTTATATTGTATTATCATCTGTCAATTTTAGCTCGACTTTATGATATCACATGAGACACGTTTCATAGCCACTATTATTATTTTTATGCTCACGAAATTTCCCAAAGATTACATGAAGAGTTTCGCTTAAACTAACTAAACCACTCATTGATGCAGTGTTACAGACTAGAAGGTAACGTAAATGGCCGTACTACCTCGTTACTCAAGTTATGAGAAATATGCATCATTAGCTACGCCAGAGTTTCTTTTAATATCCAAGCCATTTCTGGAACAGGTTCTTTAGGATCTTAAAGTTTTCTTTATTTTTGGGTGCAAAAGAAATGGTCACACGAGCCTCATGTGAATTGGGCTAATATGAATCGCAATTTACAAAATTCCTGCTTCTTTTTGAACACCGCTTGCGCATTGTTTTCTGTGTGCATTTATATCAAAAAGCGGCAATTTCACATTGAAGGATTTATTGCCTTTTGTGGATATAGTTGATATTTAAAGCCTATAGAAACCAACCAGCTAAAAAGCTAAAAAAAATGATTTAAAGCGATTGAAAATCACTCACGTTTGTTTCAGTGATATACAGGACATTACATTTTGTTCTGTTATGAACGAAACAAGTGTTCATAGAAAAAGAGTTACTTTATGATAGTCCAAAGAAAGGGTTTTCATTTTACTTCGTTCAAACCTCTATAGTCCAGCCATTCGCCAAACTTATTGTGAGCTTTGTTATTAACATATTCACGTACCCGTTTCTCTCGATATTGTTTTTTTCAATTGACTTAAAACTCCGACAAGTCCCAGTGTGGAGGCACGTAGTGCCCTTGTGCGTCTACGTTATCTGTTTTTGATACAGTGATTTGAAAATAGATTAAATTTAAGTTATGCTGAAGCACAGCTCTTGTACTTGACTGGCTAAAATTGCCTCGAATTGATAAAGGACAATGTCAGCAACTTCTTCGGAAGTTTTTATAACAGCCATCCATTACCAAGCCTGCCTAAGGAGCAAAACCACTCGTAGGCGCTGACTTGGTTCGCTTTGGACACCATTCTTGTAGTGACTGAGCCGTCGAACTCTGTTTTATTTCATCTCCTCCTCGACATGATTTGAACTTCAAAGATCATCAAACTTCAACAGCTACGACAGGCACGATAGACGGTGAATGAAACTGACGGAATTGTTGTGAAATTCATTATTCAAATTTCTCTCACGCAATGACACAGTAAAAATGACCGATTGTGCTTCAAAAGAAGTTCGATGGTATTGTTAGTATCTCCTCTATTCTCCATTCTCCAAGCAGGTGTTCCGCCAGCTTTAGGAACGAATTGCAATGACGAACTTCCGATCCGAGGAAGGGGAAGCCTTAATAAGCTGAGTGACGCAATAACTAATTAAACAAAAGCGGAAGCAAATGGAACGTGATGTTTACCATTCGTGCGATGGTATCGACCATCGGCTCTTCGTATTCCGTTGATAGGCAGTTGTCCAAATGGCAGATAAAAATATTTTAATGAATCGTGACACCATAAAAATCAATTATCGGGCGAGGCTTCCTAATTGGAACGGGTGAATAGCTAATTTTAGTACAATAATTGTGGGGAAGGGCGTAAAATAGAAACGAAAAGAGACGAACCACCGAGAGGTAAGGCTATCGAACGTCAAGGGCAACTAGGTCTGTTATACGGAGCTTCGTAAGAATTGCATTAGCAAAAATAAATGCCCCTTTAACCTGTGATTTTAGTATCTAAGGCCCCAAAGCGAGAAAGTATGTGAATGTTGTCCGTGGTTAACCGAGTTGGGTTCATCTAACTCATAAAAGCCATTTACGGTGAAACAGATCACTGATAAGCCCACGACTATTTCACAACTATTTTACAATATATTGACGAAAATTCATGTGTTTTAAGGGTCAACAGGGTTAGGCTTCTAACAATGAAAGATGGAATGACCGGGCACTTCTGAATAATTTGTTTGTGTTTAAGAATTCCATGGATGTTAGCAAACCGGGGCAATAAAATTATAAGAAATCAACAACGTTGGTGGTTAAGAATGCGATCGCAATCAGGTGTACAAATGGGAATCGGCTGTTTTCCAAAAGTACATGTTGATGAAGATAGAAACGTCATGAATGTCGACGCATGATTATACAAATTAGCAATAACGCTTCTGAAAGAATGATAGAAAACTAGGACTGTCCTCGACCGGTGAAATAGTTTGCAGGCATTACTGAATCAAGATCCATAACAAACGTAACATGATCATTGGACAATCAGATCCACAAGCTATTTTCCACCATTTGACAGCCTTGGATATGGTCCCGAAACAAGGATGATAGAACTGCAGACGTCGAAATGTGTTTTTTCACGAGTGAAATGTTACTCTAGCAAATGTTTCCCGCATGATATTGTGAGTGGCGATGGTGCTGAAATACGTAATGAAATCCCTTCAGGGAAACGATGGACAAACGACTCTTAATGGGATCGTACCCACTCTAGCTTCAGCTGACGTTCTGGACATTCTGAGACATACGAGTAGTAAGAAAACGATTAGAAGAAACTCATAAATCTTATAATGTCAGGAAAGGAAGTAGCAAATGAAGAGAATTCCAAATATATGGTCACCGACCTACATATTTGGATTGATCCAAACCCCATACCACACTATATTCAATACACGGTTTGAGGAAATGGGCGAGATCAAATATGTGGGAACTGACTACCAAAATACAACATAAACATCTTCTTCTTCTTCTTCTTCTTTTCCTTTTTACGGCGTTGTTATGGTCAGAAGTGTAGGACCATAACCTTCCCACTTAACTGCATTCCTACTGGTCCGCTTGTGGGGTCCGCCGGTTTGACCTCAGAAAGTAGCGGCAGGCTTCCCGGTTTGGGATTACTTCATCGCTGAGGCCAATCAAATTCTGGTGTTTCTGCATTTGTTTGCACCAATTGCTTTTCGGCCTGCCTTTTTTGCGTGTTGAAATTGGAACGTTGATGGATAACAATGCGGAGTTTTCCCGCCACTTCATCCACCCTACGCTTACGCGATGGTTGATGTCGTCATCACAAGTTGCTTCTTTATTAATCATAGATCCCAGATATTTAAACTTTTCACACTTGGGAAGCAGTCTTCCATTAAAGTAAATGTCTGGAATAGGCTGATGAGGGTCAGAGAACGGGCAGCACAGATACTCTGTCTTCTTTCAACTAATACGATACCCGTGTCCCTCAAAAATGTCCACCCACACATCAAGTGCTCGTTGTAGGGACGCCTGATCATCACTTATAATGGCTCCATCGTCAGCAAAGAATAGATGGTGCACATTGGTGGTGCAAGCAATCAAGGACTGCTATAAAGAGCAGTGGGCTGAGACGCTCCCTTAGTGTACACCGACTTTGATTGCGAACTCTTCGGTGACTCCTGCGGTGCATCTTACTCTTGTCGTTGCTCTCTTGTACATGTCCATGATCACTCGCACGTAGGTTTCTGGAACTCCTTTTTGTCTTAGCGCTATCCATAAAAGATCTCTTGGTTTCCGGTCAAAGGCCTTCTCGAAATCAACCAACACCATATGCAAGTCCTTTGAAGAATCACGATGCTTTTCCATCATGACCCTTAGATTGCATCTGTTGTTGATTTACCCGAGACAAACCCGCACTGGTCATCAGATAGTCGTATTATTTTCCGCAGTCGGCTATCTAATGCCCGTTCAACGATCTTCATGGTGTGCGACATCAGCTTGACAGAACGGTAGTTATCACAATTTCGCGTATCACCCTTTCCTTTGTGCAAAGGAAAAAGATAGCTTTCCCTCCATTGATTAGGCATAGTGTCGCCTCTCATAAGTTTGGAGATAAGAACCATGAGCCATCTAGACCCGATGTCTAACATCTTCTTCCAGAACTCAGAGGGTATCCCGTCCGGCCCAACAGCTTTTCTTTTCTTGGAGTTTTTAACCGCGTACCGAACTTCTTCGACTGTGATGTCGGATATTTCGGCATGATTCGGGGCGGCTCTTGGAAAGTACACTCGTGGAAACTGTTCGTTCAGAAGTTCCTCGCAATACTGTCGCCATCTGTGGAGAATTTTTTCGTCTTCCACAAGGAGTTGGCCTTCAGCATTGTTAATAAACTTTGGGAAACGAATCTACTGAGCATTTCTTCTTCTCTGGGCGGCTATCTTAAAAATATTTGCTCCTTTGTTCAAATTGCTTTGTCGAAGCTCCTGGGTAGCCTGGTTCCTGTCAGACGCGGACGACGATATTTGTTCCAACTCCTGATAGAGGCCTTCCATGCTTTTCGCTTTGAATTGGGCGCACTTTTTCTTCGCGATACCTTTGCAACATCTATATACCTTTTCACGGCGAGCTTTTTCCTCTCTATTAGTAGAAGAGCACTTTGACCAAGCTTGGAAAGCCATTTTCTTTTCGTGTATCACTGCTTTGGCTTCGTCTGTCCACCACCAGGTTTCGTTTGCGTGTTGGCAGGGGCCTTTAGATGTTCCGAGCGGTGATTTGGTTTTCTCCAGGCCAGATTGTATTCTACTCTTGTCCGTTTAAATCTCCCCCAACAAACAAAAACTCTTCCCTTGGGATGATTTTGACAAGGTTGTGGAAATCTAGCCAGAATGCATCTTTTTCTTTTTGTTCGCATCCTACTTGAGGGGCATATGAGCTTACGATGTTCCACACCTCACCATGCATCACCAATTTGAGAGCCATCAAACGGTCACTGGACTTTGAAATGGTTAAGACGTTGCCAAGTAGCTCTGCCGCAAGGATGATGGCGATTCCGTTTTTTCCATGTTCCAATCCATAGTAAAACACCTTGTAGGCTTTTGTTTTAACGTCCAAGCCATTTCGTCTCTTGTACGCACAGGATGTCTACTCGCCTTCTAACCATCATTTCTTCAAGCTCATAGCTGCGACCACTCATGCTTCCAACGTTCCAACTCGCGACTTTTAACTGTAGCTTACGTCGTTGCATTACTTTGCCATGCTGCTCGTCCCAGGACCACGACCATTAGTAGTGCCTGGCGGGGTAGTGCTTTTCCTTTTAGCGTTCTTTTCCATACTGCTACGGTTTGACCGTTTTTTTTTTGACACGGGCATGCTCCAGATGTTTTTTTTGTTTGATCTTACTCTTACAACACCGGTGATCTCCAGTCGTGTCAGCCCACTGATTTGCATGCACACTTGTGGGGCAGTTTAATGGTGGTATATGTGTCCCTAGGTTCACCTTGGTGTTTTCTAAATTGCCTAGATGTGATTTTTGTTTACCTTTGTTTTAGTCGCCTTTTACGACAAGCGAGAGGTATCGCTGCAGGGATATTCTTAGCCCGTCCCTGCACGGAAGAAAATACAACATAAACATCGAAATAAATAAAATGCTGCCTATGGGCAACACGTGCATCTTCGCGATGTAGGAACCATTCAAAACAACTCTTTTGTCACGCATTCTCAAAATCCATATAAAGGGTCCGACAAATAATTTTTTTTGTTTTTTTGAAAATGCTATAAAAAAACTACTGAATATTTTCTCAAATTTCTTTTTTTATTTGAAAGTACAATCCTTCCGGTTAATAATGGAAAATAATTTCATTCAAATGGCTGCCTCGGCTGGCCATGCAGTAGCCTACACGATCGGTCCAATTTTTAAGCACATTATCGATTGTGTGCAGCTGTATTTCACCAATGGCTTCACGAATATTGTCCTTTAAAGCGTCAATTGTCTCTGGCTTGTCGGCGTAACACTTATCTTTGATGGCACCCCACAAATAATAGTCCAACGGTGTCAAATCGCAGCTCCGAGGTGGCCAAACGACATCAGCTCTGCGGCTGATAATGCGATCTTCAAAAACAGGGCGCAAAACATCGAGTGTAGCTTCGGCTGTGTGGCACGTAGCGCCGTCCTGTTGAAACCAAATGTTGCCAGTATCCTCCTCTTCAATTTTTGTGAACAAAAATTCGTTCAACATGGCCCGATAACGATCGCCATTGACTGTAACGGCCACTCCTTGCTCATTTTCGAAGAAAAATGGCCCAATGATGCCTCTGGACCAAAATCCGCACCAAACCGTGGCTCGTTTTGGGTGCACCGGCTTTTCAATGTATGCGTGCGGGTTTTCTGTGCCCCAAATGCGACAATTTTGCTTGTTTACATACCCGCCAAGATCAAAATGAGCTTCATCTGAAAAGATGATTTTTTTGGCAAAATCGGCATCTTCTGCATCAGCATGATTTTCAAAGTAATGTCGCAGTATTTCCCAGCGTTGTTCAAGCATATACACAACCATATTCGTTCAGCGGAAGGATAAAACTAATTATCTGTCAAATCAGACATGAACTAAGTGTTACCATTCACGAAATAAGCACTACTTGAAAAAAAAAACGTTAGATGGCGGACCCTTTACATGAAACCATAATAATGTCAGTTATACTTTACGAATATGAAATTCGGTCTCTTACTAAGCACGAGGAAAATAGATTTCAAGTCTTTGTAAGCGAGATCTTAAGGAGAATTTGTGGTGGAAAAAGATTAAGAATTCTAGGAACTCTATCCAATCTAAAGCATTGTCCAAGTAATAAAATGAAGACTAAGATGGGCAGAACGAATGGACAGTCGACGAACGATCGAAAGAATAATGAACAGAAATACTGAAGGAAAAGACTGCCAGGAAGGCCGTTTCGTTGATTGGAGGACAATATAAGGGTATACTTAAAGGAGGTGCCGCAGAACAGAAAGACATGGATGCCCGGACTTATGACTTGGCGAGAGCTTGTCAACGAGGCTTCGAACTTCCAAGTTTTAATGCAAACTATAATAATATAAATATAAATGGAAATAAGCCTCTGAAACTCACCTTGAAGTGTCGTAAGTGAAACCCAACTGCAGAATTTGGTGACGAAATAAGTTCCTGGCTTCCTTCGCCAAGGAGGGCTAATCATACAGGGTAAGGTAGCCGACTGCTCTTAACCTGGCAAAATAGCAGCAACGATTCTTGGCGGCGCCCTCTGGATGCCCTCTCCAAGAGCCGTTGGAATGTATGCAGCCACCACCCAAGGCAAGAGGGCGAAATATAAACCTGACCAGGCTGGTGGTTGTGCGGGACGCTAACAACTTACCTACTCACATGAAAAACCTAGCGTCATGATAGAACGGCTAGCCTCGGATACACATAATATATGGATCCCAAAACCGACGACAACACGGCGGGTAAAACGACAAGGATTCGCGGGTGTGCATCTGGAATGTCAGAACTCTGTACTCTCCCGGTGCCGCACATACATTGGAAAATATCCTCATGCAGTATTAGGCGGACATTACTGCGATCAAGGGTATACTTGGAATAATAAAAATAAATAAAAAACATTGCGACATGTATTAGAGCTGCTACAAGAGGTTGCAAATATTAGGATGCGGATTCGTTACAGGAAAACGGCTTAGATTTCAAACCGATAAATGATCGCCCGGCTGTATGTATGAACATTCAGGGGCGCAAACGTCAACTCTAACCATCACCTGTTAACAGCACGACTGAAAGCTCTACTATCTAAAGTCAGAAAGCTGCAACCACCAACAAAACGGAGGTTAGATATTGGGCGACTGCACGCACCGGAAATAGTCAGAGATTACAGAGAGCGGCTTGGCGAAAGACTCTCCCATATACCTTAAACACAAGCGCTAAGAAAATATGGTTGCGCTGTCGCACTGCCATCCGATAAGTAGCTGAAATTGCCTTAGGCTAGCGATCCCTCCAACCAGAAACCCGTGGTATGATGGCGAATATGCGAATAGAGCGTACAACTCCTGGGATATGCGGACGATATTGACATCATTGCAAGCTCCCAGCGCGCCGTAGTAGAGGCATTCAGGGCAATTGAAATAAAGACAGGCCTCGTTGGTTTAAAAGTAAATGAGGATAAAACAAAATTTATGCTTTCGACTAAGAACCGCTCCGTCGACTACATTGACGGCCACATCGAGCGCATGGACGACTGCGCTCAAGCAAAGAGGGTGTTCGAATCAAAGCCACCTGGACAAGGGAGACCGAACCTCCGGCTCATAGAGCAAGTAATCACGGACATCAAAACTCTTGGACTCTCCAATTGGAAGCAGCATGTCCGGGACCGATATGAGTGGAAGTAGGCTCTCGTTTAGACTCAGACCGAACAAGGATCCCTAGCCTGATAAGTAAGTAAGTACTAGTTTTGAATACTTTCGCTCACAATGGTGTTGTCTACATATTTGGTTTGAATAACAAAATTGCATTGTTGCGTGGAAAGATTTTCCGATCTTGGTTTAAAGGCCTTAAAAAATCCAGCTTGTGAAAGAACTGAAGTCGAACGACCTGCCACAAAGTCAAATTTCCGTTAAGTGGACCTTAGAAAACCCTTGGCCTTCAACGACGAAGCTCATTTTTGGTTAAATGATTATGTTAATAAACAAAACTGCTGCAGTTAAGAAAAAAGTACCCAGACCAGCCAACCCTAGATGACATTAAAAATATCCTTGAGATGTGCTAAAATGCCGCCTAAGTTGCCTCTGGAAATTGCCGATGCTTCGAGATCTAGTCGTGTTAACCGGAAGTGAATTACATAGCTTTACGGCGAAAATGGAAAACTGTTTTTCTCTCAGCTTGTAGCTAAAATTAGGTATTATCAATGTTCAGCTTCTCTCAGATGTAGCGAACCGACATCTCTGAAAAATGTATGGTGGTGCTTTACTCTGTTGGAGTCTAAAAGGGAAAGTTACTATCTGTGCAGTAGCGTCTACCTTCAACTAAAATGGGTTTTTGATTTATAATTGGACGTCGTCTGCGCAGATATTTCAGGAATGTCGTAACTAAACAGTGAGAACAGTAAGCTAACTTTTAATGAGTCTTAGTACTAAGGAAGCAAAATTGAAGTAATATTGGAATTTTTCGAGAATGATTTCATGTGGAACAGTATCGAATGATTTTGAAAAGTCAAATAGTGAGGGTAGATTTTGGCGGATTGTGGCAGTCATGATGTTTAGGTGATATCTGTCAAATCTGACGTTTATTATTCAGTTACTGATGCTAAATCATAATGGGAAACTACACGATTGAACAGCTCGTCTAATTGATGACATTTTATTGGATAACCAAAATAAGTCTAAGTTTTCTAGCCAAATTTGAGATGAACGGTTCGAAAATCAATTAGTCAACATTCGTATGTCGAAGGAACGCACGGCCGAACCCGAAGCAGTCGATTCCCTGCCGTGCACTCGGTCTTCCGCAGACTTCAACTTGGATCGGATGCTAAGTTTTTCTAAAAAAAAAAACATTTTTTGAGTTGATCTATTGTGTTTTTAAATCATTTTTTGTCAAGCATTAAGTCGAAAGACATAGTTGAAGTTGTTTTGTGTACTTTATAGTGTCCGTATAGGGCCAGTAAGGTATTTTAAGTTTGTTAAATTATTGAAGCTAGTTTTAAGCATTTGTCTAGCCTAAGATAGCTCTAAGTAAAATTTTAGTAAAAATGAATAAAAAAAAAAAATTAAAAAAAAAAGACTTCAACTTGGCAAATTTTGCGTCTGGACTTGGTACAAAATCCAGCTTGAGCTTAAAGTTCATGACAGCGTTTGGAAGAGAAAATTTTATTTTGGGACGAGGCAAATTTTTGAATGAATGACACCAATCCACATGAGGTTCGTCTGGTGACAATGCATCCTGCAAAAATTACCGTTTGTTGTGGATTTTGGGTCGGCGGCGTCATTGGTCAGTACTTTTTCGAAAACCAGGTGATGAGGCGGTCACCGTCAATGGGGAGATGAAGAACGATGAAAACCAATTTCTTATGGCACAAATTGAATCATATGGATCTAGACGACATGTGGTTCCTGCATGGTGGCGCTACGTGCCACACAGCGGACGTCATGATTGACAGTCTGCATGAATGACTTGACCGATGGCCTTAAGGTGAACATAATACAGGTCATCGCTCAAATTCAGCCGGATCTATGCGGAAGGTCATTGAAAATTGAAACACTCGATTCCTTGCAGTCGTAAGGAGTCGGGGCGGGCATTAGAATAATGTCGTATCCGTACATAACGGCATGCATGGGGCTTTCAAATAAAAGAAGAATTTTGTTTATATCTCACATATAGCTTATGTATTTTATTCCATTTCAACATCTACCCGCCCTTATTGACATTTGTACCGCGTGTGAGGGAGGATGAGTTCCATACTTTCCTTAGTTGTACGAACACCTGCTGAGCTTTGTATATACGGTTCCCGATATCAAATTATTTCAGGAAAAAAAAGTACATATCTTTTTTTAATTAGACAAGACAATTACATTTCTTTGATTATACCCCAAAAGGTGAAAGAATGAATTTTAACTCTTTAATGTGTGTACAACAAACGCTAAAAACTGCCAACATTTTTGCATTGTTTTTTACAGAAAAAGCCACAAAAAGTGCTTTTTTTTATGACTACTAAGAATCCCTTTTTAAATCTAACATACATATTATGGATTTCAATATGTCAAAGGAGCATGCATCGAGTCCCAGCATTTTTATTGCTTACTTCCACTCTCGTATCAATGGTATGTTTTCAATGAAGCGGATTGAAACATTTGCTTAAAGCAATTTTGCTGTAATGTTGTTGTTGTTCACTGAGCTGATTCCGTTACTGATATTGTGTTTTCCAGGAATCTCCCATAAAGTTATGTTATGAGTTCGCGCATCGCATTCCCATTGTTTGTTAATTTTTCAGTTGTTTTCATTTATGGTATTTCGATTTCAGTACTAACAGACAGAATTCTCGTTGCTGGTATGAGGCAGGGCTTGCTTTAATTAAACTTCAGGAGGGCATTGAATGTTGAGAGTCGTGACCTATTGTGAGACTCAAAAAAGCATAACAAATATTACGCTTGAAACAAGTTGAGAAAAAAATTGATGCGAGGCCGACATCAGTAGGTCTTCTTGCAAGATTCGCACTATCGTCAACGTTTTGTACATTCATAACATATGTATCACTACAATTCTTTCCCTGGAAAAGGCTGTGACTGCTTTATAAATGCATATAAAGGCTCTTTTAAAGGGGACGCTGGAAATTTGTTGTTTATAACCATCCAGGCAAGGCCATTTTTATCATCGTCCCAACGCATAATTAACTTGTTATGTTTTATTTTTTCCTTGGCTTCTGTCTTTGAACCCTCAGTACAAAATTTAAAGAGGAGACTTCTGTAACCGTTCCACAAATATTTAACCTCACAATTTCCTTAAAAATGTCCTGGCTGTCGACAGGGGTCGAAGGCATATTGCTCATTTTATATCATGTGATAAATAGTTATCTGATTTCGTTGATTGAAACTAATATTTAATCCTTTGCGGTTGAGTGTCGGTAAATAGCCGCCTAATTCTCGCGCTATTGCTGGCGTACGTCTGTCTAGCTTAAGAAGTCAAATTGCATCTCAATGAAATTAGATATTTTTAGCAATGAAGTCTTATCTTCCGTATAATGTAAACTTACGATGCGAGACCATGGTAGGGTCAGAATGAATTTCAGTTTGTCGAGTCAGTCTTTCAGTTACACTACCAGAGAAATCAGCAACGTTTTACACGTATTTCATATCTTATAACACGATGGCTAAGAGATCCAGAGACGGTGGTACGTTCGATAGTGACAGTACTGACAAATTCCACTTTGAATCTGACAATAAAGAAGATGGCGACATTGCTTCATCCAGCGGAAGTGAAATCCTTGCAAGAAGGAATGAACTCAGCTATTTCAATATGGGCAGTGATAGTAGCAGTAATGACGAAATAAATGTTCAAGAAAGTGATAGCAGTAGTGATAACGAATGGACAATTGCCGCAAATCACGAAACCATTCCACAAACAATATAATTTTCATCTGGATCACGAACCCGTGGATCACAACTGGATTTCTTCAACTCGTTCTTTACCGCGGAGTTGATCAGGAAAATAGTTGAGGAGACTAATCGGTACGCAAATCACATGGTACAAGGAAAATATTTGAAAAAGCGGTCCACATGGCGTACATGGGTGGATGTTACAACAAAAGAAATGAGAGCGTTTCTCGTCATAATATTGCTTGTGAGGACAATGCCACTTCCGAGCCTGAAGAATTATTCAGGATTCAGTATTATTGGCTGTGGAAGACAAGCGTATTGTGACCATGCTTAGCACCTGTGCTACATCATCTTCGAAAATCGTCACTAAAAGGACACGCAAAGAAGGGAGAATTGATATTGTGAAGCCAGATGTGGTCATAAATTATAATAAATGTATGGGCGGGGTAGATAAAGCAGACCAGTACACAGGCGCGTACTGTTTCATGAGAAAGTCTCAAAAATGGTGTGAAAATTATTTTTTTGGGGATTTGAAAGTTTCAGTGATAAACTCCTATCTATTATATCAGGAACATCACAAGAAATACGATATAAAACAACTGACTCATTTACAATTTGTACGTCACTTCGTAGATCAACTGATTGGTGATTTTCGAGATGCTAATCCCAAGACTCCTTCGACTTCTGGAACACCAGAAAGGCTCAACGGTCTTCTACATATTATTCGGCGAGATAAGACAGGAAGAAGTAAAGATTGTGTTGTATGCTCTAATCGGAAAGTAAAACATGGAAGGAGAGAGTCGAGTTACTATTGTCTTACTTGTATGACTTTGCACGTAGGTGACTGTTTCGAACGATACCACACAAAGCACGAATATAAAACATCTCATACGTAAACACGACTAAATTTGTTTTTTTATGACTTTGTTGGATTTTATGAAAAAGTTATATAAATATGTAAAGCTTTAGTTTTTATAACGCAAACGTGTGACGTGAATATCTTCCTAACTGCCCGCTCCATCACCTGTCGTCCACAGCGACGCCCACCCGTCGAGCGGCTCCATTCGCAAAGGATTAAACCTTTCTTGACAATCTCGTAGAGAAAATTCCCGCATAAAATGTAAGAAATCCTTAATAGCCTGTTAGAAAAATACCACACTCGTAACATAAGTTGGAGGGAGTTCAGGTAAATCAAGAATGTTGCGTCAGTTATAATATGGCTTTTCTGATTGATTGTCTATCACGTACTATCAAACTTACCAAGACGTCGTTTCTACACATAAGCTACCCACTTAGTTTAGTCCTAAGCTAGCTCTGATACGAGGGAGCGCCGTGGCGCAGTGGGTAGTGTGTCGGCCGCTGACGCAAGATGAGCGAGTTCGGATCCCGATAACACTAACGCCATCGAATGATTATTTCGCGGCATCCCTCCTCGGTGGGATACTGGCAAAACCCCCCGTTGTATGCTTGCCTTGAAAAAGCTTCTCGGCTCTCGCCGTTCGAAATCGGCATTAAGCTTTAGGATCCGTTCACTTGTGTGAAAAACAAATCGCACACAACATAAGTGAATAAAAAGAAGTTCGGCTCTGGCTCTTCTTGAGCTCTAACGCCATCTAAGGTGTCTGTCTGGCAGTACAATGGACACAGTATTTGTGTCTGAGTGCTCCAACAGATAGCAGAAGCCTCCAAAACAAAAAAACAAAAAAATAGCTCTGATACTCGTAACTGATAGATATCCATTACATTTTCTTTCCGTCTTTTGCCGGGTACGTTTCATCCACATATCGAGTTTGTATGTCCTAACATACATATATCCCGTGTGCAAAAGCCATGGTTATAAAGAGCTTTTCAATAAGGGCGGGTAGATGTTAAAATGGAATAAGACAAGCTGTATGTGAGATATTAACAAATTTCTTTTTGTTAATTATTGGTGTGACTCTGGTATTGACCTGAGTGGACTGTACAAAAAAATGAGCCGGAAGTCAAGAGGGTAATTACTTGACGGAGTCACACGTCCAAATCAACTGCTGTTTATTCAATCCTTTTAGTATAGGGTCCGCCAAATAACTTTTTTTTTTTTTGAAAATGCTATAAAAAAAACTACTGAATATTTTCTCAAATTTCTTTTTTTATTTGAAAGTACAATCCTTCCGGTTAATAATGGAAAATAATTTCATTCAAATGGCTGCCTCGGCTGGCCATGCAGTAGCCTAAACGATCGGTCCAATTTTTAAGCACATTATCGATTGTGTGCAGCTGTATTTCACCAATGGCTTCACGAATATTGTCCTTTAAAGCGTCAATTGTCTCTGGCTTGTCGGCGTAACACTTATCTTTGACGGCACCCCACAAATAATAGTCCAACGGTGTCAAATCGCAGCTCCGAGGTGGCCAAACGACATCAGCTCTGCGGCTGATAATGCGATCTTCAAAAACAGGGCGCAAAACATCGAGTGTAGCTTCGGCTGTGTGGCACGGAGCGCCTTCCTGTTGAAACCAAATGTTGCCAATATCCTCCTCTTCAATTTTTGTGAACAAAAATTCGTTCAACATGGCCCGATAACGATCGCCATTGACTGTAACGGCCACTCCTTGCTCATTTTCGAAGAAAAATGGCCCAATTATGCCTCTGGACCAAAATCCGCACCAAACAGTGGCTCGTTTTGGGTGCACCGGCTTTTCAATGTATGCGTGCGGGTTTTCTGTGCCCCAAATGCGACAATTTTGCTTGTTTACATACCCGCCAAGATCAAAATGAGCTTCATCTGAAAAGATGATTTTTTTGGCATAATCGGCATCTTCTGTAAGTCGATCGCAGGCCCACTTAGCGAAGCGTTGTTCAAGCGTATACACAACCATATTCGTTCAGCGGAAGGATAAAACTAATTATCTGTCAAATCAGACATGAGCTAAGTGTTACCATTCACGAAATAAAAAAACGTTAGATGGCGGACCCTTTACTATTACAAATGATAATGTTTAATACCGTAAAAGATGATGCCGATGATGCTGATGAAGCTGATGAAACCGATGATATGATGATGCCGATGATGAATATGATGCCGATGATGCTGGTGATACCGATGATGAATATGATGCCGATGATGTTGATGATCCCGATGATATGATGATGCCGATGAAGATGCTGATGCGCCTTTCTCGTTTCTATTACCCTTTTGATATTCCTTGTTGCCTTCGCTTCGATGAGGCTGGATTGCTCTTGTCACGAGTTGTTGTGTCTTTGGATGCCGATGGATAAGTAGAGTCGTCAAGATGGCCGACCGCCCCCAGAGGAAGTGCCCATTTTAGCCCCAAACCCGAAGGTGGCGCTTTAGTAACAGCCAGCGATGTTACATGAGTACCTTGTGTTTCGTAAACATTTTAACACTTTTCTTATTTGAAAGGCTCATGTATGCCATTATGTATGAAATATGACATCGTTCAAATGCCCGCCTAAGCTTCTTACGGTGGCACTCATCTGCATAGATCCAGCGGAATTTGAGCAGGCATCGGTTGATTGTGATTTTTTCGCATAGACTTGCGACTTCAGGAAACTCCACACGAAAAAGGCTGGCTGGGTCAAATCCAATGACTTTGGTGGCCAATTCACTCCATTTCTGCGAGAGATAACGTTACTCTCAAATCGTTCATGCAGAATATCAATCGTGGCGCCCGCTACGTGGCACGTAGTGCTATCCTGCTGGAACCGCATGCCTATGCCCATATGGGTTAATTTGGGCCATAAGAAATTGGTTATCATATCGTTCTGTAGCGCTCGCTTGACAATAACCGCCTTACCAACGTCGTTTTCCAAAAATTACGGACCAATGACGCCGCCGGCCCAAAATCCACAACAAACGGTAACTTTTAGCTTTCCTGGAGAAATACGTGTGGGTTGGTGAATTCCCTTATACGGCAATTTCGCTGGTGAACACAGCCATTCATTCAAAAATACGCCTCGTCGCTAAATATTTATGATTTTTCAGCGAAAATTGGGGTCCTTTCCCAAACACTCCCAAGTCTACAAACGGCGTTGTCTATAGTCATGAACTTTGTGAGGTCCTCGGTCAATTGGGTCTTGTACGGATGTAGGCCGAAGTCCCGACGCGACTTTCGTCAAGCTAAAGTCTATGAAAGACCGAGTTCTTGTACACGGTGAGTAGTCGACTGCAACGCGCGCAATGTTTGCACTAACGAACATTCCTTTTGATAATAAAGTTTTATCATTTAAACGTGCTTTTACTTATCATGGTGATTTGGCTCAATAACTGAATAATAATCAACAAATTTGACAAATATCGCCAAAACGACATGGCCGCCACAGGACACCAAAATCTACCCGCGCTAATTGAAAAACCCTTTATTCGCTTAAGTCTTTGTGCAGTCCAACCGGGAGAGTTGGGAACGTTACAAAGCCGAAAATAAGGGCTCAGCAACTGTTGTGCTTTTTTGAATTGGGTGCACCATATCATTGTGGACCACTACAATGAGGTTAAGTTGTGTCAAAAGCCCAACAAATGGTAAAAATTCATATTGTAAAAATGAGAATAGGGGTCGGTAGACAGAAAAATGGGCGTATAGAAGTATGAATATATGTACATATGTATATACGAGAATTGTTCAAAAAATAAAGTGACTTTCCATTTTGCTCGAGCAATATTTATTTATTCATCAATGTCTATTTTCCAAACTCGAAGCACTTCTGATATGCGCTTTTTTGTGTTGCCGTGGGCTCTCCCAGCAAGGTGGTCCTCAATCGTGACGAGTCCTTGTCCTTTCATGGGTCGTTTCAGTTTTGGGAAGAGACGAAATTCGCAGCGGGTCAAGTACAGCGATGCAACAGCGTGCTTTTTCGGTCATGGGTTTTCTGGTCGTTTCCATTGAAATGATTGGGCCTTGATTTCGACGTCATAGCCATATACCCATGTTTAATCACCAGTGATGACTCCTTTCAGCAAATTTGCATCGTCATTCAATTCATTTGGCGATGGTTCTTTTCGTAAAAATTCAGCCATAACCAATATTAGTGAAGGCCAGATCAGGTGTTCCTGTTAGTTTCGTTCAGTTTAGTTTTGGATCCCTCTCTGTACGGAACGATTTGGAAAACTAAAAAATATAAAAATGATATCATATCCCAAAGGAACAAAATATAAAAGAAATCATCATTCTAAAAATGATGAAACCAAACAATCGAGTGCAAGTTCGAGAAAATTATCCAGTGCTACTAGTGAGGACATTCATTGCAATCCAATGCATTTTTATAACCTTATTGAGGTTTTACGGTGTTCACAGCGCTGTCCGAACTTGTCTGGTGCCGCGTGTGTAAGTAGTGAATTTCAAGCCTTACTCCCCCGTTTAGCCTTTAGAGTCTCGCTCCACAACACCTAAAATCGGGCTTGAAAATCACTGAAATTCTCATACATTATGGAACAAAATGAGTTCTACGAGTCTACAAAAGGACTATTATATGGTAGTAGAATTGCTGATTAACTGGTAAGTCACTATCATGATTTAATCTTCATGTATTCAAACCTTAAACGCGTTTTTCTCTAAACCATATTTTCCAAATTTGCTTGCACAATAATTCATAAAGTTATTGATCGATCTTCCTGAAATTTTGCACATATCTTTTCAATGTCAGTATTTTCTAAGTGAATCTACAAGTTGCCTAAAATTTGTTGAAAAAATAATTTTATCGAAGTAAAAACAATTGAAAAATTCGGTCAAAAATGTATATTATTCTTTTGAAGTGTTTTATTCCGTGATTTTTTTAAATTTTTTTTTTGAAATTATGACACTAATAAACATATAGAATTTTGGTTTTCATTTTCAGATCAATAGCATCGAGGCTAAAATCTAAGCCGATTGAGACGTCTCGCTGCAACCTTCCGTGAAGAACTTAGTGTACATCCGCCGTTTTGAATAACTAAAATATAAAAAAAAATTTCTTTTGTATTAAACTAACGCATGAATAAACCACATGCCAATTTTCAAAAATATACAATGAATGAAAAAATAAGGTATTTCCTGCCTTAATTTTACTTTTAGTACAAAATTTAATAAACATGCTACGAGCACACCAAAACGCGTCCAATCTTTATATCTGTGGAAAGTACATGTGTACTAATATAATTGAAAATCGAATGTATTTAGCTCACCAAACTAAAAAGTCACCTTACAAGTCCTATATGTAGATGTGCGCCTTTCTTCAGAGGGTCATCTAAGAAAAATATAGGGTTTTCCAAAAAGGACTTGACAACTTTTTTTTTAAATAAAACGCAAACCATTTGAGATATTTCAAAAACTTTATTATTGGCTTGAAGTACAATCAAAACATTTATGAATGGAACTCCACTTCGTTCATATGGCCACCGCGAGCACGTTTGCAGTGGTCGATTCGTTGGACCCAATTTTCGATGACTCGGCCACACATTTCGGCCGAAACGGCCGCTATTTCGCGTTCAATGTTGGCTCTGAGCTCTTTCAACGTCGTCGGCTTGTTGGCATAAACCAATGACTTAACGTAGCCCCAAAGAAAATAGTCTAGAGGCGTTAAATCGCACGAACGAGGCGGCCAATCGAATGGCCCATTTCTTGAGATAACACGCTCATCAAACTTACTCTTCAATAAATCGATTGTAACGTGTGCTGTGTGGCTTGTGGAATCATCCTGTTGAAACCACATGTCGTCCAAGTCCATATCTTCCAATTCGGGCCAAAAATAATCGGTAATCATGGCGCGATAACGCTGGCCATTCACAGTAACGTGACGATCGTTATCGTCGACGAAAAAATATGGCCCAATAATGCCGCCGGCATGCAAACCGCACCAAACAGTTATTTTTTGTGGATGAAGTGGTGATTCATGAAGCACATGTGGATTTTCACCCGACCAATAACGCATATTTTGCTTATTGACGAACCCATCGAGCTAAAAATGAGCTTCGTCACTGAAGATGATTCATCATCTTGGCGCATCTTCTCCAGAGCCCAATCGGAGAACGTACGTCCCTTCAAATGGTCCATCGGCTTCAATTCTTGAGTCAGCTTGATCTTGTATGGGTGTAAACCAAGATCCTTACGCAAAATACGCCATAATGTGGTCTGAGCGATGCCCAATTCTTGAGAACGCCGTGGAATTGACTGATTTGGATCGTTTGCTACGGACGCCTGAACGGCAGCGATATTTTCGACACTTCGACCAACCCGTTGTCTCACTGACACGGCAACATCACACACGAATATGTAGACTCAAATTTTTGCACTAAGCTTGTTATTGCCTGTCTACTAGGGCGAGAATTACGACCGAAAATTGGAGTTAACGCTCTTAAAGTTGCGGTCACCGACTCCGAATTTCAGTAGAAAATTTTTATAATTTGCAGACGTTGCTCGTTCGTGTACTTTACCCTGATAAAAATGTTGAGTTTACTTAATAAATTGACAATGACAGTTCAATGATTAGCCAAAGAGTGCGTTCACAAATAAAATTCAAAGCTGTCAAGTCCCCATTGGAAAACCTTTTATTTAATTTAAATCTCCACCTCGAGAGAAAATTTGTCAATAAATAATGTTATTGATTCACCAGCTGTTTGGCGTATGAAAATGCCCGTTGTCCACGATCAATTGGGTGCAGATAAAAGTTAGCCTAAACAGTTCAACTTCGAAATGGGCCTTATAGTGTTGCGTGTGATGATGACGAAAATCAAAACAAAATTAACGAAAGGTTTTTGCGATATTGTCATGCTGTTTTTCACTTTTAATCATTTTAACGACACGTGCGAGTCAGTATCAATTCATATTTGATAACCTCCTACGATTTACTTTTTAAATGTGATCACAGTGGTATCTGAATGTAGATTGTTCAACAATGGATCGAAATTTAGAATAACACCACTTGTTGGATGGTTCTGTATATGAATATCTATCCGCCAGAATTTAAATTGTTCCTTTCAACGAAACCAATTGCTGATCTCCCTTATGACAGCTCTGATTACAAAGCTTAAATAGACATTTGTCTTCTTTTCAAAAGCACTCTCATTCGGCATGACAAATTGAAGAAGTGCGGCGCCTTTCTGGGTCAATTAAGTTAAATGTGGCATCTTAAAAGACAATCGCCTACAACTGTATGCTTCAACTAATGTTGACTGTCCATTAAGTGATAGCAAAGCTGGCGAACAACGAGTATATTCATTCGTTCAATTGTTGTTATGGTGCAAACCTATGATATGGTAGAACTTGTTGCCTCGGCTTTTAGCTCACGACTTCGCCGGCTGTTGATGTTATATATTTTTGTTAGTCATTCGGCAGCCCGTCTATGAATCTGCTGCCAAGGTCTTATAATTACTCTCATCTTCTATTCTATAATGACGGCAATCATTCATATTAGTTTCAATATCTGATGCAGATTAAATGGGCTGAATGATATCATTCTGACGTGTCAGAGGATAGAAGCTCTCATAACTACCCCAACGTTCATTAGCACAAATTCGACTTTAATTATCCCATAAATCATTAAAACAAAAGAAGAAACAATCTCAGTGCTACTGAATCGAGTTAACTACCCTGGAGACCATCAATCCATCACGCAGCCTTCAGCTGTTCTCTTCCCGGGTGCAAAATTCAAAAAAAAATTTACTAAACAAGCCGAAAACAACAAAAAAACAAACGCACTCGCGGTAAATCGTTCGGTAAACAAACTTTCGAACAAACACTGATAAACAACTTGAGGTTATTCGATTAAGTCTAACGATAAATGCCTTCACAAACGGGGGTTAGACGCAGGACGGTGACTACGGCAGAGATAGTTCTTATGAGTTATGTAAACACTATACATATAGCGTCCATGCCACCCGGTGTTCGTCTAATTTCATCGTTTTCGAGAAGAGCGTCCCACTGTCTTATCAACGGAATGGTTTGCAAGGGGTCAGGCTATCGGCATAGCCGATGGGGCGGCAGTGATGGACGAGGTGAACGTGCAGCCTCAAGAGTCTATGCATGGCTTTGCCGTAATTTTGATTGTTGTAATAAAATAATAAATTGACGGAAATTAAAATATCTGACTCTTTTTCACGCGATCGCGGACGCCTGATGTTACGACATTAGTGATAGCAAAAAGAGAAGGAGAGAGAGAGGGCTAGGAACTGGCTGGGGAGAGTGCGATGCCGGGTGGAATCGCGTCTTATTGTGCGAAGTTACGTGCGGATAGGTAAGTTCTAAGATTCGCAGTTTGTACTTAAACGTGAACGGAGTTGGTTTGGCTAGCAGCTCGCTTGTGGCATTTAAAGTGTTTTAGGAAGGCATATTTGCAGTGTTCAGAGAAGTGAGTTTGTTTATCCTCAGTTTTTATCTTCCATATTTTTGTTATGTTGTAATGAATGACATGAACGACGCATAGTGTGTTTTGCTGCGCAATAATGATGATGGGAGGTACTAGGCCGGGTGTAAATATTTGACAAGAAGGGACTATAACTACGTACTAACGTCATATTGCATGCAGCACAGAAGCAGAGTTTAATATCAATTATCGCGATAGTGCTAAGGTCAAATGTGACAGCTTCATGTCGCTACCGTTGATTAAAAAATTGTTGTTTAATTGCTTCAGGAATGTAAAAAAGTTGATTCAATAACTAACGATTGCGAAGTGGGACTAGGGGTAATTAATTTGTCAAAAACTGACAAGCTTACCTTTTTTTCTGACACTGCCGGGATTCGGGAATCGATGAAAGATTTTCCTATTATGTTCACATTCGTGTCGTTAAATTTAATTAAAAAATATTGAAAGTCAAAATGATCTTAATTTCGAAAATGGGTTTTCGGACAAAAAAAAAATTTTCAGCCGTTTTAGGATTTATGTTTTCACGAAAACGCAATGGTTTGAAAAAACGATCTTTTTTAAAATGTTCTGTTTCTAAGTCAAGTGATCTCAAGGGTTCTAAAAATTAAATGTTTTAAAGTAATATCAAAGGTCAAACTTTTCTTAAAGTTTTCCAAACTCTTTCTCAAACTTACTCCCTCACTTACCTACGTTACAATGATTGTGTAGTTTCCTCCGTTAATCTTTCTTCTTCATCTTGATCTTGTTTCTGCCATGGACTAAGTTTCACTTCCGTAAAGTGTCACTGACATTATTATATTTTTATGAAGATGGATTTTGACACTGTGGGACAAAGGAGTTGTTTTTAGTAGGTTCTTCTTCGTGAAAAAGCACGCGTTACCTATGTGAAGCCTTTTATTCATTTTGAATTTTTATTTTGCTCAAGGTATTTGTTTTTGGAATTTTATTCTCTTGTGCTGTCTTCTCACCATCCCCCAGATCGTCAGCGTAAGCTAAAGTGGTTGCGATTTGATTAGGATTTTTTTCCCTACCATTTTCCTGCAGGTTTCTTATTAAGTATTCCAGCACTCAATTATAGAGAAGTGGTGTCAAGGCGTCTCCTTATTTTAATCCGTCACTATTTTTAAAAAAAGGCGTTTCGTACTTTAACTTGTCGTTTTTTCCCTTTGTATCGTATTCTCCACCCTTTTTTGGATTGACAACCTTACAAAGATATAACACATTTTCAAACGTATTACAGAGTCATACGTCTTTTAAAGACTTAACAATAATTGATGGACAGTTTCGTGGAATGCTCATTGCTTTTCTAAGAGTATGGGGAAAATCTGGTCTCTCGTTGAACGATATTGAAGAATATTTGACGACGCCTTGTAACATCTCGATATCAGTGAAAAGAAGCGGAAAACCAACTAGTTACGGATAACTTAGGGCTTTCCTAAAAAAGTTGATGACTACTTCCGCAATATGGGGGTTTTTTTTATTGGTGGAGGCTTCTGCTATCTGTTGGAGCACTCAGACACAAACACTGGTCCATTGTACTGCCAGACAGACACCTTAGATGGCGTTAGCCAAGCTTCTTTTTATTCACTTATGTTGTGTGCCATTTGGTTTTCCACACAAGTGAACGATCCTAAAGCTTAATGCCGATTCCGAACGGCGAGAGCCGAGAAGCTTTTTCAAGGCAAGAGGTTTTGCCAATACCCCGCCGAGGAGGGACGCCGCGAAATAATCATTCGATGGCGTTGGTGTTATCGGGATCCGAACTCGCTCACCTTGCGTCAGCGGCCGACACACTACCCACTGCGCCACGGCGCTCCCCCAATATGGGGGTGGTATCTAACTGCCATGTCCTTAACAGTTGACGAACCTAGTCTCTATTGAGGACATTCAAAGGATGGTATGATTTTTATTAAATTCTGTTTCCATAGGACAAAAATTGTAATTTCAATAGTTTAATGGGAATGTGACAGAAGACTTTGGTACCTTTATGTCTCTCTGAAGAATCTATTCTGGCTAGTTTGCTGTTGCCAATGGTGCCTTGGAACTAACCCGAGCTTAGTCTTGTTTTGCTTAGCAGGGACCTGTACGCAACACTATAGTTCCTGATATTGAGTTCATATTTGGGGAGTTCAATACCATGAATGCTGTTAGGCCTAATACAAATCTTGACACTAAGGTTGAAACATTTGTAAATGGCACATGATACGGCTTAGAAGGCATTGGGACATATTCCTTTTATCGTCAAGATTTTCAGCGAAAAATACCAGTGCCAATACCCCATTTCATCATTAAGCCACCCGTGTGTACCATGCAAGACCTTAAGCACATTTCAAGGTATCCCCAGTTTCCCAGACTAATATCTTAAACTTTGGAGCCATGGTTAATGTGTCTACCTTACGAAGTTCGTCTTAGATAGTCATGATTGATAGCTTATACGAGGGTGATCCAAAAATAATGATAATGAAAATTAAATACGGTGATTATAGTTAAAAAAATTATTTGCTTTTCTACATAATTTCCTCACAAGTCACTACATTTAGTCCATCTTTTTTTCTAAGCCCAGGATTCTCTTAGAAAAAAAAATTCTTTGTCTTGACTATTCCCAAAACGCCTTAACAGCGCCCATAACTCCGCTATCGCCTTCGAATTTCTTGGTCGGATATGTTCCTTGAGTGAATAATTAGAAGAACTGTTTCAGGTAGCTCCTTCGGGGAAACGTTGCTTATAGACTCAGTTCAGACCCCAACCTAAACAAAAAAAAAACTTGATAAGAAAGAGCAAAAAAAAATACAAATAACAATTTTAAAAGTTGTTACAATGTAACAAAATGTCAACGACAGCGGAGACGGATAACTATAGTCACCGTTGGCAAATTCAGGGAGACGCGGAAAATGCCGCTCAGTTTAGCCCTATAAAAGGCCGAAGGGTTTGACTGACGGAGAATCATCAGTCAATCTTCACTCAACCTTCATAACCAAGTGTAAGAGAACTAATTTTTAAGCTGGCAGAGTGGGGCTTCGCGGCATAAACAAAGCAGTGGTGATCTTAAGGCGACATCACACGGCCAGGAAAATAAAAGAAAAATAATTTCTATTTGTTATAAGCACATTGCTTATAAGCCATGCGGGTAACGTAGTCTATAATAGTTGAATTTGTCACTCCGCGACTAAGGATTGGTAACAGAGAAATTAATATAATATTCCGATTTTGGTTTTAAACCGGAAGAATTCGGCCAAGCGTTATAGCTCCACGCGAGGGCCAAACCCAACAACAGTTAAAGCCCCGACTCGGGTTTTCACCCAAACGTGCTTGGCTTCACTCTACTCCCAACAATTCGCCATCAGTCAGAAACGAGACTGAGGTTCTTACCTAGAAGGAGCAGACTGGATACTGTCAACGCAACAGTGTCGATAAGACGACTACGGACAAGTGTTCCGAACGGATCATAGCTCAGACGAACAAAGCAGTGTTATCGCTGCGCCGACACAACTAGCCTGCCTGTGTCACTACAACCAATTTATGTGACGGACCTGGTCTCGGCGAGTATACCTCGGCTTTAGAAGCTCGTTACGGTTGTAAGACTTTGTTAAATTCTGTTTCCATTGGACAAATGTTGCGATTTTAATCGGAAAAGTCTAGTTTGACCTGGTTTTGCTTGGTTAGTTTCTGCAAAGTACCATGACGGCTGTTGATGCTTGAATGCTTTGAGTGTGGTTTGGCGGTCGGCAAAACCTTTATTGCTAGTCTTGAGACTTAGGTTGACGCTTGTGAAAAGGATATCTATTAGGTTCTATCACATGAAATATTGTGAAAAAATTAAAAGTCAATATTTCTTTTTTATAAAATTTTATTTAGTTAAAATATGAACCATTGACATTTACGAGTATAACCTTCTTCCACCTTAATTCAAGATCTATTATTCCTTTTTTATAGAAGGCTTGATTTTTTGACGCTAAAAAGTTTTCAAAGGCTTCTATAACCCCTGCTCGGTTTCAAAACACCTTTTACCGACAAAATGACGCCAGACTGGGGAAAGGATGCAGAAGAATTTCGAATCCCAACTGCTCGCTGCAGCTCTTGCACCGTTACGTGTGAGGTATGGGGTCTAGCATTTTTAAGCAACAGGATTGGATCATACCTATTGACCATTTATCATTCATCATTTCCTCTGGTTGAAGAAATGAAAAGTGGATTGGTCTTTCGATGCCTACCAGTTTGAATGTGTGCTTTGGGTTTTCTTTTGCATCCCTGCCAGATCTTTTACGGTTGTCATACAAAATCCATTTTTCATCACATGTGATTATACGGTGCGATCACGATGCATTTTGGTGCCTTAGATTCAGCGATGCACACTTTTCTAAATGACGTAGTTTTTAGGCCTCCTTCAATTCATGAACATAAATCCATTTATCGAGTTTTTTCACTTTTCCTATTTGAGATACATAGGTGTTGTGGATACTTCCATGTTGTGTGCAATGCCCCGCACCGTTTTTGTTGGGTCTGCATCCACCGTCCCTTGTAAAATGGCGTCGTCAAGTACCGGCTCCGGTTTCCCACGCGGTTCGGTTTCGAGGCTTAGATCTCCTGAACGGAACTTACCAAACCAATGCCGAATGTTGCGTTCGTTCACCGATATATTCTCAAATGAATCACTTATATTTGTGACTGCCAGAGACGCATTATGCTCCAGTTTGAACTCTTAAAGGAAAAGAGTACGAATTTGAACCGTCGACAGCATGATATAAAAATTCCTAAAAAAAATAACTGTACTTGCAACGAACGCTAAAATTCGCACACATCAAACACACATACCACTTTAACTTATAAAAAAAAATCACTGTGTTGTACAAATGAGGACTAAATGAAAAAAAATTCATATGGTACAACCTAATAGCTCGGCTAGGAAGATCCTGGGACACATTTTTTGTACCTTCAAAACTCCGAAGCAAAAATACCAGTCCCAGTTCCTGATTCGTTAAACAATCTGTGAACCATTTAGGGCCTTAGGAACTTTACAGGATATCTCCAGCCTTCTAGGCTAATATCTTCCGTCAATAATGTACTTTTTTAGTAGGCTACCTTACGAAGTTCGTGTAGGGTAAACATGCCTGTTGGTTTACATGTGAGATACCTTCCAAGGCAAGAAGTGTCAATCACATGGGTATTGCTGATTTTTTAACAAATTGAAGTGAAGTAAGTCTAATTAGCTCCTAATAAGTTGCCGTAAAGTGGAATTACATGGCTCCTGTCGAAACATGGAAGTCTTTGCAGACGCTATAATTGGCAAGCTAACAAGCCAGTTTTGGTCCCACGGTTTTACCCTATGTATAGCAATAGGATCATAGGGCCCTAATTGTCTTTGTTTTTTATATTGCATTTGAGTTCGACCCAAGTTAATATATGTATAAATATTCAACTTTACTTAAAAATCTTATGCATATTCCATTTACGGTAAATAAGCAAGGGTCTAGCTTTGGGTTTTAGGTAAATAGTACTAATGCAGGCTTATTTTGATTAACAGATGCGAATATGATATTTAGTCTCGGGCTATGTGGTAGATCTTCTTACTTTTTTAATATTTTCCTTTCTCCGATAATTTCTTGAACGAGTCTTCATCCGAACTAATTGCCTAGCCTTTTCACCGGGTGACGGATAGAGCTTCGACCATCGGGCAGCTCGCGATTCTATTGTCATACCTTCGATAGTTATGCCTGCTCCTTTGAAAACGCTTTGAGGTTCTTACGTTTGTAGCGACAAATGCTACGCTGTTCTTTGCGCACCTTCATGCTGTACTCAATGTCGATTTTTCTAACGATGCGACCATCATAGCTGATTTTAAGTGTTTCCCTTCACTGATCCGTCTCCACGCCTTGTGCTTTTCCTGTCCTTCACCCATAGTTCTCTCACCAACAGATGTGAAAAAAAATGTTACAGCAACCCAATGTTATTGGATGGTTAGAGGCATTGAACTATTAATAACAACACCTCCACACCTCGCCAGATATTACCTGGGGATTTTCGAAGTCGGCTAGTGGCTATGACAAGGTCCTAATGTTGGTTTGGTACATACTATTTATATGTCAGCTCCTCATTCGTTTCGGACATCAAAGAAACGGTTTCAAAGAGTCGGTTGAGGTTGCTTGCCTGTCATTGGGAAAAATGTTATTTATATCTTTTTAGGCTAGGCAAAAGTTTAGAACTAAACGAAGAGAAAGCCAAATATATGATCATCGATCGACCTGGATCGATTTAAATCTCGCCCTTAATAAAAGCTTTGAGAAAGTGGACATTCAGATATCTGGGGTTAATTGCTCATTAAAGCGCCATTACACTTTACACTTTATTATTGCATCACTTCTTATGCAATGACTACCATTCGTCGCGTGGTCTATGAAATCGGGTCCCATGCTTCAAATATTGTCAATCGACAGAAGTAACTTCAGTTTGCAAAAGATCATCAAAATTACGAAGAATTTTTCTGGATTTTTTCGGACGATACAAAGTTCTACAATACAATATAAATCAGAGTTCAATATTTCGAATATGGACGGTAAAACGCGGCGGTGGGAATAGGTGATGGTATAAGGGTGTACCGCAACTAGATTAGAAAAGGAACCAGTACGATTATCTAATCATTTAAAAAAGATATACAGAAGAGTGCCAGTTAGTTAGGTATGGAGGGATAACTTATTTACCAGCAGAGCAATGATCCAAAACACACCCCCCACGGAGTATAATTATAGAATATGAGTTCGCTTTTTAATTGCTTAAAAAAGCCGAAAATTGCAAAAGTGTTTTTGAGTTGATAAATCATCTTTTGCTATTAACTTTTTAAAGATTATTTCGTATCAACGTAGCCCACGGTTACGTTTTAAGTGATTCATATCAGAAATCAGTTCTGAGACAGTTTTTCGATATCTCGCTAACACAGCCAGTTAACGCAGACTTATCGGCGTAGACGAGTGATATGACGTATCCCCATTTAAAAAAGCACAAAGAAGTCAAATCGCACGATCTAGCCGACCAATTTCAATGGCTCACCAAAATAATTTCTAAATTCGACGCTGTGGCAAGCCGTTCGGCTGCAGTTCTTGCATGAGCTGAATATTGTAAGGTTTTAGATCAAGATCCTTGCGTAAAATCTTCCCCGTAGTCGAGTAATACAATCCCAATTGCTGCAAACGGAGACGAGGAACAAATCACGGTCTTTATTAACATTGCGGATACAAGAGCAATATATTCCTCTGTAGGCACTCTACGCATACTGATAGGCGACTTGATGTCCAATAGCATGAAATAAGTGCGCAAGTTGATCACTATGGCTTGACTTGCTTACTCAGTAGGTCATTTATGATGACTGTATAATGTTCGAAGTGCGCGATAAATAGTTTTCATAGAGCATGTATTTCGATAATAAAATAAATTATCAATAAGTCTATTTACTCGGACGATATCGAAGGCCCTGAGAATTAGTTATGTGTCTTCCAAGCCGAACTATACGCCATCCGAACTTGCATTAACCTATGCCTAGAGATCAATATACTCTCAAAGGGCTGGGCTCGTTCGAAGTACGAACTCAAAATCCGTCATGGAATGCCACGATGCCCTGCAAGACCTAGGCGAAATAAATAAGGTCAAACTCTTATGGGTTCCAGGTCACAAGGACATTAAAAGCAACCAAATCGTCGACCAACTCGCTAGGAAAGGTTCCGGCGAAAGGTACATAGGTGCCGGATCTTTCTGCGGAATCCCCAAGTCAAAGATTAATTTTCTCTTACATAAGTGGGAAAAATCGCAACACTTGCACTTTGCAACAGCTTTCAAGGACTCCGACAATCGAAGAGATTCATACGGTCCCTGAATAAACTCTCAAATATAATAGGGTCGATATCAGAAGACTGGTCGATTACCTTTCGAGACACTGTAGTCTGAGATTTCATCTTAACAAAATTAACCTCTTATCTTAACCGAGTGTCGACTCTGTCATCTTAGGAAGCGTATCCTCGTCAGAGAAATCATGACTCCTGAGGGGATCAGCTCAGCTCCTACGTGGGACATCCTCAGCTTTATTAAGAAAATAGAGGAACTACTCGTCTAATTGTCTAGCAGGCACAATAGACTTATTCTGGTGGCAGTGCTCTGCAATGCTATCTGTTGGCACTAGCCCCCAATTTAAAAAAAGTAATCTTTTCACGATTAAATGGCAGTATTATCTTAGTGTGTTTGATGTGTAACCTTCTAAAGATACCAGTAACTTGGGCTACTGTCATATAGGATTCGCAAACCTGAGTACTTAATGCCAGAAATACGCCTACGTACTAACCCACATTCTACACACTTCACCCACTCTCCCTGCGGGACTGGCATTAGTTATTAATTGGCTGGGCTGGTTAGCACTTTATGCTCGTCTTTCCATATTTAACGTTAATTGTTCCGAGGGTGCTATCGATTGGTTTTGTTGCTTTCCCCGATTTATTCCAGCCGCCGAAGTTCCTTCATAAATATCGCTGTGGGTCCATTGTTCCCTTGTTGGCTGATTCCATCTCTCCTGCCATGTTCTCATGCTTCGTTGTCTTTCTTCCAGCTTAATATCCTTGGCTGAAGCATTGACTTCCTGTAGCTCGATAGCCAAGATATCCGCTGGTAGCATTCCTTCGATAACACATAAAACATCATCTGATACCGTCCGAAAAACATAGCACACTCTCAGCGCCCATAGTCGGTTGACGGAATTAACTCTTCTTAGTTGGAATTTAATTTTCACTGGCTTTGCCTGGTCTCTTTTGTTGTTTATTGTCTAAGTCCTCCAATATTCATCTTTATTGTGAATAAGCAAGCTTCTTACAATTGCAATATCATCAGCAAAGTTTATTATTTTTGTCTCCTAGGGGATTAAAGCCTTAGATCACTATTGTACATAATATACCACAGAATAGGACATAGTACCGATCCTTGTGGTACTCCGCCAGATATGTGATACTGTCTAACCCCTTCGTCGGTATCGTAAAGCAGGTAATAGCTGAATATTATTTGAATGAAGAACCCAGGCACAATCATTTCTCTTAGTGAGTGTACAATATGTCCCCAGTTTGTAGGGTTGAACGCATTTTTGACACCCAGTGTTATTACAGCACCATATTTGCTTGCGCCCCCTCTCCATCTCCGGCCCTGAATAGCTTCTTTCAGAATTGTGGTTACCCTCTGAATAATATCGATTGTAGAACGCGCTTGTTTAAATCCATACTGCTCGTATTAGACACTTATTATACATTTCTGGGAATGGTTTCGTTTTTGTTTTTATGGCTAGCTTAATGGCCTTGTTTGGTATGCCATCCAACCCAGGTTATTTATTGTCATCGAACTGTCTGCATACTTCTAGGAGTTATGTTTCCCTGACGGTTGAAACTTCATGTATTTCTTGGGGTGCTTATATGCTAAATATGTGCTTTACTGTTCTTTGCGGTGGATATACTCTCGACACTATTTTTTGGATTAGCAAGTGATTAGTGTGAGGGTGCCCTAGTGATGCCTTTATATTTTGCAATGACTGTTTTGTAGGCGGTACCCCAAGGATTTTCATCTGCTTGCTCGCAAAGTCCTTTATGGCCGTCGCTTGTGCTTCACAGAATGGCTAATTTCAGGTGTTGCACCTGTAGATTCTGATGGGAGGGTAAACCTCTGGATCGCTGGATCAGTCTTCCCGCTGTATGCCACTTGGTGGTTAAGCGATTTCTTGACGTTTTCCGGACCATGAACGCAAGCCCTCCTTACTTGCCTAGTAATCTCAGCAATCATAACATTTGCTGTTCCTGACCTTAATGTAGACCCTCTACAGGAGAAGGTAAAAGAGTCTTCGCCCAGTGTTTCCATTCGTGGGGGTTTCTCGTTGTCTCTCCTTGGTCAGAAGGTCGTTATGGTTATACTGTTTACTTACTCTCCACTTGGCGCCTCTTGGGAACTGGTTGCAAAAGCGATGTTAACCATGGGACCTACATCGTTTCTGCTAAAGGTGTGCTCGGTTTCCGTATTGAACAGTATTACTTCTAGTGACGATATAGCTTCTAGTAGAGCCTTATCTCGCGTTGAACTCCCCAGCCATGATTATTGGGCTGTTAAAGTGCTGTTTGAAGATGCCTGGGATGGAGTGCAGGTATGCTCATACGTGAACTACCAAATATATATATTTTTTTTTATAGGGTTCGTGCATGTTCAAGAGTTACGCCCTTATGTTGTTTGACATAAAACCTTAACGGGGTGCAGATGGCTTCTATCGAAGATGTTTGTTCACTACTCTCCGGGGGTGGTTGTCCTAGATAGGATTCGAGAGATTCGACTGAATTTGTCGCGTTGGTTGTAGTTCACAGTAATTTTATTAACAAAAATATAACATTCAAAACCAAACAGCAAACAAATTATTGTGATTGAACATTTGGGGCAACATAGGGGCCCCTGGATGGTCTAAAATGGAAACTCAAGTGACTCAAAATTTGGAATATACAATGCTTTCACCAATGAAAGCTGTTATAAAATACTCTACCAGGCATTGACGAAACATGCTAACCATAAAGCTGAAACTATATTTTTTTTCGAACTCTTTACTTCCGTTTGTGATATTTTTTTTAAATTGTTTTGTCACGTCATCTTACGTTAGATCCAGCCTACTCCAACCTAATCGACCTACCGATTTTGTGGCAGGTTTTATGCTTAATTAAGGTGTCAAAGAGTATGCTTAGTCCATGATACATCGCATATTTCATCATGACACGTTTGATCCTTTCGTTTTCGTTGCCTACCTTGGGCTCCAAATTCCATTCCAATGCCTCCATTTAACTTGGGACAACCTCATTGGACTAAGTACTTTCTGATCATCAATATCTCGTTTAAGTATTGATCTCATCATCATTATGCAGTCCGTAGTCTTCAGATTAGTTAGCACTTGGTCTAGAAATGTGCCCAATTATTTAGATATCTATTCAGACAGTTATTCAGAAGTTTTAATGATATAGAACTTCAGTATTTAATATATATCTCGTTGGCCCCAAAGGTATGCCAACTGTTCCGAGGACTAACTGATGTGTATGAGATTATGGATCATATTTTTGTCATATAGACCCAGGGCACCTTTCTTGGTACCCCAAATATGGTAGAAAACCTACAACCGTTGGGCGCTTTCGGTTCAATATGTTTTGACAACAGTAGCTTATCGTCTGGGAATATTTCCCAATATTAATCATCCTTAACATAAACTCAGTGACGCACGTTATTTTCCTTTTTCTCGGTAAGAGGAAGATCTCGAAGGCATTTAAAGCATTGGAGACCTTGTCGTGAGTCCATGTCCACCAGACATGACACGTTATTCAAAGTTATATGATTTACTCATCAGCAAAGTCCTATCAAAATCATCACGTTTTACAGAATGAAAATGTGATAACGTCTTTTGACGTTCTAAAGATAAGACTTTAAGGACCTACAAAAAAAACCAGGCTATCAACCAAAAATTAAATAAAAAACAACACAATTTTTTATCACAGCCTCGTTGGAACTTCTAGACAGCAGCAAGGTTTTGGGATCGATGAGTCCTGCTTTGTTGAATTCAGTCATACAACTTTCCAGAGCCTCAAAACTACGACGAATTTGAATACCAAGCTCTTTGTAACACTATTCAATTACATGTATAGTGCATGTGCCTCATAAGGCCTAATCTGCATTATTTTAATTAGTTATGGCTTAGGCACTAAATAACGTTTATAAGGTTCTTGGACAAATTTATAGTCATCGCCTGAGTTCAGGTCTTAGCTTTGGTCGCGACATTCTACCAACCAAAAGATCCGTATGTGAGTGCTGTACAAATTATCATTAGGTATTATATTATGGTAGACTTTGGTCTACCTTTTTCTGAATGAGATAGTGTGGTGACGATATACCTATATGTATGTATGTATAGTTTTAGACTCGTTCATTTTATTTTATTACAAATATAAAGCTTCGTTAGAGCGACTCTGAACATCGGTCAAGGCATTCAAAACCTCTTCTTATGATGGTCACGTGCATCATCTACCTGCAGGTTAGGATAAATTGGTGCACAATGGACTTGATTAGTTAAACAGATTCATTTTTAATTTATACTTGAAAGCAATATCTTCCTCTCCACCATTTTTTGTTAGGCCAAAGTGCTTGAATGGAACGTAAATCCGAGTAAATAAACTTCAGTTTAAGATGAAACTTCTTAGAAGTGAACTTTTCGGATGTAATGTTGAAACCAAACTGTTGTATAAGCAATAGTAAGACTTAATCCAGTGAATTTTGAAAGCGACGCGTTTACATGTTAAATGTATCGACGTGAAAGCTCCTTAGCTACATGTTGCATATTTCACATGCTCCCATTTCTCTGGTTTGATGTTCTCATTAGTTTCCTGGAATTTGCGCAGATTTCTGTACAGATACATTAGCCATGGTCTACAGGTGGCACTTGAGTATTTACTGAGTTAGAGTGCTGCCATGTGGTCTTCTCTATGTACTCGAAAACGAGAGAATTGTGTCCAAATTCGTATCCAAACAGGACATCTCACTTCTCTCCGAACTCAGTGTTACCTGGGTCACTTGTTGGGGCAGACACGCACGTTGCACAACTCACCCTGAAAGGCAGTCCGATAAGTGTAAGCTTCACATGCTGAGCTTTTCCAAATAGTACTGTCGTTATCCTTGTGCTGAGTTGTGGCAGTGATTCAGTTGTAATCGTCGTCGGGTGAAGTTTAGACGTTCGTCCGCGACTTCCCGTAATCCCAAAGTCTTATATTGTTGTGACTGCTTCTAGCGCGTTCCTCGTTTCCGTGGGTTATATCACGAAGTGCTTATATTCATGTGTGTTTTCGAACTCATAGTACGAGTATCTCTGCCGTAGTTGGCATAAAATCGCAATCTAAAACACAAAAAAAAAATATAATCCAAAAGAGGCAATTAGATGGACTAACAGCAAAAAGTCCTTAGTGTGGAAAGGAAATCGAGTTCAGGATTCTGCGCGTGGGAGAGAGAAATAGTAACACAAACTCAAAACAAAAAAAAAAAGTTTAGCGAACAGGTACCGAGAAGCGAGGTCTCGTTGATAAAGTGCTAATGGGATGTGGTTGCGGTGGTAGACGAGGACGAGTACCCGTGCCACTACCACTGACAGTGCCAGTGATCCTTGAATAATTGTCTCTCGGTTTTGTGCGGCTTGTTGACGTGATTCATTTGTTTCGGATGACATACTTGTACGTTGTAGATCCATATGCAAGCGCTGCTCATCTTGGGTAAAGTAGTTGTCACTTATGCGCACTTACAGGTGCACTTGTTTGAAGGTATGTTTGTGTGCTTAAACATGTGGCACGGCGAGATGTGAGGGTTCGTTGTGATTGCTTATTTGTTTTTTTTTTTTTTTGTTTTTTTGTTTATTTAATGAGAGACTTTTTATTTCTGCTTTAAAGTCTACAATTTTGGCTAAGCAAAGATAAGTTATGCAAGTCTTCTTTAAAATAACGGATCACACGTCAACCTAAGTGTCCGTTATAGTTTTCAAACTATACTTTTTTCTATAAGATTTATTGATTCAATGTGACAAATCCTTTTTATATAGGACGTATTAGGCTATAGACTCTTCGACTTTATAAAGAGTCATCCAACAAGAGATGACATTTTAAATTTCCCGTCAGTGTTGATTTATTAATATACAAAAGCCACGGTGATGACTTTTGATAAATAAAAAATAGGAGGTTATTAGTTATAAACGATACCGTCTGATATACTGTGGAGGAATAGCGCAAAGTCACTACAAAACTGGTACAAAATTCAAGTTTCCTGAAATTGACTTTCTCTTCTATAGCGAATTAAGCCGATACATTTGAACGTCTTGAACAATTTGGGGATTTAGGATTCATGCTCGTCCGCCAAGGTTTTAAAATTATAATAATTAAAATTATCCCGCACTAGCTGAGACTTAATTAAAACTTGAATTAAGGTCTAGTTGATACTTGAATAGAAGCCAGCAGACCAGCACAACTATGTCCTTTCGCTGGTTGAAATTTAATGAAGAAGATCGTGATCTTTTACCTTAAATTATTCTGAATAATGATGCTCATTCCTATGTGGTTGGGTATGTTCGGTTCCGAAGAGCCAACGAAATAGTGGAACAAGTTCTCCGTTGAGAAGGAGCGATAGATAGTAGATTCTGTACTGGTGGTGTCGTTGGGCCATTTTTTTTTTCGTAAATGAATTCGGTGCCACCTTTTCAGTAAATAGATTGCGTTCACCAAACGTGGTTGAACTTAAACTGGCGGTATGGGCGTGAATGATATTTATTTTCAGTAAAACAGCATCACTTGCTACATACATAATTAGCTCTTTTGCGAGATAGATATCCTCGACTTGTAATTTTTTGAAATGGGGACTTAAAAATCGTCGAAGAGATTGTGATATTAAGCACCAGCAGACATTTTTCCTTGGGCCTAAGGGAACATATCAGTGATGTTATTCGCAACATACATCCGCATTCATCCGAAAAAGTGATTAAAAATTTAATTTAAAAGAAAGAAGATTTTGCAATATTTGTATACCATTAATAAAGTTTGTTATGCTCTACATAATAATGTTATCGTTTTCCGTACAAATACAATATTTCATTTTTCTTTTGACTTAAAATGACACCTCTTGTTGGATAGCCGAAAATATAGTAAACTCTCAGCTCACTTTATATATAATACCTACATTAGTGGTACACTCCGGGATGGACATTTCTTAGCTAACACAAACCTTTCTCCCTAGCACAATATAAACGGTCTGATTATTCCATTTCAGAATCTTAACAAAAATATTTTCATGTTTGGAGGATCCTAGAATCCATTGCTTTTAAAAAGACGCCTGTGTATGTATGTACGGACGTATGATTGTGAGCTTCTTTCGTCTCGCATATTCCGAGAACAAATAATGATATCGACTCCGGATCACATGATAAACACCAGATTAGGTTTTAAAAATATTGAAGTTGACAGTTTGTTTTTTTTCTAATGGAAAAATTCTTGAAGATATTTGTAATCTAGAGTGCCAAAAAAAACTCCTGAATTGCGTCCCAAGTAGTTGGGTGGGATCCGCCTACACGCTCATTTTTATTACTAGTAGCTAGAAAATAGAGAGTAATCTCATCATATTCAGTAAGGTCGCTGCCATTGGTTATTGTTGTTTTTCATCAATTTAAGGTATTGCCATTTCTGTTCATACCTGCCTTCTTATTATAAACTTAATGTCGTTCCCAGTTTTTAAAACACTTCTTCTTGTACACTCGAATCTTTGAATCAGATGGGACAGGCATAAGCCGAACACTTTGTTAGAGTAACATCATACTTGAAATTTACTTTGTTTTAAATAGCTTTATTTCGGAAAAAGATATTACATACTAGCTCTTAAAAATATTGTCCATCGCTAGCTATAAAATTTGTCCATCTGCCATCACATGAGTTCCGTTGAAAAATGTTCACATCTTTTGAGGCGATCCACCAGTTTGTGGTTTCTCAGAACGATCAAAGGTGCTCTATGCTAGGCCGAGTCATCGATCGGAACATATGGTAGTCCGAAGAGCCGAGAACTGGGGAATGCGACGGATAGAGTAGGATGTCCCATTTCAGTCAGCGCCATATGGCTAAGCGTTGTCACCTTTATTCGTATGGTGGCCATTTTCCATTCAATTTTTAGTTCAAATGCATTTTTTGTATTCACTAACGTGCTCCTGCAATAGTTTCACCCAGTTGTAACAATTCATAATATGCTGAAGCTAGTCCCACCATATACATAACATGAGCTTCATTTCATGGATGTTTGGCTTGGTCGTCGCTGTCGATTTATGGTTCTCTTTTTGATCATCAGTTGCGATAGGATGAAGAAAACCCTTCCTTTTTGCTGTTTCTGGAACTGCAGTTCGCCTAATTTTAGACCATTCCCAAAGCTTTCAAACCATGGAAAATGCCCTGCTGATTTGCAGACAATAAATCAAGTAGTGCCTTAAATTCTTCGTTTTCAATATTTTTCCCCGGTCCGGAGCGCTCTTGTCTTCCACGTAAATCATCACTTTTATAGCGTTGAAACCATTTGGTTCTTTCAATAACAGAATGTATGTACATTCGAAGTTGTAATGGTATCATGTGCCAAGTCCGCAGATTACGTGACTGAATGATAATAATTTTATTATCGAAATGAGTGTTCATTAATGAAAACGTTGAGCACGTTGCGCTCATTTTGCGGTAGACGTGGTGGCCTTTCACAGTAGACTCTTCAACGTTTGGTGGCCAAATTTGAGACGATCTGTTCGGTAATCAGCTAACATTCGTACGTCAACGCAAGATCGGCAGAGAACATCGCCGCGGTCCGTCAAAGTTTACAGCAGAACCCGATGCAATCGATTCCTCGCCATACCAAAGAACTCAGCCTTTCGTAGACTTCAACTCGAATTTTGCATCGGGACTTAAGCCTACACCCGAGGACCCCAATTTTGGAAGAAAAATCGTCTTTGGCGACGAGGCGCATTTATGGATGAATAGCTGAGGGACGCCACCAACCCATACGAAGCTCACCAGGTGACAATACAGCCTCAAAAAGTTAACGCTTGGTGTGGATTTTGGGTCGGCGGCGTTATTACTTTTTCGAAAACGACGTTGGTGAGGCTACGGAACGACGATAGCCAATTTCTTATGGCCCAAATTGAATCATATGGACCTAGACGACATGTGTATCCAGCAGGACGGCGCTACATGCCGCACCGCGGACGCCACGATTAACATTCTGCATGAATGATTTGAGGGTAAGGTTATCTCTCGCAGAGGTGACGTGAATTAGCCACCAAGGTCATGCGATTTGACCCCGCTAGACTTTTTCTTGTGGGGTTTTCTGAAGTCGCAGGTCTATTCGAAAAAACCACAGTCGAGCGATGAACTTAACAGATCCACTGGTGATTTGATAGCATATCTCACTGAAAAGTTGAATCGCTCGCAAATTAGTTGCACTGGATATTTCAAAAGCATTTGACATGAAGCTCTTTTGTCGAAAATACATGCTTCGGGATCGATGAGTCTCTTCTTCAATGGATTAGAAACTACATTTCAAATCATTCAAATCAAGTTGTTTCGGACAGACACAAGTCTGACATCCATTTCTTAAATGCTGGTGTTCCCCGTCTTGTCTCCGACACTTTTTTTCTTTTTATAAATTATCTCTTCTCTGTCACTTCTAATCCAATACACTCTTTCGCCGACGACAGTACCCTTCGCTTCTTATATTTTCGATCACTACCTTACGACCCTTCTCTTCGGCTGTAAACAATGAGCGGCAGCGTATGTTAAGCTAAATTTTGATATTAACAGCATCATTGCTGTAAAGTGGAATTTAATGCCTCCAAACTGCTGCCTCCTGTCGTTAAAGCGTGTCACTAAACCGCAGCCATTATCCATATATGGCACTTGTATCTCAGAAACCGAAAAGCTTTCCATACTGGTGCTTTTTATCCTACTAGGAATAAAATTTGCCATGCCAATTCGGATAACATCGGCTATGTGTTGTGTGTCACTAACAATCCTAATTGGAGCGACCACATATTCACCGTCGCCAAGAATGCTACGAAATGCCTAGACTTCTTACAGCATTAACAAAGCATTAGATTCGCTGGATCATCGCAGGAATGTTTCCTTCCTTTCCCTGTTTTATCGTTACTTACACAAAAAATGCTCTGATTAAATAGCCAGTTGCATTCCGCCCCTTCAACATTTCTCCCGCAATACACGTCTCTCTAGGAATGCTCACCAATATGGTCTGAAGCCCACTCTCGGACGTACTGTCAAATCGAACTTAATCGAACGGCATCCTTCTTCTTTCCTTTTACCTTCTACCGTCTAAGTCGTCGACATTATAAGGAATTTTTGAGTGCGCGCATAATATAAAAAAAAAAGAAAAAGATGAACATAACATTTGTAGGCTATCGCTCAAATTCAGTGATAACTAGAGTCATTGAAAATTGGACCACTCGGATCAATGCCACCGTTAGAAGCCGAGATGGCCGTTTGAACGATGTTATATTCTGTACATAATGACCCTTCAATTATTTGGTTAATACCTCGCACACAGTCTGTTTTATTTTGAACTCTTATTTGCCACCTGCCTTGTATGCTGTTGCAGAGCTTTGTTCGAATGTAAATCATTTGCACACGGCATCAAAGCCCTTTGTTAAACGCCTGCACAAAAAAACACTTGCATTCACCCTGACGCCACGGTACAAAAATCTAAGCCGCAAACTTCCATCAATGATGAATGGTTGCACTTAACTTCTGGTGGCCAAACGAAGGTTCACAATTCGTATCAACTTTCTCTTAAATAAACACGATCGTTTTGTTTACAAACGATTCGTTCAAACGGGAGTTTATTCACATAAGGGAACCTGATATTCGGCAAGTTGGCATTCGTACAAGCGCAACAGCATTTTTCTTTATCTGACCACAATTTATTGAGCATTGCTAAGACTTTGTCCTTTTTGGACCTTGTAGGGCTCTAGTTTAATCTTGCCTGGCATGCGTGAAGGATTAAAGCAAGAAGACGCCTTGACACTACTACTTAGACTCAAGAGAGATCTCATTAGAAAATGATAACGAAATAACCCTTAATTGAATCACACCCGCTCTAGCCTGCACTGACAAGCAAAGAGTTAAAAGAAACACAGGAAGTCTAATAATGGCAGGAAAAGAAGTCATTCTTGCAGTAAAGAAGTAAGGAACGGCTTAGATCGATTCAAACCTTACGCCTGATTGTACTCAATAAATACTTTAAGAAAGTGAACGAGTCTGAATACACTGGAGCTACATTGGCAGCATCAGAGATGATCAAAAAATGCTGACGAAGATATAACACTCGCAGTATAAGATCACTTCAAAATTCATACTCTGTGTGTGCATTTCCGATATAACACTTTTATGACATGGAAACAAAAATTAGTTACTGTGAACTACAACCAACGCGACAAATTCAATCGAATCTTTCGAATCCTATCTAGGTCAACCACCCGTGGAGAGTAGTGAATGAACATCTTCGACACAAACCATCTGCACCCCGTCCAGGTTGTGTGACGAGCACCGTAGGAGCATAATTATTGAGTTTGCACGAACCCTAAAGAAATCGAAATAATCGAAATAAATAAAAAAACTACATATAGACAATGCAATCAATAACTCCAAAAATTCTATTCAGCCCCAAGCATTATCCGAGTAATCGAATCGCGAAGAGTAAGATGGGCAGAATAAGTAGAACGATTGAACAGTGGACGAACAGTCTAATGAATAATGAGTGGAAAACCAGTACGAAATAGACCGCACCGTAGAAAGGAGAACAATATAAGGATGAATCTAGAAGAGATGGGACAGAACATTTAAACATGGAGTGAACACACTCACACCTTCCAGAAGGCCCTGAACTTCCGCGTCAAAAATGGCCGGCAATAGTAATAATAATAATAGAGATCGTTCTTTTTGGCGTCTTTAGCTATTTCTCTGCTATTTCTGACGCTGATGCACTATTGTTGAAACTTGCTATGATTCAAGAGACGAAGGAATTATTGATATTGAGATACTGACAGGCTCTAACGATAGCCACTTTTGACTTTGCATTTAAATATTGCACTTCCATTGCAGACAAAAAATCGACAAAACTAAGATTCATATGTTTCATCATGCCTGTAAACATAAACTGCCAACTGCCTAGGAAGTTACAGCTTTCAGAAGTTAGTGGCAGTTTAATTCTGCCAGACGTTATTTACAAGTTCTTGAAAGTTGGCTACTTTTTGCCTAGGTTTACCTCAAGCGACGAATCTACAACCGAATATGTACATAACTGTGCAAATGTGATCTATTTGTCTTGTATCAGTAAAACCTCGTTCAAATTTTCTATTCGACTTTTAACTGTCTCATCCATTTGCGTTGAAAAAGTGCGATGGAAGTCCAAAATGAATTCGTCTATATCAAAGGTGGCTATTCTTTTTATAACCATTAAACAACTGTCCAAAAATCAAAAGATCTAAAAACGTTTTATTAACATCTGATAACGTCCAAATGGGCAGTTAGACAATAACTCTCTATGTAACTCTAAGGAGCTATGAAGCCGGGAAAGTGAACCTTGTCGGAGTCCAACGCGCGCTATAATATGTGTCATTTTCATATACAATGCAAAATAATATACATATTGCTTATGGTATTGAAATGAATTCCTCAAGCCTTGATGTTTTTCATGCCTACTGATATTAAAATTGAAAGACTTTATAGCCACCGGACGACATCGTTATTTAAAAGCGTAAACGTGACTTTCTGCTATCTTAAGTCTAAGTCACCCAGAAACATATCTAAAAGAGGAAGAGGGAGAAAACAGAATACTTCATGCAACACCAAGTTTTGCTGACTTATTAACAGTATACGAATAAACGTATGTATTTGATGGCCAATAGCGTTTGGAATAGATACGATATATCGGTAGAACAGATGACCATAAAGACGGCCAAAAAATACCTTTGCTACGATACACGTTTGGCATCCCATAATCATTCACTCCACATACGCATTGGATGAATGCTTCTCGACACCATAACTTCTCTTTCGTATTTTAACGTCTTATGATTTCCATATCGAAAACAAACAATTCAAATTCCTTCCACGTATCCATGCGAACCACCTGTTCCATATGCTCAAAATGTGCTTACTCATAACTAGACCGATACGAGTATATTTCAAGCATTTCTAACCATTTGTTCTTTATTTCTTTACAGTTTATCGATAGCTGAGTAACTAAGTTCTGTTTGAAAACCATTCAATAAGCAATAAGATGAATGACGAGGATATTCATGAAATTAAAACGTCGTGGGTGAAGCCAATGCAGGATCCCAGCGGCGCCGGGCAAGCAATCTTAATTGAATATTTTACACAATTTCCGTCCGCGCAGAGGTTCTTCAACTCATTCAAGGACGTTCCAGTGCCAGAGCTTAAAGTAAGTTTAAATCTAAAAATTTTTCATATACTCGTATGAACTAGATATTAGTGATATTTTTAACTCGAAGTAACATTAGGGAAATCAAATCGTGTTGCTAGCACCTATTGTCCCATATTTAAAATACAGTACTGGCTAAAACTAATGCAACTCAGCCTCTTAGCAATGATTAATTAATTTATTCCGCATTCCTAGGGTGGAGTGCTACAATTTCCTCTTTTTAATGTTTATATAGGGTTTTCCAAAAAGGACTTGATAACTTTTTTTTTAAATAAAACGCAAACCGTTTGAGATATTTCAAAAACTTTATTATCGGCTTGAAGTACAATCAAAACATTTATGAATGGAACTCGACTTCGTTCATATGGCCAGCGCCAGCACGTTTGCAGTGGTCGATTCGTTGGTCATTTCCGCCGAAACGGCCGCTATTTCGCGTTCAATATTGGCTCTGAGCTCTTCCAACGTCGTCGGCTTGTTGGCATAAACCAATGACTTAACGAAGCCCAAAAGAAAATAGTCTAGAGGCGTTAAATCGCACGAACGAGGCGGCCCATCGACTGGCCCATTTCTTGTTATCTCAAGAAATCATCAAACTTACTCTTCAATAAATCGATTGTAACGTGTGCTGTGTGGCTTGTGGCACCATCCTGTTGAAACCACATGTCGTCCAAGTCTATATCTTCCAATTCGGGCCAAAAATAATTGGTAATCATGGCGCGATAACGCTGGCCATTCACAGTAACGTGACGATCGTTATCGTCGACGAAAAAATATGACCCAATAACGCCGCCGGCATGCAAACCGCACCAAACAGCTATTTTTTTGTGGATGAAGTGGTGATTCATGAAGCACATGTGGATTTTCACCCGACCAATCTTCTTTTTCTTTTCCTTTTTTTCCGGCGTCGTTATGGTCAGAAGTGTAGGACCATAACCTTCCCACTTAACTGCATTCCTACTGGCCCGCTTGTGGGGTCCGCCGGTTTGACCTCAGAAAGTAGCGGCAGGCTTCCCGATTTGGGATTACTTCATCGCTGAGGCCAATCAAATTCTGGTGTTTTTGCATTTGTTAGCACCAATTGTTTTGCGGCCTGCCTTTTTTGCGTGTTGAAATTGGAACGTTGATTGATAACGCCTTTTGGACGGGGTTCAAAGGATCTCTCCTTTGAACATGACTATACCAACTGAGTCGGTCGCGCTCTATCTTTCTTGTGATGGTTTCTTTTACGTGGAGACTTCCTCGGATCTTTGAACTTCTAATTCTGTCACGCCTTGTTACTCCCGCTGTCATGCGAAGCATCTTCATCTCAGCTGCCGTTAATTTGCTCTCATACTTTTTGTGCATTGTCCAGCGTTGTGAACCGTATGTGAGCGCCGGACGTACTACTGAAGTGTACAGCCTTCCTTTCAGCTTAGGGGGCATTTTTCGATCACAGAAGATGACGGAGTTTTCCCGCCACTTCATCCACCCTACGCTTACGCGATGGTTGATGTCGTCATCACAAGTTGCTTCTTTATTAATCATAGATCCCAGATATTTAAACTTTTCACACTTGGGAAGCACTCTTCCATTCAAGTAAATGTCTGGAATAGGCTGATGAGGGTCAGAGAACGGGCAGCACAGGTACTCTGTCTTCTTTGAACTAATACGATACCCGTGTCCCTCAAAAATGTCCACCCACACATCAAGTGCTCGTTGTAGGGACGCCTGATCATCACTTATAATGGCGCCATTGTCAGCAAAGAATAGCTGGTGCACATTGGGGTCCGTCACTTTTCCTTCAAGCAAGCAATCAAGGACTGCTATAAAGAGCAGTGGGCTGAGGACGCTCCCTTGGTGTACACCGACTTTGATTGCGAACTCTTCGGTGACTCTTGCGGTGCATCTTACTCTTGTCGTTGCTCTCTTGTACATGTCCGTGATCACTCGCACGTAGGTTTCTGGAACTCCTTTTTGTCTTTTATGGGTAGCGATAAAAGATCTCTTGGTTGCCGGTCAAAGGCCTTCTCGAAATCAACCAACACCATATGCAAGTCCTTTGACGAATCACGATGCTTTTCCATCATGACTCTTATACTTTGGATTGCATCTGTTGTTGATTTACCCGAGACAAACCTGCACTGGTCATCAGAGGGTATCCCGTCCGGCCCAACAGCTTTTCTTTTCTTGGAGTTTTTAACCGCGTACCGAACTTCTTCGACTGTGATGTCGGATATTTCGGCATGATTCGGGGCGGCTCTTGGAAAGTACATTCGGGGAAACTGTCCGTTCAGAAGTTCCTCGCAATGCTGTCGCCATCTGTGGAGAATTTTTTCGTCTTCCACAAGGAGTTGGCCTTCAGCATTGTTAATAAACTTTGGGAAACGAATCTCCTGAGCATTTCTTCTTGTCTGGGCGGCTATCTTAAAGATATTTGCTCCTTTGTTCAAATTGCTTTGTCGAAGCTCCTGGGTAGCCTGGTTCCGGATTTTCGGATTTTCACCCGACCAATAACGCATATTTTGCTTATTGACGAACCCATCGAGCCAAAAATGAGCTTCGTCACTGAAGATGATTTTGCGATGAAATTCATCATCTTGGCGCATCTTCTCCAGAGCCCAATCGGAGAACGTACGTCGCTTCAAATGATCCATCGGCTTCAATTCTTGAGTCAGCTTGATCTTGTATGGGTGTAAACCAAAATCCTTACGCACAATATGCCATAATGTGGTCTGAGCGATGCCCAATTCTTGAGAACGCCGTGGTATTGACTGATTTGGATCGTTTGCTACGGACGCCTGAACGGCAGCGATATTTTCGACACTTCGACCAACCCGTTGTCTCACTGACACGGCAACATCACACAACGAATATGTAGACTCAAATTTTTGCGCTAAGCTTGTTATTGCCTGTCTACTAGGGCGAGAATTACGACCGAAAATTGGAGTCAACGCTCTTAAAGTTGCGGTCATCGACTTCGAATTTTGGTAGAAAATTTTTATAATTTGCAGACGTTGCTCGTTCATGTACTTTACCACGATGAAAATGTTGAGTTTACTGAATAAATTGACAATGACAGTTCGATGATTACTGAAAGGGTGCGTTTACAAATTAAATTCAAAGCTGTCAAGTCCCCATTGGAAAACCTTTTATACGATGTTTATAATCGGCCTTTGTTCCAACTGTTTGATGAATCGGACCAAATTCGTGTCCTGAGATAGACTGGAAACCATAGCACTTCTTGACTCATTGTACCTTATACGTACTCTTTTCCGTTGAGAATTCCAATGATTATTGTACCACTTCAAGTGTGTTCAATAACCAAGTGTTTTAATTTTCGGATGAGATAAAGGGATCCAATTTATTATCAGATGTACAAATGGAGATCCTCTCTTTTCCGACAGATGGCGCTTGTGGTACACGCTATCAGATAAGAAACGTTACATGGTAAGCTTGGGCATGGGAATGGTCCAAAAACGAGCAAAATATTGCACCAGTGGCAAGAAAGTAAGGGTTTTCTGCATCGTATTAGTGATTGGCGATAAATCAAAATCGACGGCCAAGCCAGAAATCCATGGATCGATTTAATTCGACCAATTCGGTGTGGTATTATTGTATTTTCCCACTTCCTAAAAGCATATAGATTTAAATTTGGAACTACTATAAAAGAAATTGAAGCCTGTATACTTTTTAGGGAAGTCTTTCTGCCGAGTAGACGACGATTTCATTGTCATTGATGCCTCTGAATTGATGTCCTGAAGAAACTCGTGGTAGTCTTTGATAGACTTTGATTTCATTTAATTTTCGTGGGGGAAAACACCCCCATTTATTGAGCTTAATTCAAGCTAAGATTGATCTTACTTAATCTCACTTAGAAGCTAAGAAGAACGGGGGATGGACCAAGAATAAAGAAAACGGATTTTTAAGCAAGGAGTGCTGAGATTAAAATCGAAGTAAGGATTACGAATTAACACTTCCCAGCATACGAGAAAGGGGTTCATTCTAGCCGCAGGCAGTACGGGGTTTGGGTAGATAGAAGAGACAGGGATTTTGTACATTGCGAGGGCTAGTGTTGATAGAGACAGAGTTGTAGAGGGTTGCGTAGTCAATGGTGCCTGAAAGCAGAAATGTCAGATATAGTTCCTCTTTCCTCCAACGTGTTCATGGTGATCAGCTTAAGACGGACTTCATAGGGTGGTAAGAACAAAGGATTGTTCCAGGGGAGACCTCGTAACATGGGAACCGGCGTTGGATGCTCTCGATTCAAGAAATGTGGATTTGTAGCTAAAGGTACCACACTTGAGAGGCGTATTCAAGAAATGGCCAGACAAAGGTTATGTAGAGAGACCAGGTAACGTAGGGGTTGGAGAATTCTTTAGACCATCGCTTCACGAAACCGTGTGCTGAATTAGCTTTTAGGATTATCTCGTCGATATGTGCACGAAAATTTAGCTCCCTGTCGCATAATATACCATGATTTCGGATAACCTGAACGGTGGATTTGGGCAGATTATTATTGAGGAAGTAGAGATGAGAAGGAGGTTTAATTTATTTACGTGAAAAAAAATGATTGATTGGAAATATTAAGCTCCAACCACTTTTTGGAACATCAGGTGAAAAACCTATTAAGATCTGATTGAATAAGAGAAGAGTCAGGACTGGAGGAAATGGTCTTGAAGAACTTGGTTTCATCGGCAAACAGTGATGTATGAATGTTTAATCATCACTTCACAAAAAGAAGTGGAGCTAAGTGGCTGCCTTGGGGGACGCCGGAGGAAGCTAAAAAATGATTAGAAAATGTAGATCTGAAACCAACACTGTAAAAGCAATTTTCCAAGTATGAATATATCCACTCCAAAGAAATGGGATCGAAGCCAAGGGAAGGCAATTTGAAGAATATTAATCTGTGGGAGATTCTATCAAAAACTTTGTTGAAATCGGTTAAAATAACGTCGACTGCCTTGCCATTCACTAAGGCCGAGAGGGTAAAGGACACAAATTCAACAAGATTTGTGGTTGTAGATTGGCATTTGAGGAAACCGTGTTCTCTAGGGGAAATTAAAGACTTGCAGTGAAAACTTAACATATTCTCTAAGAGTTTGGGTATACTGACAGTTTGGCAATAGGACGATGATTTTTAATATCATTCATCGGACTTTTCTTGTGTATAGGGGTTATAAAAGAGGTGATTGCATGCTATGTGAGCTCAGCGCTATAAGTTCTGCTTGGCTGTCAATAAAAATACTCCTAGACTATGTGAATGGCTTATAGGTTGGCTTGGTGGATATCGGGACGTGTTTCTAATGTCTTGGCACCTTTCGGTAATTATCAAGAATCCCAGTGCCTACAGCTGATTCCATCTTCGAATTATCTGTATATCATCCGCTGCATTTGAACCTGAAATAACTTGGATTTTGGTGTCTTTAGATCATTTAAGATCAAAATTAATAAATTCCAGAAATTAATTTTGTTATTCTTCGCAGACTGGAGCTTTCGAGTCTTGTAATTAAGTTTCCACTGCTTTTTATTTCTTCCATTAAGAAGTCTTAATTGAAAGAAAAAATAAATCCAAAAGCCTTGCTAGGAAAAATACATTGTCCTACAAAAGGTAAAGAGACCTCGTTTCACGAAACATTGGATGAAATATTCTACATGGTTCGATGTGAAACTCGTGCTTGGAGATTTCAATGCGAGAATGAAAATGAAGCGATATACTCATACGCACCAATAATAAGAGAAAAAAACTCCATGCCTCGTCTACGACTAAGGTCATAGGACAATAAGTTTGATCGTGTGAACAACCCAACTCATTTTCTGATAGAAGACTCCATATTAACGAACTTGATGTCAAAACATTCAGAGGTACACTGAAAGCATAATTTTCAAAAACAAGAAGGAATTATAAAATATGCAAGATAGTGGGGTATGTAAAAGAGAAGTTACATGGGCTCGTTATAACAGGTGGAACAGCTTGACGAGTGGCCAGATTTTCATTATGCGACAACCTTTAGAAAAGAAATGGGAATTCCACTCAAGGTGATATTTCCACACGCTAGTATAATAATTAGACAAAATTAGCTACAATTCCGTAATTTTTCCTTTGAACTATTCAGCTCATTAGAGAAACATAAAATTTTAATATGTTATTTTTGAAGTTTTTGGTTTTTAATTGTAAACAAATTCGAGGAATATGGCAGTAGTGTATACAATTTTTACTTAAATTAATTAATTAGTACTTGCCATTTACTTTTTAAATATTCTTTTGTGTACATTTTTGTCATGACTAAGTGCCGATCTTGCTCCAATTTTTCTGAGGATTACCCACCAAAAATTCCACACTGTGGCAACTCGTACAGCTTCAGTTGTTGCACGAGCTATAGTTTGTAAGACCAAGCTCCCTGCGTAAGATCTTCCGCGTTAGTGTTGGGTAGGACAAGCATTTTTATTGAGTTTGTATGAGGTACTCATTTGGGGGAGTGAAGTGGTACATTGTCCCACCTCATATGAGGTAAAGGATGTTTCTTATAGAGGTATAGAACTTTGAAATGGAATAAAACAAAGATGATTTTTTTAAATTGACATGAAATTGACTTTATTCGAAAGATAATCTTCTACCATTATAATTTAAATATAATTTCTGGCATATGACTGCCCAAAACAAGATTGCCGTTGATCCCAATTTGATCTTATTGTTGAGAAACCAAACAGCAAAAAAAAAAAACCAACTTGATCATCCTTATAAGACTCTTAAGTCACTGTCTTTTGATTGTGTTACTAATAATCTCCTGAATGTAAATGTATCATCATTTATTAATTCTATTTTGGTCTCCCAAGTGGTATCTTTCCTGATTAGCCTAAAACTGCTGTAGTTTGTGGTAGTATTAAGAATCTGAAATGGCTAGCTCTCCAAAGTCTTCGATACAGTAGATCTAAATAAATTGTATAGGACAGATCTCAGAAGCTCTACTTCTTATTAGTGAAACCATAATCAGAGAATAAGAGCTAAATCTTGTTTAGCTTTCGTATGTTTTACGAATATAGGTGTCCCCCAAGTTTCCAGTCTCGGTCCGATATTATTCCCAGTCTATGTAAGCTCTTTATTTTTACAACCCTCAAAGGAAAGACATTCGCCATATCATACTCTAGTATTTTGCTCTCTAATTTGTATGCAGACATGAACTTTGATTTGGAGGTTCTTTGCAGATAGTTTGCATTCCCCTAGCTATGTCAGATTTCATTTACATAGTGTTGTACCTGCTGCCTATGATGTTTATGTCGGAACCACAAGCTTAGCTCGAAAGGTTATACTACATAATTGAAAAAATCTAATTGCTACCTAAGGAAGTTTGTGAGGTTAACCATGAGACCTGGTAATCTAGGTGACTAATACCTTCTCAGCGGAATATGATTTATCTTAATGGACGGCTCGAAATCCGGACAAAGCTCTGGCGCTGATTGCAGAGATCTTTTCGTAGCACGACACATTTTAACGGCAATTATAAATGTGTGTGTAGTCTGTAGGCTGCGGTCAAAATTGTACTTAAGCATACTACGACTTCTATGACAGTTGAACAGGGAGGTCAATTCTGTAAGTTTGGAATTGAATCTTGAACCTGAATGGACCTCTCAGGATCTGAACATATGCCTAAATCCTTGCTTGGCTCACACAATGGTTTATAGTGTAACTGTCCTGCTGTAGACTGACGACTGCAGACCACCTATAGATAGACAAAACGGCAACGGCCGTTAACGCAAACGGCCTTAAATACCATTACATTAAGTACTTCGATACGCCTGACATCTATGAGACGAGCACCTGTGAGTCATTTCCTCTTTGATTGTCCCATCTTTGTTGATGGTATTCGTGGTGTGTGCCGTATATTACTGAAGCCTCTCCTCCCTTTTCCTGTCTGGCGATTAAAAAATGAATCCGGCGATTTCGGGGCTTAGTAGTGAGGGCCTTAAACATTGTTTTTCAATTTATGACAGTGATCAAAAGGCATTGTGCAAATGTTAGTACCTGCCTCATCTGTAACATGTGGGGGTAGTACCTTTAGACCTAGTTGCTATATGGTATACAAAATATGGACTCAACCAAATCTGGACGGAAACTTAGTACTTGTTGGGATTACTAGGCACTGATCTTGGTGCTTCATTCATAGGCTCTTGGTTTCAGTATTTAATACTCGAGTCCAGAGACCAATGCGCTACCCTAAAATAAGATAATAGGCAATGTCTTAGTTTCAATTTCGTTGATTGCCTTTGTATTTTTTTTGTTTTGATTCTGCTCTTTAAAATATTTTTAAAATATTTTCAAATTCTAGAACAACGCTAAATTTAGAGCGCACGCCGGAAACATCATTAAACTTTTCGACGACTCCATCAATGCCCTCGGAACTGACTACGAGGATTCGTTAATAAAAGATTTGTGGACGAAAGCCGCAGTGTCTCACCACAGGCGCAAAATCTCCAAGAAAAACTTTATGGTAAAATGTCTTAATCTACTATAAAAACCACAAAATAAAAAATAAATTTTCCCTTTTTAATTGCAGGAGCTGAAAGGTGTTATTATAAAAGTCCTCGTGGCAGCGTGCGATCTTAATGAACGACAACGCGGGTCTTGGACAAAATTATTGGATCACGTTTACGCTATAGTGTTCGAAACTTACGAAGAACTAGATAAAGGCGTTCAATGAGCTCCCTCGAACCAACCCAACCCCTCTTAGGAACGATTTCGTTTATCACTTCCGTAGAGGACAGAATAATAAAATAACAAAAGAAAAAAGCATTTAAATACCGCACGAATCCTAACGTCCTTAAGACGCATCTATATAAAATAAATTTGACCATGAAATGTTGCACATGTGTACAGTAGCAGAGTTAAATATATGTACATTTTCAATCTTTTACTTCCTGCTTTTATCTCCATCAAATCCTGTTTAAGTCCTCATTCCGTGTATTGTAGACACCCACTTAAGCCAGTAAAAAAGAATCAAAAATCGGATGTGTTGCTTCTATACGAGTACAATACCACCTTGTTGAATTGTATAATAGAATGTTACTTAGCTGATGAAAAGGACTCATAGTAAAGGCAAAGATAATGGGGAGCTTTTGTTTGGCTTTATGGCAATCCCCTTCGGGGTTTTATGACTTGATGGCACCTTAAGTGTTTAATCTTCGAGTATACTCCCCTGTGTCGGGAAGATGTTATCCTTGGATAATGTAAGATACATGTGTATGCATGCATGTTTGAGGGTAAGGATAAAGAGATGGTAAGTGCTATGGGGGGAGGAGAATGGGTTGAAGATTATAGAGGCTCAAGTGATACTTACGTGATACCGCCCACTCTAGGTTGTTGCTTCGCTGCTTGCATTTCTTGAACTTCGTTTGAAATAAGTTTCATAACATCATAAGTTATCTTCTTTAGGAGCTTAAGGGTAATTTCCTTTCGAAACTTTATGTCTTAACTTTTAAATTGAATAAGGGCAGACGTGTGCGAGATATGACTGACAGAAACCCGTAGTGCGGATTACTCGTAAAGTACATTCAACACCTTTTAATAATACCATCCATGTAGCGTTCACAGCTTCGTTTACAAGGCACAATCCAAGAGGTCCTATTTTGTATGACTGCTGCAAAAATCGGCTAGATTTCATTAGTGGCTTGACTGATATTGTTCTCCATGTTACCCGATTATTGTTGGCCTATTGACATAAATTAACGATTTAACGTAGCCCCAGAGAAAAAAGCCTAAGAGCTTTAAATTATATGATTTTGGCGACCATTCTGGTTTGTTTGCAACAACTCCAATATAAAGCCCGGATAGCCCGTCGCTGTTTTTTTTTTTAAACACATGTCATTCAGGTTTATTTCAATCAAATGAGACCACAAGAAGTCAGTCACCACATCTCTACACCGTTCGCCATCGGCAGCCACCGTCCACCCCCATTCTCGTTTTGAAAGATATGTGGCCCAATAGCACCGCCTATCCACACCAAACAATGAGTATATCCGAATTAAGTTCGCAAAGTAGAAGTCATAGAAGTCATAGAACGACGCCTTCTCATAGAATTCTGTACAATATCGAAGAACTTTTTGGGCAGAGCCTTGCGGTTGAGCGATTGGTTCTTGAGGTTGAGGACAGAGTAAATCTTCTGTAATTTTACCTTTGAAGTCCGTGATGCTCACGCTTGTTTGATTTATCATATTATAGAGGGCTACTCTGTAATACCCGTTGATGTTCCTGCAGAGATAGGCAGATCGTCATTTCTGTAGAGAGATCGATATACACATTACAGCGGTTGTAGTCAGTGATGATCTCGAGCTTTTGAATAGTGAAATATCTTTGCTGAACCGTGACCTTGCTCCAGCAGCGGTGCAGACAATTAAGGCACTACACTTTCAGCAGTCGATGTATTTCTTTCGACGTACTTGCGTCTATTGTCTATCTACGGTTTCTAGGTATGTAAAAGCCATGAAATGTTATTACCAGAATTTCAAAAAGTCCTGACATTTTATAAAGCTTATCGTTTGAGTCTCGTCTCATAACAGCTTCGAATCGTTTTTTAGACATCACTTAAGACACTTCATTTTTGTAGAGAAAGTTTTTGGACCAGTATTAATCCACGTGAGGAAACCAAAAAAAAATCTACATTAATGAAGCCTGTCATCTCAGAGGGTATAAAGTTTTTCGCCGTGATAGGGTAGGGCGCATTGGTGGAGGAGTTGCTATTTATATAAGAGAGGGTATAAAGTGCAGAGGACGACGTATTTCGCCGGATGGATGTGAAATGGAGTACATGTTTATGGAACTTGTCAATGCTGAGACTAGCATTTTGGTTGGTGCTGCTTACAGACCACATAGAAACACCAGCTTGCTTCCATTTATCACTGCATTAGAAGAAATCTGTCTAACTTGTCCTAATATCATTTTATGTGGTGACTTAAACAGCAACCTCCTTAATGATAACAACTTAATAGATGAAATGGCCTCGCTAAACTGGTGCTCTGTCAACACTACTGCTCCCACCCATTTCTCCGACCACTCCTCTTCTTTGTTATTGGGAGTACAAATTAAATCGGTCCGTTTTTTTGTGTTCAAAAATTTTTTTTTTATTGAAAAAACGTAAAAAATACATCACTCAAAGTATTGTCCGTCGGAAGCGACTACTTTTTCCCATCTCTCTGGTAATTTTCGAATACCATCTCTAAAAAATGAGTCCTCTCTGGCATCGATCATCGGTCAAAAGACCCGAACCGGTGACCCCCCAAATCGTTTTGCATCCGTCGAAAAAGCCAGTAGTCGGAAGGTGCAAGGTCTGGAGAATACGGCGGGTGGGGTAAGACCTCACAGTACAACGTTTCCAGGTAGTTTTTGACCGCTACAGCCACGTGGGGCCGAGCGTTATCATGTTGCAAAATCACCTTGTCATGCCTTTCGGTCGTTTCTGGCCGTTTTTCACGCAATGCACGGCTCAAACGCATTAGTTGTAGTCGATAACGTTTCCCATCTATGGTTTCGCCTGGTTTTAGCAGCTCACAGTACACCACACCCATCTGGTCCCACCATAGCAGAGCATGACCTTTGAACCGTGGATGTTTTTCTTTGGCGTCGATGTAGACGATGATGGAACGGGTTCACCAGGCTTTGCATAGTATTTTTTCTTCTTGGGGATATCGTAGTATATCCACTTTTCATCTCCAGTCACGATCCGGTGCAAAAATCCCTTCCTTTGATGTCTTTCAAGAAGCAGTTCCGAGGTGAAAAATCGCCTTTCAACATCTCTCGGTTTCAACTCGTACGGCAACCAATTCCCTTGCTTTTGAATAAATCCAAATTTCTTTAACCAAACGGAAATTGTTTGCTGAGTCACTCCCAACGATTCTGCGAGTTCACTTTGCGTTTGGCACGGATCTTGATCCAGTTAAGCCTCCAATTCCTCATCTTCAAACTTTTTGGGCTGGCCAAGACGCTCTTTGTCTTCGACGCTAAAATTGCCACTTTTGAAGCGTCGAAACCACTCTCTGCATGATTTATTGGTCGGAGCAGTTTCACCATAAACTTCTACAAGCATTCGATGGGCTCCAGCTGAACTTTTCTTCCAATTAAAAAAGAAAATCAAAACTTCCCGCAAATGCTGTTTATTTGAGACAAATCCGGATATTTTCGAAACAATGTTGTCAGACACAGACGCTGATGCACACTAATTATTGTTGACAAATGTCACACCTTTCCAATGAAGTAGGTAATCGCTTCCAAGATCAGCCGCAACTTGCAGGTGGCGCCATCTTTTGAAAACGGACCGAATTAATTTGTACCCCATTGATTTTTTTTTAATTAGTGATAGAAACGATGTCCTGTTGTATGATCAGTTATTTCTCAAGGCACGACCTAATATATCTCACTTTCGATTTTCATATAACAACCTCAGCAAAGACATATAGTTACAGGGATTTTAAAAACATAGAATACTATGCTCTTGAGGAACACACTAGAAATGTTACTGCCTTCCATCGCCTGATGAACAAGTTGACTTCCTCAATACAAATATTGAACACCTATATAATTGGCATGTTCCCCTAAAAGCAAAAAGGTTATCGTGTAGCACGTCCTCTTGGTTGGCAAATCGGACCCGCCAACTTATATCAGAGCGTGACCTTCCATATAGACATTGGAAACGTTTTCGTTTAGAAGATCATCGACGTACTTACTGCTCGCTCCGTAACAGAGTTGTGTCTGAGATACGAGCAGCTAAACCTCATATGTATTCAAGGCAGTCAACTTTTGTGGAGAAATCTACGTAGTGCTGGCATTGGTCTAAGAATCTAAGAATCATCATTTTTAGGGAATAAATCCGGATACACTTAACCGTAGATTTATATCCTCAGTAGCCTCTGTAAACAACAACAATCACCACCGTTCTCCACAAAACCCATCTACCCCAACTGGTTGTCCCAGTTTCAACTTTCCAGGTGTTAATAGTGCGACGTACTTGAAAGCATACTCAGTATCAAATCGAATGCTGTTGGCTTAGATGAAATGCATTCGTCTTTTTTAAAAATTGTGCTGCCAGTAATATTGTCTAACAAATGGGATTTTTCGGATGAAATGGAAATTGGCCAAAGTAATACCTATTCCCAAGACAACCAGAGGTAATGAGTTCCGACCAATCTCCATTCTGCCTTTTCTGTCCAAAGTATTTGAGAAAATTATGCAAGAGCAGATCGGTGAGTATCTCAAAACTTACAATATTCTATCCCCCAAGCAATCAGGTTTTAGACAAAAACACAGCTGTATCACAGCTGTTATATGTATCTCTGAAGAAAGACGATGTGCCGTGGATGAAGGAAGTGTGTCATTTTTAGTTCTTTTGGATTTCTCCAAAGCGTTCGACACGGTCGATCATGGTATTCTGTGTCAAAAGCTGCATCGGCTCTTCAACTTTTCTACTCAGGCTGTCAAGCTTATATCCTCGTACCTGGATAACAGAAAGCAGACTGTAAAAATAAAAGATGTTCTTTCGGATTCTTGCGGATCCCCAACATCCGCGGCGTGCCACAGGGATCTATTTTAGAACCTCTGCCCTTCTCCCTCTACATAAACGATCTTCCGAACTTTATAAAGAATAGCTCGATACGATCGATCTTAGCTGCCCTCTAGGTCTAATAGAACATGCTGCAAATTGCATTAATAACGATCTTGCAGATATAGCACAGTGGTCAAGTGAAAATTTTTTTTTGCTAAACCCTAAGAAATCCAAGTCAAATCAAGTCCAAATCTCTAAAATCCCCTTTCTCGGAATACTAAACAAATCAATGATTTTGGTTTTCCTTTACGGGGCAGACGCAAACACCTTATCAAAAGGGGATAACGAACTGTTCAGTTTTTGTAATGGGATGTAGAGAAAAAATTATAGCGCCGTTTGTCTGATACGGGTCTAGTGTCTAAAATGGTTAAGCCCTGTTTTGCTAATGGACATCAGGGCTTCGGTATGATGCTCAAGTAAGGAACTGAGTATGCATGTGAAACGACGGCTCTTTTAGGTTCTGAAAAGGGTTACTTGGAGCCACATCTGGCGAATATGAAGGCAGGGGTCTTATTACAAGGTTGTTTTTGGACAAATGATCAAAGTCCGCATCGGTACATCGGTGTAGCGTTTTGATTCCACAAAAACTCGTGTGCTCGGTGGCATAAGTAATGAAAGGAGCGAAAATTGAATTCACATTCAATTCCAATAAAGGATCAGTTCATAAGACCAATTTGTTCGAAACCTCGGTTGAGGTCGTTAAAAATGATACGTCCATGACCCGTTGTATGATGCTTGACGGAATGGGGTAACTGCAGAAGTAGTCATAAAGAACCTCCTTTTATCACTGTCCTTACAGTTATGACGGCACCTGATATAACTTTTTTGTCTGGGTTCAACACCGCTAGTGATCCAGTGGGCAATCCAGGGAGCTTTCCCTGTTTGGCTTCTTCACATTGAAATTCGGGTTAAATGCCCATGCCTGTCTGGTGCACTCAAGACACTCACTGACTGGGTAAATGAGACCTAAAATCCAGCTATAAAACTTATAGAAGATCCCAGGAACGTCTTTTTTCTACCTCTATTTGTCAACCGTTATTCCGTAAAAAAAATTTTGAGGAATCGCGTTCAGCTTATTCCACACTTTAAAAATTTCGCCTCGAACAGTCACCTCGCGAGAAATACACGTAAATATGCTCTGCAGCCTGCTTTTAGGCGTACTTTTCACTTGAGCGATTCTTTCATTGACCTAACCGCATCAATGTGGAATTACTTGTCAAGCAGCTTTTTTCGAAGTCAGTCATATACTGTGAGTTGGAACTAATTCGTACCGTTTTACCAGAGATGGCGTAAGCAGAACACATTGTGTCCATTGGGTGTTAGTTTCGGCATATGAAGTTTGTTCAAGAAATAAAGTGACTTCTTTTCGGATGTTTATATGTTCATCAATATCCATTTTGTCTCCTTCAAAGTAATTCCCCATAGACTTGCGCCAGCGCTTTCTGACCCTAGAAGCACTTCCGATATGTATGCGCAGTCTTTGGTTCTTATCTCCTCAATCGTAGCAAGTTTCCAGCCTTTCGTCGGGTTTTTCAGTTTTGGAGAGAGAAGAAAGTCACGGAGAGTGTAGTCCAATGCATACAGTGTATGGAGCATGATTATGGTATTGTTTCTGGCCAATAAATTACGCACAAGCAACGATGAGTGAGTAGGTGCATCACCGTGAAGCAGCGACATGTTTTCCATGTTTCGTCACCAGTGATTATCCTCTTAGCAAATCTTAATCTTCATTCACGTCATTCAACAGCTCCTGGGCCACACGATTTCGCTCAATATCCTCAGGAACTTCTCTAATAGGGATTCGATGATTCTCCATAGTAAATTTCTCCACTACGTCAATGTTTTCATCCATTTTTTGAGTACTGGGATGTCAAGGGCGGACATCATCACTAACATCTTCTTGGCCTTCTGTGAAGAGCTTGTACCACTCATCAAATTTTATTTTTTGCTCAAAGTACACTCGCCAAATGGCACAGTAAACCTTTAAAGTACTCGTACATACTAATACTTAATTTTGTTGATTCTTTGATCCTTTTTTCAATTGCAAAAAGTCGCCCAGGACACATCGTCTAACCATCATATTTATTAAATATTACCAGCTATTTGTCACTCGGAAATTCAAAGCTTCGTTCACAACCCTTCCCTAAACCTTCCTGTTTAGCCCTTATATCTATGAAAAACAAACTAAACATCCGAAATGACTGACAATGTCAACATATGTATGTCAATGGACATGTGTACCAACATAACAAAAAGGAAATCGAAAATCGCTCGCAAAATTCAAAATGTCTTACTTCGTATTGTTTGCTCAAATCTCGTATGCCATTTGGTTGGAGCGCGAATAAATTCCGGATAAATTGCTTTTTCTGGAGTTCTACTTTAATATGAAAAAAAAATGCTTCCGAAAGTAATTGTATCTTAGTGAGAGCGTATGGTTACCATGTTCTAGCGGAGCAAACGTGTCGGAAGTTGTTTGCAAGTTTTAAAAGTTCGATGATGATGGAGGAACTGCTCCATAAAGACCCATGTCAAACACTTCATAAATTGTCTGAATTGTTGGGATTTAGCTTGTCAACGGTAGTAGAACGCCTTACCAAATTGACTGCCAATCCAATGTAATATACACATTGTACCGTGGCACTGTGAATTGTGGGTGCCAATAACCTTTTGGTGATTTTAATATGTTAAAGGGGATCCTGGGAAGATTTATTAAACACGGTTTCTAGTTTGAAATTTTGAATTAAGCTTCAATTAATGATATTTACTCACGTATTGTTGAAGAGCAGACCATTACAGCCAAACGTAATCAAAACTTTGTTAGAAACCAATCTTAATCTTGAAGAAGTAGAAAGTTCATCGTATGGACTTGGTACATCTTGGATGCATGGGAGACTATTGGAAAACGAAAGGAGTATGCGCAACCTAGAATAAAGAGTCGTTATCAAGCCTTATGACATCCTTTAGACCAATTTCGCAGGTCTGTTTTAACCCGGACAAGGTTTTATTATTGATTAATCTCTGGTACTATGCAGAGGTCGTCTTCTATCTAGGCAGTACATTTCAAATGACATTGAGTATAACATGAGTGTGCCTAAGTACTGATAGTTTAGCGATGTCAGTCTCAAGGCGCAGGCGGCGCTAGATGTGATCGAAAACTGGTGCACGAGAAATGGGCTGTCGGTTAATCCTCTTAAGACTGATGTCGTTCTCTTCACGAGAAGGAGGAAAAATACTGACATTACTCAGCTGGTGCTAAAAGGCATTCCCATCCCTATATCCAAGGAAGCTAAGTACCTGGGAGTCATCCTAGATAGCAAGTTTCTTTGGTCAAAGCATGTTGGGTCCAAAACCACCAAAGCGTTGTCAGCTTTTTGGCAATGCAAAGGTGCCTTTGGCAAAACATGGGGCTTATCGCCGAAAAAGGTCCTTTGGATCTACACGGCAATGATAAGACCGGTAATCTCATATGCATCGGTTGTTTGGTGAAACAGGCTAACACGCAAACCCGCTGTGGCTTCACTCACCAAACTCCAAAGAGCGGTCTGTCTCAGTTGCACGGGGGCTTTCCTCAGCACACCGAGAGCTGCTCTAGATGCTATAATAAATCTTCCACCCCTTGACATTTATGTATATCAGAGGGTGTGCATTGAAAGTCATTGCTCGCCTAAAGAGAAATGGTCTTTGGTACAACTCGTATTGGAGTGAAAGTGTACTTGCGCGAGAAATATCCTATGACCCCTGTCTCATGGATATGCCATCTGACGCAATGGCACCTGCCATCCTACTACGCTGTAATGTCACAGTCATATTTCCATGGCGTCAGGACTGGCTTTGGCCGGACACTGAACCTGGAATTTAATGTCTTCGCATTTAGATGGCTTCAGGAGTAGGCAGGGATCCGGCGCTGGAGTTTTTTTTTGAGCGCGAAAACATTCGACTGCACTTCTCGTTAGGAATATGCGTCTGTCTTTCAGTCGGAGATTTACGCAGTCCTAATGGCCATGCACTATATTGTGAAAAACAGGTGCAGGTGCATATTCGTCTGCATTGACAGTCAAGCTGCACTCAAAGCTGTGTCCAACCCTCTATCCAACTCCAAATTAGTGCATGAACTTAACACCTTTTTAATGTCGGAAGACTAAATTCACTTAGGCTTGTATGGGTTCCAGGTCACTCTGGAATCCCAGGAAACGAGATCTCCGTTGAATTCGCTAGAAGAGGCTCAGAGGAGAGTTTCTCAGGACCTGAACCCGCCTTAGGTCTACCTGCTTCCACGGTCAAATCTGACATCAACGACTGGGTCTTTAGATGGAGGGAATATCCAGGATGCAGGATGACTAAGCGTGTACGCCCTATAGTCTGCAAGAAGTCCGCAACGTTTTTCTTATCCTTAAGGAGAAATGATTGCAGAAGGCTTACGGGCGTCATTACGGGCCATTACACTTTTGCAAACCATCTCTACACCCTTGGGGCCGACGTGGTGTTTCACTCACAGATCCTTTTTAAAATCTACGAATAGATGGTTGATCGCTTCGTGGAATTCCCACGAATTCCCGTATAGTGAAAATTCGGTGACTCGTATGGTGACTTGTCAGTAACCCCTGAAGCCACACTGGTATTCTTTGGTTATTTATTCAGCGTATGATGTCAGTCTCTTTAAAAGATTATTTAACAACACATTTTAACAACTTGATTGCAGTGATACTCCTTCCCTTTCCAGGACTTGAAGTCTTAGAATACTACGGGCCCTTCATTTTCCTCACATTCTTCGTCGAACCAAGGCTTACCTTTGAGAAATTTTGAATAGCTTCGTTTGATTTCCGCTGCTTCCTTTACAACACTTTTTATTGTTGACCATACTGCGCCTACCTGCCTTGCTCCTTCGTTGGTTTCCGTGCTGTCCAGGGGAAGAAGTTGGTTATTATTTTCGTCGTGGTATTATATCTGGATACGAGGGCTCTTTAAGTTTTCACATTCCTATGTTCCGCTTCTGTGAACATATGCTTCTTTGGATTCGGCTTTTGATTTTGGTACTGTTTAGGACGTGGTGAGAATCGCAATCCGTTCCTCTGTGTGCGTTAACCTCGAATACGTTGAAATGATGCCTTCTGTGGTATAAATGTTTCTGAGCTTATTGACTTCTTTTCATCCAATTTTTCTGCGTTCATCCAATTGGGATTATTGTTTTTTTGGTACAATTGTCCTCTTTAATTGTCCTTCATTGGTTTTCATCCTTCAGAATAGTCAGTAATCATCGGAAAGGCTTATTTCAACTAAGGCCGACCTGACTTCAGTGTCTTTTTCATCAACGACTATCAGCGATTTAGTATTTTGAAGAAGGTCGACCCGTACCTGCAGTCCAAATAGTCTGCCAGTCTATGCGATATGCCAACAATACTAACAGAGTCTCTAATGATCAGTCGACGATTATTTTGACACCAAATCCTTGACTTCCTTGACGTATTATTCATCAGTTTGTGTTTTTGGCCGTTTCAAATCACTTTTTTTCAACTTTTTCTCTGCCTTCATGGAATTTATTTGTATTATACCATTTGGCCTTCTGCAACACTGGATTAGAAATTTCGGTCGTCAGACAGCATTTTCACAAATATTTTACCCCCAAAATCTAAATCGGAAAATCACATTTAATGTCGCAATGAAAGACAGTTTGGTGTAGTTTTTAGACTACCGGAGACATTGGGTCGTACCTTTTAAAAATTAAATCTGGTGTGAACATTTCAGTGGGTTGATTCCGCTTACGACTGATTTTTAATGGTTCTATTGATTGATTCATTTTATGACTGTCAACATAGAGACTCCAATCGGGCGCCAAGATTGTGTTTCCTCCTCATTCAGATTCATCAATATTTGACTTTTAGGCTGTGTCAAAGATAAGGTTTACATAAGGCTCGCATAACCATCCATGCACTAAGGGAAAATATCAGAGTTACTTAGGGTTTTCTTAAAATGTTGCATTTGCTATTAACATAATAATGACACTTATTATTGGATAGCTCCCTAATATCAAGTTATTGCCTATATATTTGGTATTCCTGCCCAGTTTTGAAAGCATTCTGTAATTGTTTTCAGATAATTCATGTTGGAAAGCTTCTCTCAATCACCCAAAAACACGCAAAATGAAAAAAGGATAACGTGGCCCTACCTGCCACGGTGAATGTTAACCACTTATTAAGTCGATTCCTAATATGTGTTACAAATATTGCATCAAATGCTTATTATACATAGTGCTTCCTTCGCGTATCTCAAATTGCCCTCGAGTAATCTACATACTCCTCCCGTGAAAGTCAATAAAACTATAAATATAACAAAATATGTTACGACTGGAATGGGGTTTCATAACTGTCGTTAGCGGAAAGCACTGAGTAATTGAATTCGTTGTGAAAGTCCTTGAAACACGATGCTTCGCCAGATACCAGCCATCATTAGAAATATGTACATTTAATTTCCCAAATGAAATGAAATGCTTTCCATGGAGCAAGCCAACATCCTTGGACTACCATCATCTAATCACCATTAAATGCTCCTCAGCACTGCAACGCATCGCCTAACATTCACCGTCCTTGCATACTTCACTCCGACCCTTTCACATGTGTGCGGTGTTTACGCCACCAGTAGCAAGATTGTCTAGGAGGGTAACACGAGGGTTACACCCACCGACTTCTACTATCTTATCAAAGTAGGTGGACGGCGTCGGTTTCATACTATTTCACGCCTCTCGAGACACACACCAACACCGCCAATGTCGGCAGACTTTTCATTTGTTTTCAATTTATTTCCCTCTCCTTATTGTTTTTGTTTTTTTTTTTTCTCCCCTCTCCAGTTTGCTTTTTTAAGGCTTTTGTTACCGTTATGGGTAGCAGACGCTTTCGATAGCCTACTGAAGCTTTATACTCGTTTTCATTCTATCAGTTAATGATAGTTGGCTCAACTGTGCGGGCGCGAATACGAGTCAGTAACACGCGCGGTTACTATTGATATACCTAACAATTGAATCCGAAGATACGAAATCGGGCGCCATTCGAGAACTTTGGACTACGTCTATTGCCGGATCTTACAAAGTGACGAAAACGGAGCTGCTGGCCGGAAAAGGGTTCCCTGCATTTTTTTTCTTCTTCGATAATTGGTTCAAGTGTTTTATAATCGCATCGGTTTACTTTTCGATATTGAAACGTATAGTGAAGTGATTTCGGCGTTATCGGTTCATATCAAAGTGAAAAGAATGTTGTCGAAATAGTTCAAGTGTGTCGTTCCTGTTTTGGATTACTTGGGTCACATGTGCAAATCTTAAATTATTGCGACGTATTCCAGCTCGATCTGCTTTGAAATTTATAGAAAATATGTTTTCCAGTAGGAATAGATAAATAAAGTGAATTTAATCGTGCGAGACAAAGTGTCAGTAACCAGTGGACGTCGAACCTATTTACACCGTTGGTAAGGAGTCAGGAAATCCATAAGCAACGACTACTGTATGTACAATTGATAGATTAAGAATAAAGATCGCTACCGAGCGATTGAGTCATGAGTGTGATGAGTCTTATGAAATAACAATGGGTTTACGCGAATTAGGTATTGCACTGCAGACTAGGCTTTGGACGAAAAACATTTAACCAGTATTTATATGTGCCATTGATATGGTTTCCGATCTGTTGGCTTATCTCTATCCTGTGACTTTTGAGATTAATCTTTTGTTAAGATTTTATAATTCCGACGGCTTGTTATTGTTTACATTTTTGTTGCCGAATTCGGTTGGGTTTATTGACCGTTTTCTTTAGAGACAGAATTAAATTTTCAACCGCTGGGGCCGTTTTCTAGGACTAGATAGCACCGTCGCTATGGTATTAGTCGATAGCAGTTTTAAATTGAATTGAAATTCTTATGCAAGGTTCCGTACATTTTCCCGTATCGACTACAAGAACTAACCGCTTAAGTAAAAAATCTCTTTCTAAGAATTCTTTTAAAATGTTTTAATATTCAATTTAAAAGGGAATTATGTTTCATATATTTTTTTTATTTGACAACTCAAAACTTAAGAAATATTCAAAAAAGTTTTGACAGTCAAATTTTTACCACCAGTAGGTGTCGAGTAGGACGAGCGCCGTGGCGCAGTGGGTAGTGTGTCGGCCTCTGACGCACGATGAGCGAGTCCGGATCTGGATAACACCAACGCCATCGAATGTTCATTACGCGGCTTCTCTCCTCGGCGGGGAACTGGCAAAACCCCCGTAGTACACTTGCCTTGAAAAAGCTTCTCGACTCTCGCCGTTCGGAATCGGCATTAAACTGTAGATCCCTTTCATTTGTGTGTAAAACAAATGGCACACAACATAAGTGAATGAGAGAAGCTAGGCTCTGGTTCTTCATGAGCTGTAACGACATCTAAGAAGAAGAAGGTGTCTTTTTAAAATTAATATAAAATACAGTGTAGGTTGTCGTGGTAAGTTCATTCAAATGGCTGTCTCTGTTGGCCTTGGCAGTCAATTTATTCTTTTTTACGAATAGCTCGGTAAATATTGCACTTGTTCTGAATTCGATTGTGTATCACCGATCTCCCAGGGTACAGTGCAAGATAGGGTGCAGCTCTGCGATTATAAGCAACATTACTAAAACGGGTGATCATATGGCTACTGAACTTAGAGCGCGAAAGATCAATCGCAATTTTAATATTAACATACATAATTAGCCAAACATTTTTAAAACTGTTCTAAATATTTTGACTAATTTAAAAATAAAAATACTGGCCCCACGTAGCCAAAAAAGGACATTTTTATTTTTAACTAAGAAAATAGTTTTCTTGACAAAAGCTTGGTTTCCGGTATACATAACTTTTATAAAACTTAAAACTGACCTAAATAAAGTTAACCCACCTTATCTAAAATGCAATTTTTTTTTGACTTTGGATTTTTTTATGTAAATTAATTAAAATTAAACACCACCACTCGAACACTAAATTACATCTTTCCAATGGCTGTAATATGCGATCGTGTATTTTTCAATTGGTTGATCGATTCGCGTGCTATGTGGCATATTGCGCCTGGTTTTATTGGAAGTTATTCGACCAGGTACAGTTCGTGCATTTTGGTTCGAAAGTTCGAAATTATTGAAAGATTGCGGACGCCATTGACGGTAACTTCACAAAAAATAAAAACTAAAACTAATTGTTGTCCCGATAATTTGAAAAAAATTCTGGCTTATGATTCCATCGGACCATAAGCCGCGCCAAGCAGCGCATTTTCCGAGTACATTGGCAGATCTTGTCTGACCTGATGTTGCTCATCATAACAGTACTCAAAATTCGACGCTGTATTGGATGTTCAGCTAAGTTCTTGCGCGAGCTGTTTTTTATAAGGTTTTCGGTCACGATCCTTGCGTAAAATCTTCCACGTAGTCGAATAAAATAATCCCATTTGCAGCAATAACACTAGCGAATGCAATAGCATTTCCTCTGTAGTCACTCTCCTCACGCGAGTACGTGGCTTGATAACCAATAGCGTGAAATTTTCACATTTAGGGCTGAACATTTCTTCCAAGACGCCACTCATGCCCGTTGGTTCTTAAATTTCTATCAATGAATATACGAGTATGTCGCAGCATGATTAATGCCATCTCTTGCTCTGAAGCTAAATTGGTTATCTGTAAAGATTTTATGATCCTCAAGTCTCAGGGCTCTCTGGGCCATCTTCTCGAAGACCTTGCTGACACTGATCACGCATATGTATGTGGAAGCTTACTGACCGGAGATTTGTCGGGTTAGAGGTGTCTTTACCCCTCTTTAGGGTTGGTTGGTTCTCTTCCAATGCTGATAGAAGAGATTAATAGAACCTATTAATATTTTTATTATTAATATTATTCTTTTTGTTTGTAGATATTCAGGTTTTTTTATTTACTTAGCAGTTTTCCGACGCCGCGGCGCTTATATAGGTATTAAAAATAATAATAGGTTCATTTAATGAAGCCAAAAGGCCGAGAGAAAAATGTATTTTTACCTCTTAAAGTTTTTTTTTTGTGTCGGGTCTTACTTAAAATTTAAAATTTTATTCTTTTTAAATTACTTTCGGACCTTAATTGCGATAGGTGACTAATGAAATTACATTTTTCTTAAGTATTATGCAACAACGCATAGGGCTTCTCGTATGTACAAGGTGGTGGAAGATTTATCATCCAATTTTGCTTTTGAATAACTTTCTTATGGATGGAAATCTTTATTTGGACCTTTACAATTTTTTGCTGTTGTCGGGAAAATATGATATCCGATCAGTGGCTACCGCCAGTGTTGATACACATTTGTACCAGTTTTATCGTATTTTCCATGACTTTCCGCAAAATTTCGGGTGATAAATGTTCGTATTTCTGTCGAATATTCTCCTTAAGGGCTGCGAACGCGAAGGTTCGAGGCTTGTTGGCATAAGTCCGCGACTTCAAGTAGCCCCGAACAAAGCAGTCTGGTTAAATTTGGCGATCTTACTGGCCATGCCAAATCGCCGAAACGGGAGATTAAGCGACCAGGAAACGCTTCCTTCAGATTATCCATTGTGGCTCGTGCTGTGTGTGTGCACCGTCTTGTTGAAACCAAATGTTCACCAAGCCGCGCTCATCCAATTCCGGCAGTCAGAAGTCGTTTATCATGGCCCTGTAGCGTTTGCCAGTAACAGTGATCGTATTGGCGTCCTCAGAAAAATACACTTAAATCACTCCCACGTGAATTCTGCACCACGTAGTGGCTTTGAGTGGATGTAATGGATCTTCGTGTATCACAACCGCTTAAGAGTAAAGGCGCCTCGTCGCTCATGATGATTTTCGACACAGAATCGTCCTGGATGGCTTGACAGTAATTCACACGCGACTGACGGTCAGCAGGCATAAACTGATGCACTTTGTACGGGAACATGTGTAAGTCTTTCACTAAAATTCGCTGTAGGTTCCGTCTGGTGATGCTCAATTCCGTGGCCGGTCTTCTGGTTGATGTTTCATCGTTATCAGCGACATCGGCAGCAACAGCCGCGATATTCTCGGCCGAACGACCATTCCGGTGGCGGCTACGTCCTGCATGTTCTCCTATGGTTCCAGTCTATTCAAGTCGAGTAGCTAAGCGGAATGTTTTCCCAGTTGGCGCGACATGACTAGGAAATCCATGTAGAAATTCACGAAATTCCACCGACCGATTACTGGTAAAAAAATCGACATAATCATTTCACGCTCTTGCGAAATATAGCGCTTCATTGCTAATCTGTTTGTATACTACAGCTGTCTAGTTAACTAATGTCAAATATGATTGAAGTACGACACCATTTGCAAATATTGTAACATCTTCCGATAGGTTGATTAATTTTGTGCCACCTAAAAGGGCTGATAGCCTTGAAACGCCTGAACAGATCTTCATAAATTGTAGCTAAGAACCATCTCGATCACGTTAGCTTTCAAATCATCAAAATCGGCCCATTCTTTCAGAAGCTACGATGCCACAGACAGACAAACAGACACGTCAAACTTATAACACCCCTCTTTTTGCGTCGGGGGTTAAAAAGAAGTGGTGACAAGGCGTCTCCATGCTTTAATTCTTCACAAATCTCAATTGTTTCAGATGAAACTTTTTGCACTTTAAATTGTAGTTTCAGTGACACACATGATATCTGACAAATTTTTAATCGTTTTATATTCAGACGTACGTGGGCTGTTTCGCAAAATTCCCATTTCTTTTCTAAAAGTTGTCGTAAAGTGAAAATCGAATTGCTAGCAAAACTTCGAGCTGTTCTTCCTTAAGGCACACTGACGTTCCAATTATATTTCTTGCGTATAATGTCGGTCTCCCCTAAGGGCTTATAATATACCCGCGGCTCGGAGTTCCATTCGTAAGAGGCGTCTAAATTCTTAATGGATCTCTGTCCCATTAAAAATTACAGAGGTAGGCGCAAAACTATGACTCACATCACTACCACAACACCACACTCAAAATAACATCAAAAATCGTTGACGATTTTACCCTTTCATGGTTAAAATATTCCGGGGTGAACTAGTTTCTCGATCGCAGCTTCGCGTGGGAATTATCAAAGGTAGAGCATTCATGAGAGAAATGTGTAAAAGTTAAGGATAGGCTCGTGGAACTTTCGCAGCTTGTACAGATGCTATCCAAATAGAACTTAATGAAATTAGTAAGTATAAATTGGATATTACAGAGGTACAAGACCTTCGATACCGAGAATCTTGGAATAGGACTATTTATCAGCAACAAAACTGTGCAAAACGTAATGGATTTAGCATTAAGCGAGTAAATGTCGAACCGGGGTACCTGCTATAACTATGTACTTCTGAACGTATGCATGTATACTGTCCTATGAAAGATAAGTGTGATGGATAGGAAGCGTTTTATGAAACAATGGATGATATATTTGACAATTTCTTATCTTTCAACGGAAATATTGGAAAAGAAGTGATATAATGTTGTAAAGAAGGTAGCGGAAAGCAAACTAGGCTATTGCAAAGTCCCTAAATGTAAGCCTATATGTATTTAAAACAACACTTTTGCCTCGCAATGTAATAATGCCAGTGACACTTTACGTATGTAAAACCTGGTCTCTGACTGGAGGAAAATATAAGAGATTTCGGGTCTCTAAAAATTAGATCTTGCGGAGGAACAGGCGAATATAGAAAACTACATAATCAAGAACTCGAGAAACTCTGAGATAGATATAGATAGATATTTATTTCGTTCGTAAAATGTACAATGGTTTGCTACCGCACATTTTACAACACAGGGATTTGATAATAAGGTTATATCTTTCCACTGAAAATTTATGATATTTTGAATAAGGAAAAAAAAACCAAAAGACAAAATAACAATATGTTTTAGAAGTAAAATACGACAAAAACCTTCTATACAAGAGAAAAAAAAATAATAATAATAATAAATAAAAAACAAATAAATAAATAAATAAATAAATAAATAAATAAATAAATAAAAATAATTAATTAAATAAATAAATAATAATATAAGTTTAAATAAATAAATAAACTAAATAAATAAATCAACAAAAAGTAACAAAAAAAAAAAATAATTAAACTTAACAAAGTACACAAGCAAGAATATAAATAAATAAATAACAGCGAAAGTAAAACAATTCAATTATCACATATTTCTTTTACTAAGGGGTTGTGAGCCAAACTACACTACTACTTTCAATCCTTTCATGGATCAGTTTAACATTCGCTTTTTTGTACAGATCTAGGGTAGAGTGATGCCATGGCAAATTAAGCATCATTTTTAAAATCTTATTTTGACATACATACTTGCAATTTCTTTATATGGCACTTTGCACAATCACCCCAGACTTGGCAACCATATAGGAGAATCGCTTGAAAAATCACTTTGTAGATTATTATTTTGTTATCTATTGATAATGAGGATTTTCTACAGATGAAAGAATACAACATTTTTATGGCAAGTCCTATTTTCTTAATCGTTCTATTTATGTGGTCATTAAAAATTAGTTTTGTGTCAAGAAAGATTCCCAAATATTTAACACAGGATTCCCATGGGATGCTCACTGCATTAAATTGTAATTGAGCGGAAGATAGCTTGCATTTTGTTTTCGTTCAGTTTTATCTTCCACTTTGATTAGTATGCTTTTAATACTTGCATCGCATTTTTTAGATCGCTCTCAATGTTTGAAGCGAACGTATGCGATGAAAATATTGCTGTATCATCCGCAAAAATAGCTGCATCACAGTTGGGTAATACAGGGAAATCTGAAGTATAAATATTATATAAGATTGGACCAATTACAGAACCTTGGGGGACACCACTATTGTACGTTATTATGTTGGAAACATCACAATTAACACATACTTTAAAACGACGATTGGATAAAAAGCTTCTAACTATTTCACAGATATGGATGCCAAACAGTATCGAAGGCATTTTCGATGTCCAATAGCACCATTCCTGTTGATTTTCCTACAGAGCGATTTGCTTTTACATGGTTGCATATTCTATGTAACTGATGGGATGTATTGTGGTGTTGTCTAAAGCCAAATTGTTCATTTGGATAGATGTTGTTATCGCAGATATGTCTAAGCATTTGTTCCTTAAGGACTTTCTCTAATATTTTACTGAGGCCACTAAGCAAACTTATTGGCCTATAACTTTCAGGGCTATCAGGTGGCTTACCAATTTTAAAAACCGGTACAATTTTGGCTAACTTCCAAGCATCAGGAAAATACCGTATTTTTAGGCAGGCATTGACAATATATGTAAGATATTTTATTCCAAGCTTGGGTAATTGCTTTATATATATGTTTCGAATGCAATCAAAACCATTTGCTTTTCTAATTCTTAAATCGCCAACGATGTACTGTATATCCCTGTCAGTGACTAGATTTGTTCGAGGTCTTTGCTGAGATCTATTCGAAAAATATGTTTCTACTGTGGTGTTAATAATAGTTTCTGTTTTCCTACGAATCACCTACATTTCTTGCAATGTTGTGGCTGCTTGCAAAATGCATGGCCAGTACATTTGCTTTATCAACATCTGTAAAATAGGTGTTTGCGGAGTCTTTTAAATATGGCAACTGTCGTTTCCTATTATTAACTACCTTCACAATATTCCAAAATGGTTTTGCGTTCTTTTGGAGGCTGCTTAATTTCCTTTTCCACTCTTTATTGCGATTAAGCCATGTATTTTGCGAAATAAGTTTATTTAGTTTTGATACCTCATATTTATAAAAGGGATCTCGATATCGCTGCCACCTTTTCCTATAAAGGTTTCTTATCTTTATGAGTTCCAAAATATGAGGAGGAATTTTAACGGAAGCGACTCTTCCAATTTTCTTGGGAATGCTGTTCAATATGGTTGACGAGAAATGATTCAATATAGTATCGATATTTTCTTTACTGGATATGCTTTCTACTTCTACTGCAGAATATTGCAACATAGTATTAACTTCCGATCGGAAACGAGGCCAATTTGCCCTGTTCAAATCTTGAACGTAATGCTGTTGTTTTTCTCCTGACCAGCGAAGTTTACATAGAACAGGCATGTGATCAGAATTAAGGTCATTTACAACTTCTGGTTGGGTTATAAGGCCAATAGCATTAGTAACGAACAAATCGAGGACAGATGGTCTCACGGTTGCGCTTGTCGTCCGGAGTGAGCAAACGCGGCACCCATCGCGCCTACAGCTTTCTCATCTCCAAAATTTCATGCAGGATATGATCCACGCAATCTTTTGAAATGCCTACTGTCTCAGCTATCTCGCGCATCTTCAATCGGCGGTCTGCCAATACGAGTTCGTGGATTTTTGTCACGTTATCCTCCGTGGTAGTCGTTTTCGGGGCACCTGGACGTGGTTTATCAAAAACCGACGTGGGACCACGTTGAAACTCGTTAAACCAATTTTCGATGGTCGCCATCGAAAGAGAAGAGTCACCGTACACAGCATCCAAACGCTCTTTAATTTCGCTGCGCGATTTCCCCTCCAAAAACAAGGATCGAATCAGCGGCCGATATTGCTCTTTTTCCATTTTTCTAAAATCCGCGGACACTCCTGCTTCCACACGCGACCAAAACAAAACTTCGAGTCCGATCCGGCTGAAATTTCGACAGTAGCCGTCTACTAGAATGTACTACTACGATAGTAGGTTGCTCTTGCGATACTGGCGCCATCTGGCGGTGAGGCTAAGTACCTATCGGACATATTACAGAGTAAAAATTCAAAACAGTCTTATCACAATAGATAGTTTATTAAAACATATAGGAGAAGTAACAGTAAAAAAGTGAGCAAATATGGTTTTATGTGCGATAGTGTCCTTAGTGGTCATAGACAACGGAATTCTAACCAGATTAATTTTCGACTTCGAAAGGGCTTACAAGATCACTTAAATAAGATCGGTTTGCTCCCTGTTGCAAACCATTTTTAATATCAAATACGTGGGAAGAAATTACATTGCAGTTTTTAATAAGGAGGCAACATGTCATGAAGCCTTCTCTACTTATAGAAAAGTCCCCGCTCTAAAGCCGAATGGGTTATCCGGGATTATAATTTTGTCGACTGCTGCCAACGGTCATTGTTCGAATAATTAAACCATCCACTAAGTCCCTGAAATACTAAATACGGGTATTGTATCAATATCGACTATTCTCGACCTATCCAAATAAGGTGTTTTCATAGAGCATTTTGTGAACGATAATTATAATTATAGGTTGTTCTCTATTAAAAAGAAAGCTGTTAAGAACAATATTTTTATACTCCATGACGGGGATTGAGGGGTAGGTGTCATGAGATATCATTTTGAAATTCACGCTATTCACGCTGTCAATATTAAATTATCATTACGACGCATTTGAGGCTATTTAATGTAGATCAATAACTCACACAGGTTCAACAATGTAAAGATTATAGCTCATGTTCCACCAGGTAGGTGCAGTGAAAATATTGCCGCTGTGACAGAGAGTGTCCATTTAGAGACGATTACAGAATTGAGGCCTATCTGGCACCACTTTGCATCAAGATCTTGGCATGCATTCCTAGTTGCGTTGGTTTCGGTACTGAAAATTAAGGAAAATGATGAATAAGATCATGGAAGGTAGATAGGTAGGTATCCGACTATATGCGTCGGGATATAATTAGCGCTTAGGCGCGCCGTTTAGATTTTTATTTAATTCGTGCAGGTTCAAGAGCTGGACGGGGTGCAGATGGTTTGTGTCGAAGATATTCGTTCACTATTCTCCGGAGGTGGTAGTCCTAGATAGGTTTGTAGAGATTCGACTGAATTTGCGTTTGTTGTAGTTCACAGTAACTCTTGTTTCCATGTCATTAAGGTGTTATATTGGAAATGCACACACAGAGTATGGATTTTGAAGTGATCTTATGCTGCGAGTACTATGCCTTCATCAGTTTTTCCGTATAGGAAATGGACGAACTTGAACTATGGTCTATGGCTCAACAGTCGGTGATGATTACCATTGCACCACGACCACCCCCACATGGTTCGTACCAAAAGGCTCGTGAAACCTTAGGGATGTGAAGGGGGATATTCAATGGCTCTGTTGGTTGTTATGACTTTGGTTATGTTGTGGTTGTTTTTGGTTCTTGTGATGGTTATTGATCAGAGTAAGTGCACTACGGCAGGTTTTGCTAGTACCCTGCCAAGGGAGAAGCCGCGGAATAAACATTAAATGGCGTTGATATTATCGGGATCCGAACTCGCTCATCGTTCATCAGAGTCCGACACACTACCTACTGCGCCATGGCGTTCTCCAACAATATCATGATTCTTTACAAAAAAAAAAGAAACAAAAAATCTGTAAAACAGAAAAACAAACAATCTCAAAACCAAATTCAAAACCAGTGACAGTTTGCTGCGGTTCCTTGGCTGATGGTGTCATTGGGCCATACTTTTTCGAAAATATTTCTGGTGAATAGTTAAAACTAGTATCAATGACTAATGTGAGGACACCACTATTTGCCACATAGCGGGTGAAACTTTTACCTTATTACGTGATAAATTTGCTAGATGTGTGATTTCTCTAAATGAAGACTTCAGTCGAACCCCGAAATAGTGGGCTTTACTTTTTCCTTTGGGGCTTTGCCTAGTTATAGCATAGTCTGCGCCAATGCTCGATTAACATCGCTGCTTCTGAGAGACAATATTTCAGCTATTATTCGCAAAGATAATCGCAATTATGTGGAAAGGTGATAAAACATTTCATAAAAAGGGATATATTTTTAACTGAAGTGAATGTTGTCACCTCAAGACTTCTTTTTAAGACTGGAATAAAAATAATGTCACTTTTCGTAAAAACGTTGAACTTTTCTGTCAAAATAAAATGACATCCCTGACTGAATGACCCTATATAAAATATATTTGTTCCTAAGACCAATAAAATGGAATCACTACTCAAAGTGACAAGTACAGTCTTCGACTTATCAACCAGCGACGCCAAATCGATAAAGGACGACGCAAATAAAAAGACCGAAATACAAAAAATTCCCCAGGAAAAATCCATATTACCACACCGTAAGCTCTCGATTTATTTTAACATCACGAACACAACTCGGCAACTGTTTACTGCCATAAAACACTTTTATTCCACTTCGACCTTTCGAGATAACTCGTGTACCCGAGTGTACCGTGAAAACCATTCGACATGTTGTTGGTATTTGAATGAAGGTACAGTAAACAGAAGTGCCATAGCTGCTGTATCTGTTACTATTAATGAACCTCTTCTTCACTCCCACATATCCAAAGAGGCGCTTATCAATCTCATTAGTTCTTCAACACTACTATATAACGGTATCTTTTCATTTCAACTCACTTGCAATTATTTTTGGCACCCAAATGAAATATCTACAATTTGTACCTTATCCACATTTTCCATTTCGCAGGCCCGATAAGTTCTAATTCCCTAGATATTTCTGCCACCGAACGCTGTCGTCATATGTGCTCTGAAACTTGTTTACTACTTGTATCTAGATACCCCTTATGTTCCGTGCGATAAGCCAATTCAGGAAAATAATATAATATTTACACGGCTACCAATAAATGATAACAAGAGAATGAGGTATAGGTGGAAAAACGGGGCAGGACCTTATGTTTTTGTATCTTTTTCAATTCTAATTTATGAACTTGTAATACGAGCAGATAAGTGTACTTTCGAACTGGCAGCAAATTTGTGAAACACATGTCGTCGTCATACAGGCAGAAGTGTTACGTGATAAGGTCGATACGTTTATTTTAAGCAGTCACTTAGTAGTCTCTGATTAGGTGACTCTAATCTTTATGTTGTGGAATTAGTCACGCTGCTGCGACAGATTGCACTAGATAGTAATTTAATTCGATTGCTAACATCGAATCCGTTGTGGGTGTGAACGCTCTTATGACGCGTTTATTATTTGTATCAAGCCCAGCATTTTATCTATACGCGAAATGGAGGCTGGGCCGCATATAGGACATCATGGGTGGTGGGTGCAATAGAAAATTGTCATTGTAAGCTTGAAATAGTTCGGATCAGTTGGAGTTCCATTAGAAATAGTATCCCTTGTTTGGCAAAAGGTCGCTCAGCACCTCGTGTACAACCGAATCCTGGAGCACCAATTTACTTGTGTAGACTTTATAGATATATATAAACCCTGTAACATACTACAACCTAAAACCTGCCTAGAAAAGGTATTATTACTGATTATAATAAGCTGCAGCAAGTTCTTCCCACGTATGTCAGACAAAAGTGGGAGTCGATGATCGTTTTGCTATGAATCGTTCATGATTGAATATCATGTTCAAGAAGGGACAAAGGTAGTATATAGAACTCTTTGGACGAGGGAGGAGTTGTATGCTTGATGATGACATCTAAATCGAGCTTAGCTTAAAATTTGAGAGAAGGAAACGCTTCATGACGCTTACGATAGCTTGATATTTGCTAACATTGAGTACGAAAAGTTTTTTTTTAACACCAATTTTGAATCTGTTTAGGTGGGATTGCAAGAATAATTAGGCGAAAATATATGTTTAGAAATTTTCATATCATAAAAATGAATATCAGTGTGCCGTAAAATTTCCCAATCTATACCCACAATATCGAAAATCTCTGGAATTTCCGTCAAGCATTTGAGAGAGGTCTTGGAGGAGAAAAATAACGAACTTGACGAAGAGTTGCTTTCGAAGCAGGAATTGCTAGTGATGTGTAGGGAGTTAGCCGAAAGTTGGGAATTGATAAAAGTTCGCCAAGATCTCATTGAAAGAGTTACTTAACTAGAAAAGCGTAACAAACTTCTTGAAGAACAGTTGAGTAAACTCACGCAGAAAAAGCTGGAATCCAAAGTGGTGGTACATTTGCCTGCTCAAGCTAGCATCGCCATGCGTGCGGAAGCAAAGTCTCTGCATGCTGGTCTTCTGGATACGAACTATGCAGTCACACGTGTTGTATTTGTGCACAGTGCCTGTAATCGTGACGTACGTACAGCAAACATTAGTTGTAGGGATGAAGAGCTGAGATTCTGCAAGGAAAGTACTCCTAAATGCCCAGATAGATAGATAGATAGATATTTATTCCGTAACAATATATTTACAATGATTTTAGTTATCGCACAGTATTTTATTACAAAAGATTTGATATATTTAATATCTTACTTCTGAAAAAAACTTTGCAAATGCAAATATCTTTGAAGGAAAATCCGAAAAAAAAACCTTCAATATAAGTAAGAAAAAAAAAACAAAAAAAGGTAAACACAGAATGAACATTTATATATACAGTGTTGTGCAAAACATTAATATATATACATATATACTAGCTGACCGGACAGACGTCATTCTGTCTAAGCCAAATATGTTCGATTGGATGAGGTAGGAAAAAGTAGAAAAAAATAAGTAAAATTTAAAAATCAAGTGAAAATAAAAAAATATATTGTTGGTCAATAATTTAACTCCTTGTTGGCCAAGCAACATAAAAAGCATTATAATTTTTTTTTTTGATAATTTTTGATTTAAGACTGGTATTAGAAGGAAAATTCATGTTTGGTTTCTCAAGGAATTCAAAAACTCAGTTGGATAGTTGGTTGCTTCGTCTTCGTTTGTTGCACAGTCGATAGATTTAAAGGAATCCAGGGAACCAACGATTTGATTTTCAATTTAAGTGATCCACATTCTTGTTCTTTGCCGCTAAAATTGCTCTTTCACTCAACCAATCGTAGTATTTGTGGTTAGCAATGATGTTCGGAAACACTTTGTTGATGAGCTCCTCTTTTGTTGAGATGAAATTGTATGTATGTCATGTTGAACTATGATATTGATTCAATGGATTTATGATTTTGATATTAAAATAATATCCATCTTCTCCTTGCCAAAACATAAGCGAGTATTGCAACGTGTCACGTAAGCGATGTGTTTCAGATATTTGTTGCAGTTGCCCAGTATCGCGACGTTTAAGCACAATATCGCGTGTTTCCAAGTTTTCACCAACAGTCAGGATGGCAACTTCGTTTTACGGGCTGCTTCGCTTTGCTCTTGTGATTGAGAAGCACGAAGTCGAGCCATACTAACGCGGCGCTCTTCACGGGCAATTTCTTGTTCTTTTTCAGTCCTTTCATTCGCAATGTTTCGTGTCCTTCTTGCATTACGGCTTTGTCGGGAAAGATTCGATCGTCTTGGTCGCGGCATTGTTAATGATGATTCAGAGAGAATACAAATTACTAATGATTGATTTCTGACAAAATGTATAATTATCAAATTTTTAACCATACTTAACCATAGACAAAATTACGTTTAGCTGTCATTTGCGTTTTGTTATTCCATGTCAGATCCTTTTTATTATACCAAGTTTTATAGTGACAAAACAGGAAGTGACGATTGGGCAGTTGCTTGCTTCTATGCTTGACAGCTGTTGGCCCAACAAACTTATTATAGTGACTTGTATTCTCTTTGACGTTTTATGTCACGTCACACGAGAACGCAGTAGAACGGGATAAAAAGTATCCTATATCCGTCTCCTGGTTCTAAGCTACCTCCCCGCCAATTTTCAGCCAAATCGGTTCAGCCGTTCTTGAGTTATAAATAGTGTAACTAACACGACTTTCTTTTATATATGTATATAGATATAGAATATAGATATAGATATATAGATAGATTTATACAAATATAGTACATGCATGCATGTACATATCCAAGTAATGTATTCCTGTATTGCGTTAAATCAAACACATGGGTCACGTTAACAATATTCTTTATTGCCTGATTACGACTGCCCACCAAAAGATCATCCAAAGATCGAGAGACCACCACGCTAGGTTGAAGCGTTAGATGATTCGTGTAATTTATGCGTGTTAGTGTGTGTGTAATATGATCATACGTCCTAAATACGTCGTCCAAATTTTTTTCAGCTTTGATTTTTGTGAGACTGGAACCTAACGGTTTATATGGCAAAATTGAAAGTAATGATATTCAGAGGAGGTTGCGGCAGATACTCACGGAATGAAAAGTGGAAGTTGAAAGGTGAAGCGTTGAAATTGTCCGTGAATATAAATACCTGGGAGTCCTCATATCGGCTAACCTAAATATGAGAAAACATCTTTACCCTCCAGATGATTGGCAGAAGCTAAGCGAACAATTTTTCTAGTTGGAGCCACTGTTTCAACAGTAAAACATAGCTCATATGTAGTTTGAAATGAAAACTATTTCGCTCAACCGCTGCCTCAATACTTCTGTACGGAGCTCAAGTGCTCTTTGAAGGAAGTGGAGAAGTTTCTACGTTACTTCCAAAAGGGTACTTTCCAATTATCTACAAACATGTCAAATTATATGTTACATTTGAAAACCGGGACATCACCAATGTTCTTAGGCACTTTGAAGATGGATTTAGATTATGCGGTTAAAGTGATGAAGATGGAAGAAGCAAGGTTGCCCAGAATAATATTTTCGACTGGAGCAAGTCTTGTTCAAGAGTGGAGATGCCTCGCATCGAACTGTGGACTCAGCCTTTCCTTTACCCCAGGCGATGATCCAACTGCCTTAAGAACACAATTTGGAACTTTATTGAAAAAAAGAGTTTGTACATGCACGAAGAATTTGCATCTGAAGCTCAAGTTTCACAATACCGCTTGTACTACAGACAGCTCAACTATAACCTACACGATAAGACTTATTTTCTAAACCACTACCCAATAAACAAAATAAACACGATTTTTGAAATGAGAGGGGAGCTAATAAAATTTAACTTCATACCGCACCAAGCCGAATTTTCAATTTTGTACAGTCTCTACAGAGTAAGAGAGGACGTGTTATACTTCCTTGGAGTATGCCCAATCCTAAAAGAGATTCATAAGAGATACTTCGACGCAGAGTTTTTGGTTGTAAACGAAGCAATTAATATTTTGAACAGACAACAAGCATGGGACCGCTTATACTCCTAGACTGCTGATGCTTTCCGCTACAAAAAATGTAACGTCGAGGAAGATATTTTAGCTCTGTAATTAGCATATAAACTCAGACGGAGTAACGCCAAACCAAAAATATACTAAGAATCTTCTTGCATTGTATTCAATGAAATATAAATAATTTTACTACGACTTCTATCAGTGGACCGAGGTGGCTGCCTTGGGGAATTTCATAGGTTGCTTTAGGTCAGAAAAAGAAGATCTGAAAATAACATTGTACTAATGGTCTTCGTGGAAGGCTTTGATCCATCGGATAAAACTAGGGCTGAAATCAAGCGCAGTGATTTATAGAAGTATTTGTTTCAACATTTAGTCTGCGGCAACAATTTCTACTCCTTTGCCATCCTCAATGACATAAGGTTTGTGAGACAAACTCGAATAGTTTGCCGATTCTCGACCGACCTTTTTAGGAACTCATGTTGATTTGATGGAAAGTTGGATTTGCAATGCAAGAATGTTATATCGTAAACGATACGCTTAAAATTTTAGTAATAGAGCCATAGTTGGATATCTTATCCGTTTGGTCTTTAATGTGGGATGAAAAGGGGCTTGTGAAATGGAACTTTGAAATAAACCAGTAAGGGGTAGGAACAGATACGTAGTTCCTCCTTCAGGACTGGATGAGTAGTCGTAATTTAAGTTACGTATTTTCTCTATAAAAAAGTCACAAGTTATACTCACAAACGCTTGAGAAGCCTGAGTGCAGTCTTTCAAATAACGAACGTAATCATGATCGCGTTGAAATACCTGTTCGGTGATAAATTAAGTCGGAGATAAAAAGGATACGAATAGATTGAGGGTAAGTAGAACAGTCGGAAGCAGAGCGGGACTTAAGTTTAATTTCATCTGAGAATCCAAAGTGTATCTCATTTACGGAGACTAGGCAAGGGGCTGATTTCCTTTTCATAGTTAACGGTGCTAATACCGTATTAGTTGGCGTAATGGATAAATATGTGATAAATAAATTATAATGCATTCACAGGCTTTTAATTTAAATTTAATTGTGACTATTCCGCACGGGCGTCAGCATATCTGGTGACTTTTAAATCGAGATCGAAATTACCAAAGATGTTTTGAAATAATTCCCCCTGCGGGAGATCTCTTGCTGCTAATCTTGTCACTGAGACCTCTCGGAGTGTTGTCCTACCCGGGACTTGTTCCTCGCATCTCATCCTGGTAAATATTCTATCAATATATTGCCACCTCTAGGCTAGTCAGACGACTGTGTCGTTTCAGCTGATTTCTCGTATTCAAACTAAACAGTTAGAGAACGAATTCCTTAAAATACAATATACAGTTGTTACACTGCCTTCTAACCGTTCAGACGTGTTTCTTTTTCGCTTACATTTTCGCTTCCCAATCCGCTGTTTACTCCCCCCGACCTCAATCAAAAAAAAAAAAAAAAAAAAAAAACGTACATAAATAAATATGTCACAGTGCGCTTATGAAAATTGTATTCTCAACGATACCAATGCCGATTTATTGGCCTGTAATGGTATCTGCGGTAACTCGTTTCACCCCTTATGTGCCGGTCTCAGCAAACGTGCTAGTGTTTACCTAAAAGACTACTGCAGTAATTTTTTGTTTTACTGCAATGAGTGCAAAAACATTTCCCTTTCGCACATTATGCTCGCGATTAAGTGTGTCAGCGATTCCATTGCCTCACTCACATCAGACAATAAATTATGTCATAAAAAAACATTTGCCCAACTTTCGAGTTACGGTGACCTAAATAAGGGTCCTTAATGATGACCTTAACACCAATTTAGAAATGTCTATTAGTGCGCTGAGATCCAAAATCAAAGCCTTGGACAAGTTATCGACGTTTCTCTGAACAAGCCTCCAAGTGAGCCCAACTTCTGTCCCCTTGCGACCTTTACGTCTGATATCAAATCTATTCTTGATTCGTGGTTTGGTGTTCTGTGTACTGACCTAAAAATTTCTTTGGGCTCACGCGTACCGGTTATGACCTGTTTAAAATCACTGCAATCTGACCTGGAAATCCATTTCCAAAACTCTAGTAGTGACTTTCGTTTCTTGGATCTAAACCATAAGCTTGATGATATTCGAAAAGATGTCGCTGCTAATCGGAAAATACTAAGCGATTTGATTGAAGAAGTCAAATACTTGCCTATTTGTTCTAACAATACCCCCCAACCTCAATCATACGATACACCGATTATGGATGAGTTGAATGAAACCCTACGGTCTCAAGCTCCAGCCCCATTAAAAACCTTACCATCAACGACACAACCCTTGGAAAATGTAACTCCTCAACCAGCTCAGTTACCGACCATTCAACGATTTAGCACCTCCTGATTTGGCACCTCAATCTGAGTGGAACAACAGACTTCAAAAAATCAGCGACAACAACTCCGCCAAACTCACAATCGACGGTACGCCCGAAAATGCGGATCCAGCTTGGTTAGCTAACTGTTTTAATAAGAAATATATAATAATTATATAATTATAACTAACTGTAAAAATATACCTAAAAAGCCCAATTCCTTTCAATTCGATATCCCCCTCAAATACAAATGGATTTTCCTCACCCCCTCTGGTAAAACCTTACATTTTAATAAAATTTTTCCTAAACTTAAACCCAAAGTAGCTAAAAAACAAGCTGCTATTCCTCAAAAATTTAATAATTCTCAACCCAAGTCCAGTAAGCATCCCAAAGTTCCCCCCAATTCCTACCAAAACTGGAGTTTCAAAACTAACCTATTTCCTACCTTTACACATCCATCCATTTCTCACTTATATCCGTCTCGCACAGCTCCGCCAAAGCCCCAACATCAACGCGTTTCGTTCAATTTGACTCCAGCAACTACAACCATGCCTCCACCCCGATCACCAGTCTCGAATTCATTTCCTAACTTCGACCTCACGTCCGGAGCCAAGTATCCTAATTTCCGAAGCTCCCATATCCTTGACCACTCCAAACCCTCCATCCGCACCCCAAATCCCATTCCGTCGCCCAACTCCCCATCTCTCCCCACAGCAACTATCTCTGTCACCCCCCAATCTTTCGTTGATCCTATTCTGCCCCCTACAGTTAAACTAACCCACCTAACTACCGACCCTTTCCAAAGTCGCTACGCTCTCTCCCGACTAAGGGATAAGAAGACGTACGAGAACATTCGTCTCTTTTTGGCATACCTTCACGATAAATCAGACTCGATTTGATACGAAGGTAAGACAAACACAAGCGTTATGGTCTCCATCCAACAGGAAGGCCTTTCTACTGACTTCGCTAGCCTCAAGAACCTATTTATCAAATATCACGAATTCTTCAATATTTCGCCCCAAAAAGTGTCAAAGGATCTTGAAACTTTCCGCCAATACATTCACTCAAAACGAATATCCCACCTGCAACGTAGTAGAGCTGACCACGACAAGTATTTTCGTCCCTAAATCTATCCCTCTCCCATCAATACCCCCACTCAATCAAAATCTTCCTTTTACTTTCTGTTATCAGAATGTAAGAGGTCTTCGCTCAAAAACCCAAACTGTCTTCCAACAGTCACACGCTCTACCCTTTGCAATCTTTGCTCTGACCGAAACGAACCTGATACCCAGCATAAGTAACTCCGAACTGTTTTCAACAAATTTCAACATCTATCGCGATGACGAACTCAGTCAAGCCACCGAGGGTTGCCCTTGTCGAGGAGTCCTACTAGCCGTCCTTAACTCCATTGACTCTTCCCTCATTGCAATATCATCCTCCCCCCATCTCGACTATGTTTCAATCAAGATTGTCTTACCCCAGAAGACACTCTACATCATATGTTTCTACATCTTGCCCTCACAGCCCATTGAATCCTATCAACATTAACACAATTGACCAAATAATTGATTTAAGAGACCCCCAGGATGAAATCCTTCTCTTCGGGGACTTCAACCTTTCTCATCTTAAATGGGCTCAATCAGACGATGAATCGTATTATATTGCCACCAATCCCACTACTGCCAAAGAATGCCTCTTCTTGGATCGCCTTGCGGATTCAAACCTTAGTCAAGTTAGTGGCGTCTTAAACTACATGGATAGACAACTAGACCTCATATTTACAACTGATCCGTTCAACTCGTCTGTCTCACTCTGTCTTTCTTTTAACCATCGATAACTTCCATCCCCCCCTCCTTCTTGCCTTTTTTCACGATTCCCCTTTACAGAACACCCCTTCCACAGCTTTGCCCTCTCACGATTTGCACAAAGCAAATTTCCACCATATCAATGAATACCTTAAAAAGGCCCCTTTCAATTTTAATAATCTAACTATAAATGATGCAATATCCATATTCTATAGGGAAATATTTACGTACCAATTTCCCAACGTAAAATTTTGTCCACCTCCCCACCCTGGTATAATCGTAGACTTCGCACCCTAAGAAACAAAAGAAATAAACAGTGGACAATCTTCCTTCGTACTCAATCCCCTAATGACTTTTCTAACTACATGGGCAGCTATCTTAACTTTACCGCCCTTCACAACTCGCTCTATCAACGCTATTTAGCTGAAACGCAAGCCAATCTTATAAGTGATCCTAAGTCCTTCTCTAAATTTGTTAACTACAAAAGAAAATCTGATGGTTACCCTACCTCTCTCTCCTTGAATGATCAAACCTCTAATGACCCTAACACTATCGCCAACTTATTTGCCGCCTATTTTAAACAATCATTCGCCGACGACTCCTTCGTTCCAGATCCCGCTTACTTCGATTATTTACCGAAATTTTCCTTTGGACCCTTTCTTCCTCATACAGTTGATCCCGATGTCATCGAAACCAAACTAAATCAACTTAATGATGAATTCACTCCTGGACCAGACGGTCTCCCTGCCATATTCCTGAAAAAATGCTCATCAACCCTCTCTCTCCCTCTCTCAAAGATCTTCAGTTTATCCCTATCTTTTGGTGAATTCCCCCAGTTATGGAAAACCTCATTCATAACCCCTATACACAAGAAAGGTCCGAAGAACGTTATTAACAATCATCGTCCCATTGCCAAACTGTCACATATACCCAAAATCTTCGAGAGCATTTTGTACGAAATCTTAAGTTTTCGCTGCAAGTCTTTAATCTCCCCCAGACAACACGGATTCCTCAAGGGCCGATCTACAACCACAAACCTTGTTGAATTTGTGTCTTTTACCCTCTCGGCTTTAGAGAATGGCAAAGATGTCGACATGATTTCAACCGATTTCAGTAAGGCTTTTGATAAAATCTCCCACTAATACTCTTCAAATTGTCTTCTCTTGGCTTTGAACCCATTTTATTGAAGTGGATATCTTCTTACTTGGAAAATCGGTATTATAGTGTTCGCTTCAGATCTGCCTTTTCCAATCCTTTCTTAGCTTCCTCCGGCGTCCCCCAAGGTAGCCACTTAGGTCCACTTCTTTTTGTCCTTACTATTAACGATATTGAAATAGTGATTAAAAATTCCCACATCTCACTATATGCCAACGACACCAAGTTCTACAAGCGTGAAGCGATGGTCTTCGTGAAGCGATGGTCTAAAGAATTTTCTAACCCTTATGTTACCCGATCTCACTACACAACCTTTGTCCGGCCCCTCCTTGAATACGCCTCTCAAGTGTGGTCTCCTTACCAGCAAATCCACATTTCTAGAATCGAGAGCATCCAACGCCGGTTCTTACGTTTTGCTCTGCGAGGTCTCCCCTGGAACAATCCTTTGCTCTTACCATCTTATCACGACCGCCTTAAACTAATTAACATGAACACCTTGGAGGAAAGAAGAACTGTATCTGACATCCTCTTCATCCATCGACTCCTTTCAGGCTCCATTGACTGCGCTACCCTCTATAACTCTGTCTCTCTCAACACTAACCCTCGCAATGCACGAAACCCCCGTCTCTTCTATGTACCCACCACCCGTACCGCTTATGGCTCTAACGAACCCATCTTTCGTATGCTCGGAAGAGTCAACCCGAATCCCTTCTTCGACCTCAACCTTAGCACTCCATGCTTAAAAACCCTTCTTTTTCATGCCCCCCTCTCCCCTACCCCTTAGCTTCTAAGCCAGTTTAAGTTAGGTTAAGTTAGATTAAGCATCATGTGCTTGAATTAAGCTTAATAAATGGGGGTGTTTGCCCCCACGAAAATTAAATTAAATTAAAATTAGCTCTACGAGAAAGGCAATTGGAGCGGAGTTAACAACTTCCTTAGGAATTCAAACTGATCCCTATGCTTCCTCGATAGTGAGGTGAGGATCACGAACCCAATGAATCATGAAAAACCAATGTGCACCGGTGTCTCTTTTCCCTCTCTGCCTCTAACCCTTCGGTCAGTGCTGTCTTGACTTCTTGACACTTAAGGGTAGTCATAACCCCTTGTGCACGTGTCAATTATAAAAAAAACAAGCAACTTCTATTTAATGGTATGTATTATATGTACTTTAATAAGCCTTATGAGCTTCTGTTATTTTTCGCACACCACTTTCTTTACACTCATATATTTAAAAGTTAGGACAATCATAAAAATTGCGCTTTGTGAATCCGTCGAAATTCGAATAAGATTTGTTATCTATTATCCGTTTAGGAAAATACATTAAAAGTTTCACATTCACATTGTATCTAAGTTCAGGCAATGTTTTTTTTTTTGTTTTTATATGTATATAGTTCATGCAGGTTCAAGAGTGTACGCTCTTATGGTATTTGTCACACAACCTGGACGGGGTGAAGATGGTTTGTGTCGAAGATGTTCGTTCACTACTCTCCGCGGGTGAATGTCCTAGATAGGATATGAGAGATTCGACTGAATTCGCATTGATTGTATTATAATTCACAGTAACTCCTTTGTTTTCCTGTCATTAAGGTGTTATATTGGAAATGCACACACAGAGTATGAATTTTTGAAGTGATCTTATGTTCCGAGTGTTATGCCTTCTTCAGGACTTTCTGATCATCTCGCATTTACAACTGATGTTGTTGAACAGTTTTTCCGTATAGGAATTGTTCTTGACTATGGACAGAATTGAACTACAGACCTTCCGCTCAACAGTCGATGGTGATTGCACCAGACCACTCTAACTGGGATGAATTTTTAGCTGGGATATTAAAAACTCGTCTTTAATTTATATATGTACTTATTTCATATTAAAGCATTTTCTTTCTTATCCATGTTGCCAACAATTTTAAGACATGCTATTCAATTTCAGATTACTGGTATTCTTTGCGCCTTCACCGCCTTTGTTAAAAAAATTGTACTGAAATTGTTTGCTACCAAGCCATCTATCAAAACTAGGTAGACATTATCTAGTAAACTCAAAGGAAGCGACTGTTTAATGCATACTGTATTTAATTTTAATCAGTACTGACGAGAACAATGCCAGACATTGGTGGACCCAGAGATAACAAGGGAAAAAAAACTGACCAACATGGGGGTGACGTAGTTAAGACTGTAGAAAAATATACCCTTGAGCGTAACACGTCACTCAATAACCTCGTAGGCCGGGGCGCAGGTGACGCAAATATTGTTAAGTCTATGTACAATATATGGTTTTTAGAAAGTATCAACCTGCAAACGATACTTGTTAAAGTACATGTATGTGGTGATGGCCGCGAGTTAAGTTGGAGAGCAGTCGTCGAGCGTCTAGTCAGTTGCCGTGCAGTTGTGGAGAGTCGTAAAACGTCGCGTATCGGTGGTCAAGCGGTCGCAAAGCATTTTGAAGTCGTTGTTTTTTTTTTCATTTCATTGTCAAAAGTAGTTTATAATCGTTTTTCTTTTCGCTAATTGTCTTTAATAAACAACCCTGAATTATATTTTTTTTATTTGAGAATTCCTACATTTGGGGGCTCAACCACTCAACACCATTAAACTCGTCGATTGCGAATTTATTCAATACCATGTGGTCTAACTTAAACGTCGATCAATTAAAAGCCGAACTTGGAAAATTAAACCTTGATATCAACGGTCTAAAAGCTCAATTAATCGAACGGCTCGAGCAATATTATAAAAGTAAGGAAGTATATTCGGACGCATCGGAATCATTAGATAGGGACACAGATAAAAAGAATAATAAACTAAACAATCGTCCAGAAGTTTCAGTGAAAGACATTGAGAATTTCATTACGGAATTCAGTGGCGAGGGTGTTACAAAAATAAAGTGGTGGTTCGATGAATTTGAAGAGATTGCGGAACTTATGCAATGGAGTGACGTCGAAAAGTTAATTTACGCGCGAAAACGTTTGTCGGGTCCAGCAAAAATGGTTATGAAATCGAAAAAGTGCACCTCCTATGCGACATTAAAAAAGTTATTAACAGAAGAATTTGAAAAAAAGTGCGGCAGATATTTATTTTAAATTACAAAGTAGAACGAAAAGACATAATGAAAGCTGTAAAGAATATTTACTTGTTATGAAAGAGATTGCTCAAGATGTAGTTGACGATAGGTCTTTAATTAAGTTAATCATAAACGGCATTCCGGACAGAGAAGAAAACAAATTCTCTCTTTACAGTGCAACCGATTTAAACGATTTCAAGCGAAAATTAGCAATTTACGAAGAAATAAAAGAAAAAGTAAAAAGACAGTTTAGCGAGTATAAGCAAAATAAGCGGGAAAACAATTTCGGTAAAAAGAATCAGTTTGAAAAAAGAGAACATTGCTACAATTGCGGTAGTATCGAACATAAAAAATCAGCCTGTAATATGGGAACAAAATGCTTCGCGTGTAGTGAATTTGGACACAATAGTAAAGAGTGTAGAAACAAACCATCTACAAGCAAAAAAGGGATAAACCTAGTCTATAAATCAAAAATGTGTAAACCCATACTAATAAACCAGTTGTCATGTGAAGCCCTGATCGATACGGGCAGCGACTACAGTTTAATAAAAAAATGTGTATTTGATAAACTATCTAACGCGAATTTAAAAAAGACGGCATTATTGTTCAATGGTTTTGGTTTCGGTAAATCAACATCTCTCGGTTCGTTTAATGCATGTTTTAAAATTGATGATTGTATTATATACGGTACTTGCCATGTCGGTCAAAATGACGTGATACCTTTTCAATGTATTGTTGGTGGGAACGTAATCGCGATGGCTGAAGTTGTCATTAATGAAGGTGGTATACATTTTAGAAATACTGCATGCGAACCCTTGCCTGAGAATAATGTTTTTATTATTAATCATTGCGATAATAACGATGTTGATGTTCCCCCAGCATACAAACAAACGGTGGAATCAATGGTAATTAACTATACACCGGTAAAAGAGTTTAAAAGCCCGATCGTCATGTCCATCGTATTAAAAGATGAAACTCCTATTTACAGCTCTCCGCGCAGACTTCCATTCAGTGAACAAAAAATCGTCAAAGATCAAGTAGAACAATGGCTTAAAGAAGGGATAGTGCAGCATTCAACCTCACCCTTCGCAAGCAAGGTAGTAGTCGTCAAAAAGAAAGATGGGTCTCCTCGCGTGTGCATCGATTACCGAAAGATAAACCAACGCATGGTCCGTGATTGCTTTCCGATGCCAGTTATAGAAGAGATTTTAGACAACTTGCAAGGTGCAAATGTGTTATCCACTCTTGACTTACGAAATGGGTTTTTCCACGTATCGGTTGCCGAAAACAGTCGTAAATATACAGCGTTTGTCACGAAAGAAGGTCAATTCGAATTCTGTCGAACCCCTTTTGGTCTAGCCAACTCACCGAGCGTATTTACACGTTTCATCCAATACGTTTTTCGAGATCTGATTGGTAAAGGAATAATTCTTTTCTATATGGATGATATTATTGTACCTTCTGCAGATGAAGCTGAAAACATAAAGAAACTCAAATCCGTGCTGCATGTTGCCCAGTTAAGTGGATTACTGGTGAAGTGGAGCAAATGTCATTTTTTGCAACGTAGAGTAGAATTCCTCGGACATGTTATTCAAGAAGGAACTATCCGACCATCGGAAGCAAAAGTAGCCGCAGTGAAGAATTTTCCGGACCCTAAGAATGTTCAGGACGTTCAATCATTTCTTGGTTTAACCGGATATTTTCGTAAGTTTGTCAAAGGATACGCCATTATATGTAAACCCCTGACAGACTTATTGAAAAAGGGTTCAACTTTCCAGTTTCAAAGGAAGGAACAAGCAGCAGTAGAAAGATTAAAAACAGTTTTAACAAATGATCCAGTACTAAAAATATATCAGCGTGGTGCACGCACAGAAGTCCACACGGACGCCAGCAAAATAGGATGTTCTGCAGTGATGCTACAAGAATTTTCGGGCGATCTACATCCAGTGTACTACGTAAGCCACAAAAACTTCATAGTTATGTTTTAGAGGTTTATGCTGTGTACCTAGCCCTAAAGAAATTACGAACATATTTACTTGGTATGCAATTTAAGGTCGTAACCGACTGCGCTGTATTTCAACAAACAGTAAAAAAAGAAGACTTGCCAGCTGCAGTTTCAAGGTGGGTAATGGCCATTCAAGAGTTTGACTTTATCGTGGAACATCGCAGAGGTTCTTCAATGAGACATGTCGACGCAATAAGCAGGTATCCATGGGTCTTCTACATTGGTAACGAGTTGCTAACGCGAATCAGAAGAGCGCAGGCTAAAGACGACTACATTTTGGCTATAAAAGAGGTTCTTAAAAACAAAGCCTTCGGTAATTTCGTCGTTAAAAATGACGTGCTGTTGAAGGTCGTGGACGGAGATGACAAGATCGTGGTTCCCAAAGCCATGGAAGCAGAGATTGTCAAGTTGAAACATAAAGAGGGTCATTTCGGAGTGCTAAAAACGATGCATTTGGTGCTGCAGGATTTCTTTATTCAACATTTGAAAGCTAAAGTGGAAAGATGCATAAATAATTGCGTGAAGTGCATTCTGGGTAGCAGAAAAAACACCAAAAAGGAAGGACTTCTACAACCAATCGGCAAAGACGATAAGCCGCTGCAAACCTTTCACGTGGATCATATGGGACCAATGGACCCCACTGCAAAGCAATACAGATACACTTTCGCTGTGGTTGACGCATTTTCAAAATACGTCGGGATATTTCCCACTAAAACTTCAAGCGCGAGTGAGGTCATACGCTGTTTAAAAGATCTTGAAGCTTGCTTCGGAAATCCAGCGCGAATTATATGCGATCGAGGTCCAGCATTCACATCTCAAGATTTCAGCAACCATTGCGAGGAAAGGACTATCGAACTCGTTCATATTACAACAGGCGTACCCCGCGGGAATGGTCAGATTGAAAGAATCAACAGAATAATCGTCGAATCGCTGAAAAAATTGTCGTCAGATTCTCCAGAGAAATGGTTTAAGTATACGCGTCGCGTCCAGATGGCGATTAATTGCAGCATTCAAAGAGCAACGGGGCGCAAACCGTTCGAAATTCTCTTTGGCGTTAAGATGAGGCAGAAAGGTGACTTTGAGGTGTGCAATTTGATAGCAGAAGAAACTATAGCAGCATTCGAGGACAACCGTGAGGAAATCCGAGCAGACGTTAGGCAGCAAATTCAAAATATTCAAGCTGAAAACCGGAAGAGTTTTAACAAAAACCGCAAAGAGGCCAGAAAGTACGACATTGGGGATTGGGTTGCATTAAAACGAACTCAATTTTCAACAAAAAAATTATCATCCGAATTCTTGGGACCATACGAGGTAGTGGGAGTTGGCAGAGCAGATAGATACACCGTCCGAAAACTTTCCTCAGAGGCAGAAGGACCAGCACAAACATCTACAGCAGCAGAATTTATGAAGCCATGGGCATCCGTTTCACAAGACATATCATCAGGTTGGTCATCCGGGACCAATTGCATTATGAAATGGTGCTATTCATTGCATTAGAAGAGAGCTGTAGTGGAATCAGTCCACAAGAGGGTAAAGAAACCTCCAATCCAAATCTCCCATCGATTAGTCTCCTTCCGGTTATCAGCAAGATCTTCGGGAAATCCATAGAGCTCTGTCTACATGGCTTGAGGAGAATAAAATCATTCAATAACCAATTCGCTTTCAAGGCGGGGCATGACATTATACATGCTGCGTCGGAACTTATATCGGATATCCAATGAAACAATAGCAAAAACCAATGCAGGGGTGCTTGTCTGATTGACTGGGAAAAAGCTTTACACACCGTAATATTAGAACGTCTTTATTACAAGCTCAGTCAACCCGGCATAGGTAAATCACAACTACAATATATAAAAGGTGATTTCTTTGCCTTTTGGTTTTCCAATGTCCTGATTTTGACAGCTCACGTGTGATTCGTGACGCGTGATAAAGTAAAATTTATTCAGCTAGCATTACCATTTTACTAGGGAAACCTACAACCGAACGACGTTTACAAATTATTAAATTTTATTATCAGAATTTACTTTGTATACTTTTTTTGTATTGTACTTAATTGTACTTTGTGACAAATGTTTTTCGTGTACTTCAACCATCTTACGTTCCTCATAATTGACCTATTGAACTTTAAATTCAAGCCAAAGTGACCGAATTTCAAGCTGCTGTTGGACATCAAACCAGACTGACTTTTCCATTCGTCGACATTCGCAACAATTGGGATTGTGTCACCCCACTACCGGGAAGATTGATGGACGTACATTTTTTAAAACAACTCGTAAAGGAAGAAAAACTTAACGACCTACCGTCCAATTTGTCGAATTTTCGGTGAGTGGGCTTTAGAAAAGCTGGAGGAAGATTCTCTTGAAGAAGCTGATTTCTGGTTGAATGGGTATGCTAAGAAACAAAACTGTTGTACCCGTAAAAATGCGCTGTTTGGTGCGGTTTATGGTCTGGCCCTTACTTTTTCAAACATGACCGTGAGACCTACGTAGCCGCTATCGTTCAATGATGCGCTCAAAATGCATGAGTTGAGCTTGATTATCGTGTGGTTCCCGCAAGACGGCGCTACTCATACATGCCACACAGTATGCCATCGATGGACCAATTGAGAAACGAGTTCAGTGAGCAATTTACCTTTAGTCCTCGAGCGGTCGGTTGGCCTTGCAACTATTTTCTAAGGAAATAAGTCAAATCACTCGCCTAAGCCTATAAGCCAGAGTCAATTGCAGCCTTGGAAACATAGTTAGACGTGTTTTTAGGGAAAGACCAGACAATATGCTCGAAAAGGTGAATCAAACTTGGATTCTCGATGTGGACCACTTGGGACATGGTCGTGGTTAACATAATTTTTTTTTTTGAACTTAATTAAAAACTTTTGCAAGTTCCCTACGTTTTTTTTTTAAATCAAAAATCAAATGCCAACGTGACTTCTACGTAAAAATTTGAAATTAAAAATGGACAGCAATAAGGCATGATGAACTCGTTGAGCAATTTTATCTAATTTGATCTACTCTAGAAATTTTTTATTTTTTTTGGAAAGATTCGCAATGCAATGAAATTGCATCGACACGTTTCGGAACTAGCCGGTGTTATTCAGATTATGCTCCATAGAGGCATACATTAAAAAAGTTGTTTCCTGATTTTAATTGGGGCCGTACAAATATCAATGACTTTTTTAACTTAATACTCGAGAAGATCGTGCGAAACTCACAAGTCAACAGCAGGGGCACGATCTTTCAAAAGTCCGTTCAAGTGCTGGCTTACGCGGATGATATTAACGTGATTGGTCGAACACAGCGAGCCGTCAATGAGACATTTGCTGGCATTGAAGTGGAAGCTGCTAAAATGGGTCTAGCGGTAAATGAGGGCAAAACGAAGTACATGTTGTCATCAAGACAACATCGACGTCTCGGACAGAGCGTCACAATGGGCAGTATGAACTTCGAGATGAAGGACTTCGTCTACCTCGGCTCCGCAGTAAATAGGGATAGCAACATCGGTACCGAAATCAAACGCAGAATCACTCTTGTCAATCATTGTTTCTTTAGGCTCTCGAAAGACCAAGTTGGCTTTATATAATACTCTAATCATCCTAGTCCTGCTCTATGGTGCAGAAGCATAAAAGCTGTTAAAAGCGGATGAGGAAGCTCTTAGTCCTTTCGAGAGAAAAGTTCGATTGCGATCTTTGGTCCTGTTTGCGTTGATGGCATCTGATGGAGAAGATTCAATCACAAAGCATAAGAGTCTTTGAATCCGAGCCATTGGAAGAACGCAACAGAGGACGCCCTCGACTCAAATGGCGCACCCAAGTGGAAAAGAACCTCAGCCAACTTGGTGTTTGAAATTGGAAAAGGCTGGCAGGAGATCGCGCCGGCTGGAGACGCTTGTTGGTTGAGGCCCAAGCCCACACCGGGCTGTATCGCCATCAAAAGAAGAAGAAGAAGAAATATCAATGATGATGAACCATCTGGTCAGAAAACGTAAAAAAGGTCCCAAAAATAATCGAAAATTGAAGTTATAAAGGGTTTTCCAATAGGGACTTGACAGCTTTGAATTTAATTTGTGAACGCACCCTTTCACTAATTATCGAACTGTCATTGTCAATTTATTCAATAAGCTCGAATTTTCATCATGGTAAAGTACACGAACGAGCAACGTCTGCAAATTATAGAATTTTTCGGAGTCGGTGACCGCAACTTTAAGAGCGTTAACTCCAATTTTCGGTCGTAATTCTCGCCCTAGTAGACAGGCAATAACAAGCTTAGTGCAAAAATTTGAGTCTACATATTCGTTGTGTGATATTGCCGTGTCAGTGAGACAACGGGTTGGTCAAAGTGTCGTAAATATCGCTGCCGTTCAGGCGTCCGTAGCAAACGATCCAAATCAGTCAATTCCACGGCGTTCTCAAGAATTGGGCATCGCTCAGACCACATTATGGCGTATTTTGCGTAAGGATCTTGGTTTACACCCATACAAGATCAAGCTGACTCAAGAATTGAAGCCGATGGACCATTTGAAGCGACGTGCGTTCTCCGATTGGGCTCTGGAGAAGATGCGCCAAGATGATGAATTTCATCGCAAAATCATCTTCAGTGACGAAGCTCATTTTTGGCTCGATGGGTTCATCAATAAGCAAAATATGCGTTATTGGTCGGGTGAAAATCCACATGTGCTTCATGAATCACCACTTCATCCACAAAAAATAACTGTTTGGTGTGGTTTGCATGCCGGCGGTGTTATTGGGCCATATTTTTTCGTCGACGATAACGATCGTCACGTTACTGCGAATGGCCAGCGTTAACGCCATGATTACCGATTATTTTTGGCCCGAATTGGAAGATATGGACTTGGATAACTTGTGGTTTCAACAGGATGGTGCCACAAGCCACACAGCACACGTTACAATCGATTCATTGAAGAGTAAGTTTGATGAGCGTGTTATCTCAAGAAATGGGCCATACGGCGTTATTGATGCGTTTGAAGGTAGAAGTTGCAAAAAAACGACGGCAAATGAAGAAGAAAAAAAGTGCGTTTTCAGTCTTGCAGAAGATTATGGTGATGATAAATTTGTCTGAAAGTTGCTTCATCCCAATTTTACATCGCCTCACAAGATGGGCCTATCGATATTTTAGCTTGAAAAGTAAACATAATTGCGTGAAAAAAGCTTAGCAGCTGACAAAAATCAGGAACAGGTAAAACGATGACATGGCAGAATCACTTTTAATATAAAGTTTCGAGTAAGGTTTTCTAACCGAAAATAAGCTTATGTGAAAACTGCCGGTCCCCGTCCTTTAGTCATCATTAAACAAACAGCTCGTTATTGCGTAGGAATAAAGGCTTATCAATCGCCAATTGTTTTCGAAAACCCAGACTGAGTAGCAGAAGGCGTACTCGCACTTAAATAGCTCCACGCATATATGCAAAAATTGTTTATAATCTTTAGCTTAACTACAACATTTCTTCTTATCACAAGTTAAACTGACATTCGACCTGTCAATGCCTTAACAATCTTAATCATAGTTTGATTACCATAAGGTTCAGATAATGTATATACCGATGTTCATAATCTAACAATAGAACAGAAACAGTTGGTGTTCCACTGTATTTTCGTATTTCTCGCGAAAGCTTTTCAAGCACATATCAAGGAATATTTTAGAGAATATTGACTCACAGTCGGCCACTTCAAATGGCTTTGTGCGAAAGCCACGAAAACCTATTTCTGACAAGTTATAAATCATAATGGTTCTGCGGCATACACTCGTATATACACGAATGGACATTAATTACCTAATCTGTTCACAAGATTGAAGAAGGGAAAACAAATTAGACTTTGGAAACATTTTGAATGTCTTTTGTTTCCCAAACAATCCAAGGTTAAAGCCAAAGGAACCATTTCGGTAAGACTGTCGAATCCATCAAAATAGAACTGTCTCTCTGGTCTTATCGTCGTATAGTAACCAAGACCTTGTGCATGTTATCGGTGGAAATGAGTAGATGCGAGTGGGTTCAGGTATAAATTTAGGCTTCCAATTAGGGCGTACCGTGAGCAAAAAAAAATTATCACGTTGTGGGGCTTACCTTTTTCAAATATTATTACTTGCCATTGTCATTTATTTTTAAAATAAGTAAATATCTAAGAATACGGAGAAAAAGGCGAAACTGTAAACATATCGATCAAGTTTTGGTAATCCGTCAAAATGAATTGACATCACGACCCCGACGGGAAGTTGGATTATGACTCGTCTTTTTCGATAATGGGCTCGAATTTTTTTCTTATCTATCAATTAGAGAGCCAAGATAGACAAGACCTTGATTAATTTTAAGTTATGACTGTCAAAAGTGACGTTTTTGCCAACACATCGGTTTGGCGTGTCTTTTTTTAATTGGAACACATATTTAGTTCTGCCTCATTCATCCTCCACTTTAACCGCTACTGCTTCAATGCTATCCAACGTTTTATTGACGTTTGACAGTGTTCATTTCGTGTTAATATTACCTGCATATGCGAGCCATCTTGGAGGCTTGAAATAATTTGGGCCTCTGAGTTTTACAGGAAGAAATCACATATCAATGTCTCGATTAGCTCGCGACCGAAACTGTCTCCGCCGTTTGCGGTTCGAAGTGTGACGACTCGTATAAGGCCGTCTGATCCCGGATGGGTCTCGATGACTCGTCCCATTGCCCATTTCCCTGGTGGTAGATTGGGGTCCTTGATAACAAGAAGATCATTAATCTTAATGTTTTTCTCAGTGTGCTGCCATCTTGGACGTTGTTGCAGTGACGTCAAATACTCGCTCTGCCACCTCTTCCAATACCCTTGAATTTTTGCCTGAAGTCGATATGTTGGTACGTCGATCATAGGCTCTGGTATTGCAGCATACGACTCCCCTAGAAAAAAAATGAGCGGGTGTTAATGGGTCTAATTCTGTATCTGAGATTTGGCATAATGGCCGCGAGTTTAGTATGGCTTCGATTTGAGTCAAAAGGGTGTACGACTGCTCAATCGTTAGGATATCATCGTTTATGACTCGGCGCAGATGTTGCTTCACGGATTTCACCCCCGCCTCCCATAAACCGCCGAAATGGGGTGCTGCGGGGGGAATGAAGTCCCACGAGATGCCATCGCGAGCTAATGATTCGGCAACGATCGAATTATGATTTTCGGACAAAACAAATTCGTGCATTGTAGTTAACAGACGAGCACATTCGCGAAAATTCGTTCCGTTGTCCGAATATATGTGCGACGTTTTGCCACGACGCGCGGTAAAACGACGAAGTGCTGAAAGGAATGACTCAGTCGTGAGGTTTAGTTCGTGGTGGATCGCCTTCGTAACAAGGCAAACAAATAGCGAAATGTTACCCTTTGAGAGTGTAGACTTTCGACCCGATTTAATTTTTAATGTTATTGGCCCGGCATAATCGCATCCACAGTGTGCGAAAGGTCTGCTGACATGAATACCCTGAGGTGGGAGATTACCCATTAACTGACTAATGGTGGCCTTCCTCTGACGGAAACAGCGCATGCATAGGTGCGTGATTTTGCGCAGTAAATTTCGACATCCAATGATCCAGTATTCTTGGCGGATAAGCGCAAATAGTGTCGAGATGCCAGGATGCAAGTACCGAATGTGGGCGTCTAAAACGATGAGCTTCGTGATGGTGTGATCCTTTGGAATGATGATTGGATGTTTAGTGTTAAATAATAGATTTGCTTGTTGAAATCTGCCCCACACGTAGAATATTGTCGGAATCTAGAAATGGAGATAAATTACCAATTTTGCAACTTTTAGGGAAGAAATTGTAGTTTCGATAATAAGTTATGTCGCCACCGAAGTACCGAATCTGTAGCCACCTGATTATATGTAATCGTTCCGATAATATTTCGAAAGGATGTTCGTCTGTAGTGGTTAGATATGATTGTTGTACAATTCTTTTCTCCTCCTTCTTTGAATCAGGATCATCTTCAAATTGCTTTACTGTTGGCCAGTGTTCGGGACTATAGTGAAGCCATTTCGGGCCCGTCCACCACATTGAGTGCTCCAACAATTGCGTTGGTAGTATACCGCGAGAAGCGCAGTCAGCAGGATTACATTCTGACCTTACATGGAACCAACGATCTCGTGGTATCGTGCTAATCATTTCTGCAGTACGATTTCCAACGAAAACACTCCAACGTCGCGGAGGAGACGACAACCACGAAAGAACGACCTTGGAATCGGACCATGCATAAACATTTGGAAAGGTGACATTAAGGGAATTTTGAACCGCTACGAGAAGTCGAGACAATAAGACCGCACCGCACAATTCTAATCGCGGTATGCTTAGTAGCTTTAACGGAGCAACTCATAATTTTGCAGCAATAATGTTCGTTTCGAAGTATCCGCTCGGTAGTTGGTAATGCGAATATATCACTGTAGCATATGCAGACTCCGAAGCTTCTTAAAAGCCATGTAATTCAAATGCTGCGCATCCTAAACTGATTACGCGGGGTACCGAGATCTGCGTTAGACACGACAACTCCGCGCGATATTTATTCCATTTGGTGGCTATGCATCGGGAACATCTTCGTCCCATTCCAATTTGCGATGCCACAGTTCTTGGAAAAGAATTTTAAGCTGAATAATGGTTGGAGACAGAAAGCCAAGTGGATCGAAAATATGAGCTACGTCTCGCAATATTTGTCGCTTCGTAATTGATGCATTTGAAGTATGTATAATTCAGCTGAAAACTAAGCACATCGCGATTTGAGTTCCACGACAAACCGAGAATTTTTACCCAAGGATCTGTACCAGTATCTAAAGATCTATTTGTTTGCGATTGGGTACTGTCTTTAGGTAAGACCTCACTAGAGTTACTGTGCCATTTGCTCAAAGTCATACCGCATTTAGAAAGTAGTTCAACTAATGAATCACGCTTAAAAATGGCTTCAGCAAGAGTATCTGCTCCGGACGCAACGTCATCGACGTAAAAGTTATTAAGTATCACATCCGACGCGATTGGAAACTTATCTTTATACGCTTCAGCGTGCTGTTGCAACGTTCTAACAGCTAAATATGGAGCACAAGAAGTACCGTATGTGACAGTGCATAAACGGAAATGTCTTAATGGTGCCGATTGTGAATTGCGCCAAACAATGCGCTGATAGTACGAGTCATCGACCGATACCCGAATTTGCCGATACATTTGAACGATATCCGCGGTAAACACGAACCCAAACCGACGAAAACGTAGACAAACCGAAAAAAGATTCGTTGGATAGGCGGACCGAACATAAGAGAGTCATTTAGGTTGTTGCCTTTTGTATCTTTGTGAGAACCGTCAAAGACGACGCGAAGTTTCGTTGTAATGCTGTCTGGTTTAAGGACAGCATGATGTGGAAGATAGTAGGTATTGGGTTTTTCGACCTCAGACTGGGGTATTTCCGACATGTGTCCTAAAGCTAGATAATGAGCAAGAAATCGAGAATAACTTTCGAAGAATTCTGGACTTTTAGAAAATTTTCTTTCCATTGACTGCAAACGATAGATACATAGTTCCATGCAATGTATCCGCGACGTTTGGAGGTGATTTAAAGGGAAGATTGACGATGTATCTCCCGTCCGCGGATCGACGATGAGTCTTAGGAAAATGTTCCTCGATTTCCCGATCCTCTTTAGAAACAATTGATTTCGGATCAACCTCCTCAATTGTCCAAAATGACTGAAGAAGCGAATCGATGTCCACAGTCTTATGGTAGGAGATAACACTTGTTTCATTGTTAGATAAAAGTGGTCCAGCTAAAACCCAACCAAATATAGTTTTTTGTGCAATGGGCTGTCCGCCTTTACCTCGAACTACATTTCCTTGTAGAATTTCCCATACCTTGTCGGCTCCTAGAAGTATATCTACAGGACACGATTTGTTAAAGTCTGGATCAGCTAACTTTAATCCATATAGCTGGTCATAGTCTTCGAGTGCAAAGGAAGATGTTGGTAGACTTTTTGTTACACTAGATAATATATATGTATCGACAGGTAGGTATACTATATTTATCAAAACGCGAACACATGACAAACGACGCTAGGCCTCTAGATTTACCAGCACTGGTGGAACCAATACCACAAATTCGAGCATTTCTACGAGAAAGTCCTAACCGTTGAACGCAGGACTCAGTCACAAAGGACTCTTGAGAGTTTGAGACCCAGAATCAAGAAGGATGCGTACATGTTGGTAGTTGCCGTTCTTATCAATGACCTTTCCTATAGCAGTAGGGAGCAATGAGCGGGGTACTTTGTATGAGATGTTCGAATGGTTGTTCACTAAAGAAGCGGCTTGCGCGGAAGTAGAAGGTAGATTTGAACAAAATGAAGGGACTGAATAGGTAGCGTTTTTGAATGTGAAACTCTGCACATTGGACAAGCCCGTGATTAGAGCTACATTTCTCTCAGTTTGTGGATGACGAAACATGCAGGCTCCTAGCTGCTGTATGCACAGTTCTATGGTTGTCGCGAATATTGATATTGCAGCTTTCTAAGGCCTCACACCGACGCTCCAAGAAGTCTAAAAATTGGTCTATCGTAGGATAGTCCTCGGAGACGCTATCTTCGGACCATGCCTGGCGAGTTTCGGGGTCTAGCTTGTTGAGCAATATATATGTAAATAAGCCACGGATCCCTATTGATTGAGTTAATGGATATTAAACCGCGCACTATTTCATCGGCCCCGTCCGAGATTTTCCGAAGTAAGATGGTGTTCGAGGTATGAGTAACATAAATGCGCGAATATAACTGTTTATAACATGACGCGGTCTATCATACCGTTTTTCGAGCCTTGCCCACGCCTGATCGTATATCGCGTCACAAATCGGAATATGATTGAGGAGATTTAATGCTTCATTTCGAAGACATGATTTCAGAAAATTAAATTTTTGAATTGGTGTTAAGCTAGCCTTGTTGTGCACCGCGCCCTCGAACATGTCCCGAAACGCGGGCCAATCCCGATAGTTACCCGAAAATGGTTCTATTCGAATAGACGGAAGGAAAAAATCCGAATTTTTCATAGACGAATCCGATTTATTTAATGTTTCAATTAAAACTTGTTGCTGATCAGCCAAACGGCTCACAACATCCTTATTCTTTTCAACACGCTCACGTTCTTTTATTGCAGAAAGAATCACAGACTTAACCATAATATACTTATCTTCAAAGTCCTCGAAGTCAGGCATTGGATTTGTATAGCACAATGGCAATGAGCTTAAATAATTCATATGGTACGTACGGAGTGGCACATCAGACTTAGAAGTATATTTGTAAGTCAAAGAATGATTCTCAAAAGATCTTCTGTGAGGAGATCGAATCCCTGAGCGAGGCCAGTAAGTAGGCTAAGGTCCTCAAACGAACGAGGAAAATCGACAAAGCTAGATTAACTCAGTTATCAGATCGGGAAATCCTGCGAGACCACGTTTCAAACCCTAGTTGGAAGAATTGAATGCGCACTCGAAAGGAAAGAGTACGTGCTGGCAGCTTTTGATAACGCAGTTTTCGACAGCTGCTAGACGGTATGGCGCAGATGAAGCACTGGTTTTTGCACAGAACATTGATCGCTTATGCAGGCCTCGAATAATATGTCAAATCTGGCGTAAACAGGGGCTGCCTGCAAGGTGTCTCCGCTGTTATGGTGCATCGTGGTCGACTCTTTGCTCGATGCTCACAATGCCTCTGGAATCTATGACCAGGCATATGCGGGTGATGTTGCTGTTCTCTCTATCGGCTCATGTGTTGCGACTGTCTTTCAAAGCGCAGTCGGTGCCAAATGTGATCGGCGGCTGATGCACGAGTACTGGTCTGTTGGTTAATCCTCTTAAGGGTGATCTCGTTCTCTTCACGAGAAGGAGGAAAAATACTGTCATGACTCAGCTGTTAGTACATTCAGATTCCGATATCCAAGGAAGGTAAGTACCCGAGAGTCATCTTAGATAGCAACCTTCTTTGGTCAGAGAATGTTGAGTCAAAAACCATCAAAACCCTGTCAGCTTTTTGGCAATGCAAAGGTGCATTTGGCTTTGGGGCTTATCACCGATAAAGGAGTTCTGGATCACCATGGTAATGATAGGATTGATAATCTCACTTCCATTGGTTATCTAGTGGAGCACGCTAACACGCAAATACGAAGCCGTGCCTCGCCTCAAACAGGGTACTTGGGCGAAAAATATCTTGCGACCCCTGTCTCATGGATATGCCTTCCGACATATTGAAACCTGCCATTCTATTGCGCTATAATTTCACAGTCAAATTTCCATGGCGTCAAGATTGGCTCTAGTCATATAATGAACCTGGAAAGGAATAATTTCCCATTTTTATAGATGGCTGCAAGGGGTTTTCTTTCAACGCGAAAACGTCCAGTTGCCCTTTTCGTTAGGAAAATATTCGTCTGTCTTTTAATCAGAGATATACGCAATCCTAATGGCTAAAAGCATATGCGTCTGCAGTGACAGTCAAGCCGCATTCAACGCTGTGTCTAACCCTTTATCCAGCTCCAAATTAGTGCAAGAACTCAACACCCTTTTAAACAAAATCAGAGGACTAAATTCACTAAGGCCTGTATGGGTGCTATGACACTTCGGATCATAGGAAATGAGATCTCTGATGAACTAGCGAGAAGGGGCTCAGAGGAGAGTTTTTCAGGACTTGAGCCCGCATTAGGTCTACCTGCTTCCACGGTCAAATACGTCATCAACGGTTGGGTCTTTAATGCACACAGTCATAGATGGAAGGAATATCCAGGATGCAGGATGACTAAGCGCGTACGCCCTAAAATAAGTTATGACAGTTGGCCACACTTGCGCTAAATATGCCATTATGTAAATACTTCATTCCAATTGAACGAACTACATAAAGACATAAAATGAGAGAGAGAGTACTCTCTTAACAATTTGATAATTAGAAACAGTAACTATCAGCGATCTTTTGGTACAGTAGTTTTTTAGTCAGTCTTCGTCCGCAAGCTGACCACTGCATAACACATAACAGCGTTAAATTTCTCATAGGAAATATAAAGAGCTTGAAAGGAAACGTTGTGTTTTATTTCCAAGTACAGTATAAAACGTGTAGTTTCATTTGGCGCCCAAATTTTGAAACCGCATTGCTGAGTGTTTGGAACAACCCATTGAGCCGGATTATAATTTTTTAAATAATAATAAATGTGCACTGTGCCTAGTTACGAACCAAAATTATTAAATGTGAACCAAAATTCTGTGAATTCCAAAAAGAATATTTAACAAGGCACGTAGAAATAGAAATAAAAACACGAAAAGTTTACAAATTTAATTATCCGAAAACGAAATCAAATTTTCATTTTAATTGGGAATTGTGAGAGCAAATGTGAAAGATATTAAATTCAATAACAGTTAATTAGATAAGAACCAAGAAGAAAAACTGCCGCAAGAAGTTATCTGCAAGACCTGCGAGAAAATACCGTAAGAAGCAAGAAGAAGTGGAAAGAATTTAGCATCGATTAACATAAAATAGAACAAAAACTACGTATATCGAACTAATAATTATTTAAAATTAAAGAGTGAAGCACTTATATTTATATTTAAACATTTATTTTATAAAGAATAAGAATTTTGGTTTCTTTTCATTCCTTTTCTTTCTCTTTTCTTTAATTGAATTTAATTTTTCTTTGCTTCTATAGTTTTTTTATTAAATACCTATGATTACATTAATTATATCAAAATGAATAATGAGCAAATAAGTGCAGTCATTACCGCCGCTGTTCAAGCTGCGATCGAACAAACAAAGCAAACTTTCAGCAATACAATTGAAGAACTAACCACAAGACTTAGACAACTAGAAACCCCTAATGTTGTTGAGGTTTATCAACCAGTAGTTATTGAGATAAGGAAAACTTGTGACGAGTCGTTAGACCTGATATAATCTTTACAGAATTTTGTGGCGAGCAAGTAAGATATGTTTTTTGGCGTCAAGCAGCATTTGCTGCATACGAATTATTTGATGGACATTATCAGGCAGTTGCAATCATAAGAAGTAAGGTCACTGGTCAGGCGAATCAGGTTTTATCCTCATTCAACACTGTACTCAATTTTAAAGCTGTTGTTTCCCGGTTAGATTTCTCATATGCGGATAAGAGACCTATCTATCTTATAGAGCAGGAAATGTCAACTCTACGTCAAGACAAATTTTCGATTATAAAATTTAAGATGTAGGGCTCGCGGAAATTATGGGTTGGAGACACAACTGGAAAAAAGAAAAGCGGATCTTGTTTCTTTCGAGGATTTATTACAACAACGGTTCATCTTCCGATGTTCGTCATTTTATATATTTTGATTAGGTACTTAGTTTACTATGTACAGGGTCCGCCATCTAACGTTTTTTTTTCAAGTAGTGCTTATTTCGTGAATGGTAACACTTAGCTCATGTCTGATTTGACAGATAATTAGTTTTATCCTTCCGCTGAACAAATATGGTTGTGTATACGCTTGAACAACGCTGGGAAATATTGCGTTTTCGCTTCGCTAAGTGGGCCTGCGATCGACTTACAGAAGATGCCGATTTTGCCAAAAAAATCATCTTTTCAGATGAAGCTCATTTTGATCTTGGCGGATATGTAAACAAGCAAAACTGTCGCATTTGGAGCACAGAAAACCCGCACGCATACATTGAAAAGCCGGTACACTCAAAACGAGCCACTGTTTGGTGCGGATTTTGGTCCAGAGGCATAATTGGCCCATTTTTCTTCGAAAATGAGCAAGGAGTGGCCGTTACAGTCAATGGCGATCGTTATCAGGCCATGTTGAACGAATTTTTGTTCACAAAAATTGAAGAGGAGGATATTGGCAACATTTGGTTTCAACAGGACGGCGCTACGTGCCACACAGCCGAAGCTACACTCGATGTTTTGCGCCCTGTTTTTGAAGATCGCATTATCAGCCGCAGAGCTGATGTCGTTTGGCCACCTCGGAGCTACAATTTGACACCGTTGGACTATTATTTGTGGGGTGCCGTCAAAGATAAGTGTTACGCCGACAAGCCAGAAACAATTGACGCTTTAAAGGACAATATTCGTGAAGCCATTGGTGAAATACAGCTGCATACAATCGATAATGTGCTTAAAGATTGGACCGTTCGTGTAGGCTACTGCATGGCCAGCCGAGGCAGCCATTTGAATGAAATTATTTTCCATTATTAACCGGAAGGATTGTACTTTCAAATAAAAAAAGAAATTTGAGAAAATATTCAGTAGTTTTTCTTATAGCATTTTCAAAAAAAAAAAATTATTTGGCGGACCCTTTATTTACATTTTCATATTATTCAGGGTGTCCCACGAGTAGTGTGCCAAAAAGCTAGAGCGTATAGGTCTGGTCAAGACCTAGAAAAAATCGTATGGGAGGGGGAGTCTATTCCCCCTCGTTTAGCCGGGAGGGGCAATGTTCTAAAAAAATTACTAAATTTGGAAAAAAAATTATTAAAAAGCAACAGTTACATCCACAATGCCGTGATATACTTTTTTGTAAGGCCAGAAACCTCTTCTTTCATCTTGTTTTTAAACGAAGCTGTTTTAAGGAATAGTTTTTGAGAAATAAATTTTCAAACTCAAAATTTTGAAGAAAAAAAAAATTAAAAAAAAATGTTCGAATTATTTTTTTTCAAAATTGTATGTAATGTACTAATATTTTTTCAAAAATTCAATTCTCTTATTAGTTTTTTGTTTAAAACAGAAAACTGGATGCAAAAATGTCTTGTAGTTTTTGAGATTTAAAAAAAAAACAACCCGAACCACTTTTTTCTAAGAAAAACCTTTTTTTTTTGTTTTAACGCGGCTGGACTTGTAGGCAAATTCATGTATGATACATTGACCTCTTTTTTATTATTTTTAAAAAATTCGGAGTTTTATTATAATAAATTTTCAATATGGTCCCCATTTTTTAGAAGGCAAAGATTATATCTCCTTCTAATATGCTTGACAAATTTTCCTGCAATTTGAATCCAGCGACTTCAATCCGTTCTTCCAGTTGTTCCAAAGATACTATTTCCACTTCGCAAACATAATTCTTCATGAATCCCCACACATAAAAATCTAGAGGAGTTAAATCTGGTGAAATAGCTGGCCATTCCGTGGGGCCCCTTCTTCCGATCCAACGGTCACTAAAATGATCATCCAGCCAGTTTCTAACCCGTAAGCTGTAATGTGCTGGTGCGCCATCTTGCTGGTAGATTAAATTATATCATACATGTTCTAGGTTTCTTAAAGTTGACTTAGCTTATAAACAAGACTATAATGCTTCACGAAGGGAATAGAAGTCTGATCGATTCGCTTAGCCAAAAATATCGCCAGCATGCGCTAAGAATTTTTATTTCAGGGCTATCAAAACCTATGTATGATATCCTGTTTTCTTCACAGCCTTCTGACATGCCTAGAGCTCTCGCTCTAGCACAAGAACTGGAAGCAAATCAAGCGAGTTATCTTTTTGCAAACTCTTTTTCTAACAGGCAGGAACATCTAGTTAGTCGCCCACCTCGGCATTATTATAATTCCTTCCACTATAGCCTATTGAATTCTCCGCACTACAAGCCAATCACTTCTGAATACATAAGACCTAAACTAACTCCGATGGAAGTAGACCGTAGTTCTTCACACTATAGAAATCCGACCACTCTTCAAAATCAAGTCCAAACTTCAAACACTACCCAAAACCAAAATTATTCACGAGACCATATGGCAAACAATAATAATACACGATCTCCACAACCATTTCGCCAAATTTCAAGACCTGACAATAATAACCTATTTAAGAGACATCGCGACTCTGACAGACAAACGCAACCAAAATATCAGAGACTCAATCATTTGGACCAAAGTTTTTACCGGCCGACGACTAGTGGAGCAGACCAAAATCACGCGCACGATTATGATTCGCAGTTACAGCATAATGAGTTTGTTTATCATCGCGATAACGCGTTGTCAGATGATGATGAAACAGTTAGATTCAATATGGGTTGCATTGGAAATCAAGAACCATCTGATGAGATCAATTTTTTAGGGGAAAGTCTCCTCTGCCGTATGTAGGGCGCACCCTGGCAGGAAAGGAAATAAAGCTTTTAGTAGACACTGGTGCATCTAAAAATTATATACGCAATTTCAGCACACTTAATGAACCCTTTGTTGTCAAATCTATTCATGGAAGGACCCAGGTTATGTTTAGTGTGTTGTAAATTTTTTAATAGCAATGCAATTTTTTTTTGTTCCTCCCACCCTCAGAAGACTTATCATAGGGTATCATAGGGTTTGATTTTCTTAACGAAATCGAAGCAAAATTAAATGTTTCTAAAGTAATTCTGTTTTACAACGAAGGGGATGAAAAATGATTGTACTTCTACTGTAGAGATGTTAATTGTATACAGGAAAAAAATATTCCTTTGAGTGAAAACGAACAACTTTCATGATTATTGAATCGGAATTCTACAGCGTTTGCAGACCCAAATAATTCTCTGCCTTTTAACATAAGAGTTGTTGCTACCATTCAAACAACCGATAACGAACCCGTATATTCGAAAGCCTATCCGTATCCTATATTGGCGGCTGAGAATGTAAATAACGAAGTTGTAGATTTGTTAAAGATCATTAAACCTTTGAGATCCCCACACAACAATCCTGTGTGGGTTGTTGATAAAAAAGGGGCTGATGAAAACGTAAGCAAAAAATTCCCATAAATATCCCATTCCCAACACTTCAGCCATTCTAACCAATCTTTTAAGAGCTTCTTTCTTTTCGACACTAAATTTAAAATCAGGATTTCATCAAATAAAGGTGTGTGACCGTGATAGAGAGAAAACAGCTTTCTCTATAAACAACGGGAAGTAGGCTTCCATTTGGGCTCACAAATGCGCCTAGCATTTTCCAAAGAGCTATAGATGACGTGTTAAGAGAAGAAATCGGGAAATGTTGTCATGTGTATATACAGGGTGCGCCATCTCATATGGGTCGATATAAATTTCGAATAACTTCAACAATTCCCAACCGATTTTCGAAATTCAAAAACTTTTATTCAACTTGGACCTTTACAATTTATCTTAATTATTTTTTGAAAACAATATCAGTTAAATGACCGCCTTTATAGCCGATGCAAAAATGGGCTCGTTTTCGCGCATTCTCCATGACATTTTCGAGCATTTCGATCGAAATTTCTGCGATTTCCGCACGAATGATTCTTTTGAGCTATTCTATTGTCTTCGGGCCGTCAGCATACACCTTGATTTTCAAGTATCCCCAAAGAAAAAAGTCTGGAGGAGTCAAATCCGGCGATCTCGGAGGCCAGTCAATACCGCCCTTTTTTGACACCAATCTTCCAGGGAACTTCTTACGCAAAAGGTTCATTGTTTTGTCCGCAGTATGGCATGTCGCGTCGTGTTGTTGAAACCAAAAGTGGTAAGCCTTTTTTACGCATTTCTGGGACCACATAATGGGCCAACATCCATCGATATCGATCGCCATCCATTGTATCGCCAACTTTGAAGAAATACGGTCCAATGATGGTTTTAGCGTATACACCAGCCCAAATAGTAACTTTTTGATCATATAGCGACTCTTCGTGAATAATGTGAGGATATTCGGTGCGACAATTTTGTTTATTAACTGAGCCAGAGAGCGTAAAATGTGCCTCATCGCCATCAAAATTCATCGGTCATCAAAATTTGCTGACAGAATTCCGGCTCAGCATTAATCATTGCAACGATATTTTGTGCGTATACCAAGCGCCGTGGCTCATCTTGTGGCAAAATTCTTTGAGTTATCTGTACTTTGTATGGAAATAAGTGAAGATCATCCTTTAAAATTCTCCGCAAAGTGGTCCCACTGATGCCTAACTGCTGCGAACGGCGCCGATATGACAAACTTGGGTCTTCTTGAACACTGGCCTTCACAGACTGAATAGATGAGTTTGAATGCCGCGGACGTGGCCTAGGTTGCTCACGAGAGCTTGTCACAGAACTAAATTGAAAAAAAATTCGAGGCCCAACGACGAATTGTATTTTTTTGGGCGCAACACGATCACGATATTTTGAAACTGTTTCCGCGCGTTTTTTTGGTGTGAAACGATTCATGGTTAACATTGTACTGAATTGACGTTTCCAAAATGCTATGACATATGAAAATCGGCTGACAACTGTTGAAGTTATTCGAAGTTTACATCGACCCATATGCGATGGCGCACCCTATAAGTAACGTCATTATTTTTTCAAGATCTAAGGAGCAACACTTTCGAGCCATAGAAAAAAATTTACAACTATATACTATATGAAGTCAACATGAGAATTTCGTCGGAAAAACCAACATTTTTCAGGGAAGAGGTAGAGTTTTTGGGCTTTGTTGTGTCTAGTAAAGGTATGAAAACATGTCCCGATAAGTTAAAAGATATTGTCTGTTATGAAGTTCCTAGAACTTTTGGTAGCTTGCGATATTTTACTGGTCTGTCGGGATTATTAGAAGATTTATACGGGATTATGCCAAAATCACGAAACCGCTTACAAGGTATTTAGGTACGAGGCGAGAATGGAAATAGCGGTAAAAATCAGTCAAAAATTAAGAAGGTGGAATTTGACGTGGAAGCTCTTCATGCTTTTGATAAAATTAAACGAATTTTAGCCTCAGCGGACGTTTTACTTTTATATCTCGACTTTACAAAACCTTTCGACTTAACGACTTCTTCGCTTCTTCTCATGAGATTGGAGCGGTCCTTTCGCAGGAGGGCAGGCCCATCACCATGATTTCTCGAACTCTATCGGCTACAGAAGAAGACTTTGCAACCAATGAGCGAGAACTTTTAGCCATAGTCTGGTTATTGCAAAAGTTACGCAATTATTTGCATGAGGTGAATCGGCTTAACATTTACACCAGCTCTTGACTTTTGCCATATCCAAGATCGGTAAGAAAGACATATCCGGTGGAGTAATGGGAAAGCACAGCCTTCACGATGCGACAACTGAAAACGGCTTCCGACTCATGGATTTTGCGAAACCAGTAGTAGCGTAAGCAAGTCAACGGACGATCAAACCGCGAACCAAACTAAAATTTCTCATTGATGCAAGGCACTTATCAAATATACTGGATGTGCGAACTTTCCGGGGGGCGAGCGTCAACTCTGACCACTACTTATTACCAGCACGTTTCAGAGCTCGACTAGCAAATACTAGAAAGTCGCACCAACCCCACGAAGTTGTTTAGACTTTAGACACTGAACGCCTGAGTACAACTGCGAGCCTACGGAGAGCAACTGATCGAAAAATTCTCCAATGTGCCTACGTTAGACATAAACGCCGACGATATGCGGCTGTACTGCCCCTTAGCCATACAGGAAACAGCCGAGACTACCTTAGGATATCGACCACTACCGAAAAGAAACCCGTGATATGATGACAGGTGTGAAAAAAAAGGAAGTAAGCTACAACGAAAAACTAGAGCAGTGCATGATGAATATCGCATCAGAAGAAGGGAGGAAAAGAAAAACATGCGACTAAAGAAAAGAAATCACGCAATCACGGGACAAACACCAGATTGGGGGCTTGCACCAAGGCTCTTCGAAATTCCAAATGCGGGCAAAGAATAAAGTGAGTAGTAGGGAACGAAGGAATTCCAACTTCAGGCGGTGAAGGAGTCTTCTCACCCAGCATTAAAGAAGTCGGCACAGCTATGAAAAAGCTGAAGAGCAGAAACCGATCCGTCAATTATCATCTGAGGCAAAACAAGCCCATAGCAATCGACAGTAGATAGGTTTGAATTAGTTAAGGAGTTCGTCTACCTCGTGGCCAACGTTAATTGCACAAACGACATTGTATAGGAAAATATGAATGGATCCGTACACCCTTCAGAAAAAGCAGACACCAAAAAATCCAAGGGAAGTTCAAAGCAAAAAAACAATGCGACTGTCGCGGTTGAATACCCTTGGTTACTATTCAAAATAAATTTTACACGGTGACTATTCAAGGGTCAGTATGACCCTCCCATAAAACAATGTATATTTTGGTAACCAATAGAAATATTCAATTAAAACACACTATTTATGAAAAATGATGTATTAATAATTAAATGACAAACATTTACTTATTTTCTGAACAGTTTGGACATACAATTATTGAGCAAGTATTGCATATTGGATTTTTACAAGATGAGCAAACACTGTTCGATTTACGATCTTCTTTATAGGGGTAAATGCTGCAGCGCTTTCTTTTGGATACAACATTAGACTGGAAACAGGCTGGAACAGATCTTTCAGGCATCGGCAGTTTGAACACTCTTGATGTTATCGTACGCAATTGCCGGGGTACCTTTTCATTGTAAATTCGCTGTCGAACATAGGGTAGGCATAACTCTATGCCAAGCCTACGAAGGTAGTTACGTCGATTTTCTGACTTTCCACTGACTGCACCATATAAAGGGTCCGCCATCTAACGTTTTTTTTTTCAAGTAGTGCTTATTTCGTGAATGGTAACACTTAGCTCATGTCTGATTTGACAGATAATTAGTTTTATCCTTCCGCTGAACGAATATGGTTGTATATACGCTTGAACAACGCTGGGAAATATTGCGACATTACTTTGAAAATCATGGTAATGTTGCAGAATGTGTGCGAAAATTGCGTACGGATTTTGGAAGAAGAGAAGCACCGTCAGCTCCGTATGTTCGTTATCTTGTGAAAAAAGTGAAAGAAACTGGCATCCTCATCGATAAACCAAAGCGTGAAAAGCCAAAAACAGTGCGTACACCCGAGAATATTGCTGCTGCGGCAGAAAGTGTGCGTGAAGCGCCATCAACATCAATTCACCGTCGTTCTCAACAATTGAACATTTCGGAGACATCATTGAGACGAATTTTGCATAAAGACCTTGGTATGACGCCATACAAAGTCCAATTGGTTCAGGAGTTGAAGCCAACTGACCATCCAATGCGTTTTCGCTTCGCTAAGTGGGCCTGCGATCGACTTGCGACAGATGAAGCTCATTTTGATCTTGGCGGGTATGTAAACAAGCAAAATTGTCGCATTTGGGGCACAGAAAACCCGCACGCATACATTGAAAAGCCGGTGCACCCAAAACGAGCCATTGTCTGGTGCGGATTTTGGTCCAGAGGCATAATTGGGCCATTTTTCTTCGAAAATGAGCAAGGAGTGGCCGTTACAATCAATGGCGATCGTTATCGGGCCTTGTTGAACGAATTTTTGTTCACAAAAATTGAAGAGGAGGATATTGGCAACATTTGGTTTCAACAGGACGGCGCTACGTGCCACACAGCCGAAGCTACCCTCGATGTTTTGCGCCCTGTTTTTGAAGATAGCATTATCAGCCGCAGAGCTGATGTCGTTTGGCCACCTCGGAGCTGCGATTTGACACCGTTGGACTATTATTTGTGGGGTGCCCTCAAAGATAAGTGTTACGCCGACAAGCCAGAGACAATTGACGCTTTAAAGGACAATATTCGTGAAGCCATTGGTGAAATACAGCTGCACACAATCGATAATGTGCTTAAAAATTGGACCGATCGTGTAGGCTACTGCATGGCCAGCCGAGGCAGCCATTTGAATGAAATTATTTTCCATTATTAACCGGAAGGATTGTACTTTCAAATAAAAAAAGAAATTTGAGAAAATATTCAGTAGTTTTTTTTTATAGCATTTTCAAAAAAAAAAAAATTATTTGGCGGACCCTTTATAACTTTACTATTTACGTCTGTGATATTTACCATTGCATTAAATAACACCATCGTCGAGTGGTCCTGGCAACCGAGAAATTGGCACACTTTTGGTCCAAGGCGTCAAACCCAACTTTATTTTCATTGTAAAACGCGATCATCGCAGGCTTATTGCGTTGATCAGGAACTATCTCACTATCATGATGCATGCTAGAAATGAGAACCACAGCTTTGGATTTTTTGGGAACATATGATGTCAGTGTTATTTTAGGTGTAAAGTCAAACAACGACGACTCTTCTTCTCTTGTTTTATGGGGTAAAAATTCTCTTGGAATCTCTCTCTTGTTTGACTTCATAGTACCTATATATGTTAGTTTTCGGGACCACAGTTCATCGACTAATTCAATGGAGGAGAACCAATTGTCGCCGGTGATATTCCGATTAGATCCTTCAACTGGAAGTACCAAGCGAAGTACAACTTGAGTTGGTAAAAGCTTGTCATTTTTAGCTCTAGGTCGGTCCGATTTTTTGCCACAGTAAATTTCGGCGTTAACCATGTAGTGGGTTTTGGCATCAGTCAATATTACTATCTTCAGGCCGTTTTTATTGGCATATATGTACATGCGAAAGGCACATCGCTCCCTAAAAGGTGCTAGCATCTCACCTACAGTAAGTGTTGCTCCAGGAGAATAGTTAGTTTGGCAATGACTTATCCATTGAGAGAAAACGTCAGATATAGCTGCTAACTTGTTATCTTTAGCTCTTTCTCTTCTAGTATTAGCATCATCGAATCTCAAGCAAGACATCACAAAAATCTAAAGAGGCAGAGAGTCATTGTACAACGAAAAATGTCACGTCCAGAACCATCTGATGCCCAAAGTGAAGAAAAATGTTCATGATTCGATTTGAATAAGCCCGCCAAATAAAGCAATCCTATCAATACTCGTAGATCAGTTATAGTTGTTAAATTTATAAACGTTGGTCTCCATATAGTGCGAGATAAATGACCGCTTTTAAAAAAAATTTACTTTAGTTGAACCTGTTCAATCTTGGCATTTGTGTGTAGAATGTGTCAAGTATGTGATTAATTACATCTGCAAGTGATGTCTCTGGGCCTAAAGTGGTTGCTGGTCCTTTAGGTTTTCCCACTGATATAGATATAATATTGTGAGCTGGAGTTCGACTGTGACCTGAAGGTTGTTAAGCCGAACGCATACAGTTACTTTTTCCAAAGTAATAGTTAGACCGCTGTGCTGTAGAAGACTCAGGTGAATCTGGAGTCGAGGAAATCCCTCCGTCTCTCTCCTCTTCAATATCAGTTGAACTGTCGTGATCACTAAATATTTCTTCATCGCTTGAATCGTTATCACTGCAGTCAGCATCATTTAGGATACGTAAAGAAGCGTTTTCTCTGTTATCAGCAGTAACAGGTAAAGAAGAAGAAGAAGCAGAAGTAGAGGGACCTGATGTTGCGTCAATATCCTCCTCATCAAAATCATCATCATCAAGCAAAGCGTTCTCAATCTCTTTATCCATAAGCATATTTTTAATACCCATACCTGCGGCAAAGAAAAAGCCAAAATGCAAAAAAAAAGACCTTTGCTATGATAGCATATAAAAACCACACAAAAGAAAAGTCTTAAAATAGAACCAATAGTTTCCACTTACCGACGTCGTTGCTATTCAAGGGTCAACTTGACCCTGTCACTGCTGTTACGGCCCTAAATAACCACAGAGCGGCTAAACACAACCACTACGCACAAGCGCGAGAACAATACTGAGAATACGAGGGCGGGGAACCAGGGTTGTCTAAGAGTTATTGTTCGAAAATTTAATTTCCAAAGTTAACAGGGTCATAAGGACCCATGAGTAATAACCAAGGGATACCAAAAGAAGTATCTCTTGTTCCCACTAAGAGCCTTTATCCAGTCCAAAAAAAAACAATGTAAAATGATTGTAAACGTTTAATAACGATTAAAAACGATTGTACAGCGGTTAACACGATTGTATAGTGGTGATTCTGACATCTGCCTAGTGCTCAAAATGCGTTGCCAATAGGATCACAAACAGGCATCATATTGGAAATCCGGCGCAGAATCTGCTTTAGCAACCGTTGTTATTGCGTTCTGTCAAAACAACTGGAGTCGAAACTCCTCACTCGCAGGACCAGAATTATGCTCTACAAAACCCTCATCCATCTAGCTCTTTGGAGCTGAAAGCTCCAGGACGGACGGTAGAGTTTATTCTGGGCACCTCGAAAGAAAAATTCTGCGGCGGATATTCGGCCCTACCTGAAAGTTAGGCGAAGCACGCACAAGGCATAACCGCGAACTCTATGAGCTGTACAAGATGTGGACGTAGTTTGGAAAGTAAAGATCCGCCAACTACATTTGCTCGGCCACAGAAACGCATTGATACTAACGTTCGAATAAAGAGGGTCTTCAAATCCAAGCCTTCTGGTTCGAGAACCTCCGATCAAATAATAATTGCGGACGTAGGGCGAGTTTGCCTTGACAACTGGAAGCAGCGCGCCCGGAACCGTCAAAGATGGAAGGCAGTTTTAGCTCGGATTCCGACCCTGACCGGTGGCCTGGGTCGGTGGTCTGATAAGTACTGTAAGATCCAGGTCATCACTTGCCCAAAACATAGCTCTTCTCCTTCGACCCATAGACCGCGCCGTTTACTCCGTGTAAACGGCGTCTCGGATTCCCGCCGCTCTCATTTGCAACCTGATCAAGCTTACGAGTACAAAGAGGCCTGCCCGATCAACAGTTGAGCTACTACGAACTCAAGAGCCAAAACGTAAAGACAACGTAAATGTCGTCGCTTGCGTCTTCACATATGCCTGCGTATTATGCCTTTTAGACTATTGTTTTTTGGCCGTTGTTTAACCTCATTCATTTAATGCTCTTAATGTCTTATTGAGACCTACATATCTGCTCTTATCATATTTGATACGAAGAAGTCTATTAATAGCAAGATAGAAATAGAAAGCGATGGGTATGAGTTTCCTATCTATTTTTCGAATATTGGCGATAGTTTGAACGAATTTCGATTACTTCTTTTCCAACCAAATTGATACCAAGTCAAACTAAACTTTTGCCGACACGCCCAGTCACTGTCACTGGACTTCAACAAGTAAACATCAAGTGTCAATTGCACGATCAATTACCGATATTATCTTATGTCATTCTTCTTCTTGTCTTCTGTTTGGACTTTTTGTTACCCAATTCACCAATCAACCTTTGGTTCCTACTCTCTGTTTTTAGTGAAAAATTTTGTTATTGCAATCACGTATCTAGCAACGCGACAAATTGTCAAAGATTACCGCCGAACTAAGCTACACTCCATCGTTATGGCACATGTCATTCATAAAGGATCACTGAGTAATGACAAAGCTTTCGGCAAACATTCTCTATCGATAGTGTATATTTTATTATTTGTAAACTACTTCAGGAAGCAGAAGCGTGGAGACTATCGTTAGATGTCCGAGGATCATAATAGCACTTTGCCTCAATAGGCTTTGGAGTGTTATTCTCTATATGAGTAAATATGAAGTTATTAGATCGAAAGATACTGGCGCGGTGATAAGATTGGTCACTTAAGTGAGTTTTGTCTATAAATACCACCATCTAGATCACGGTGTCATACCAAAATAAACATAAACTTAACCTCGCCAATGTCGAGGGGGCGGAATTGGGAGCAATGGCAAAGACAATATATTATTTTGAAAAGAAGCGTACGAAGAGAGTTTGAAATGAGGGACGTCGTGAAAGATAAGATTACAAATTGCTATCGATAAATTTCGTATGTTGACAGTCTAGTTCCTATTTTAGACACTTTGGTTTTGTTAATTTTATCTAGACTGGAGAGGTAGGTGTAAAAGATCGTAAGCAAGTTTTATGGTAAGCTGTAGTTGAATCATAAATGAAACTGGCCACGCGTTAGGTTGGGTCTCTGCTGGTGTGAGTCAAGCTAGCTATATAATCTAAATTATTTATGATGTGGTAATTGGATCTTCATAGAGAACCGGTTTGGAAATTAATCGCGATTGAAATGATCAACGCGGGAATTATTCTTGCCTCAATAAATTTAATTTGATAATATAGCGCCCACAAGTGAGTTCAGTAAACCTATTTTTGCAAGCCACCGGATACTCGTAATTTTATCGTTTATAGACAAATAAATGCGATTACATTCGACAGTCAATAAAAGCCGCGAGACTGTATGAATAATCAGAAAAGTAAAATTCTGGCATAATAATCTATAGCAGCGTTCATTTCCCGGGTTACAGGCATCGAAAGTCAATAGATAGAGACTCAACGCTAGTCTGCGCTCGGCCTATACTCGTACATGAGCACGTTCTGAGTCCTCTTTTGAACCCATCACACGGCTACCTCAATGGTAAATCAGATAAATTTAATCTACATTTTAAACATAATCTAGGGCATTCTATCCCACCTAAATGGAAGGCCAAACCCGCAACCTTTCAAACAGATATAGCACCTATTGCTACAGTTGCCACAACATCCAATTAAGGCAAAAGTCCACACGCGTTTCCCTGTCGTTGTTTGCTCCTTTCAGAGCACAGATTCAATGCATCTGAAAGCACATCCTTAATGATCTCTCAGAGGTCTAACCTCAAATAACCAATGTAATTATCTTCCTAAACCCCAAGGGCTAGACCAAAAAATCCTAACAATTGTTACTACAGTCTAAAGTCTTATGTAAATTAATCTGAACAACTTTTTTTTCAAAAACTAATATTATTAATTTAAAAAGGTACAAATAAGTAAAATATTATTTATATTTATGAAGCTAAGTTTATTAGTTCAAAATGCTAGGCCGTTTTGGAACATAGCTAAGATAATTAAGAAAAAGAACTCGCGAATTCCAAGTTTACACAGTTCCAACAACGTTCTTCACGTAGACATCGATAAGTCCAAAATTTTCAGTTTAACCTTCAGAATCACGATATTACTCAAAACCTCGGTGATGCCATGAAGCATCTTCTGACGAGTGGTATCTCCAAACGAAATAAGGGACATTCTGAAAAGCTTACAGCTGAAGAAAACAAAAGGCCTGGATGGTATTAAGAATCTGGACCTCAAGTATCTGCCGAAAACAGGAAAAATATTTTTAACTTTTCTTATCAATGCATGCCTGAAACTTCAGTACTTTCCGAATGACTGGAAAATCGAAAAGTAGTTCCGATTTCGAAAGCTGGAAAGCAAATTCAGTACCCAGATATCTACGGACCAATTAGTCTACTAAGTTGTCTTAGTAAAGTGCACGAAAAAGTACTTACAACTAATCTTATGGGTTTTATTGATGACATGCGTATTTTCCCAGATGAGCAATTTGGATTCAGAAGTCATCACAGTGTCTCGCAGCAAGTGCTCAGAATATCTCAACACGTCAAAAGAAATTTTGAATTGGGCAGATCCACGGGTTTAATTTTGCTAGATATTGAAAAGGCTTTTGATTTCGTTTGGCATGATAGTATTACGAGTTTTTATAAAATGATTGGTTCGGTTTTCCTATTTATTCGAATCCATGCAAAGTTTTCTGACTGATAGACGTTTAAGAGTCTATATCTATGGTAAAGCATCTTCTCTGAAAAACTTTTACGCGCAAGTACTACTGTTCTGTTCTTGGTGCAATACTTTATAATATTATCCATATTTTATATATGTGTAACATATATGTCTTTTTTGAATATATTTTTCCTTTTTTTGGTTTTTGGTTTTTATTCTTTTTTTTTATCCTATCCTACCCTACCCTACCCTAGGCTATGTAAGCCTGCCATTGGTGTTAGGCAAGCCCTGCCTTGAAGAGGCTGAAGCTATCGAAGTGTCCACTGACGTAGCTTCCTCCAGCCACCAAAAGCGTTGATGCTGGCGGACTACGCCTCCTCGATCCCGGCATGAGACCGATCTACAGAACCTGAGGCGCTCGGGCTTACTTTGCGCGACATCGGGTCCGTAGAGGAATCGCCGTTCCACGGAATTGCGACCCACGTGGAAGATTAGCGGTATCGCAAATCTATCCTGGATCAGCCCTATCTACCTATATCTAAGTACAGGAATGCTTCTGGCGGGACAAAGCCGCTAAGGTGCACTCTCTCCTAATATAGATCATTGGGGTAGTAAGCCCCGAAGATCAGGCTATTGACCGAAGTTATTGCTCTTGCAACATAGCTTCAAATCAGTTTGATCAGAAAGTTATCCAGCCGTACAATCCTAGCCGTATTGTATAGGACCTCGTTCGGGTAAAATTTCGTGTACTCAGATTCGGGTGTCCTATGTAGCCCGAGACAAGTCCTGAGACATGGTCTCTCAAACACCTGAATCTTCTCCATTAAGCTGGCTCTCACATTGAACCAGACGGGACATCCATAGGCAACCATGGGCCTGATTAAGGCCATGTGGCAGATTACCCTCACTCTGTAATCAAGTTGGCTGCAATGAAACAGCCATCTTGTCAGAGCGAAGGCGCCTCGGGCCGTTGCCAGAGCAGCATCTACATGTTTGCCAAAATATAGATACTGATCTAGCAAGATCCCAAGGTATCTGACTACAGTTTGTCCCGCCAGTCGATGCCCGAACCTGCGCCAATTTTTGTAGTGTCTCGAGAGGCCATAGACAAAAGCGTTCTGAACAATATAGATTCTGCTTTCTGGAAGTTGATTTTCAATTTCCAGTCAAAATTCACAATACTGCTGAATTTTTTTGAAGTTGCGCTGCAGAAGAGTAACAATGGCGTCGATCTTTGGACCTGATCTGTACGCGATGAAGTCGTGTGCGTACGCTATTGAATGGTGGAGAGAAGCTGTCAAATCACTGAAGTAAATGTTGAACAGGATCGGCGAGTTCACCGTACCCTGTTGCAGTCTGTTGTTAATATCAAATGTTTGGGTAGAAGTCACGTAAGCAATTTTCACAACGAACTTTCTACTATGTATCTACTTTCTATGTCAAAAATCATATATAGTAGTGGTTTACTTATGCCCAGCCGACTGAGCTTGTAGTAAAGACCTTCTAACCATACGGTGTCGAAAGCTTTTCCAAGTCAATCAGACAGGCAAACGTGCATTGGTTCTTGCATTTGTTCCACTGGATATCCGACACGAGTGTCGACGCAGCATGAATAGTGTCATGCCCCGCTCTGAAACCGAATTGTTTAGACAGGGCTCTATGGACCACCTTCTCGAAAACCCTGCTGATACTCGGAAGGAGACTTATCGACCGGAGATTTCCCGGGTTAGAGGTGTCTTTACCCCTCTTGGGGATTGGTTGCACCACCATTGTCTTCCAGTGCACTGGATAATATGCATTATTCCCATGATTTTTTTCTGTTTGGGCCCTAAAGAAAAAATTACTCTCGCCTGAAAAAAAGCACCTTTTGCGATTCATCCACTGTCCTTTCTTTATATTTTCGAGCTCAAGTCTTTCTCTTCTTTTTCATAGCAACAGTCAGGAGTTACTTCTTCAGAAGTTTCCATGCTTTTTGTTCAACCTCTAGAAAACGTCGCCGAACAGTTGAAGCATCCATGACTGTTCCTGCACCCGCGAGATCTTTGTGTAAGTCGTTACTGCTATTACTTGGACAATCCGATTGTTTCTCATAAGAAGGGCGCCTTCTTTCTTACTGGTTTTTCGTTTTCCTTTTCCCTGCTCGTTGCGTTATAATCGACCTTGTTTGTCCATGACGTTTAATAATGTTGTAAACTGAGCCTAACGATTTGTCACACTCTTCCACTATCTGTCTCCTGGTATTAGATGTATGCTCAAACAAAGTAGTTACTTTACTACGGATTTCTACGGAGATGCCTATTCCTAGGCTGTAGAACGATGAAAGGTAAGTAGGTAAAACCTTTTTTGCAGTCAACCTCCCTCAGAAATAAAATATCGGGGAATATGATCTGCCTCCGCCATTTTTTACCTAACCAGAGTTGTCAGCTGGTTCAGGTTCTAAAAATCCCACTCTAAATACAATTCTGTTAAGCTCGTCGAAATTCCAATTTTCCGAGATGTGAGAGTAACCGAGGACTCAGAGACTTAAGGCCCCGGCCCATAGAATCCGTTGATCCGTCACTCCGTTCATCTCATATGAGTGAAAACGTGTTGGCGGATAGAGCAGGCAAGCATCGGCCCACAGAATCCGTCAATTCGTTGACAATTGTTGTGACAATTGATGACATTTATTAATTGATGGAGTGCGTTCATCTGAGTTATAAAATGGATGGCACGGATGGCCTTTGATCGCCTCAATCAGTTCTTCCTCGAACATTTTATAACATTTTTTCCCTAGAATAATGTTCACTTCTCGCACACTAAACGACCCTCACCAAACGAATCGTACTTTGAATGTCAACCGAATTTGAAGTTTCTCTCAGTACGAGGGAGTTCCTAAGCATTCTCTCAATGCATCCACCAATGAACGTGTTTACTCTCAATTCGAGCATGCGTGAACCTCAGAATGTAAATGTGTAAGCTCCAATATGTGAATGTATGAACTGTCAACGGAGCCAAAAGTAGAAAGTAGCTCTACTTTGTTCGTTGAAGTTCATACAACCGTTAGCTATGGGCCACCTCCCATATGAATGTGTATATTCTACTTTGCACTCAGTTGAAATCAACGGAGTGACGGATCGACGCATTCTATGGGCCGGGGCCTTTAGAGAAATTTTGTTAAGTTCTATAAAAGACTCAGTAATTTGTTTAGTATTTAGTTTCATAGTAGCAATAGATAATAATCATAACACCTTTACACTCCAACTAAGACTAAGCAGGTTTTCGCCTCCTTTTCACTAAGATTATAAACTTTGTCTTATATCTGTTAAGAACAGACTTATTAAAAGTTTTTGAAGATGAATATTAAGGTAGTGGAGTTGTTTTAGTTGTTCATACCTTGGCTACATTTTTTAAACCTCTTTGAAATGGTCCAATTCCGTGAAAAAGATTGACTTACTATCCGTTTTGCCTATATTTTAATTTCAATGTCTTGCTTTTGATTGCGCCCGCTAACCTTTCTTAAATAATACTGATTGAGATCGCTAATCTCGATTTCTATACCGACTTCAACTGTATAAGTTTGAAAATCATGAAGTTCCTTGTAAAATTTTTTCTTCTTTACCAAAGAACAAGCCCAACATAGATCAGTCAAGAATCCTAAGATCGAATTGAGGTATGTATATCTTCAAAGAACCATTAGATCTAAGTGAGCCTATTCAGCCTACTATGTTTATGATCAGGTAAAGTCAGAATTCTACCACGGCAAAATGATTTGACAATTTTTTTAATGAAACGTCAAATAGCTCTACATAAACCAAACTGGTCATAACCGAAGCTGATGAGCCGTCCTCGCAAGACGTAAAATGGCGTTATAAATCACTTTGGACTTTTCAACAGCTGTCATCCAAAACAACGGACTTCGAGCTTCGGGCTTCATAAATAGATTATTCGTCTCTGTTATTTTGTATTTTTATTCTCATTTTCTTAGCAGCATCTTAATGCTCACTTTCATTCAACGGCACCCGCAATTCACAGAAAATCGTGTGCAGCGCAACACAAACATGAATCTAAAAAAACAATAATTTAGCATAATTTTAACAATATTAACAATATGAACTGTGAAATTATTCCCACTTACATGTCATCTGCAAGTTCAAGAATGTTAGACCGATCTCTCAAAGTCTTCCTTAGAATTCTAGCGTTCACGTTCATCACTGTCTCATTGACCTCTTCCTCGCTTAAAAATAATTCGAAACACGAAAACCTATTTTTTTTTGTTTTAAATAATAGACAATAATAGGCAAAAGCACAAAACGAAGTCACTTCAAACACAAAACATATGAAAGTGATAGCTAAATAGCTGTCACCAGAAAACTGTCACAAAAATGTGACAATCACAGTGACTATCACCTTACACGATACCGAAAACGAGAATGTGACTGTCACTTATCACAAGTCACCTTAGCCGATACCGCCCCAGGATTATTAAGCCAAGAAAACAGAACTGAAAATCTTAGCATATTATTATGGTTACCTTAATTTTATACAAAACTTAAAACTTTATACGGACTCAAGGCGCACGTATTTGTATTGTATAAAAGTTCAGGTTGGAGAGAAAGGAATTAAATTTTCTAAACTAGTAGGTTATCGAGTCTGTTGGATTTCGTAGGTGGGCGGAAATTGGCTCCTGTCTAAGAATATCTAAAATAAATCTATTATTGAAAATTATGGCTTTTCGCAGAAAAAAAAAGAATAAAATGGGTTGCAACACATCCTTTGCTTAAATCATCATCGTAATCATCGAGTAGACCATAGCCTTCGCTAGAAAGTATATATCTTTCTTATACCAGCAGCCCCGTTAAAATTAAAGGTTAGTCTTAAATTTCACATTGTCTTTACATAGTCAAGACTGCACTGCCCAAGTTTTTTCGCAGGAAGAGTAGAGATATTGACCAAGTTGCTGTACATACCAAGCAACTTGGACTTACTGATATCGAGGTTAAGGCTGTTGGCTTAGGCCCAAGAATATACTGAAGATCCTCACTAAATTTTGTTCCACCAAGCCTAGTGGGAATGATACTTTCCATCATAAGCGTACATGCATACGCCAAGTTCTATGTTCGGTTCATTAACGTACAGGAGGAGCAGGATCGGACCTAGAATAGAGCCATGCGGCACGCCTGCTTTAATTCAGGAATTGAAAGCATTCAACAACTTATTGTTAAGAATAGAGATTAATGATATTGAAGACTTTTGCAAAATTGAGGGTTGATCCAAAAGTAATGATAATCGGTTATTTCTAATTCGCATAAAAATCAATTTTTTTTTGTTGCTCGCCCATTATTCCAGTAGTTGCTATACCAACTAGGATAGCTTAAAAAATCAATCACGATTCCCAGGATTCTACGCACGGTAGAAGGGAAAACAAAATTCGAGCTAACATCAAGTACCTCTGCTTCAAAAAACTGTTCGCCAAAGACATAGCGACTTGGAGAACTCTGCTCCACCATATTCCATAAAAGCACATTGGGTCAAGGAGTTTAATCTAATCTTCACTGAAAATGAGCATCGCGTAGGACGTCTATCCACGCCCCTCACTGAAGATAAAGTGAAAAAAATGCAAAATGTTGCGTTGGCAGATCGAAGTGTAACCATTAGGCATATAACTGAGATCACAGGAATCTCATATACCAGCATCCAAAGAATCCTTGCGAAAGAATTGCATATAAAAACGGTATCTGAGCGTTGAGTATTGAGAATATTAACCGACGAACAAAACGAAAAACGAGTCGGCATTTTCAGGGTGAATCACGAGAAGTTCCAAGCAGATCAGGAAATGATTTTGTTATGTTTAATGACCGTGGACAAGACCTGGACCTACCATTTTGATCCGGAAACCAAACAGCAATCGATGATTTGGAAGCGAGCCTCCTCACCGACTCCAAAGAAATTCAAAGTATCAAATTCGGCGAGAAACGTAGTGGCATCCGCGTTTAGGAAAGCATCCAAACTTTCTAGGACTCCAAATTTTTCTTGAATAGGAACTTGGAGGAAAGGATAAAAAAAGGTTTGAATGCTTTTTATGCATGCAAAAAGACCTTCTGCAAAAGATAAGACTTGCAACCGTACATCATTCATTGGATGTACACAGCAATCATCAGATCCATTATAACTTATGGGGCCCTAGTCTGGTGGACTGTTAGCAGCACGAAAAGCTATATGAGCATGCTCAACAAAGTATAAAGGTCAACCGCTGTTTGTACAATGGGAGCTACGAGAAGCACGTGGCAAGCAGGGTTGGACATGATACTTCATCTCCTTCCTCTGGATTTATTCATAAAAGGCTGCGCTCCAAAAGGCGCTTTCATACTAAGGGAGTCCTCTTTGTGGTAACAAGCCAAGTATGGACATGCGGCCATAGTCAGAATAATATATGGCCTGGGAAAGAAACATGGTTCTAGTAGCCTCGCCACTACGACCGGCTAGATTTTCTTCACAATGACTACTCTCTCAGAATACCAATCCTTTTCCACGACAGAGACGAGTGGCTATCAAACGCCGTGATCAACGAACTCGGGATTACCCTCTTCACCGACAGATCGAAAATGAATACAGGCACTGGGGCTGGGTTCTACTCTGACACCCTGCACAAAGAGGAATCATTTAGACTCCCTGATTTGTGCAGCGTCTTCTAAGCAGTAATTCTAGCAATATAGGTAGGAAAAGCAGCCAATCGCCTACGAGCAACCAATATCCCACCATCGGATATCAACATCTTTGTAGACAGCCAGGCTGCATTGAAGTGAATAGGATCCTCTAAAACGGGATCAAAGGCTGTCATGAAATGTCGCGACCCACTGAAGTCCATCAAACACCACAAAGCCAAACTCTGCTGGGTCCCGAGCCGCAGCTCAATCGCAGGGAACGAAAGAGCGAAGCGGACACGTCATTGCAATCACCGATCAGCGCATTATACCGGATCATAAATGACACAATCATAAAAGAAGCCAACTCGTCTCGGCTTACAAGAAACGACAGCTACACGACAAGATCATCGTGGCCAGAGCTCAATATCGGAAAAATAAAGAAGCTCTTGGCACTGGACCGAAACTCGATCCGTATGTTCGTCGGAGTGATCACAGGACACTGTCCCATTGGAGCAATACTCCAGAAATGGAACTCGGGATCCAGCGATCTCTGCCGGAGCGGCTTTGCCACTACCTAACTCTCCAGAATCGGCGCCTAGCTTCGCTGGGCCAAAAATTCTTCACAGAGATTGCGGACGTAGCAAATGCAGATATATCGTCTCTTCTAAAATTCATAAAGAGTACGGGGTGGTTTCAGCCACCACGTGATAGGACAGGTTAATTGTATGTGTACTCCACAAATGAAGGGAATCACAATGGACCTTTTGGCCTCCGAGTGGAAGTGATGTTCAACCATCACACTTCCCTTCCTTAACCTAACTTTGGAAAGGCTGAAATAATAATGGTGGTAGAATTTTGGATTTGGAGGTCGTTAAAGAAAAAAAGACTCGGCAAACTGCAACTTGGAGTGCTGTTTCAGCAAAACAACGCACCTGCTCACAAAACCGCAGTTGCGATGGCTGCCACTCAAAAAACTTGATTCGAACTGCTCGAGCACCGCCCTGTTCGATAGATCTAGCTCCCAGTGACTTACCCTCTTTTCTTGACAAGAAATTTAAAAACGATGGTGAAGTTATGACCGCTATTGTGGCGTTTTGGGAGGATCAAGGCAAAAAATTTATTTCTAAATTGGACTAAATGCATTGTAGAAAACCATTTTTTAGGAGGGTCAGCCCAGCTTGTTGTGCCCATGTTGACTCAATTCACTCGTCGTCACATAAATGATTGAAAATTCTATTAAAATATCCTTTCTTAGTACCCGAAACCTTGATTGCAGCATTTGTGGAAAACCTCAAACTTATTTTAGCTATTGTTTCAGAAACCTTCACAATACGAATACACATTGTCACTTTAATCTATCACTATTGTTTCCACCACAATTAATATTGATTCCTAGTTGCCCTCACCGTCCTACTACACATATTATTGTCCTGAAGAGGATGTGTGAATATTGACAAGCCCATCGATATGTCACTAATTGACTTGATACGATGTTCATTGACAGCATTCCGGTCAGTCACACTGCATCGCTCTTCAGTTCTACGTTTTCCTCAATACCCTCTCAAGGGTGTCCTTCAGTGCTACACCAGTTGAATCCTTATCGGATGAGGATAGTTGTTGATAACCACACTCAACCTCATAGCTTTGAGCAAAATGTTATCCTCTTCTCCATTCCCTATCGAGATTGTCCTTTTCAAAGGCACATAAAATGTTTTCCGTGCAAATTGATTCGGAATATACCAGACTTTACAGCATAAAGCGGATTTTCGCAAACATCATGTATGTATGATGGTTTGCCCAGACCTTTGAGGCATTCGAAAGCTTAGCAGACTTTGAAAAATGTACACTGTTGCTGGATACGACTAACGAGGATGATGTGTCGCCGCCAGGGAACTGCGGGAACAGGTCTGCGTTAGTTCTCATCACTTGACAGGTAGAGGGAATAATTTATCTTCTTGGATTCAGCGAAGCCACCAGCTCCTATGGTGCTGTGGCTGACATGTTGACATTTGTATTTTGGGTTGACATTCATGGAGACGGCATTAAAGGAAGCAACTGTGCCATGTGACTGGGTTTGATTGATGGATTTATGCTGCTATTATGAGCAATGAATTTCAAGTTTTGTTTGGGATTAAGGATATAGGGTAACTAGGAAGGATTTAGTAAGTGATGGGCTATTACCCTTGGCACTGTTATTTTCCATTATTTTTATTTATAGCCTGCATTATGAGTACAAGGCAGATATGTATTCAGTCATCCTAGGTGTGGATTAACGTCTAGTTAATATATGCAAAATGCTTTACCATTCGGAGCGCTATCGATCATAAGACGGAATCGTGTGCAGGAAGCAAGAAAAACATCAAAACTGAACCTTAACAACAAGTTGAGATTTTTTTTTTTGTCGGAAGAGGCATTTTAAGTATCTGCAAAAGCAAAAGGCAGGGATTGAAGTCGGGAATTCAGGCCAGAGAATGCGGCCTATACACATTCCCTGTGTGCCAAACTTCAGGAATTTATTTTCAATTTTGTTCAAGTTTTTCCTAACAATGAAAAAGAGTTTATTATTTTCAAAATCTGCCATGTCAAATGGACGAAAGAATTGAGTGACTTGTAACTCATGTAATTTAGGTAGCCATCGAAGGGAAGGAAATAATTAATTATTTGGTTTGCTTAAAGGATTCATTTTTCGGGAGAGGTATATCCATTATCCTCTGTTACTGGGGCGTTAGAATATAAATTAGCTGTTGGATTTTTCTTGTGGAGAGGTCACTGTGATCTAGCAAGGTATTTTGTGTTAAAGGAAACTCACAGCCTTTTTAATGAGGTCTGAAAAGTTTTCATAATACTATGTACGTCGGTCAAGAATTAAGGTGACTTTTTTTCGAAAAGTATTTATTTATTTCTATCTATTTTATGCCCCTCAAAGTAATCCCTTTCTCTTTGAGTGATGCGTTCTTTATCTTCTTAATCGCGGCAAATTTTCTTCCTTTTATGGGTCTTTTTAGTTTTGGGAAGAGAAAATGTCGCAGCGGACCAAATTCGGTGAACGGTGTGCGTAAGGCATGATTAGGGTATTGTTTTTGGCCAAAAAATTACACAGAACCATGAGTAAACAGATGCATTGTATGTATGTCTTTTTCCACAAGTCATGATGCAAACGGCGCATGACTTTAAAGTCAGCCATCGCAATCGACGACAACAGTTAGCAAAAGCTTCACATTTGGGCAAGCTTGACATGCTCTTGCCGATCTTGCCCTTTCTGGACGCTTCCACTGGGGTGATTGGGCTCTGGTCTGGTAATGATCCTTTTCAGAAATACTGAATCGTCATCCACGTCATTCAGCAGCTCCTACTGCGACTGTTCTTTTGGTCATAATTTAGCACTTTCGGAACAAACTTCGCTAACACACTTGTCATGCGCGAAAAATTTTCATTGCAAAAACCGACCGATATGCTAATATCCTCAGCAATATCCGAACAATGTTCTTGACTGCTTCAACATCCTTCTCGGCCTTCTGTAAAGAGTTTTTTTTGACTAAGAGTAGATCCGCCAATGCCACTTTATTTTTTATACAAAAAAGTGTCTTAAATCCATTTTTTTCCAAAAGTAGAAAGACGTCAAGCACATTAAAACACGTCTAACTTTTATACCTGTGAAAAATAAACTAACAATAAGTTTACAACATGGCTGACAACATTTGTAAGGAGACATCCGCACCAACATAACAAAAAATAATAATTTGAAAATCGAATGTATTTAGCTCGCGAAATTCAAAACGCAACCTGAGTATAAATTCAAAAAACCTAGTATAGTTACGGTGACCATATTTCGCCGAGCAAAACCCGGGACAAAATATCAAAAAAATTTAAAACATGAAGAAAAAAGGTGGCTTTCATATTTTTATTACTTTTATAATAAATAATAGCAAAATTAACAGAAGTAACTATAATTCAACAAAACAAAACCTAACATTTTAAAATTTATAAATATAATTATAAAAATGTAAAACTACACATTATTTTAATTCAGCTCAAATGAAGCCTCTGAATGGATAAAATTGAGCAAGATTTCAGATGAAGAGTTGCTAAAAAAATCTTTAAGGATAAGTAGGACACTTGTATTGTGACAAAAAATAGATTTTTAAAGGCTCAAAAGGTTTTAATATCCTTTCGATTGCTGGTATTAAGGTGAGCCATCTTGTTTTGCTAAATCCACTATCACATATTTCTTTGAATTGCTCAACACGAATGGTGTAAAGGTAAAAAAACGAATAAATCTTTACAATTACAACTTCAATATCTACTGAAAGGCATTCCACGCCTGTTGGTAAGCAATTGTTTAAAACGTGTGCAGCACAATTAACACCAATTAATTCATTTCCAAAGATTTTTGAAGTTTAGAGAAGACATTATTTCTACCCTTCCTAGCTGCCCCTCCGAAGTTGCAGTTAGTATTGTCTGCACAAATAGCAATTCATTTTTCTTTTATTGAAAAACCTTCCAAGGTTTCTTCAATGTATTTTGAAATGATATCAGACGATTCTCCCGGAAGATCCTTAACTTCCAAAATTTTTATAGTTATACCATTTAGTAGGTAAAATAACGAACTAAAAGTTTAAAGTTTTAAACTACCGTGATTAGAACAGTCAGAAAAAACTGTCACTGAATTGATTGCGTTGGAGGCGGTTTTAACTTCTACGATCGAATTAGGTCCAAGAACGTTGCAAATAATTTCTTCGCATTTTGTGCGGGCACATGAATACATTTGATTAAAACAGCTTTTTATGAGTTTCGATGTACAATCGTTCGATCTAAATGAGTGGTTGTATTGAACAGAGTGATAAGCCCAAGTACCTTCGTTGATGGCATTTTTCTTTGAAGCTTCAGACGTTGTTTGACCATAAAATCTGTTCAATTTTATGCTGGAGGCGACAGCAACATCATAGCTTTTGTGATTTTTAGTTTTAATGATTTGTTGTATGTTGTTTCACCACTGGCAATAGAAAACGAAGATACACACTTACAAAATTTTACTACGTCTGGTTTTTCCGTTTTCGCGATAAAAGAGAATTCGTTTTGAAGATCCTGATTGAAAGTAAATTATCTTTTAGGTGGCATTACGGATAGCTCGAATATATTCTAATTGATTAGACAACTTGTAGTTTTTAAGTTTCTATTTCAATTTTCACAAAAATACTTGCTGGATATGTACGTCTTCTCTTCGGGCAATAAAACAAAATTATAAACATTGAATATGCGGGAAATTGGAAAGTGTCTGCAGATAGATCTAAGGTTAAACAATGACATGAAAAAATGGATTTTAAAAAGCTTAATGAGTGCGTTTAGTTGGCTTGCAAAAAAAAGTAAATGTTTGCTAATGCAGTAGATCGCCCTTTATGGTTACGAAAGGGTATGTTTGCATTTTATAGCCAATGTATTGTAAAATTGTATTTTTAATAAAAATTGATTGTATAAAAAATTTAATGAAATAAAAACGGGACAAAACCAGGTCAAAATAATAAAAACGGGACACTTGTTCATACCGTATGAGGAAAAAAAACTCGCGAGAGACTGTAAAAATACGGGACTGTCCCGGGCAAACCGGGAAACCGGGACGGATGGTCACCGTAAGTATAGTGTACCAAAATAAAAAAACCCAAACAGTAAAGTTATTATCGTTAAAGGGTTTTTTTTTTTTGGAGGCTTCTACTATCTGTTGACACAAATACTGGTCCATTGTACTACCAGACACAGACAGACACAGACAGACACCTTGTCTATTTTCCCAGTTGTTCGGAGAAAAGTGAGGAGGTGCTTCAGTGATGTAGAGCTAAGAGATTCGGCACACCACGTCGGCTCGAAGGGTGCGCCACCGTGCGCGAGCGATGCCGGGACAGTCGCAGAGAAAGTGTTCTGCTGTGTCATCCTCTCGCTACATGCAGCTGATACCAAGCACGTACAGATAAGAAAAGACGCCACCTTGCGGGCAGCCCCTGTTTACTCCACATTGTTCGAGGCCTGCATCAGCGATCAATGTCCTCTGCACAAGAATTGCTTTGATCCACAAAACCAGTGCTTCATCTACGCCATGCCGTCTAGCAGCATTACACATGCTGTCGAAAGTAGCATTGTCAAAAGCTCCCTCAATGCATAGTACGTACTCTTTCCTTTCGAGAGCGCCTTCAATTCTCCCAACTAGAAGGATGTTGGACTGGTCTAAAACTCTTGGCGAGTGAGTAATATTCTTTCCCCGGTTTGGGAATAACCAAGGAATAGGTATGTAGGCAAGTGCCAGAGCATGTGCCAAAGCATGTTAAAAATCCACAAAAAAAATCAAACGAGTTAGTTTAAGCTTACAACTTAAAAATAACCTTAATTCCATGTATAAGTTTTACAAATCTAAATCTGCCGGTTTGTTTTCCTTTGGAGCTTTATTTCGGGAAAAAAGCAAAATACTTATTGTCCATCTTTAGCAACTTCCTCATTTCTTCTCGGAATATAAGAAAGAATTAGACCGATATACTAATATAGACGATTTATTAACTGAAGGGGTTAGGTGGGTTTCAGAGGTTCAAAATAAGGGTATTTTTTATTTATTTTTGCTATTTTTTTTTTAATAAATACAATCATATATCTTATTTAAGCAATCCAGCATATCAAAGATACATACTTAAACAGTATTTTGTGAAATTTTTACTTAAAAATTCCGAAAACTCAGCCGTTTTTAACTCATCCCCCTTGACGTCTCAAAAAAAAAAAAATGCTCTTCCGTGGACAGCATAACTCATTATTGGTTCATCTAAAATCAAAAAACCAAAAATATTTCTTTAGTACATGGATAAATCTCATTATTGGACGAAGGAAAAAAAAATAAATAAAATTTGAATTTTTGACAGACTTTGAACAAAAAAAAAACACATTTTTTGGTCAAATTTTCGCCATGTATTGGCTGGAAAAACTTAGTTGTAATAAAAAAAAATCCTTCGTTCAGTTACTAGATAATGTTATTTCAAAGATGTGTGCAAAATTTGAACAAAATCGCTTCATAACTTTTCGAGAAATCATGTCCACCGACTTAAAACAATAGAAACGCAGTTGCTTTTGTATACCTGCGAAGCTCTGCACTGACGTGGCCTGATGGGCGGAACTTCCGAAGGGTCTATCTCTTAGAATTTTACTCGGATCGATTTGAAATTTTAGGAGAATATTTTAATCATATTGTACTATTTAATAAGATAAAAAAAATCGATTTTTTGAAATTTTCAAACCCACCTAACCCCTTAATATTACAATGGAGGAATAAAGGCGGGTAAACTGGTCGCTGGATTATAGGCAAGTGACTAAAGAGGATCCGGCAATGGCTTGACGTTTTCCTACGTAGTGCTGCTAGCTAGTCATAATATTTTTAACATTTATTTCTGACAATTTAATGGATTCTTAAAGGCTTTCAAGAAATAGGAAATGGTTTGTTGAGCTAGCCCAATAACTGAAAACGAAGAGCATAACTTTCCGTATATGTCGCTTGTATGACTCGAAAGTCAACAATTTCGGGCACGAAAACCTATATGGGTCCATTAACAATCCATAAATGCAATGATGAGTTGCTTATAGATGCTCAAGATCGTCATGTTATATTTCTTATCTATTAGTTCCGATCGCTGGCGTCAATTATTTGAAAACATCAGATTCCCATTTGATCACTACGTGCATGTTAAGGATAGGCACGTGGCCCTTCCAAACCATTCACAACAAAATAATTAAGTCTAAATTGCATAACACAGCGGTATAATAAGTTCGACTTTGAAACAAATTACCCACAATCATGACACAGGGTGCTTTATCAGCAACAAAATTGTACAGAATGTAAGGAATGTATTATTTCACAAAGACCGAATTACCATTGCCAAAATCCGGAATCCCTGCTATAAATATGTACTTTTGGACGTACATTGTCCTACGGAAGATAAAGACGAAGAAGTAAAGGACGCGTATTACTAAACAATGAGTTAAACATTTGATAACTTCATACGAAACGAAAGGAAGCGAATTGTAAGTACATACATAGAAAACTATAACATCCAAACACAAAAAAAATACACAAGGCTATCTAGATATCACCGGATCAACGTCCGAGACGGCAAAGTACACAGATGAATCAAAGGCCGAATCGAAGCTCTCAGAAGCATATCACACGAAAGTACAATATTTAAAAAAATTCAACGTTGAAAAGTTAAAGGATCTCCGTTTCCAGCATCAATAACAGAGTGAAATGAATAACCAGTTTGCTCCTATGTGGCATGGAAACTAACGATTAAGCATGACAGGTAGAATCAACAACAAAGAGTGTTGTAAAGGAAGCAGCGGAAAGCAAACTAGGGTATTGCAAAGCTCCCAAAGAAAAGTATTGGTTCAGTGAATAATGCGAGAAAAAAGTAAAAGTTCGCTATGCTCTAAGACTTTACGCCCTGAAAAATAACGAAGAGATTACATGGACACGATATCAAATCCTACAATCCTAGAAGTCAGCCATCTCTTTCAGGATAAAAACGACAACGTCAAAGGAAAAAAATTGTTTCAATTCAGGAAAAATGTACGGCTAAAAACATGAGAGCAATGTACGCAGGGATGAACCCTTTCAGATCAGGAAGAGTTGCAGCCCAATGAAGGAGATATTTCTATGAACTGCTTAAGGTCCATGGAGAGCAAGTAGCATTGGAAAAGAAGAGGTTCAGGTAGAGCTACCATCGAGGATATAAGGAAGTAATACATCGACTTAAGAATAATAAGGAAACAGGAGACGACCTACTACAATTAGAATTAATAAAATACTAGAAAGCAATTAATAGAGAAGTTACATGGACTCATCACAACTACATGCAGCCATATCCCCGTAGGATGGCAAAATTAGGTCATCACCCCCGCGTTTAACAAGGATGACTTAACCCAATGCAAGAATTATTGAAGAATATCACTGCCATCAAGTTTTACAAGGCCTCGTCAAATATTCTCTTAAAGAGACTAACATGCTATGTAAATAATCGGAAACTACGAGACACTAGATTTTCACTATACGACAGTTTTTCAAATAGAAATGAGAATTCCACGAAAAGGTTCATTTTAAAAAAGCGTATGGGTCTATATACCGATTGAAAATGTATGACGTCCCAAAAAAGCTGGTGAAACTGATACAAGTATACCTGAAGAGAAACAAAGGACGACTTAAAATAGGGAAGGATTAATATAAGGAGACGGCTTGTGACCATTGCTTTTTAGTTTGGTTCTGGAATAAGTAATAAGTTTTCTTCAGGAATATGTAATAATGGAATAACCCTTAATGGACTCACGCCCGCTTTAGCTTAAGCTAACGATTTGGACCTTTTACGGAAACGGTTAATAGAAATACAGAGTATAACTCAAGTATACGAAAGGAAAACCAAATATATGGTCGCCAACCGGCTTGCATCGGTCCAAATTTCGCATCTGTGTGTACACGACAAACGCTTTAACTGGCATTAATGACATTTTTTTTATAAGGTTCGCACAGGCTCAAGAGTTACGCTCCTATGGTGTTTGTCACACAACTGGACGGGGTGCAGATAGTTTGTATCGAAGACGTTCGTTCACTACTCTCCGGGGGTGGTTGTCCTAGATAGAATTTGAGAGTTTCGACTACTTTGTCGCGTTGGTTGTAGTTCACAGTAACTTTTTTTTGTTTCCATGTTATATTTGAAATGCACACACAAATTATTTAAATATCACCTTTATTGCACAACTGATCTTGTTGCACAGTTCTTCCGCATAGGAATTGTTCTTGGACAGGCTTAAACCACAGATCTTCCGCTCAAAAGTCGGCGATTATTAGCATTGCACCATGGTCACCATAGTAGAGGTCGAAATAAATAAAATGCTGTATAAGGTAAGCGATTTTCGCACAGCTGCTTAAACAGTAGAAAACGAAAGGTTTTTTGCATCGTATCGCGACAGGTGATAAAAGAGAATACTATTATATATGATAACCCCAAATCCGGCCCTGCAACAACATTGTCGGCAAAGCAAATATCCATGGTTCTAAAGTTCTGCTCTGCATTTGGTGGAATAAGAGGGGTGTATTTCATCATGAGCTACTCACATTGAACAAAACATTCACTGATGGGTTGAGGCAAGCTTTGAAAGAAAAACGATTACTACACGAGTAGAGACGCTATATGACAACGCTCATCTACGGTTTCAAAATCTACTAAGATGTGCTTAAACTGGAAGTGCTACCTTACCTGCCATATTCACCCGGCTGCCTCCTTCATAACATTGCCTGGCTGAGCAGCACTTCCATTCTTATGAACATGCCAAAAAAGGGGTCGATTTTTGGATGGCTTCAAGAAACGTATTATTTTTCCGGCGTAGACTTGTCAGAAAAGTGGAAATACCTTAAGAGACACGCATTTACGACTCAGGTCCTAACAATATAATACGAATATGAACATGTAAGTCAAGATCTTATTGCAAAACTCGATGTAAAGTGGTTGCGGATAGGTCCCATTCCTGCTATCGTCTCGCAACGAACACACCAGAGTTGTAAATTACAAGTCCATTACCAAATGAACACGACGAAGTGACAGTGAAGCACGTATCACCAACTTGTTTGTAACGTAAAAATATATCGATATATGAATAGCAGTTTAAGAAAGCGCATTTTAACCACTTCAGCACATTGCGATCATCGTAATAGTAGCTGAGTGTTGATAGTTGTACAGGGTTGCAAAATTTAAAGTGACACCTCGTATTGGATTCAAATAACACGTCTTGTTGGACAGCTTCTTACAGTTATCTACTCACCTATCTTAGCCTGTCAAACGGAGATGTCCTTGAGTGAGCGATTTCCTTAATGACTCTGCTCGGTCTCATCAAAGAAATTGGTCACTTCCTTGCTTTTATCTTGCTTTCGCGACAAGGCCTTCGTTCGCTTGCCCTTTGGTGACCATCTATGATATTAGTACTTAACAGTGAAGGAGTTCCTGGTGTCTAATCAGACTATCACATATCTGCCTCCCTTAAGTCATCCATCGACTCACCTAATCGCAATATTGATTGCTTTCCGACGATAATGCTTATCTCGGTTTCTGGGAATGGTATAAAAATAAACAAGCGGTTAAGCCTAAAATAGCTTCTTGACTATCAATAAAATCGTTTTTTATCTTCCATTAATCCATATCTTCCATCAATCAATATCACTTCTTATCTTTCAGGCCATGAAACAGTTGATTACCACAACCGACATCTAATTACTCGGCCATCATAATTGCCCACTTCACAGCAGCAATGAATCTGAACAACCAGAAACGTGATATGTCGTTCGTCCCATGTCAGCATTATGACCAATCCGCTGCAATCACACTCCACAGCGAACTACGATTTCATAATCAATTCGGTAAATCTCGCTTGGATTTCCGTATACCATGGCTACTCGGTCTCCTCCTGTCGGTGATAGCTTATACTCATCTCCCATTCGGCGAGTGTGGCTGTCGCACACAGGACAGTGAGTTATGCGAGGCAATTTGCATTACAAACCACACCACCAACCGAACGGATTGTGTCATAAGAGCGCTGGTACTTCTGCCGCTCGACGATGTTTATGAAGCGTCGTTGGGACGAGTGTTGCCCCTACTACGTGTGGCAGAGGATAAAATCCGTGAAGCGCATCTAATTCCGCCGGTTATACGTTTCGAATGGATTGCACACGATGACAAGTGTGACTCGTCGTACGCACTTGTCAACGCTATGGATGGCATCCTGAAGAACTGTTCGCATGTCATCTTCGGACCCGCTTGCGATTACCCTTTGGGTAAGTAGAATTTCATTTATTCCCTGCCATTGACTAAGAGCCTTTGCCTTGCAGCATCCGTCGGACGAATCACCAAGTACTTTAATAGCGAGGGAACGCCACTGATCTCGGTCGGTGGTGGTACGTACGACTTTGAGGCAAAGAAAACTTCCTGCGAAGATGAGTTCTACATGCTACTTCGGACGGGTTTCATTAGCTTCCAATCCATATCCAAGCTCACCGTGGAGGTCATGCATCAGTAAGTTAACCACGTAACATAATCTACATACAAACCGTATTCCATGATTTAAGGTACAATTGGGAAAACGCATTATTCGTTCACCAACGCGACGGTCAGACGAATGTGGCGGGAAAGAACACGTGCTACTTGATGATGCTGAGCCTTGCCAGGCAATTCAGGGCGGAGAACAAAACTTTTTCGCAGTATCTACTTGATCCGATGACTGTTCAAAATCTAACTGCCGATTTGGAGCGCGAAATCGGAAACCAACTGTCAAGTAAGTGAATATTTTTTAAAAATGTTCCTTATGGCCTATTGGTTGCTGTCCCGAATGGTGACATCCATGAGGTTAGTGGCTATGATAAACTTGGTTCGTACATGAACTGCAATAAAACCAATTGTGAATGCGTCAATTTTTGAATTCAAATCTTGGTAACCAACGTATTTTATGGGTAAAATGATTTCTTTTTGAATTAATATTTATTTTGGTTTTCAGTCAGCAAATATACATTAAATGTGTTTAAAAAAGTATTTGCCATGTTGTAAAATACATTACGAAAAAAAAAAAATCACAAGAAAACGCGAAACAAATGATCTGAAATTCGATTTTAGCCTGCCTAACTTGTAGCAAGGAGTGGGCAGTCGACTAGTTTCTTTCTAAATTTACTATAAAAATTCCATTTCAATGTTTTTTTTTAAGTTTAACTTAAGCTTTCAAGTAAACTTTCCGAATAGCTGTGGAATATAATTGCCCAAACGGCCGCCTCAACTGGCTTTACATATAGGATCGAATTGTCTTTACCCAATTTTGGAATACATTTTGGATTGCTTAATGATCTATTTCATCATCAGTTCCGTACCATAACATTGCTTAAGTTCCTGAACCATTTCAGCATTGTCTGCGTCATATAGATTTTTAGAGGCACGGAACTAAAGAAATCCATACGTGTTGAATGGCAATCTTGCGCGGACCGAGCAACATCCCAAAAACAGATGATTACACGGATATTGAACTTAGTGTGCAGAAGATCGACTGTGAAATGGTGGCGCTCTTCTGCTGGAACCATAACTCACCAAGTTTCGGGTTACATTATTCCTTCTTTTTGATTCTCGTGATTTATAGACTGACAGAACTTTTTCCAATACCCTTACTAACTTACCTATTACACCTAGATGGGGTTTAGATGGGAAAACCTGGGTCATAACAAGGTAGCCTCTCCTGCCGGCATGATGTTTAATCAGCTTCTTTCAAGTCAAGGTCCTTTCCACCTGGATCCAAGCATTGGTGTCAGACCGCTCTATATGGCCCAACTATATTAGATGTTGGATCGGTGTACTCGTATACTGACTAAGCCGATGTCGTTGTACAGAACTTTCCTCTACTATTCGTTAACACAGAGTAGGGATGGCTTGGTTCAAGTTTTTTAAGAAGCTACCTTCTTGGAGCCCAAAGAAGCAATGACAGGCAGGAGTTATTCTAGGTCTGATCCTAATGGTGATGTTGTTCTCACTTGTCATTGCTGAGGCAACATTTATCGCCGCCAAAGGTGATGTCTGTGCTGCGTGTTCCACACTGAATGAATTCGTTTATAACATCGTCCAACGTCCTGTTTACTGACCTTATGGAAACTTTCATATTTGATCCTAAAGTTCCCAAAAGAACTTTCGCAGGAGCATCGCTCAGGAGCTCTTGAATGTCGTGAATAATGATCTAGATTCGCTGAAGAGGTTCATCACTAGTAATGAAACATGGGTATATGGTTTCATTACGTCGAAACCAAGACCCAATCATCCCAATGGAAACAACCTTCTGGTCCGTCTGAGCCAAGACCTAAAAAAGCACGCCAAGTTCGGTCAAATGTGAACGTTTTGTTCACTGATTTCTTCGATTACAATAGCATGGTTCATCATGAGTTTTTGTCGATAAGGAATATTACTTTATCATTTGTGGCTGACTTGTATCTGACGAATCTACCCCGATCAAAAAAAAATCGTTACATGCCTGCTTCGGTTATCCCCGCAAGAGTTGGAATTGTTTGATTCAATGTCATGAATATCGACGAGTCCTTCGTTCGGTAGCTCACTTGACCGCTTCATCTTGTCGGCACTTATCACCCTGTGGAACTTGCGTCGGTTCCTCTGCATTTCAGGTATGTTCTCGATAGCGTAGCGGTCTTTAGGCAGCACCCGAGCAATGATCTACGGTTCCTGATAGAGCGGCTCAAGCTTACGAGTGTCGGCAGTTGCTGTGGCTTCATGCTTCATCAAGAAAAGATCATCTATTTCGTGTTGGTTCGGCTTAAACCAAACGTCGTACCGTCGCTTCTAGCACAACTGGCGGCTTCCGATATTATGCAACTTGAACTTTCTTTTTCATCCTTCTCCGCTGATCGGACAGGTTCCAACTGCTCCAGCTCTAGCAATAGCTCATTTTCCAAAATTTCAAGTGAAGGGTACGTAAAGGCCAACTCGCATGGACTGGGTTTTGTTCTTGAGCTCCGGGCCGTATCCAGTCGCTACTGGATTATGGTTTCACCCATTTCAAAACCGCAGTTTTGATGTGCTGCGTCGCGGTCTCTTTACAGGTAATGAGTAACAACTTTGAGTTCGGATTAAACTCGGACCTATGTGTACCTAAGTATTTCTCAAATAGGACATATCCCTAGGGATCGTAGCACTCACCTCTCGTACTTCCATCATTGGTGAGGAGAACTCACCACCCTTGTGACCGTCCACCCGATGGCGACTCACAGCTCCCGAAATGTCTTCCACTCGCTGCTATTCAGTGGTTTCATCGTCACCCCAGCTTCCTTGTAATTGCGACTGTTTCGTGAGTAACAACTTTGATATTTTCTTTAGCTGGTGTAGCAGTAGATTTTATTCTTAGCATTGACTTGCAGGTCCAATTTTTAATCTAATCTCGCCATTATTTCGCCAATTTATTTGTGGCGTATATGGAACCATTGTTTCACCAGATATGCGGTATCTGGGGTCGTTCTACTGAAAATAAATATCATCTGCAATGGCACCAGTATCATTTACGAAAAAAAAAATTAGTCCAATGTGATAATGGATAGGCCTAGTTTCTATGATAGTCTCGAATCGGATCCACCTTGGCCTTTGAAGGCCTACTCCTAGCTTAGGGGGTGATGTTTGTAACTCAGTTTTCAGATGTTATCTAAAGAATTCACACTAGCTGGCGGAAAAGACGCTTGAAACGCTTGATGATGGCCAAAGCAATTACGAAGCTTATCCGCGATATTTTCATGATTTATTTTACTATTTATTGTTGCTATCGGCTATTTCGAACTCGGAAGTTCAGAGGATGGTTGATACCCCTTCGCCAAGCCTCTCTGTCATGAATGTGTTCCTTCTATGCTTCGTTCCATTTTTAATTTGACCTCCAATCTACAGCGCCACCTTCTTGACGGTATTTTTTCTCGGAGTACCCACTCATTGTTTTGTCATTCCAAAATCTGTCATACTGCGATCATTTGGTCTATTCCAGCCTGATTCACAAACGGTTTCAGGCGTCCAAACAGCTTTGCAGTCATCATTGGTGTTCTTTCAGTATGGTGAAAGTCCATCTGATCAATTTTTCACTCTAAAGTGGGAAGTATTTAAGAAAGCTTGGACGTGGGTTCAACTAACCTGATATTGTTGACGGTTGGATTGTAAATAGATAAAGATGTTTCGTAGTTAGACGATTAGCTGAAGAGCTGTGCTCATACCACTCCTCGTTTGATTTAAGTAAGTAGCAGCGTAGAGCTCACTTTTTGCAAGTGCAGGAATTCAACAGAGGAAGCTGTGTGGACTTTCCAATGATAGCGTCTATTTAACAGGTCGTATGTCTTACCTATCATATACGGAGGCCAGGAATTCCTTAACATCCTTAATATCCTTGGCCTACTGGCTGTAAGCTGCGGTTAAAAGTAGTTAAGATAGCTCCGCGGCAGACTTGTGATTCAGTGTGGGTATTAGGGGTAGTTCCAATCTCGATGAGCCTCCTTATTCCCTTCCATGATCTTGTGGCCCGCCGCAAACCAGTGAGCCATAGGTGAAAATAGGACGGGCAATGCCCATAGAGTCGATTTGGACTTAAGCCCCACCTTTCACATAGAGCTTCACTCTAGATATAGAAAGCTATGCTAAAATTCCTTGTAATATTCTATATAAGGCATCTAATTCAAGTTTAAAATGACATGTAATATGAATAGAGTCGGGTTGTTTATCCGGTTTCGGTTCGTTTTGCTTTTGGGTTTATACTTAGACTATAAACTGTGATAGCATGAGCTCTTAACTCTTAGAAGCTCCCTAATGTGTTGATCGAAGATGCGCTTTGGCTTCTTAAGCAATAACTGATGGGGGAAAATACTTGACTGGCCGTTAGCATTTGCTGCTGCTTGCAGACTATCAGTAGCGTCTAAACTACGTTAACACTCTCCTGAACCGGGACGATGAAGTGGATGATGTTCGATAGTAATTGATCATGAGGGACTAGGCCCATTTCTATCTGAATGGATACGTCAACGAACAAACCGTACCCCTGGGGCATTGAAAATCCTCGTATTATTCTTGAAGAGGCATTATGTCTACATATGCGACTAGTCACTGCCTGCCTATTTGGGCTGGAGGTGTCGTTAGACCTCATTTCTTTGAGGACGCTGTAGCTGAACCATGATAAACGAGTATTGTCGTAAATTGATGAATAAGGACTAGTGGACGTGTGGCAATAGGGCAATAGAGATTTTGAGAGATGCGTTTTCGGGTCATCTTTGCACGGGGTTTGCACTGGTTTACAACGTCGGCTGATTTGTCTGTTCCAGACTTCTCTCTTCTAGGCTTTCAAAATCGCAGGATGTGAGGATTTAACGCTCGAAGTTTTTTCATACAATTTAGAAGCTTTTAAAAAATGGTGGGAGCTGCAAAAGCTGGAAATTTAATAAAGTTTAACTCGAAAATTCGACGATTGTATAAAATAGATGTGACGTATTTGGCAGATGTTAGCGGATTAAACAACCAGTTTGCCTACGAAGTGTAATATGCATTTTAACTAGTACATTTCATGCATGTTTACCAATACTATAAAAAAAAAAGAGCGAATCACACTAATAAAATTCACGAAATTTATTATTCCCATTACTTTTTGAACGCTCTTGGCCGAAACAGTCACAGAAAATTGGAACACATTTATTTTGGATGGAGACTAATACTTGACGTGGATCACCTTGACTCATGAATTTAGGTGCTATATTGCATTCTAATGATGTAGATTTATTTGGAGAGTGACTCTTGTTTTAAGCTCTTCGTCATATCGTTATAAAAACTGGAAGTGATTGAATGTACAATTACTTTTTTTTCTTCTTTATGGTTATGACTGAAATCCAACCGCTTAAAACAATACAGGCTGGCGATTTTTATAGTTGCCGAAATTTCTTTCAATAACGTTTTCACCAAATCTATTGAAAAGTCCCTAACGACCATTGATGTAAGAGGTTTCATCCGTAAGTGGGTAGTCTCCATGCTTGAAACCAGACTCATACAGTCACAATTAGGAAAAAGCGTCCTTATAAAATCCTTCAATAGAGGTACTTACCTCTTTTAGGGCTGTCATCATCAACGGTATCCTAGTTGAGCAGCAGCAAGGGAATAACAGTGGTAGCGTATGCGGATAACGTTGTAATTTCAATATCAGGAATGTTCCTTTCTGTGATTAGGGAACTACTGAGTAGGCTAAGGTAAGAATCTACGCTTGGGCCACAGGCTGTTGCCCTCGCATAAATCCAAAGAAAACTAAGCTGCCGATATTTACCACAAAGACCAAGATACTGCGATTTAAACGACTAAGTATCTAGGCGTTATATTAGATCCAAAGCTTAACTGGACAACATAGAAAACTGGTTAAAGAAAGCTAGCGTGGCTCTCTACGCCTGCAGCAAAACTTACGGTAAAAGGTGGGGACTCAGACCTAAGCTGACCCTATAGAGGTACAATACGCAGCCGTTCTCTGTCCTATCCTCATCTATGGCTCCCTAGTTTGATGGCCAGCCCTAAGCAAAGCTAATAACATCGACAAACTTAATAAGATCCAAAGATCAGCAGGAATTGGAACCGCGGGAGCCATGAAAACATGTTCTTCCGTAGCACTTAATACCCTTCTACACCTTGACATCACATACACGTCGGTGTGCGGCGCCATTAGACCTAAGAAAGCGGGCTTATGGTCACCCAAATCGTATGACCGGCAAAGCTCTGTCACTTGAGCCAATAAATAGCTCACTCTCACTTTCCTTCTAAGGAAAAATGGAAAGCGTGCAACCCAGTCGCAAACTTCTGACTTTCACTGATGGTTCCAAGCTGCAGCACGGTGTAAGATCGGGAATATTCTCGACACAACTGAATATCTCAAATTCATTCCGTCTCCGGTCACTCGAGCAGTACCAGCGGTCTGGGAAGTGTGCAAAATATTTAGTGCAGCCCGCCCCAATTACACGTCCACCGGTATTTGTAGCGACAGCCAAGCCGCTATTAAAGCTCTGTCGTCTGCTATCACCTTCTCTGAACTGTTAGATCAATGCAAGAAAGAAATTAAACGAGCTGGCGGCTGAACTGAAATCGCATTCTTTTTAGTTCCGGGACACAGCAACATAGAGGAGAATGAGAGGGTCGATGAGTTAGCCAAGCTCGAGGCGACCTCAAGCGTCCCTACTGAAAATGTGGGCCTGTAGCTGCACCTTCTCAAAAACAACATCCTGCAGCATTTTTTGTGAGATAGCCTTATGATAGGAGGGCCAAATCAACTAGATACAGGACATCAAGAAAAACCTGGCCGTCCTATTCAAAAAACAAAACAAAAGCTCATCACTAGACACCGCTCCAACATAGCTAGAATGGTGGCAGTCAGTACGGGCCATTTGCTTATAGAAACTCACGCTGCCAGAATAGGCATCCTGTTCAAAACCTATTGCTATAGTTGTCACACTACCCACGCAGAGGAAAACGTGCACTATATTTTCTACCCAGCACTGGCAAGTTGCAGGCAAATACTTGCTCGATCACCTCTCAGAGGTGGCTTGGACAACATAACCTGGTTTTTCAACTCCACAGGCTAGATTCAAACAAACATCCTCCTTAACAACCCCTAGGTTTCACGAGTTTTGTGGCTTCAAAACAGCGCCTAACCGCTAATTTTACCCTGACCTCAACCTACCTACCTACGTACCGTGTAGAGACGATGAGTGATCATCCACCTAAATGTCTTGCCCTTTTATAAGTCCTAGTAAAAAACATTTCTACTGCCTGCGGGACTGTCATGGCGTATGCTAACAGCTATAGCTGCTGTTAGCCTTTATTATTTCTGGCCTGGGGTTTTTCATTAAGGATATAACAATTTTGTATTTTGATACAAGCGCACATTTAAACTTTTTTTATAATCTGTTGATGTCAAAACTTCAGCTGAGACTTGTGTTTTTATTATTGCCGAGTTCATGAACGAGCAATTTTTGGAGATTATTAAAAGTGCTAACCGAATTTTAGTCACAACTTTAGGACCGTTTACGTCACTTTTCAGTCATAATACTCATCCCATCAGACAGGTTTTGCTTGCTATGGTGGATAAATTCTGGTCAACAAATTCACTAATAAATGTCAATTCGTCAGTAAAACAAACAAACAAGTCTATGTACTAATAATATCGCAGCCTTAAATGCTTCACTTCAAAATGAACCAAAATAATCGATTGCAGGTTGTTGGCAGGAATATGGAATCTCTGAATGCACATTGTTGCAAATTTTGCGTAACAATCTCGGATTACATTAATCTTAAAATCGGAAGCCTCTTAATGGTTTGAAACACCAAAACCCTTCCAATTGGGCTCTACCAAAATTTGAAGACAATCCTAAATTTCGTCAGAAAATCACCTCTAGCGATAAAACTCGTTTTTGGCTTAATGGCTTCGTCAATAAGCAAAATACCAGATCCACTATGGACAGCAATAAGCCTCAAGAGACTTCATTGCCTTCACAAAAAGTGACCGTGTGGTTTACTTCTTGCTGGTGGAGTGATTGGACCGTACTTTTTCGTTTATAAATATGATCGCCATATTACGGTCAATAGAGTTTCGGTATCGTGCCATGTTGCAAGACTATTTTCGGCCACAATTAAATGGACTTGGTATCCAGACAAATAGTACCAAAAAGCCGATAAAACACTTGAAGGGATGGTTTTATCTTGGCTTACAAAAAAAAAATTAAACCCGAAACTGGGTTGCCTTCAAATCTTTTTAATTGTAATCAAAATCACACTTAATTGCTTGATTTAATTGACAATTCACCTCGCAACCAGAAAATCTTTACCTTTCCCTGGTCTAAGAATCCAAAACCACCCATTTCCCTAAATTTCCTTTCCAGACCTTCAATATTGGTGGCCTTTTCATTGCCATTAACATTTAAATCCACACCAATTGTAAATTCTCCTGGCATCTACCCACATTCAACCGGATGGCGATTCCCTTGAATTCGATTCGATAACGATACAATGCAAAGGAAAACCTAATGAGAAGGAAAGTTGTTAACGAAATGTATAAAAAAAAAAAGCCAACCGTCTGGAAAGATTTGAAAATGCGGCGACAAAAGGTGTGGGCCAAGTCGGACCGAGAAACGCAGTTTCACGTTCGAGGTAGAACGTGTTCCATCCATTCGATCCGACCATAATCATAACGAGACTTTGATTTATTTGCTTAACCTTGAAGACCTACAGGCCAAGTATCCCAAGTTATGAATTCATAAGGGTTATCTGCAGTCAATTTTGGATTTTTTTTATACTCTGAAACCACGTCGGCATGGTATCCGTCGGCCATGTCTTAGATACCATATAGAGTCTGAGTCAACTGAGAGTAAATGCTCCGTAAACGCTCATCTCATCCTCGTGGTTGGCCTGGAACGAGTATCTCGAAATCAGTAAATTGCATGTACGAGGTGGAGATATCGATTTTGCTTTCAGCTTTTCCTTTTGACTACACGGGGTGTACCACTTCCTTTGTCAGAGAATTCATAAAGCACCACCCCAAACGACATGTAATCATTTGGAGGGTATTGTGACATGTTTTTTTCCGTGGTAAGTCCGGTCCTTAGCTCGACGTTTAGTAATTAGTGAAGAGGTCATTGATGTCTCATCGGTTTTTTCCCCCTTTACTTCTTCCATCTGAAGTTCGTTAATGTATTTGACAACCAAGCGGGTGAAGAGGACGAGGTGGAAGTTAATTAAAGAATGCGGTACGGTGAACGGCCAGCGTGCACTTAAGTAGGTTGATAAACGAGGATGTGGGCTACTTGTTGACAAAGTCAAGATACTAGTCAGGACATAAAAATTGATGTGAAAATATTTCAATGGGCCACATCAATAACTAGGGGATTAAAGGATGCTTGAAAAACCTATAAAAAAGACTTCAGTTACTATAGAATCGTAAAAGCTATTGTGCTGTTTACACTTGCCCATTTTACGTGCTTAGGCCGAAGAGGCTTATATCTAAGCAGTAGTACAAGCACCAGGGCATGAAATACGTTCCATGCTTCATTGAGTTGAACACATTCGAATTGATTCGAACTGGGTGGCGTACGACTCCTTGTATGTATCCACGGGTATTCCGAGCCACAATCTCTCCGTATCCGGGCAACACACGAAATCGATGTAAAAATAGAAAATTTCGTCTTGAATTTTCCAAGTATCTTGTGTTTGTTTTTACGATTATTTGTTGACAATAAGATTGCTTTGTGTCAACATTTCTCTTTAGTACTAGGTTGATGGCTTTTTGAAATTCAAATGAGTAAGAGCAAATACTAATTTATGGGTTTTGTTTTCCTATGAATGAATGTATGAATTTTGAAATTAATTTCACTGTGTACTGTGTTTGAATATGCTGATTGCCCTCTCTGGAACAATCGGACAAATACGAAATCTTTTAGTCAGATTTGGCACCCATTTAATAGAGCAGCAGCTCTGTACGATTCAAGGAGAGTGTATTTGGGTATGGACGTGGGGGTTATCAAGCTGATCCACTCGCAAAATAGTAATATTAGCAAATTTAGGGAGGAATGTTATCTATTTGTGGTGAAGACATAACATTCGCAGTGGGTGGCAGGCATAAATAGACGTTTTACTCACACCATTTCTACAGAACACTGATTAGACTAAATTACTGCGAATTATAAACTAATTATTTTTATTATTACCAACCATTTGGAACCAGGAAGTTCAGAGCTTAGTCGACCACCCTCCGCCAAGCCTCCCCGTCACGAGTGTATTCTTTCAATGTTTTGCTCTTCTGTCCCATCTTTTCTAGATCCATCCTTATACTCTCCTCCGATCTACGGCACGGCCTTCCTGGCGATTTTTTTCTCATGTTTCGTTTGACTGTTCGTCCACTGTCCATTCGTTCTACGTGTCCTGCCCACTTGGTCGTCAGTATTCGTTTTAACCATTCGCTTGTTTCTTCGATTCTCCTTAAGATCTTATTTTCAAGCACCCGAAATCTATTTTTCTCCTTCTTAGTCAAAGACCAGGTTTTACATCCGTAAAGTGTTACTAGCATTATTATGGTTTTTTAAAGGGTTTTTCAATTGGCGCGGGTAGATTTCGCCGGCCTGTGGCGATCATATTGTTTTGGTGACATCTATCAAATTTGTTGTTTATTATTAGGTTACTGATGCCAAATTACCATGGCAAGTTACATGATTAAAAAGCATGTCTAAATGATAAAATTTTATTATCAAAATCAGTATACGCTAGTGCAAACGTTGCGCGCGTTGCACCCAACGTGGCCCTTCACAATCGATTCTTCAACGTTTGATGGCCAAATTTGAGACGACCGGTTTGATAATCAATTAGTCAACATTCGTACGTCAAAGGAACGCGAGATCGGCCGAGAACATCGTTGCGGTCCATTAAAGTGTATAGCAGAATCCGAGGCAGGCGATTCTTCGCCGCGCATAAGAACTCGGCCTTTCGCAGACTTCAACTTGGCCAATTTTGCGTCGGGGCTTGGGCCTGCACCCGTACAAGATCCAACTGAGCGAGGAGCTCAAAGTTCATGACTGGGCTTCGGAGCGTTTGCAAGAGGTCCCTAATTTTGGCCGGAAAATTATCTTAAGCGATGAGGCGCATTTCTATAGGAATGGCTGGGTTGACCAGCATAATCGCCATATACACGAAGTTCACCAGTCGACAATGCATCAATGCATCAAAAAGTTACAGTTTGGTGTGGATTGTGGGTCGTTATCTCTCGCAGAGGTGACTTCAATTGGCCACAAAGGTCATATGATTTAACCCCGCTAGACTTTTTCTTGTGATGCAGGTCTTTGCGAATTAACCACAATCGACCGATGTCTTTAAGGCGAACATATCACAGGCTGTCGCACAAATTGAGCCGAATCGATGCGGAAGAGTCATTGAAAATTGGACCACTCGGATCTGTCTAACCGTAAGAAGCCGAGGCAGGCATTTGAACGACGTCTTATTTCATACATAATGACGTACACGGGCATTTCAAATATAAAAAGATTTTTGTAAATACCTCGCGCAGAGCTTGTTTTATTCCATTTCAATATATACCCATCCTTATTGAAAACTCCTTTATAAAATAAGAACCGGTGATAATCGGAGAATGCGATGTCGGTAGGGACAGGACATCATATTATAGTTTCAGGTAATTTTCAACGACCTTAATGACATGGAAAACAAAAGAGTTACTGTGAACTACAATAAACGCAAATTCAGTCGAATCTCTCAACTCCTATCTAGGACAACCACCCCCGGAGAATAGTGAACGAACATCTTCGACACAAACCATCTGCACCCCGTCCAGGTTGTGTGAAAAACACCATAAGGGCGTACACTCTTGCTTCTTCCATTGTTATTTACCTTGGCCAGTGATGTTTGGCCGCCCGATTACCCGATTTCCTTGCTTTTGGACCGTACCCATGGCTTTTAAACAATGGAAAATAACTTTCTGAATTACCGTCACACAAATCTGAAAGATGTTGCCTCTTATATTGATATTGGAGTTATGCCCCCAATTCTGCATCTTCAAACTTCTCCACATGTCCAGGACACTCCATATCTTCTACGTTCTTCTACTTTCGTAGCATTGATTCGTGACACATTCTTTCACATTCCTACGACCATTCGAGGCGCCTTAGCTGTGACTAGAAAGCTCGGAAAAACTATCTGATAGAGATGAAAATTTACGAATGTAATTATGTTGAATTATGAGCATAGAAGTTGACGGATCCTATCGAGGGCTAAATTGGGTCAACATAAAGAACAACAACATCAGTCCTAGACATGAGCAGCGATTGTAGCTACAAAATCAAGAGTAGTCATATACAATGTTGTCAACAGCAACACCAACAAAAGCTGAGGCGTTTACACGCCTAAAACTGAAAGTTATTGATCCTCAAAATTAAATCGAATGAACTCGGGGGAACTTAACTTTTGGAAGCGACAACCTCAAGTTCGTTTGTGTCAAGCTACTAACCACAAGTTCGACTTGATGTAGTGACCGAAAGCTTCTTCTTCTTTGTTCCTTTTTTTTTGTAGTGACCGAAAGCTATGGTTCATTTTATTTCAATTTTTTTTTTTATAATTCCTGCAGGTTCAAGGCAACCTGGATGGGGTGCAGATGGTTTGTGTCGAAGACGTTCGTTCACTACTCTTCGGGGGTGATTGTCCTAGATATGATTTGAGAGATTCGACTGAAATTGTCACATTGGTTGTAGTTCACAGTACTTTTTTGTTTCCATACCATTAAGGTGTTATATTAGAAATACACATACAGAGTATAAAGTTTGAAGTGATCTTAAGCTGCGATTGTTATGCCTTCGTCAGTATTTTTTGATCATCTATCAATCACAACTGATGTTGTTGCTTAGTTTTTCCGTATAGGAATTGTTCTTGACTATGGACGGACTTGAACTACAGACCTTCGGCTCAACAGTCGGTGATGATTACCATTGCACCACGACCACCCCTCTCTAATCTCTAATAGCGATATTAATAAACTTAGTAAATATAAGCTTAACCAGAAATCCAGATAAGGCTTGGGCATTGTTCAAATTAAATGTTCGCCTATTCTCCACTACCGATTGACGTGCATGTAGATGAACATACATATCAGAGTTATTACTGCGAAAACCTGATGTAAAAATTTAAAAAAAAAATTGTTATTTGTAGATAAAGCCGGTGAAGATATTTGGGGATATGTCTTATACCGTTATCTCAGAGCTTATGCCCTAGAAATATATAAAAATATTCTAAATTTTTATAAAAATATTATATTTTTCTATTAATATAAAATGACACCTCTTATTGGACGGCCTTATTGAATGGAAGTACTTTCCTGAGCTCTATTTCCCCAGAGGCATTTTTTCTTATTGATTCGATAGCATTAGTGGAAAAAAGAGATGGTTCCTAGTAATTGATCGACGTCATTGGGGCTCGATTGCTATAGACTTTATCCGTTGTTTTACTTCGGATAGTTGGCATATGCCGGTATATTTAAGCGACACACCGACTCGTGATTTCTGTGGGATGAAGGTGCCTCAAAATGCAGTGAATTGCCTCATTAGTACAATCGTTAGCTTTTAGGTTATATTAACTAAGAGCTTCTTTGTTTTGGTTACGCTAAAAGGTGTGTAGGACCATCCGATTTGTGGTTCCGAAGTTAATAAGACAAATGAATGATTTAGATTTTGATCGAATTTCAACTACAACATCTTACATCGATCTTACGATATAGTACAAGAAATATAATATTATTTAAATGACCTCCACGCAATTCTTGCAGGACACGCATCTCATATGGTCATTTTCCATAACTTTTAAACAAATATCGGCGAATAACTTGGCCATATTTTCTGCAGGGCGTGCATTTCGATGTCGGATTGGACTTAAGACTTCTGTAACAGAGCAAGTCTCTTCGAACATTTTTATAGTTTTGCCTGTAGTACGATCAGCTCGATTATGACGACCATAATCAACTTATAATGTGCAAAATATGGTATTCCTACTAGAGAATCACTATTTTTATAGTAGGTTTTCACAATTCAGAGTGTAGGGTATTGTTGACAACCCCTCGCCAAGCAACACTGTCATGAGTGTATTTCTTCCAGGTTTTACCGAACTGCTCCATCTCTTGCGGTCCTTTTTTTCAGATTTGCGACACATTATCTTTTGATTGTTCGTCCACTGTCCATTCGTTCTACCCATCCTGGCCATCTACATTTTCGCAGTTTTATTACTCGGACAATGCTTGAGGCTGAATAAAGTTACTCGAGTCCTCGAGTAATTTTCTCAATTCGTCTGTTTCCTCGTCCTTTTTTCCACCATCAATTCTTCTTAAGATCTTTTTTCTCGAATACCCGAAATCTTTTTCTCTGCTTCTTAGTGGAAAACTACATTCGACATCCGTGAAATATCACCAGCCTTATTACAGTTTTATTAATATTGGGGTCAAAGAATTGTTTTGAGTAGGTCCTTCATAACGAAAAAGCACGCGTCGTTCGTTCTCCTATCACTTTCCCGAAGGGATCTCATTAGGTCGTTTCAAAAACCGTTAAATAGCGTTGAATCGCATATTCAGGTGTATGTCACTATTGCTTGGAATTGATCGACCTGGAAACTTAGACTGAGATATCTTAAACATGTTGTGTGACTTATAGTTCTACGTTCTCTAGGTCTATTTCTTTAAGTCAAGGCTAAAAAATCACTTGTTTTTAGCGCTCTTTTATTTATATCCTCGAAGAAAAATGGACCAATGATTTCACCAGGCCAAAAACCGAACTGATCATTAAGCTTTTGTGGATTTTTGTAAGGATTTTTATCAATGTGAATTGACCAATTGCCAAAAGTTCCGCCTTGATAATGATCCGTTGGCTTCAGTTCGATGTTAAGGGTTGGCTTCGGGATCCGATGTTACAGGTTCGTCTGCCACACTTTGATTTTAGCGAATACTCTCAACTGGTGGACGCTTTTCAATTTGTATATTTGACAGATATCCCACGCCAAACCGAAAACCAACGCCTGCCCTGGATTATAAACGCTCCATACTATTTTATCGTGGCTTTCACAGAACCCCAATGGAGCAGCTATCATGTTAGGCCCATGACAATAAATTTCAAAACATCGCCGCTTTCAGCGGTAGTCCTGGACACCAAGCGGGACACACACGCCCGTAAAATCCATATTATGCAGCAGTTGAAGCTTTCTGCGTTTTCTGCGATGTTGCTGAAGAGTTGGAATCGCATGATCATCAGATTTGATATTTTTTCGATGAACCGCATTTTAGGATGGATGTATGTAAATATAACACATCACTCAAGAAGCTCCTAGGACGACAGGCAAATTTTGATTTGATTCATCAACAAAGTTTCGTTCAAGGATTCAGTTTTGAAAATCACTTCTTCACTGAAGTCAAATCTCCTTTCCCTTTCCCTGGAGCATAGTAGTCAATGGGAGCAAAATACGAAGAATACGGGGGATGGGGACTGATTCAAAGCGCAATTTGCCATTGTTTCTATCAACTAAGACAGTGTATTGTCTATGTCATTTGTATGTATGGTGTAAATGGTATGCGAATATGTTTCTGGAATGTTGATTAAAGGTCTAGGAGATGGTGCCTTTCGCAAGCGAGGAATGAAAAGTATACCAGGTGACGAGAGCCTATGCTACGCTGGTACTGACGTCTTACCTAGAGTGGGTACTATAAACTGCAGTCGTGGTAAGCCGCGAAACTTAGACGACCTCTGACCAAAACTCTTGATCGAACGGTCGGACTGATTTTACATTCCATTTGACATCATAGAGAGATCTCACAGGACTCGAATGGTAAAATGAATCGTTCCGAGTATTTTCATAACACCTCCCCAAAGCCTGTCTACGCCTGACTCACCAAATTAGACTAAGAGTCACATTGATGTCGGGACCAGATGAAAACAAATATCGCTGCCTTTTGCTTATTTTTTAAGCTTTTGGATTTTAATTGTGAAAAAAGGAAAAAAAGGAAAATTGGTAAGGCATATACAATTTTGATTTGATAAACCAATAATTGCCATTTATTTTTAAAGATGATTTTGTGCAAATATTGATTACAATTACGGTTGAAATGATCTATGCGGAAAGTCAAATTTTGGGGCACATTTTTGAGCATATTGGGTGGTATTTCGCTAATATAAGTGTAATGTTGTATTTCATGGCTGCAATTGGTGCTAGCTTTCCGACATAGATGATTTATTTAACATATCCCCGTGAACAATAATCTAAAGGCCCTACCTAGCCGGCCAATGCACCGGTCCAAAGCAAGGGATAAATTTCTCAACTGGTCTATCGATTCGCGGGCAGTGGGATATGTAGCGCCATATTGCTGGTTCTTGCTGGTCGATATGTGGACCTGGTCATGTTAGCTCATGTATTCTGAGCAAAAAAAAGTTCGAAATCATCGTATGATAGCAGGTGACATTGACTGTGGCGTCATCATGGTAATCTTTGGGAAAATACGGGCCGCTGGACCATAAGCCGCATCAAAGAGTGCATTTTTTCGGGTGCATTGGGAGGTTAATGCGAAGCTTGGCCACTATGACTTGAAATGCTTGTTCAGTAGGCCGATGAAGACGACCGTAAAATAGTCCAAAAGTGCGAACAACATTTTTCACAAACAAGCACGAATTTTATTAATTAAATCCAGCCATTATACTATTACAAGTCTTTCCATATTAAAATGGCAATGCTCGTTGAGCTTGATTGATTTTGACTTATGGCACAAATCATGTACGAACTATCAAAAATAAAACACTGAAAAACCAAACACCAAAGAAATTACCCTTTAAAATTGACCTGTTTGTGTTGGATTGCCCTCGTAAAAAGGAAATCACACTGCCTCCCATCGTGAATATTCGAAGCCATCTGTCCCTCAGCTACGTTGCTGAGTCATAAAGAACGGTTGATGATTAATTCTAATATTGGAGAAAGATGTCAAGGCTATGGGGAGAGGCAATGAAAACGTTTTGTCATGCTGCATATACGCAAGCTCCTAAAGAATAAACTTTTTGCAGGCTTCCAAAGTTGGCTTTACATGAAGTTGAACGTATCAAGAGGTCTATCCACTTCAGGCAATATATTCTAACGGCCACCTGACTGTACGCCTGCAACAGAAGCCACGATAATCACATGAACGATGCTATATTCAACTCATAATTGCCATAGACTGAACCAATTAAAATCAATATTGATGTTACAAAGAATTTGCGTTTAATTGAATGAAAACTTCCACAACTTCCACCCTATATAGCACTTCAAATATATCTACGACACCCAATCGACCGTTTAATACCACAGAAAGTGCCATCCAATGTCAGATGAATTTTCAAGATATCATACCTGAAGACCACAACGCATTTTGATATCTAAACGTTAATCTCAATGAATCGAAAATCTAAAATCAATTACAATCCACAAGCTCCTCCCCATTCCCACCCCAGTCTCGTACACTCTCGATTTCATTTTCGATTAGCTTCACTTCCAATCACGCCATTAATTTAAGTCCTCGTCATCATCACAAACGCCGGTTCGATATTGTCATTGCTTCCCATTTCATTCATGTCTTCATTATTTCCATATCTACCCCCGAACATCTCGTCACCCAGGACCCTTCTCATAGTGATTGCTCCTTGTTTCAGATTAAACGAGATACCCCATCCCAAATGGAACGCGAATTGAATTGTCTCTTCCCAGTATCTTGTTCAGAGTGCTTGACTTCATTGTCTCTTGTCCCTAAAGTACTTAATATCAGACGTGAATTGCCGTCACGGCGAAAATGAATCTTCCTAATAGCAAACAATCAAGAACGATAACTAACTCGTATCCCATTAGCCTTTGTCATGCACCCATTTGCCTTATATAAAAACGGAGAAAAAGTATATTAGACATTAACTGGGCACTAATATCGCCCATAAAGGAAGCCATCTCGGTAAGCATTTTGAATATGATGGCGATACAAGTTCCGCATAACGATGGCGCCTTATCTATAAATACACGATACGTGTGTCTACCATCCACTTCTTCAAGTCGGATGAAATCATAAATAACACCTTTCCGACAGGTCATGCTCGGCAAAGTCTGCTTTGGTAATCGGGCCATCAGGTCCATCTGACTCTTACGAGCATGAATAATATTCAATGAACTTGAACTTAAATTACGTTCCACACCAGGTTAGAGCTTACGATCCACATGCTCCCTATGCCGACACATTTCACCAGTCTAACCGCGTCAACTATGAGTACACACAATCGTACTCCTATCTCATAACAGAAGGAAGAAAGTGTCTTCAACGATGAACCGCCACTGTTTTGGACCCAAAACAATGATTCCGGCGTCCTAGACACAGCAGTTTTCAATAACATCTATAACCGAGCGGAGGTGCTTTAGGCTCCCACGTGCTTTCGAGTCGTTTTTCTTGGTCGTAAATACGAGTTTTGTGCAAGTCACCGGTCACATGGGTACGGGCCATGGATGCATTCATGCCATCGATTCGGGATATGGTTCACTTAATTGTTTTCGAATTTCCGTGGCGTTTTAATAACAGAATTCCAAAGAATTCAAATTTTATTGCGGAAGGTTTGAGATTTGCTCCTGAGAATCATCTTGGGCTACTCTGCCTATGACGCGGCCGTGGAATGTTAGTGAAAATTAATTGAAATACTCAAAGAGGAGTTTGTTCTGTGACCTTGAGCGGTGCAGTAAAATTATCAGCAAAATCACATCTAAATTGAGTGTAAAAACAAAAAGAGAAAATCCAATAGTAAGAAAAAACAAAATAGAGATACGGGTGAACTGCAATCGAAGCACGCGTGAAATTGTCTCATTTGCCAAGTGCCTGAGTTGAGCTTCCTGTTGGAGCACCGTACGCTCGTGGTTGCAACGGGTTATAGATAAGGCATGTGCGGATAAAGAAGTACGTTTCGCGATAATTAAATAATAATTTGCATTGCAGTAAATAAACACAACAACAACAACAGGCCAAGTGGACTATAGTATAGCAGGTTTGTACATACAATCTGGAATCGCGTTGCCCGTTGGACTGCTTCGCGGAAAACAATTGCACGACACATATCTGTAACCTAATTAGGGCTTCGTTCTACCTCGAGCGATATATGTAGATACTATTTATTGAGATTTACATTATCAGCCTGTGGCTGTGGGGTGGTAATTGTACGAGTAGTTCGTCATTGTTTTTCTGCGACGTCAGGGGATACGTCCGCCCTTTAGGTCTTTTCTTCTTGTTCTTCATTCACCCATAGTCGTGGTAGTTACGCGTGATTGAGATGGATATGATGCCATCTCATCTTTGTTTGGATTCAATTTGATGGCGTGGTCCTTCTGAAGCCCCAGGCGGGATAACAGTCAACTGCAAACTTTTTGTATTTGATAGGGAAACCACTAGTGACGTCCTTAGTTGTCAGGAACATGATGAAGCAATACGAGTTTTCGTACATGCAAATTCCCATCTGGGATAACTATTAGGTTTTCGTTGCTTCTGAAATTTCATTTGCATTCGAATTGATTGAAAGCAACATACATACATATGTACGAGAGAAGTGATGAGCCATTCAAGGTTCGTTTCAAGAAATTCCTGCAAACCGAACTTGGAAGAAACTTTAATGAATATCCCAGGTCGTTTTAAGTTCTAATTCATGTGGAATGCCTGAGTGAGACCGGAACACAACTTCATTGAAGGGAAATATGTATGAATTTTAAAATGATGTTTCCTCACAGTGAACCAAAGTTAGTTCAAAAAATAAGGTGACTTTTTATTTTTCTCGGAAAATATTTATTTTTATTTGTCAATATTAATTTTTTATTTTATCCCCTTCAAGGTAATCCCCCTCATATAGAATATTTTTCCGCTAGCACTTTTTCTTACCCTCTAAGCACTTTCGATATGCGCTTTTTCGCGTAGTCTTGAGCTCTTCCAACGATGCGGTGTTTACCTCCTCAATCATGGCAAATATCCGTCCTTTTATGGGTCTTTTCAGGTTTGGAAAGAGAAAAAAGTCGCAGGGGACCAGGGATGGCTGAGACATGATTACGATATTGTTTTTGGCTAAAAAGTTACGAAAGCAAGGATGAGTGAACAAGTGCATTCTCGTGATGCAACAGCTATGAATTTTCTTATCACCAATCTGGATGTTTTCTTTGTATTGCTCATGAACTCATGAAACTCAGCAAAACTTTCATTTTTGAACTTGAGGTATAAAAGAGAATAGTTAGTGACATTTCATGTTAAATAATATTAATAGATATAAATGTTACTTCAAGATTAAGTTATTCATTGTGGGATGGACAGTAATTCATTTAAATAGATTTATGTAAATAGAGAATACTAGGGTGGGCCGATAAGTACTTAGCCTACAAAAAAAAAACAAAAATTTTGGGGAAATGGCGATTTATTTTTCAATATAGTCTCCTTTTGGCTCGATACACTTGACCCAGCGATGCTCCAACTTCTTTAACCCGTCTGGAAAATACGTTTTCTCGAGGTCTGCAAAGTAAGCCTCCGTGGCGGCGATGACCTCCTCATTCGACGGAAATTTCTGCCCGGCGAGTGACTTTTTTCAAGTTTGGAAACAAAAATAAGTCACACGGGGCCAAATCTGGAGAATACGGTGGATGGGGCAGCAGTTCGTAGCCCAATTCGACCAATTTGGCCGTAGCGAGGACGGAGGTGTGAGCCGGTGCGTTATCATGGTGGAAGAGCACTTTTTTCTTCGCCAAGTGGGGCCGTTTTTTCTTCAATTCGGCGTCGAATCGACCCAATAATTTGGTATAGTACAGCCCTGTGACCGTTTTGCCCTTCTCCAGGTAGTCGATGTGGATCACACCTTGTGAATCCCAGAAAACGGTGGCCATCACCTTTCCGGCCGATGGGACAGTCTTCGCCTTTTTCGGAGCACGTTCGCCGGGTGAAGTCCACTAATTGCGCTTAAACAGCGTCAAACACTGCTCTGAAGTGGTCTCACGGTTGCGCTTGTTGTCCGGAGTGAGCAAACGTGGCACCCATCCCGCCGACAGCTTTCCCATGCCTAAAATTTCATGCAGGATATGACCCACGCGATCTTTTGAAATGCCGACTGTCTCAGCTATCTCGCGCACCTTCAATCGGCGGTCTGGCAATACGAGATCGTCGATTTTGTCATGTTATCCTCCGTGGTAGCCGTTTTCGGGGCACCTGGACGTGGCTCATCAAAAACCGACGTGCGACCACGTTGAAACTCGTTAAACCAATTTTTGATGGTCACCGTACACAGCATCCAAACGCTATTTGATTTCGCTGCGCGATTTCTCTTCCAAATCACCGTCCAATATTGCTCTTGTTCCATTTTTCTAAAATACGCGGACACTCCCGCTGCCACACGCGGTCAAAACAAAACTACGAGTCCGATCCAGCTGAAATTGCGACAGTAGCCGTCTACTAGAACGTACTACACGATAGTAAGTTGCTCTTGCGATACCGGCGCCATCTGGCGGTGAGTAACCACCCACGTACTACTGATAATTAGTCTGTGTTCCGCAAACCAGATTCGCAAAACAGATGTACAGCTCGGTTTATATCGGTAACCAAATCAGGACGATTATTATTTGAATTGTAGGCAATGGCAAGGTCGTCTGCAAAAGCAGAAACTTCTCCTACAAAAGGTTGATCAAAAAGAGAGTTGATGTAAAGGATCCGCCAAATAATTTTTTTTTTTTTTGAAAATGCTATAAAAAAAACTACTGAATATTTTCTCAAATTTCTTTTTTTATTTGAAAGTACAATCCTTCCGGTTAATAATGGAAAATAATTTCATTCAAATGGCTGCCTCGGCTGGCCATGCAGTAGCCTACACGATCGGTCCAATTTTTAAGCACATTATCGATTGTGTGCAGCTGTATTTCACCAATGGCTTCACGAATATTGTCCTTTAAAGCGTCAATTGTCTCTGGCTTGTCGGCGTAACACTTATCTTTGACGGCACCCCACAAATAATAGTCCAACGGTGTCAAATCGCAGCTCCGAGGTGGCCAAACGACATCAGCTCTGCGGCTGATAATGCGATCTTCAAAAACAGGGCGCAAAATATCGAGTGTAGCTTCGGCTGTGTGGCATGTAGCGCCTTCCTGTTGAAACCAAATGTTGCCAATATCCTCCTCTTCAATTTTTGTGAACAAGAATTCGTTCAACATGGCCCGATAACGATCACCATTGACTGTAACGGCCACTCCTTGCTCATTTTCGAAGAAAAATGGCCCAATTATGCCTCTGGACCAAAATCCGCACCAAACAGTGGCTCGTTTTGGGTGCACCGGCTTTCCAATGTATGCGTGCGGGTTTTCTGTGCCCCAAATGCGGCAATTTTGCTTGTTTACATACCCGCCAAGATCAAAATGAGCTTCATCTGAAAAGATGATTTTTTTGGCAAAATCGGCATCTTCTGTAAGTCGATCGCAGGCACTTAGCGAAGCGAAAACGCATTGGATGGTCAGTTGGCTTCAACTCCTGAACCAATTGGACTTTGTATGGCGTCATACCAAGGTCTTTATGCAAAATTCGTCTCAATGATGTCTCCGAAATGTTCAATTGTTGAGAATGACGGTGAATTGATGTTGATGGCGCTTCACGCACACTTTCTGCCGCAGCAGCAATATTCTCGGGTGTACGCACTGTTTTTGGCTTTTCACGCTTTGGTTTATGGATGAGGATGCCAGTTTCTTACACTTTTTTCACAAGATAACGAACATATGGAGCTGACGGTGCTTCTCTTCTTCCAAAATCCGTACGCAATTTTCGCACACATTCTGCAACATTACCATGATTTTCAAAGTAATGTCGCAATATTTCCCAGCGTTGTTCAAGCGTATATACAACCATATTCGTTCAGCGGAAGGATAAAACTAATTATCTGTCAAATCAGACATGAGCTAAGTGTTACCATTCACGAAATAAGCACTACTTGAAAAAAAAAAACGTTAGATGGCGGACCCTTTAGAATGTACTACACGATAGTAAGTTGATCTTGCGATACTGGCGCCATCTGGCGGTGAGTACTTATTGGACCACCCACGTATTGCTGATAATTAGTCTGTGTTCCGCAAACCAGATTCGTAACAGATGTACATCGCGGTTTATATCGGCAACCAAATCAAGACGATTATTATTTGAATTGTAAGCAATGGCAAGGTCGTCTGCAAAAGCAGTAACTTTTCCTACCAAAGGTTGATCAAAAAAAATTGTTGTAGATGTAGATTAAAAAGAGGATGGGGCCAAGAACAGACCCTTGTGGTACACCCAATGATATTACTTTGGGCTCGCTAAGACAATCACCTACTCTCGCTTTTTGTACTCTTTGAGGTAAGAATCAAATCAATTGTACAAAACCGGCACCATAAGGCTTATTCAAAAGAATGTTGGGTTTTACCATCTACGAAGAGACCGGCGCAACATCTTTTGTCATTCAGTCCTTTATTTATAAGATAACAAAAGGCAGAAGAGCATCCTCAGTGGAAACCCAAAATCTCTAAATCCAAATTGTACGGGACAAAAAAATTTTAAACTATTCAAGAAACCACATATTCTCTTTTTATAGCCTTTTCAAAAAAAAATTTGAAATTCAAAAACCACTTTTAAAAAGTGGTACCGCGTAAGCACATTTTAATCTCTCGGGAAAGCTTCCGGTTGTAACACTTAAATTGAAAAGGTGAGCTAAAATGTCAACGATATTGTAGGCGATATTCTTAAGGGTTATGTTAGAAATGCCATCGTTAGCGCAAGATTTCGTATTATTAAGAGATTTAATAATATTAAATAGCTCGAATCCAGACTTCTTTAAAATATAAACTATTTCCACAGGATACTTTTTCCACTATTTCAGCGCAGTTTTTGCAATATGAAGGACGATCCCTAACAGTCGTCATTTGCCCAATTGTAGAAAAGAAGTCATTGAAAGTATTAGCTATTGTGATAGGATCGGTAATATCAACACCATCTTCTTCTCTCAAAACAATTGGTCTATCATGATTTGCTTTAGTTAGTTAGTTGCTTATAACTTCCCATTCCTTTCTATAACTTCCGCGTGAACTGAGCATTTTAGAGATAAAGTAACTATCGCGGCACGTTCGAATTTCCCTATTAACTTTCTGACTCGTTCTTCCGAAGCGGCATATTAAGCTGGAATCGAGTGGATGTTTAAAACACTTTAATTTTTTGAAGAAGTGTTCGATTTATCCAAGGCTTAAGTCTCATATCAGATTTCTTTTGAACCTTCACAGTGGTTAGAAGTTTCAATATGATTATTTAATGTATTTATGAATAATTCGTACGCATAAGAAACATTTGTATTATAATAAGCTTCTTCCCGATTCTCGGCGAAGTAGATCTTTCAGAAGATCATACCTGATCTTAGTCACATTAGTTGAAAAACAATGACTTACGCGCTTTACATTTCTCAAACTGCTGATCACAATTCCCGCCATACATTGATCAGTGATTTGGAGATCAAGGTTATACCCAGCGCATTCACTTAATGACTTTTCCATAAAACGAACAAAAACATGATCAAGACAAGTATTGGGTAGAGGCTTAGTAGGTTCATTTAAGAAAGACGCTAAGCCGTGTTCTGCTGTAAGCGACAGATAGGTATCTGAAGCAGCAGAGCAGGTTAAAAAATATAAATTGAAATCACCTAATACATATGATGAGATTTGCCGCTTTTTCATTAACAAGAAAGTTAGAAAATCATCCAAAAATGATTGAGGAGGCAGAGAATGAAACCTGGAGACACAAACGAAATTAATAATAATTAATAATAATTTTCGGTCTATGCTATTCTGGTCTCTTCAATTGGGATGATTGTGCTTTAGTTACGACTTCTTGGCCATATATCCATGTTTTGTCAAGAGTGATGATCCTTTCCAGCAATTCTGGATTGTCGGTCACGTTATTTAGCAGCTTCTGAGTGGTGCTCATGCGATGATTCTTTTGGTCAAAATTTAGCGATTTAGGGAACTTTGCTGATGCAGGTTTTGTACCTAAAATGTCTGACAAAAACTCATGGCATGATCCGACCGATATGCCAATGTAAAGGTATTGAACCGAGTCCCTACAACAATTTTCTTAACTTATAAATATATTTTTTTTGCTCAGAGTAGACTTTGAAAACAAACTTTGAAGCTCCTATTTTTTTCACAAAATTATTATAGATTTTTCGATCCATACTTTTTCAATAGCAACTAATCGCCACTAAAACACGTCTAACCGTTGTAACTGTGAAAAACAAACTAAATATCTAAAATCGCTGGCAATATTAATATATGTTAGGCGACATGAGTGCCAACATAATAGAGAGAAAAAACCGAATATTGAATATTTTTAATTCGGGAAATTCAAAATGTCACCCTATTTTTTGCGCAAACTTCGTACATTTATTTTATTTTTGCACCAAAAGCTTGTTTTCATAGCTTACCTCGTTGCCAGAGATATCTAATCTCTCCCATATTGTTGTCTATCTGTGTGAAGTTAATTTTTAATAGAGGGTAAACTCATTCCAGGGCTGGAGTGAACCAGTTTTATAGTTTGCAGGTAATCACTTCTAAGCTTTTATTAAAGAAAGATGCTTCTGTTTGAAGGAGAGCAATTAAAATGTCACTCTGTTGTATAAGGCGGGTTGAATCTTCCCGATGTTGTTTTAAATTATGTTGTTCAGCAGCAGACCAATTGTTATTGGTTTGTTGCCGTAAACCAACGACTTATCGTAGCCCCAGAGAAAAAGGGGCTATGGCATTAAATTTCACTATATTATTGGCCATTATATATTGCAACTTCTTTTTTATAAAAACTGGAATGTAACGCTTGATGTACGGAACATTGCGCTGTCTTATTGTAGCCGTATATCATCCAGGTCCATGCCATGGAATTTAAGTCACAAAAGGTTACGCAGATACCGTTCGCAAATGACAATAAAGATATATGACCCAACGACACCGCCTGCCCAAAATCCACACCAGACAATAAGTTTCTCCGGATGCAATGGATACTTTTAATACTGCTTTGTATAATTCTTGGTGCATGGTGGTCGACCCTCTGCTCGATGCTCTCAATGCCTCTGGAATCTATGCCCAGACCTATGCGGATAATGTTGCTGTTCTCTCTGTCGGCTCATGTTTAGCGAATGTCTTTTTCAAAGCGCAGGCGGCGCTGGATGTGATCGAGGACTGGTGCACGAGAAATGGGCTGTCGGTTAATCCTCTTAAGACTGATGTCATTCACTTCACGAGAAGGAGGAAAAATACTGGCATTACTCAGCTGGTGCTAAAAGGCATTGCCATCCCTATATCCAAGGAAGCTAAGTACCTGGGAGTCATCCTAGATAGCAAGCTTCTTTGGTCAAAGCATGTTGAGTTCAAAACCACCAAAGCGCTGTCAGCTTTTTGGCAATGCAAAGGTGCCTTTGGCAAAACATGGGGCTTATCGGCGAAAAAGGTCCTCTGGATCTACACGGCAATGATAAGACCGATAGTCTCATATGCATCGGTTGTTTGTTGGAACAGGCTAACACGCAAACACGCTGTAGCTTCACTCACCAAACTCCAAAGATCGGTCTATCTCAGCTGCACGGGGGCTTTCCCCAGTACACCGGGAGCTGCTCTAGATGCTATAATGAATCTTCCGCCCCTTGACATATATATCAGAGGGTATGCATTGAAAGCCATTTCTCGCCTAAAGAGAAATGGTCTTTGGTACAATTCGCATTGGAGTGAAAGTGTACTTGCGGGAGAAATATCCTACGACCCCTGACGCAATGACATTTACCATCCTACTGCGCTGTAATTTCACAGTCACATTTCCATGGCGTCAGGACTGCACTGAACCTGGAATGGAATGTCTTCACATTTTCACAGATGGCTCCAGGACTGGGCAGGGATCCGGCGCTAGAGTTTTCTTTGAGCGCGAAAACATTCGACTGCACTTCTCTTTAGGAAAATATGTGTTTGTCTTTCAATCGGAGATTTACGCAATCCTAATGGCCATGCACTATCTTGTGAAACACAGGTGGAGGGGAAAGAGCATATGCGCCTGCAATGACAGCCAAGCTGCACTCAAAGCTGTGTCCAACCCGCTATCCAACTCCAAATTAGTGCATGAACTCAAGACCTTTTTGATGAAAGTCGGAAGATTAAATTCATTTAGGCTTGTCAGGTCACTCTGGAATCCCAGGAAACGAGATCTGCGATAAACTCGCTAGAAGGGGCACAGAGGAGAGTTTCTCAGGACCTGAACCCGCCTTAGGTCTACCTGCTTCCACGATCAAATCTGACATTAATGACTGGGTCTTTAATGCACACAATCGTAGATTGAGGGAATATCCAGGATGCATGATAACTAAGCGCGTACGCCCTGATGTCTGCAAGAAGTCCGCAACATTTTTCTTATCCTTAAGGAGAAATTATTGCAGGAGGCTTACGGGCGTCATTACGGGCCATTACACTTTTGCCAATCATCTCTACGTGCTTGGCATCAGTGAGACGCCTACCTGTGCTGCATGTTGCGAGGAGGATGTCACAGCAGAACACTTTTTCTGCGACTGTCCCGCCTTCGCTGGCGCACGGTGGCGCACCCTTAGGTGCCGAATCTATTAGCTCTACATCACTGAAGCCCCACCTCACTTTTCTCCGGACAACGGGGAAAATACAATAAAGACAAGGTGTCTGTCTGGTAGTACAATGGACCAGTATTTGTGTCTGAGTGCTCCAACAGATAGTAGAAGCCTCCAACAAAAAAAATAATTCTTGTTTGCCCAAGAATCCGTCTAAGGAAATATCAGCTTCTTCACTGAAAATTATTTTTCATAAAAGTTTTGATACCTTTCCAACTGCTCCGGAGCCCAGTCAGTGAATGTTGGTGATTCTGTGATTTTAGTTCTTCGCTCTTATTCGAATGTTTGCCAAAATCTTTTCACTCGTTAAGGTCGCAGAAAGGTCAACTTCGTGTTAAACACTTTGCAATAAATTTAACAGATGTTCTCTGACAGTATGTCTCCCGAAAGGCCCTATATAACTATATTTGTTTCATATGTTATTAAAAAAAAACTAATTTTATTTGAAATGACTTCATATTCGAGGCAGCTTATGAAACCGAAAAATATTTAGGTTTCATGTCTAATTTGGCATGGCTCACCAGGGGCTATACCTACTCCAAGCTAAAGGTTGTACTCATATTTTACCTGTTGCTACCGGAACCTAAAATAAATTCTGTAGAAGACGACAATGTTACGTATTGAATCTGCGTTCAAGTGACTTGCTTGAATTTCCTCGAAATATCCAATATCCTTTAGGAAAGTTTAACACACGAACAGGAAACAAAATTAAAATGTAATTTCCACACATAAATCAAAAGAAATAGCTTATAAAATGTGAGGGTTGAATAACCTTACAACCTGAGAAACCCAAAGAAATTTGGTGTTTCTGTAAATTCAATTTGGCAAATTTCACCTCGAGACTGTTCTTATACTCGCAGAAAATGACCCGGGAGTTCAAGGTAAACGACCATAGACAACGCCGAGTTTTCAGTGTTTGGGCTTTGGAGCAGTTGGAAGTTGATCCAAATTTCACAAATTTGGCCATCGAGCTCGTGCGATTCAATGCCTTTCGATTTCTTTAGGAAAGGTTTGTGCGAATAAGTCGCAAATAACTGATACCGTCAAATTCCATCCCATTCAATAAAATATGCCAGGTTCATGCGATAAGGTCATCCAAAATTGTACAAAGCCGCAGCGGAGATTTAAATGCCACAAAATGCCTTTAAAAAATTCTTAATCCTAAAAAAAGTCAAACATCCTTAGTGAAAGACTCTTTACAAGAGGTATGCCTTGACTAAATTTTCAAGTTTTTTTTTTTTTTTTTTTTAATTGGGGTCTAATGCTAACAGATAGCATTGCAGAGCACTGCGACCAGAGTAGGTCTATTGTGCCTGCTAGGCAATTAGACGAGGAGTTCCTCTACTTTCTTAATAAAGCTGAGGATGTCCCTCGTAGGGGCTGAGCTGATCCACTCAGGAGTCATGATTTCTCTGAGGAAGATACGCTTCCTATCTCAGGCTATGGTGTCCCGAAAGGTAGCTGACCAGTTTTCTGATATCGACGCTAATATATTTGAGAATATTGATAGAGTGTTTGTTCAGGGATCGTATGAAGCTTCGATTGTCGGAGTACTTGTACGCTGTTCCAAAAGCGCAGGTCTTGCTATTTTTCCCACTTGTCTAAGGGCAAATTAATATTTTACTTGGGGTATAGCAGAGAGGTTCGGCACCATGTCCTTGGCATGCTGGAACCTTTCCAAGCGAGTTAGTTGTCGATTTCGTTATCTTTAATGCCTTTGTGACATGGCACTCACCAGAGTTTGACCTTATTTCTTTTGCCTAGGTTTTGCAGGGCATCGTGGTATTCCTTGATGGATTTTAAGTTTGTACTATACGAGCTATACATATATTGATAGTTATAACTCTTATGCCAGTCGTAGCGTATAGTTGATTAAGTTGCCGTGACTTAATTGACAGTTTTCTTCCCTCACACATCGCCTGTTTATCGGGTGACATACAGCGTTTGTATGAAACAGATTTATTTCAGATATTGCTACAAAACCTTAAAATTCTTCAACTACCCTCCTGCACGTTGGCACACTTTTGTCATCGACTTTTCCAGGACAAGAAGGCTCACTGGAAGGCGGATCTCGCAAGGTTCTTAAGGGTACACGTGTAAGCTTATTTGAAAACACGTCGGGTCCCATGGTCCTTTGAGGTAGGTTTGCACTTTTGGGAGTAGAAAAAAAGTTTGGTGGGGCTAGGTCGGTACTACAATGGGGTTGGGAAATCGCCACGATGCCGTTTTGCGTTACCTTGGTCGGTCACCTTGGACCAGGTATGGTTGAGTGCGTTGTCGTGATCCAATTTCCAATTTCCCACTTCTCTTCAGAATTTTTAGCACTTATAAGTAAAAAACACTCACCGTGGGTCCCTAAGCTACAAATACATTATGGAACACCCCCTTGACGTTGAAGATTGTCCAGCGCAATATTTATCATTCGCTCGATCAGCTTTGAAAAGCCTTTCAACGTTTATGCAGCTTAAAAACTTTAACATGTGACATGCTTGCACTGAGTCACTTCATCTAACCTGAATGAATGATCTCAGGCGACTGACACCGAAGTGATTTAAAGACCACCTTCCTATATTAAAGGGGGCCCAAATACAAGTTTCTTTTTAAAAATGAAATAAAATGAAAAAAATTAATTTTTTTCAATTTATTAGGGCTTTATTAGTAAAAACAAATATTCCCATTAATTATAAAATACAACGTCGGGTTATAGCTCTCGGATTGCTTGGATGATATTGGCCTTAAGTGCTTGAATCGTTTTCGGATTGTTGACATAACATCGGTCCTTCACGGTTTCCCACAAAAATAGTCTAAAGGAGTCAAATCGCAGCATCGAGGCGGCAAATTCACATCGCCAAGACAGCTGATCACACGATTTGGGAATTTAATGTACAAAAGAAAAAGAAGAGGTTGTTAACATGGCTCAGTAACGCCCACCGTTGACCGAAACGCTGTTCCGAGCCTCATTTTCGAAGAAAAATGGTCCAATAATGCCACCATTCCACAATCCGCACCAAACTGTCACTCTCTGTGGATGCATTGGCTTCCCGATAATAACGTGCAGATTTTCCGAGCCCCAGATGCAGCAATTTTGTTTGTTAACGTAGCCGAGATGAAAATGCGCCTCGTCAGAAGCGATGATTTTTCACCCAAAATCGTTGTCCAATTCAAGCTGCTCTAAGGCCCAAACTGCGAAGCGATAACGAAGTGAATGGTCGCGCGAGTTAAGTTTTCAAAACGAACGAACGATTAAAAAAAATACAATTTAATTTATTACCTTCCTAGTGAGGCGTTTACAACTGAGTGAATCTTAATTCTAACAATGCATATTATATATTTGCAAAGGTGAGTTCCAATAGCTTGGACTTGCGGCGGATGTCATCCAGACGCATAGTTGCGGTAATTGGATCTCACCTGTGCAATCACAATTGTATTTTGAAATATTCAATTGGGTCATTGGGTGGAGGTGATAACGGGTTCTGTGTGCAGGTGGTGTGCGGGGGTCCGTTGGTTTAAGGTTGGGAAATATCTTCGGGTTGATGTCCCACTGGTATATGGTATGATGACCGGAAATAAGGTGGGGTGTTGCGGGGAGACATGTGCCAGGTATTGCAGCGAGTTAGGGGGCGACCGGGTGGTTGGTGGTTATCGTAACTCGCGCCTTCAACTGCCAAGTCAGTTGGACCTTGTGAGCGAATAATCCAAGAGCTTTGTGCAGAACTCTCTTCAGGCTAGTGCGTGAAATTTTCCGCTGTTGAGATCGATGGCGAGTTGATGTTCGTGAATTGAGTCTCACACTCTCGGCCACAGGAACCACATTCTCATCTGTGCGCACCGTACGACGACGAGGATCATGAGTGTTGTCCACTAGCTTACCAGTCAAATGAAGTTTCGGCACAAACGTGCGTACAGCAGTCGCGGTGGGTGCTTCATTTCGGCCAAAATTTCTTTTTAAAAAATGCACTGTTTGGGCTACACAGCACTCACTTTGGAAATAAGTCTTCAATATTTCCCAACTTTATTCAAGCGTAAAGCGACTCATTTCATTCGGCGGAGGTATGATACCGATTGTCTGTCAAAATTTCGAGTGGGAACCAGCTGTCAGTCTCAAAATAGACTATGATTTTAAAAAAAACCACTAGATGGCCCACCCTTTACTAATCCTATAATTTATACTGCAATCCGCCAAGTTGCACAGCAAACCAATTCACGCTACAACAGATGGAAAACTATCAACAGTTGAAGACCATTCAGACCTACGAACTATCCATACTATCCAGCGGAATGAAAAAAGGTCATCGAGCAGGCAGATGGCTAAAATATTAAAGTAAAACGCATTAGCTGTACTGTGGAAAGCCATATGAAGTAGATCGTAGAGAAGCAAATCATCGCTATCGAGGTAATGTCAATGCAGGATGATAGCTGCCATCACCGTTCTTTTTCGGACACCGTAAATGAAAACAATCATGTCAAATTCAGGAATTTGGTAAATAGCATCTTAAGGTCAGAGGGACGGCGACTTAAAGTTCCCTACCTTCTAAATTTAAAGCCTTGGAGTTCCAAAGACAGGAATATTGGAATTAATACTTAGCTTCTAACTAGGCGACCGAATGCCGGGACCATAACTCAATATATACATATTAGATTTTGCTGCTCCACTACAGCAAGGTATAGTACCATAAGAATAGTTTTACAGCGATTCCCTGTGCCCCAAGACGAATGGCTCTATTAATCTTCTCCGACATATAACAAAGGTTCTCTATTGAAACATACTTTACAATACTCTCTTGGGCGTGGAGACCAAAAGTATTATATTTGAATTACCTTAAAGGATTGAAAGGACCGTATCCCAAAAAAGATTGTTCACAGCTTGTTCATATGCGGAACCATTGCAAACATTTTTTCACACATCTTCGCAGGATAAAATGCCCTACCCTTAGGCAGACAAATGGGATACACATGCCAAAACAGATGGAAACAATCATCCCTTAACAAAGCACTCACTTATAAACCCAAATAAAATGAACATGGGTCACGGATATGTCATTACAAATAAGCCATTACACCAATTTCATCCTCGTCTGTCTCGTAAAACTCTTATTGCTACTTATGTTGTTGAGTTGCTTTGAAGCCTATTACTAAATGTCTCTAATTCACTTCACTTCAGCACCTCGATTCGATCCAACTGCTGCCAATTGAAACAATAAAATGTTGTCGTAAATCGAACTCCAAGGTCTTGTAGATCTATTGTTTGCTCCATTATCCCTTTATTCGAATGTACTTGTAGAAATGTATTTATTGTTGGCTTTTTGGGATTGATTTCAGTTTGATCGGCTTAAGCATATATAAATTGCTTCGGATACCCAATCCACACTTCATCAAAAAAAAAAAAAGAAAAAAACTTAATCCCGCGCATCATGTTCAGCGGGAAGTGCTCCATCAATAAAAGTTTAAAGACGGATTAAGGGAATAAAAAACGGTTTTCCATAGGCAGCTGGTGTTGGATTGGTATATTTGAATTCGCCCCACGTCCTCGCAAACACGATAAAAGTAACAAAAATTCTAAGACCGAAGCTCTACGTTCCAATTAAAACTCTATATCGAGCTATAAAGTTCTTTACCTGGCCCGGGAAGTTCTATTGTGTGCTTGGAATTGAATTAGAGATACACAGACATAGTAAAGGAAGCACTAAATACAGGAAATTGCAGCGAACCAACTCGTGCTGTAGTGATGAAAGCCGATATCGCTTTAAGGATGATTGGAGCACTTTGGTTAGGTGCGACACGGTGTAGAGATTTTCAACCCTTGGGAAATTCTTTTCAAAACTTTCACAAGTTAAAGTTCCCCTGTCGAGTTAGTGGATGGGAAAAGTGAAGAAAGAGTTGAACGGATGGAACGATGCGATGAAGCAAGTACCAATGACAATTATGTTGAAGTAATTCAATAAGTCCTTTTTAGGATGTCTGCCTTTAAAGTTTTATGATCAAGCAAAGTTCGGCGAGTTTGGTTAAGGTATGATGGTGGCTCTTTAATTTTCGTGCAGCTGTCTAATATCTAATTGCATTTTAAGTTGTTCAGGTGTACACCTTCCGTAGCCTACCGCTAAACTTTTGATCCACGTAAAATAATCAAGTACCTAGCACGTGCTATTAGGCTTACAATTTGCTTTTAACTAAATAACTTAAGAACAAATTAGATCTTTATAATAGCAAGGACTACGTATGCAATAAGCTTATTTCAATGGAGTCAGTATTAATAGGTCGAAGCCTATACATACTTGTGTCGAAAAAAAAGAGGAGATTTGGTAAAGTTGACATTTGCTTATTTGGTCAACCAACGTGGCCTTTTGCTCTGCGTTCTTTTAACTTTTTACTATTTTATAGCCTCTCAAGTCGCTATGATTTTTAATCACCTGCTATTGTCCTCTGTTGCTTCGTGCCATAGAGCTCGAATCGAAGACTTTTCGGGCCCGAGCAATGATTTTCAGCCGCTCTACAGGGACCAGTAATCTCACGCCAGACCAATTTGCTGTCGCTGTACACCCCGAATAGATCGTAGTTGTATTTTCGTTTCCATTTTCCGTTCCGGAAAAGTGTAGCAATGAACTGGGCTGATTTAAATTTTTTTTAAAGAGTTACTCATATAATGTTTTTGTAAGAAAGAGCCGTGGTTCTCAGTTGACTCCTGAGATGTGCACTGGTTTCGTTGCTTCTTATAACTAGGAAGCCAATGTAGACTCTTAACAACCTTAAACTTAAAGCCACCAAAGGTAATAGCTTTGCCAATGTGACAGTGTTTTGTCACTCTTTGATGACAGCCAGTAAACATCATATTCAGTTTTACCCTTCTTTATCCTCATATTTAGACTTAAGTTGTTTCTGCTTCAATGCTTGAAATGCTTCATTGATATCTTGATGTGTATTCTGCCTATGCAAGCCATTTCTAAACTATATTGTTCCTTTCGTTTTGACCAGTGATTGGATCTTTTCAAGGATGATGTTGGAGAAATTAAATGACGTAAAACTCATCTCCAACTGCTTAAACAGTTCAACAAGCCGACCATCGGGGTAAACACCTTTATTAAAGTCTAAGCTTCATATTGCTGTGAAATCCTCGTCTTGGACTTAGTCCTCTGTTCTTCTTGATAGCATCATTTTGGGTGTTATCACCGTGGTACTACCTGCAATATGGTCATTGACTGTGACCATATTACCAGATACGAGTTGCATGCTTCTCGTTGGGCTTTACATCTTTGCCATTTGATTTTCACTTCTTGGTTTAACTTAATAACATTTTTTCATCTCTTTGAGCTCGCGCTTCTCATGCTCATTCTGCAAATCGCATGCTTCTTCTTTCGTTTGATAAAACTCTTGAGTAGCTCTCGTGATGAAGCATAACTACGTTATGTATACATTCAGAGGCGCCATTTTTGATGGCCATAACTCTTGCCATCCATTGCTTCTTTGGCCTCAGAGACAACTAAGAGCTTGAGCCCACTCTCCAAAACCCAAGGTAACTTTTTAAAAAGACCTACATCTTGCCAAACTCCGTCTACGGTGCAAATGTTTGAAACTTATCAAAGGAAAACGGGAAGGCTATTGGCCGTTTCGAGAGGAAAATTCTGTGAGAAATCCTTGGTCCTATTTGTAATTGCTACGCATATGAATGGTGCTTTGAACTATTTTTTTACTTAATAAAAAAAAAATAGTTTCGAGTGATGGAAATCTTTATTTGGGCCCTTACAGTTTCTTCTGTTAAGTGGAAAAGATGATATCCGGCAAGTGGCTGCTGCCAGTCCCGTTTTATCGCATTTTTCATGACTTTCCGTAAGATTTCAACTGATAACTAATATTCTCCTTAAGGGCTGCGATTGTCTGAGGCTTGTTGGTATAAGCCCGGGACTTAAAATAGCCCTAAAGAAAGAAGTCTGGGATGGCTAAATCGGGTGATCTTGCTGGCCGTGACAAATCGCCAAAACGAGGAATTACGCGACTAGAAAACGTTTTTTTTTCACAATATACATTGTGATTCGTGTTGTGTATGGTGCAATCGTCTTGTTGAAACCCCATGTTCACCAAGCCCCGTTCAAACAATTCCAACAGTAAAAAACAGTTTATCATGAGTGTATCTGGCGGCGGCTAGTAAACACAAAAATTTGCTTCTAACATATATAAACTTATTTTATTATATTTACTGAACAAAACAAATTATATTTTACATTAAATTCACTTTAATTTTGGGCTCGGGCTTCGATCTTTCGGTGGTTTCTCAATTGTATGTGACCGTCCGTCTCGGTTGACAAAATCCAACTGATCCTCCCGGCCGGTTTCTGATATTCTTCTACACACGCACTCGCATGTACATGTGCCTATTTGCCGTCCCTTTCTTTCCCTAACATTCCTCCCCCCGTGAATCCACCCTGGATTCACAATCAACTTTAAGGACAGCAAGCCTTGAGGCAGGTCGGCGAATGTTCCCGTTGGAGGTTTTGACTTCGGCGAAACGAGTTTGTCCATCTTTCGAAGGGAAAACCTTTGTAACGCGCCCTTTGCGCCACTGACTTCTGGGTTGGTTGGAATCACAAACGATGACCAAGTCATTGATTTGTAATGGATGTACTTTCTTGTGGTAGTGTTGGATGATGAGGTCGGATACGATATGCTTTTGGGGCAACAGGATCGGACGTCTCGCGTCAAGTGGTAAGTAACTGGCTTCGTCAACACGACCTTGAACTCTTAAAAGACCTCGCTCATCCAAGTAAGGTGTAAGGGAGTATATCGGACTGTTTTTGGCTATTGGCTTCAATAATTTTAGGCAAGCGATTTCTTCCTGGTACTGGTTTTGTTGTGCTATTGTACATATGAAAGTTTCAGCGTTATTGATCTCGGATAAGGTTAGGAAATAGTGGATTCCATGTTCGGAAGAAGGTTTTCCTTTATGCCGAAACAATTTGGCAGCACGTATAACATAGGCCACAGTTCTTTTCAGCTTCAAATAAGACGAAAACCGATTAAAATTTATTATTGAATTAAAATTACCTTTCTGGGGTTGCAGCAATAAACAAGGTTTTACTTCTTCGATTTCTTCGTCTTCTGGGCTTGGATTGATTATTACCTCTGGCCAGTGTTGCTCTGATTGACGGAGGAAACCTGGACCCGACAGCCATCTGTTGTCAACTTTGAATTTTGGACAACCTTTTGCTCGAGTGGCAACATCTGCACTGTTACTAGATGTAGGAATCCAACGCCATTGGGATGGCTGAGATTTTGACAAAATTTCGGCAATACGATGTCCTACAAATGCTTTGAATTGTTTAGTTGTTGAGTTTATCCAAAACAATAGAGTTTTCGAATCTGTCCAGAAGGTGATATTGGAGATGTTTATGTCATGATTTTGAACTATCATTTTGCTGATCCGGGTACCCAGCACGGCGGCTTGCAATTCCAATCTAGGAATGGACATTAGTTTCTGCGGGGCTCCTCGTGTCTTTCCACAAACAAAGACAACATCAATGCCTTGTGAATGAGTTATTCTGAAGTAACCAACGGCTGCGAAGGCAGTTTGACTGGCATCCGTAAAGATGTGTAACTCAACTTTACTTGCTTGGGGTAGGTATAACGAATAACAACGTTTTATTTGAAACCCCTTTATGTGCTGGAATTCTTTCCACCATGCTTGCCACTTCTTATTAATTTCGGTAGTAAGTGGATCATTCCAATCTATACGACTTGCCCAAGTGTCACGTACTAAGATCTTCAAATATAGCAGAAATTCGGCTAGAAGTCCATAGGGATCGAAAATTGCCATTACAATTCCTAGGAGCTCTCTTTTTGTTGGCGGGCGAATATCTTCTAGTACTTCTTTTGGAATACGATGGAATTTCGTTCGAAACTCGAAGGTGTCAGTAGCTGTGTTCCAATACATGCCTAGTATTTTTTCTGAGGATGTTTGTCGTTCCATGTTTACCGTGTTGGCACATTTTGTTGTCTCGTCGTTCATGGTTAATTGTAAATCTAGGGAGTTCGATGTAAAATTTCTTAAATCGAAACCAGCTTCTTTATTAATGTTTACTACTTCTTTGCAGATTCGGATGGCTTCTTTTTCGTTCTGAAAGCTCGCAACGTAGTCATCCACATAATGTTTGTTGATGATTGCTGCAGCGGCGTCGGGATATTGTTGTTCAAATTCTTGGGCGTTTTTATTTTTGATGAATTCGGCACTACATGGAGAACAGACCGCTCCAAAGATCATCGAAACCATGACATAATGATCAATTTGTAGAGTGTTATCTTCTTCTCTCCACAAAAACCTTTGCGCATGCTGGTCGTTTGGTTGAATTCTTATTTGGGAAAACATTTCTCTGATATCAGCTTCTACTCCGATTGGTCCTTCCCGGAATTTAAACAATATACTCATTAGTGGCTTGGCTTGTTCGGGTCCTTTAAGTAGAGCGGAGTTGAGGCTACTTCCATCGATTGCGGCTGCAGCGTCAAAGACTATTCTGAGTTTTTCTGGTTTATACGGGCTCTGGACTGCAAAATGTGGAAGATACCAAATTAATTTACTTTTGTCTTCGATTTCCCACTGTTCAAGTTTTCTGGCGTATCCTTTACTAATGTATTTTGACATTTCCACTTTGTATTTGGTGGCGAATTCTTCATTTCGGGCCATTCTTTTTTCGATACCAAAGAAACGATTTTCAGCCATTTTAAAACTGTCTGGCAAATTAGGTTTTGAACTTTTCCAGAGTAAGCCAGTTTCGAAACCCTTCTCAATACGTCGTGTTGTTTTTTCCATGATTTGACGAGCTCTCTCGTTCTCTTTTGAATCCAAAGCTATGGGCGATGGATTAATTCCAAAGTTGTCGGCTGTAAAATACTCTTTCACTAGATTGTGCAAATCTTCCTCCGGTTTTTTAGTTTGAATGTGCAATATCACTGGATGAGATGCTTCACCAGAAGTGTTTGGGCCATAGACTGTCCAGCCCAGTTTTGTTTTTACCGCAATCGGCATTTTAATTCCCGATTGTACTACGGTGGAGGGAATTCCTAGATGTACATTGTCTAATCCCAGAAGTATAAGTGGTTTGGCGTCTTTATAACTTTGCATCGGCACAAATTCAAGGTGTATGAATTCGGATTTGTTAAAAGTTTGAACTGGTAGATTTAAATTTTGAATGGTACGGCAATTTTTAATATTGAACGAGATTAACTCATTTTTACCTCTTATTTCAAAACTGACTGATGTAGATGGTTCCGTGGTAGTATTTTGGCCATACCATTGAAGTGTTAATGGAAGAGATCGACCTTTGAGTCCTAATCTATTGGCAACCTCTTTATCCAAAATCGAGACCGCTGAACCTTCATCAAATAATGCATATACATCAACATTCCCATTTGGTCCAAATAAGGTGACTGGAATAACTTTAAACAATGGCGCAATCGATGGGTTTGTTCGGCAACTCAGTAAAGGCTGGGCAACTGTTGAGTTTGTTGAGGAGTTATCATGTAAGCTGGTGTGATGATAACGACGACAACCATTAATACCACACACTCTTTTGTTACGGCAGTTTGCAGTGTTATGTCCCTTCCGTAAGCAGGAAAAACATAAGTGGAATTCTTTCACCTTTTTCCACCGGTCTTCGACATTAAGCGTGTGGGTGAAAACGTTGCACTTGGAGATGAAATGGTTCTCACCGCATTGATAACATCTTGGCTGTTGTACGTCTTGAGAGGTGTAGGTATTTCCTTCAATATGTAATATACGTCTTGGTTGCGGTTGAAGTTTGGTTGTTCCGGGACTTTTGTTTGATGATGATGGCGGTATTAAACATATGACTCTAGCGAGTTGGCATAACCAGTTCGAGAAATCGGCTATATTTGGATATGGTTTGATGGTTATAGAGTGTTTTATCCACTCGTACTGTTTGTCCTGCGGTAATTTTGATACCAACTCGTCCAAAATTGAAGAGTTTGTTAGATTATGTTCATTATTTGATGACTTAAGTAAGGCAACGACGTTACGTACCTGTGTAGAAAACGCAAGAATTTGTTCAAAATCATTATCTGTTATGGCTGGGAATTTTTGAATTTTGTTTAATTGGTGGCGTATGAGAATGTCTGATCTTCCGAAGCGAAATTTCAACTCATCAATTACATTTGGAACATCTTGTATATTTATAAGCATAGAAGCAACGGCTTCTCGTGCTGGTCCTATTAAACACTTTTGTAAACGTTGTAAATTTTGGCGATTATTGTACTTGAATTCTTCGGTAGAGTCCTTGAAATTTGCTAGAAATAGTGGCCATTCTTCCACATTTCCCGAGAATGTTGGCAAATCCTGTAGTTTTATTATAGCTTGTGGATAACTGTTGGCATCTGGCGTTGATTGGCTGATTCCCGAAAATTCTGACGTGTTTCCTTGCAATTCTGCTGTGTTGGTGTTAATTACAGTATCGTTGGTGGCAATAAGACCAGATTCACTACTCGCTAGTTTGATATTTAATCTTTCTATATCTCTCTGACTTTCGCTTGCACTACTTTTTAATTCTTCCACTGAAGTGCGAATTTCGTTTAGACTTCTAAGAATCGTTGCGAGCGCATTCGATTCTATCATTGTTTCGCTTTCTTCCACTGAACACTCCGCTTGGTTCTTGTTCCGGGTATTGTAACCGCTTTTTTCGGTTGGCATTTTGAATAATGATTCCACGAACGAGACCGACGAAAATTGAGAAAACTTATGTATCTGGCGGCGGCTAGTAAACACAAAAATTAGCTTCTAACATATATAAACTTATTTTATTATATTTACTGAACAAAACAAATTATATTTTACATTAAATTCACTTTAATTTTGGGCTCGGGCTTCGATCTTTCGGTGGTTTCTCAATTGTATGTGACCGTCCGTCTCGGTTGACAAAATCCAACTGATCCTCCCGGCCGGTTTCTGATATTCTTCTACACACGCACTCGCATGTACATGTGCCTATTTGCCGTCCCTTTCTTTCCCTAACAATGAGTGTTCGCCAGTAACAGTGACCGTATTGCCGACGGCGTCCTCAAAAAATACGTCCCAATCACTCCCTCCGCGTGAATAACGCACCTCGTAGTGGCTCTTCGTGCATCCCACGCGGATTTTCAGTGCCTCAGAAATTAAGATTTTGCTTATGTTTAAGTGGAAATGCGCCTCGTCGCCAATAATGATTTTCGACATAAAATCGTCCTTTTCGTTGTTGAGATTAAGGATGGCTTGACAGTAATTCAGACGCGACTAACCATCAGCAGGCATTATCTGATGCACTGTTTGAACTTTGTAGGGGAACATGTGTAAGTATTTCACTAAAATTCGCTGTAGGGTCCGTTTGGTAATGCCAAATTGCGTGGCCCAACGTGTCTGGTTGATGTTGATGACACGATTAGGAAATCGACGTCGAAATTCACGCTGCGCTAATATCACCGATCAATTATTGGTCAAAAAAATCTACACAATTATTTCACCCTCTTGCGGAGTATAGGGTTATCTGCTTGTATACTGCAGCCGTCTAGTTCATAAATGTTAAATATGATTGACGTACGTTACCATTTGAAAAAAATTATAACATCTACTGATAAGGTGATTCATTTTGCGTCACCTTGTATAATCGATTTAGGCATACCCATGAAGACTATGTAACGTGAGCTCTCCCGCTTTTCTCCGTTCTTTGGATGAGGTGGTACTCAGGTAGGAGCGGGTAGGGCTTACTAACCTCTTCGATCGGATCCCCCTGAAGGGACAGTAAAACTCCGACAGATTTTTAGGTTAATTTTATTTACAAAAATAGAGCAAGGGTGAAAAGCCTTGCTTGGGAAAAAACTATTGGTTTGCCCTCTACCGCAGGATATGCGAAATAAGGCAGTACCCCGCTGAATAGGTGATAACTCAATTAACTTTCTCAAGATCCAGCCAGAATTACTCCCTCAACTATTGGTATTAGTGTTGCCACTGCTGCTGATGAAAATACTCCCATATGTACGGCGGCCAATACTAATGTATCAAACAAAGTAACCAATACTTCCAATCGCACTGCCCAACGGAGAAACCTGATCCTTGGTTCTGGTATCAACTTATCTGAAGCTGAATCTCTAAAAACTATCCCGAAACTCAAGTTTTTGCATCTATCTCGCTTTGATAAGAGTGTTGAGGAAGCCAACGTCATCTCCTTTGTTGCAAAGAAATTAAAAATTCCGGAAAATGCAGTACTCTGCCGGAAACTGATTAAGAAGGAAGTTAATATTGCATCGTTACATTATGTCAATTTCAAACTGGGGGTTCCTGCATTGATGTTTGATCGAGCTTATGATGCTGAATTCTGGCCAATTGGAGTGCAAATAAAACCATTTGTAAACCAGCCAAAAAACGAAGAGACCATAGTGAAGCCTGTGCTAATGTAACTTCAATTATTAATAAAAAGTCATTTGCTATCTATTATCAAAATGTAGGTGGTCTCCGAACCAAATTAGAATTACTTCGTCAAGCCCTCTGTAATGATACGTACGATTTTATATTTCTAACTGAAACATGGTTGTATGAGGACATTTTAACTTCCGAATTTGCTAATTTGAACAACTATACCATATTTAGAAAAGATAGATGTAAGCTTACTACCGGTTTTGAGAGAGGTGGTGGGGTATTAATTGCAGTCAGATCCTCCTATCCATGTCATGAACTAGATCTTCCTTCTGTCAACCTACTGTCGCTCTCAAAATTGGACGTAGACCAATTAATTATTAAGATTAATTTCTCACTTAATTTAAGATTATATCTTATCGTTAGTTATATTCCTCCTGATAGTCATATTGATCTATGTATATAATTTGCATTTTAACAACTGTTTGAATATCTTTGATAACCTATCTAATTCCGAACGCGTAATTTACTCAGGAGATTTTAACTTAAGGAATGTTAAATGGCAATTCGACCCAGATGAACAATGTCTTATTCCTACGAACATTAACTCAGACACTGAAATACTGCTAACTGATTTTTTTAGTCAATTTAATGATATCTTAAATGAATTCGACAATACACTTGATCTTGTTTTTGTGGATAGCGAATGCTCAGTCTCTGTCGAAAAATCTCAGTTACCAATGTTTCGTAATTCCGTGTTTCATTCTGGGCTAGATATTAAATTAGATTTTTATAATTATTCTAGATCCTATGGGTTCAGTTCAACTCCCGTATATAAGTATTGTTTCGGTAGAGCGAATTATAGTGATTTGAATTCCTGTTTGGATAAAGTAATATGGAACAACATACTTAGCCCTACTAACTTAAAGGAAATGTATAAATCTTTTACAGAAAATCTTAATTCCTGCATTGAGAGATTTGTTCCTAAGAAATTGGCAGTGATTAATTCAAATCCTATTTGGTTTAATAAGAGACTATCTTGTCTTAAGAATCAAAAGAACAAAGCCTTCAAGAGATTGAAAAACAATTTGACCAATGTTGAATATCGTTCGCTGTATATGAAACTTCAAAAAAAATTTGATTATCTTAATCGCTTCTTATATAATCAATATATACTTTCTATTCAATCTAATTTGAGGCATAGTAGTAAACACTTTTGGAGATATATTAATCTAAGACGAAAGTCCTGTGGAATCCCCAAATGTATGAAACACTCAGGAGTTTCATCGAATGATATGTCCACTACCTGCAAAATGTTTGCTAATTATTTTGAATCTATTTATTGTCCGGATTCGTATCAGCTAGTGTTACCCAGGACTGCTGAATTATTTCAAATTGGTTCCATTCAAATTAACAAGTGCGAAGTGTACAAAGCGTGTTCTAATATTGATACTGAAACATCTCCTGGTCCTGATGGGCTACCAGCTACTCTTTTAAAAAAATGTGCAGCCTCATTAGCTGAGCCATTAACATTGATTTTGAACATGTCTCTAAGTACTGGTTATTTCTTGGAAGAATGGAAACTATCTTATATAACGCCTATTTTTAAATCCGGTTCCAAATGTGATATAAAAAATTACAGGCCCATCTGTAAGATATCACATATTCCCAAAATCTTTGAAAAAATAGTTTATGAAAAACTATTCTTTCAAGTTTCGAAGTTCATTACACCTTTTCAACATGGATTTATGTCTGGTAGATCCACCACCACTAATCTTTCGGTTTTTTTAAATACCTTAATCTCAAATATAGAAAACAGCTCTCAAACAGATGTAATATTTACTGACTTTGCGAAAGCTTTTGACAGGGTCAATCACAGAATACTCATCTGTAAACTATCCCAATTAGGTATTTATTCACTCCTCTTAAACTGGATCGAGTCCTATTTGATTAATCGGACTCAAAAAGTGAAAATTGAAAACTACATATCCGAAAGTATATTTGTATCTTCGGGCGTCCCACAAGGTAGTCATTTAGGCCCACTTTTATTTCTCCTATTTATTAATGACATCCCTTCAATATTTCAATCATCTAAGTGTCTACTTTACGCAGATGATCTAAAAATTTATAGGAAAGTAACATCCATATCGGACTGTCACCAATTGCAGAACGATCTTAACCGGTTAATACATTGGTGTAACTTAAACTCCTTGGAGCTAAATGTCTCAAAGTGTGTTCAGTTCTCATGTTATCGATCAAATAATCCTATACAATTTGACTATTCCCTAAATGGGATTGGTTTGAGAAGGGTGTTTCAAATAAAAGACCTAGGAGTGATATTAGACTCAAAGTTAACCTTTTCTAGTCACATTGACTTTGTCATAAGTAAGGCTAACCGAATGCTCGGTTTTATTAGAAGGAATACAAAGGAAGGAGATTTATGATACATTTGCCCTAAGAAATCTTTACTTCGGATTAGTTAGATCATCACTGGAATATTGCTCCATAATCTGGAATCCTTACTATTCTAATGCTATTAACAGGATTGAAAAAATTCAACGCAAATTTACAAGGTACCTGTTTCTTAAACTAAATTGGAACATTGAAATGCCACCCTACAAAACAAGATGTCTTTTATTTAATATAAGTCCATTGCATATACGTCGTAGATACTTCTCCTTGATGTTCATTCGTGATATCGTTAGCTCTCGAATCGATTGCCCTTTTCTTCTAAGTCAACTTAACTTTTGTGTTCACCCTTTGCATACTCGTTATCGTATGCTTTTCCGTATTAAAATCCAACGTACTAATTATGCACTAAATGAGCCTATATCTCGCTGTATGCGCGAAGCTAACTTAGCCCATAACGATCTGGATTTTTTTGATAATGTCACAAGAGATATATTTAAAAGAGCAATATTTCTTTATCTTGCAAATATCGATAATTAACCCAATTTGAATTGTTATAAGTCTTATAGATGTAATCTACTTGATGAATAAATTAATATACTAAAACATAGATAGTCTAGTAACTAGTCAAGATAGAAAGTTTATTATGTCTAATTAAGTTATTTATTGGTTTGTTATCCTAGTCTCGATGGATTCATATTTCGAAAAATCTTGTTAATATAATACAATTAGTTACTACTAATGTTTATTATATAATTTATAGTGTAAATATTTTGCAAGTAGTCTGTAAGAGAATTGTTTATCTCTGCTTGATGAAATGAATATAAATAAATAAATAAATAAATAAGTAAAATAAGTCGGTAGTATACCTCCGTCAATGGGAACGTCGCTAGGAAAATCTCAGTCCTCTCGTTGTAAGGGCTTTAATTATACATTTTGAGAGCTTTTTTAAGGGAAGTTTTAGAAGTTTTTACTTCTCTATAGAATTTTACAGGTCGTTTGTAAAATTGAAATAAGGTTATTCAAAGTTAGACGTATCAGATGGTCAAATGTTTTTTTTTAATTGAGAGCTTTATTACGGGCAAAATGATTACATGCATACCCATGAACGTATTGCCATCGATAGCTACAACTTTTTCAAACAAATTCCGCGTTTGAAAAAAAAAATGTTTACCAATTTTGATGCATGGCCTAGACGCCCCCAGGTTTTTTGTTTTTATTTTTATTTTGGATAACCAAAACGTCTCTCAGCTCTGACCATTGCCAAAACTTTCAAACGATGAGAAATGATTTTTTGAATAATATTCAATAAATCTGCAAGTTCTTGGGTTATTTTTTATTTTATTTTTTATTTTTATAATTCGGGCAGGTTCACGCTCTTATGGTGTTTATCACACAACCTGGACGGGGGGAAGATGGTTTGTGTCGGAGATGTTCGTTCACTACTTTCCGGGGGTGGTTGTCCTAGGTGACGATGAGATATTCGACTGAAATTTTTAAGTCGCGTCGGTCCTAGTTCTCAGTAACTTTTTTTTTTTGTTTCCATGCCATTAAGTTGTTATATTGGAAATGCACACACAGACTATGAATTTCGAAGTGATCTAATGCTGCGAGTGTAATGCCTTCGTCAACATTTTTTTATCATCTCTCATTCACAACTGATGTTGTTGCACAATTTTTCCGTATAGGAATTGTTCTTGGCTATGGACAGACTTGAACTACAGCCCTTCCGCTCAAGAGTCGGTGATGATTACCATCGCACCACGACCTTCCCACTTTTGAAGCGTTAAAACCCTTCTTTCACTAATAGAAACCTACATTTGATCAAATCAATCAAACAATCATTTGATTCCCTTCAGCCGCAGATTTTTTTCGGATCGAATAGCAAGACTTTCAGCAAACGACGCGTATTTCGCTCTAAGATCGACATTTTCAAGAAAAAACAAATACATTAGGCCGATGAAAATGTTCATATAATAATATAATGATGAGCAGATATTGACAGATGCCCGAGCTTTAGACCATTCTTCCATTGACAAACGGCAGACTCCCATTTTTTAAACGTTTGGTTTTCGACTGTCAAAAAACCTCAAGAAAGTTATAAAAGTGTATAATTTTTTTTATTGGAGTTGATAAATCAATGATTGCCAATTTTTTTAAACATTATTTCGAGGGCATAATGACTAAGTGGTCCATACGGAGAATCACTTTTTCGAGCATACTGGCTCGTATGTCGCTAATAATACGTATAATGTTGCTTTCCAATGCTGCATTTGGTGGCAGTTTGTTGATAGTGAAAGAACGTATCGGGCCATCTAGCCGGCCGATTTACCGGTCCAAAACGAGAAATAAATTGGTCACCGAACTCATTTCTGATTCCATCGATTCGTGTGCTGTGTGGCATGTAGCGCCGTCTTGCTGGGACCACAAGTACCTGGCAGTTCCTCCACGAACTCTATTTTGTAAGGATTTAGACTAAGATCCTTTACCGGATGGACAAATCACTATCTACATTTACACTAGCGGATGTAGCTGCAATATTTTCAATTATACGCACTCTACTCATACGGGTATGTGATTTGATGTCCAATAGCGTGAAATTGGTACAAAATGTGATCACTATGTCTGAATTGCTTGCTCAATAGGTTGATTATGACGATCGTAAATTAGTTGAAGTGCGGAAAAAATATTTGCCATAGACTTCGAACGTTTGTAAACATTTTTTGAATGTAAGTCTTTCCATGGTATAATGGCCATCCTACTTGAGCATGCTTGGCTTCAACATACGTCACGTGTCACTCCTGAACTGTCGAAAATATAATAGAATAGTCAAAAACCCAACAGCATAAAAATCAGCTTTACTACCAAGCGCGCGCCGTGTCGAGATATTTCATAAAACTTCTAGGTTACCAAGTTCCCGAAAGAGTGATATAACTTCATCGTATAAAGAATACCTTTAACATAATCTTGCAGAATCTTTCTAGAAAAATTTAATTACTATTGATAACCAACCAACTGTGAGTATCAGTAAGATAGATTAACTTCGCACAGTGAATGTAACCTGGTTGTGATTCCAAGCCAAGAAAGAAAATGAGCACAAGGGGCGTAAGTCATCTGATGAATATAAGTATATCACTATAACCATGCCTGATGTGCACGTCACAGGATATTCGAACCTAGCCTTTCCATGAAGCCAGCCCGCCTACCTCACAATGTAAGGAAACCTTACTCCCAAAAAGGGATTGATTGTCTCTATTTTTATAAAACAAAGAAAACACTCTCAGTCATGCCCCGGACGCAAGTCCTCTTACTGAAATTCCACCACCGAGTAATTCGCTACCATCCGTCTATGGGGCGGATCTTTACGTCCGATTGTTTATGGCCCGTAGCATCTGTAATTGAATGGAAATTAATCTTATTTGTATCTCCGCTCAATACTTCAAAGTGATTTGGCTATACACAAGGATGAATGTACGTAGGTCATTATCGTGTAATGTGAATCATTTGTAACTTGTGTCCGCATCGTTAACCCCACGACAATTTGCCTTAAAAGATTGATCTTTTGGGAGTTTATTTATTCGCGATCCTGAAGCCCTTAAATTACTCATACCATAGGAAAAAGTCCGGTTTGATTAATGCAAGGACGAAACCCACCCAACTTTTCGTCTTGTACGAGTATTTTTGAATATCAAATATTTTTTTGATAGCATTTATCTGTGAATATACCTACACGACATTTGTGTTCTACTTTTGAAGTTCCCCACACAAGGATCTCAATGTCCTCAGTGGGGGTTCATCTTAGCAACGAGTCTGCTGATAGCTTAACTAGCGTCTTAAGGGATAACAACTTTTCAAGTGCGTAATGTTTTTATACTGAGGCGACGAATCGGATAAGAAGATTCCAATTAGGGATGCTCCGAACGATAAACCCTTTTTTTTCAAGTGTCATCCTTAATTCAATTTTGTCCTCACCTGCAGCCTTTTTCGCTTCGGATTCCACTTAACGCCATTTAACGTGTTCACACATTATAAAGATATTTTTTTCAATTTACTCCGCATAATGTAAGCGGAGAATTGATTTATGAAAAGGAGCCTTGTCGAATGGAGAATGAGCTCCTGCGGATGAACGTAAGTGTGGGACTTACTGTGAGGGGTAGAAAGGATGTGGATTGGATTGGAACTCCAAAATGCTGCTATGTTTGAACATTGTATTACTTTTGAGACATTTTTTTTTCACTGCCTGACAGCGAAAATAGTATTGAAATGTGCTGAATTGCGCTGAATACGCGCTGAAAAAATGCTGAGTTGTTGAATGAGGACAAAGGGAACTTCTCAACGGTAGAGGATAAGTATTTGGTGTCAATGAATTTTACTGCGGGGCGCTTTATTGTGTCTGTGTAATGCTGGAATGAAGTCACCGTTCACAGATGACGATTAGCGGGGGTGGGTTATGCATAATATCATATTATATTCCATCAAAGCGTGTTATTATCTATAACCCGATTCCATATGGAGCGGATGAATCTTGGAAATGGGATTCCTTTTTGTTCGATATCATTTTTCCAAAATGCTGGCTAAATGACCATTTGAGAGAAAAAATAATTCATAAAATGAATGATCTTTGACAACGTGTAAGACGGCATTGAGCTTTCAGATTTCAAGGCCCTGCCAGTTGACAAAAATCGAGTCCAAGGAACCGTTTCGAAATTACTATCTAAAACTTGAATTTTCGTAATAATTTTAAAAACAAAACGGAATTGTATGCGTGTTCTAATCACTCTTTGATTATGAGTTTATTAAGCACCGGGCTGGCCAACCCTCGTTCGTCGCTTATAAACATTAACTTTGGACAACAAACAAATTCGGAGACGAAAATCTGGAAGACTTAAATCAGGCGATAGCAAGGGTAACTTAAAATCATTATTTTTTTTAATTAGGCGATCAAGGAACTAAGGACGTAATTAAGCGCTGTTTTGTTGGAATTAATGCACTTATCAGTCATAATTGCAATAAAAATGTGCATTACCATGACCTGATAATGTGGAGAGGTTTCTCGTAAATGAAGGTTTTTATTGGCGTAGAATCGAACATTTTGTTTATTCACAGTCCCATAAAAGAAACGAAAAACAAGGAGCCCCATTGCTTCCAAAAATCATTGTCAGTTTGTTGTCAGGTTCAGCTGTCGATCGGTGAAAGTTAATGCTAAGATAAGACGCGTTAATTCAATTTTGCGAATTATGCGTCATGCTTGCTATACAGCCTGAGCTGAACTGACCTGACGTAGACCATTACGGGCTACGTCGTCCTTCATGACTGGCATTACTAAGATTGCCGGCGGTGATAAATGTATAATGTAGCATGTTGTTCAATATACGTATTAAAACGTTTATAGTACATTTAAGGAGTCATTCCTGGGATAATAAGCTTCAAAACTAAGAGAAACGTAATCGGCCTTTTTGAAGTATTGTCACAAAAATCAAAAGGAAACATTGTTCTAAGGATTTGTAATTGCCATAAGGAAATTCAGTTATTGTGTCGGACAAAGAAGAACAAACACACTAGCTCTCGAGTTTTTTTTTACCATCAACCAACGAGTAGCAACGTAATGAATTCGAAAGTTGGGCAATCGTTGACAACCATACACGTTTTCCTGGATTGAAAGCTGTAATATACGAGTAATATAAGTTCGAGAACTAGGAATTCCGCTGGTTTTGATTTCAATTGAAAGCTGCATTTGAAATACCTTCGTTGAAAAGGCCTAAATTAACTAAAAGGGTTCGTTAATAGCTGCATCAATTCGGATACTTCAATGTTTGGAAATCAACCAAAGTTATTTCAATATTGAAACCAGGTTAAATGCTTCTGTTGCCTTGCTGAGTCCGTTAAGCATAAGCTTTAAAAAAAAAATTAAACATCGATAACAAGCCCATATGGAATCACACAGTGTTTGGCTAACAGAACAGATTGGGCTTGGACCTCATTCATAATAAAATCTGTCAGGTTAATCGCACTGCAAAACATGTACAAAGTAAACCTCTCTTGATCAAACGTACAGGCAAAGTATTGTTCGACGTCGAAAAGGCGTTTGTTACTGTTGGACACCATAGTCTGCTGTACAAACCTATGTCGTTCAACGTCCCGATCAATGTAATCAAAATAATTGAGTAATTTTAGTCTTCTACCTTGCAAAGCTGAGTCATGGAAAGCTTATACTCATATATGTATATGCAAACTTGCGCGAAATGAATGTGAATTATAAACATGTTATAATATGTATATCTAGTATTATTATAAAATACATGAACCGTAATGACCAGTACAGCTCAATTCACCAACCGCCAGTATTACTGTTACCTATTTTTAGGAGTTACGCGTTTTGGAAATTCGAAAATAAGTGATAGATTGAGACGCGTCGCGCGGTATGCTTGTTAGGAACCGGAAATCCTTCAAAGCGGATTATTGCATGTGGCTGTGCATGACAAAATTTATGAGACGGATTATAAACATGAAAGAAAAATGCATGTATATTTAGGCTTTGGTAGGGAAAGGCTTTGCTGTCTGTCCGTCTGGAAAGATCCAGGTAAAAACTTGCAAAATTCAAGGTGGAAGAACTCTCATTGTAGCTTGGCTCTCGGTGAGCTGATCCAATATTGTTTATCTCCATTGTTGCAGGTATACCTCAAGGTTCAGTACTCGGCCAAATGTTTTTTACCCCAACTATATGATGTACGGGACTGTTGACATTATTTTTTAATATCTATCTGGTCCCTTGTAAAGTAATTCTTTTAGATATAATACACTTGCGCCAGCGCCTTTTCCAATCCTTCCTCGAAGTACTTCTTTTTGGTACAGCCTTGAGCTCTTTCAGCGATGCGTTCTTTATCTCCTCTTCGGCCCTTCATGGGTCTTTTCAGTTTCGGTAAGAGAAAAAAAGTCGCAGGGCACCAATTCCGTTGAATATGGTGGCTGAGCCATGGTTATGGCATTGTTTGTGGCCAAAAAATTACGCACAAGTAACGATGAGTGAGCAGGTGCATTATCATGATTTTTTTTCCCACAAATCCGAATATTTTTTGCGTCCAAATGGCGTATAACTTCAAGATACAAGAACTCATGATGAACCACGAAATTGTGTAATAGCTGCTATACGGCGTTTCATTAATGCATATGTATTCCAGTCGAGCATGACTCCGAGATTTAAAGTGATGAATGTTCTCAGAATACATTTTTTTTCAGAACAAGGGTGTTGAGGGAAAAAATGTCTGAGCACTAGCACTGCGTCTAAATCGATTGCAATTATCACAGTGAAAAAGAAAAGATCCATAATCTATTTTTTTGCCACTGAAACTTCTGTTTTGTCACTGATTACCATTTGATGTATTTTGAACCAATGACGAATCACTTCAAGGCCATGACTAATTGCTACAGACCGATTCAAAGTGGGATCAGCAGTAAGAGCACAAGCCATATCTGCAAAAGTTTTTAATTTGATGCAGTATATTTGCAGAAAAAGTGAATTAATAAATTATTTTTATCAGCCATTTGGAAGTTCAGAGACAAGCCAAGCCTCCCCGTCACGAGTGTGTTTATTCCATGTTTCGCAGATGTGCCATCTGTTTTTAATCCATTCTTATATTTTCCTCCTATCTATGACGCAACCTTCTTGGTGGTCTTTTCCCTACGGGTTTTAGGCTCATAATTCCTATCCTTTCTTTTCATTTACTTCCGAGCCTACTTCTTTTCCTGCCATTATTAGATTTTCTATATTTCTTTTAACTGTTGCCTCACTATCTCCCAGCAGAGTGACAAAAAAAAAACTAAAATAGATGAATTTTTTGTCGCCACTGATTACCACTTTATGTATTTTAAAATAATGAATAATCATTTTAAGGTCATAATTAATGGCTACAAATAGATGTAAAACGGAATATAGCACAAGCCATATTGTCAGCAAACGCTGTTATTTAATATTGAGCCGAAAGTTATTGAATTTACCAATTAAAGCTTTGGTTACAGATGTCATAGCCTTGTCTACATTCAAATTTGTTTAATATTGCAGGTACTAGCTGCCATTAATTTTTGGAGCCGCCTTTGACCTCGCGAAACTTATTCAAATAGAAATTATTTTTGCACCATTTAACATTTTTAAAAATCGTTTTGCAAATTTGCTTATAAGCAGAGATGAAATATTTTTACATTCTTTTTAAATTAATTTTTTTATTCTAATTCTATTCTTATTTACCAGGCAAAATTGTTTTTAAGTCTGACTTCTAAATATCTTTATATTTAATATGTCTTACTGGCCCTGTTCGGACACTCGAAGTCTAACTACCTATATTGTTAAGCCGTTGCAACGCTGACACAGCGAAACAAGTACGAAAAGGTGGCATGCAAAAAAAACAACTTTCTCACATAACTGAGGAATAATGTTCCGATAAGGTAAAGAACTACGCCACCGTAAAAAAATCGAGTCAGCATGAATTAGCCTATAAGTAAGTGTAAGAAATAAAAATAGAGCGAGTTTTCGCACCTGACCTCTACCGAAGATTATCGAGAATTTGTCTAAAGCTAAAATAGAATAAAGTCATTCTTTTTTTTTTTCGATTCGTCCGCTCCGTTTATCTTGCTTGATAGCTAAACAATTGTTCCACAACTGTTCATTGTTTCGCCGGTAATTGATTACGACTTCAAATTGTTGTATCTCGCCGGTTCGTGGGTTGCACAAAGGAAACGCTGGAGGCAAAATCCCTGCTCTTAATCCAGCCTGCGTGCGCGAGTGATTTTAAAAACTATTATTTTACGTTCCAGGCGTAACAATATATCTTAATTTCTAATGCCTTCCGGCTTATAACTATATATTCTATTTTTATTAACCTACATTTCAGTTTGATTTTCTAGGAAAAGTTTATTAAAAACCTAGATTATTTTATTTTACTTATCCTAAAGCTTAACCAACTCTAAGCTGCTTAGTTCTATAATAGTTTTAAATATAATGGGGTTCACTAGTATTCCTGTCTTTCGTTCCCCGTATGCACCCTCCTGATTGCAACTAGGCTTCGCCATCTCGCTCACTCAAGGCTAACAGGCTACAGTCAGTTCTCGGGTTTATCTAAGCATAATGACGCGCCCCGCCTCCACAGTTACCTAGAATGCACCGCGAGTAGGAAGACTTGCATTCCGCGTCCCATTCAGTCAGTTTATGAGTAGGTCAGGAGTTAGTTAAAAATAGTCCAGTCAATTTTCAATGTATCAAAAAGGTATGTAAGTCTCGTCAATGATGCTATCGTCCGTACTACTGTTACTGTCGAGTTCGTTGAGTTCGTCGTTGATGGTGAGGAGCCGATGTTGTTTTGGCGGTAAAACATCCTCTAAGTGCTCACTGTGAACGGTGGGGGGGTCGAGGGTAATTAGTTGCAAACTCACACTTTCTTCACCATCGATAAAACATGGGTACACTTTGTTTATATCTAGAAAAATTTACATGATTTGGGTGCCCAATTCGTCAGGCAGTATTTTCGATAAAAGAAAAGTGCCATATATTGGTGAAGATGGTGCGTTGTTTTGCGGCATAAATTAGCTTTTTTCAGAAGCTTGTTCTGATTCTCCGGATCATTAATAGTGTTAGTGGCATCGGTCTTGTTAACATGTTCTTTTTTGCCGTGGTTCGTAACTTCATGAGTCGTAGAACTAGGGAACATTTTCTCAACACCTGCGTACTGGCATGCGCTGTCGGTACAAACACGACTGCTGTTGGGGTTAATGCATTTATGGATATAAGGCCACAAATCGTCCTTACATTCGGAGTTCACTTTAAAGAAGCGCCTGACCTTATCTTCTTTGCCTCGGTGGTACTTCCTTTTTGTAAGAAAAGTCTTGTCGATTTGTACAGTTTTTTTCTTCGCCGCCAATGTTAACATCAACGTGAGACGTTATTATTTCGGCTATTTCACGACAATAGTTAATCTTTTATAGTAGATTCACTAAGTTCACGAGTCCAAGTTCAAGCGATTAAATGTTAATTTTAAAATAATGACATACAATAATATTTTAAAAAAAGCCTTAAGTTGTAGTTCAAGATTTAATTAATTTACCTAAAAAAAAAAACGTGTTCACTGGCATTTTGATCACAAAAGAAATGATTATGGCAAGCACCTCGCGAATCTCTACCCGACATTGAGGCCCATGGAAAAATTGGCAATAAATTGTATTCCTACAATTTTTTTCACCTTTTTTAGAGTTTTTTTTTGGGCATCGCAACAACCAACCGAACTTAATATTTTTACATTTTTCCACCTTCATCGGTAAGTTACAACACAGTAAAGGTGTTGACCTTTTGGTGGGAATTAGACCAATTTCTGCTAAAAAAGCGATGCATTTTTCGTTGATCATCACCAAATCCCCGATGAGTACTGTAGATGAAGAGTACTGATGACATAGGCGCCTGCCTGGCGAAAAGCAGCTAGCCCGAGCGGAGCAACGAAGTTGCGTGAGCGGAACCTGCCCCATGCGAGAAGAGAGTTTAAATCCCTTAATCCCGCAGTTCTTAATTAAGAAAACTGTTGATATAGGTGCCTGCCAGACGTTTAATCTAATATTCAGTCACTTACCTCAAAACAAAACAAAAATATACTTTAGGTTCTACCGATTATAATAAACTTTAGGTTCTACCACTTTGGTCTTTAGCGTTCGACGATCTACAGCCAAGTGAGCCCTCCTACCTTTCCACCTGCACAGTATGACCCCTTCCAACCATCATACCAATGATAAGCGAGTTGAGAGAGCAGGAGAGCAGAGTTCAGATGCTGTTTTAACAATGCTCTCACGACCCCATCATACCAAAAGATCTATCAATGGTACTTTACGTACATACATATGTACATATATGCAGGGCAGAGCACATGTTGGTGTTTGCCTAGCAACAACCGGCCACATTTGTGCATTAGCAACATGTTGGGTTCTGACCTGTTGTGCCATTGTGAGAGCACATAACCCTGGCGCCCGAGTGGCGGTGCTAAATTACCGGGATACCATCTCTAATTGGCACTAACCTTTGCCCGATCCGTATCGTTAGTGCACTTAATTTTATTTTTCACATAAAATTTAACACAGATTCCAAGAGAGCATCCAAACACGCCCGTCCAAATTAGCTGACAATTTCATCATAAATTAGGAGACATATTATATTTACCAACCTACATATACGTACCAATACGCAAATGCGCAAAAAAGTTACATAAATTGGCTAAAAAAAATTTAAAGTAAGCTCCTTACAATGATGCTTAACCCTTCTTGGCACTTTTCTATACTCGTAGAAGACTTACATACATATATGCTACTGAAAATATTAAAGAAATATCAAATACACTTCTTAAGCAATTTTTTTTCTATGACCGTCAAAAAGGTGGTGTTTTTGGTTTTATAGCTGAGATATTTCAGATTCAACTTGAGTGATAATGGCTCACTTATTTCACTATAGTTGCGCCACCCTTAGCATCAGTAACGGCTCTTGGTCGTTTTGAAACACCGCGACAAAATTTTCGTCGAAGTCTGGACTTTTTAAGAGAGGCTTTGCTGATAGCTCGACTTCGAATGTTTTTTTTTTTTTTTTAAAGCTCGGCCCTCGGGGTTAATGTCGGGTGATTGTGAAGGCGTTCTGAGCAGCGAGCGAATACTAAAAAACAGGAACATTTTGACATTGTGAACAGTGTGCCTTGGGTCGTTGTGTTCCTGAAAAACATTATTTGACCCCAGATCTATTTTCGCGGCGCCTTAATAGAGATTTCTTGTTAAGATGTTGAGGTAGTCATATTAGTTTATTCTATAGTCAGTTAACCCCAACCAAATCCACTCACAGATACAAGCCTCCACATCATCCGTTTCAACTGTTTCGTCGCTGGAGGATTAGCTTCTTTCAACTGCTTACTTTTCAAGCTTTACTGTTTCGACAGAAAGTTAATTTTTAATGATTCCGAACACCTCTCAATCATTTTATTTGCGTCATGGGGTTTCGTTCTTTTGAATACGCCTCTCAATAACCTCGGATAATATTTCTTTTCGACACCTACATTCCTACTTTCTAAACAGCCCTCATTTCTGAATTTATGGAGAACATCCTTAACTATGAAGTTTTTCCAACAGTTCACTCAATAGGTTTTACCTACGCAAACTAACTTTATAATAAGCTTTCGCACTTCCAAAGTAGTTTTAAATTTTTTTGCCCCCTTATGTTCTTTTTCCGTTTATTTTATTTTTTTCTCTCAGAAATATACTCTATCCTCCCGCTTCTTTCCTGGATCATAGCATTCAACGGAATTATTATTATTACCGGCCATTTAGAACTCGGAAGTTCAGAGTCTCCATTGCCAAGCCTTCCTGTCATTAGTGTGTTCCTCCCATGTTTCGCTGTTCTGTGCCATTTCTCTTTTAAGTCCATTCTTATATTGTCCTCCCATCAACGGCGCAGCCTTCCTGGGAGACTTTTGACCTTTGAATAGAGTTCCTCAAGTTTTTAATTGTGTAGTTTTCTCCATTTGCCTATTTTTTCGTCTTGTGTTCCCTATGTTTCCCTGTGTTTCAATGCCGAAATCTCTGTCCCCTCCTTAGTCAGAGACCAAGTTTCACATCCGTGGCACATTATTGTTTGATGAGACATGGGGGCTTCGTTGGCATGCATATCGCTTCTTTTTTTGTTTTCGCGTTGAGATCTTCGAATACGATTTTCACGCCAAAGGATGAGAAACTGTCGAATATTTCATCTATTGTTCTATAAAACGCGTCCTTTACCTCTTCGTCTTTACCTTCCGTAAAACAATGTACGTTCAGAAGTACATAGTTATAGCGTGGTCCATTCTTTTCTACACAGTTTTTTGGCTGATGAAATATCCTGTTCCACGAATGTGAAGATTATGGGTATCTGTACCGCAACAAACAGTGGTGTAGCCTTCCTTAACAATTGTTTCGTTTGGAATCGAGCGTGTGGTTAAGGTAGTGTCATCAGCTCTGCGCCTACAAGGATTCAATAGGTATATTCAGGTATATTGCAGGTATATTCTATGTGCTATCCAGCAGAGGGGCATCGCAAAATATGGAATCCAAAGCTGATGTTTGGGTCTTTGGTCGCTTGGGACGATTTTCATTCTTTGTTCCCCATTCATCATACCGCATGGAGAAAAAAAATATTTTATTGCGCTGAAACATCTCCAAACAACGTCAACTTGTTTTTGTTCGCCTTCGATTATGAGCAAACGCCCATTTCGAGAACAGCCTTTTATGCTTTACGATCATGCAAGACATTTTTATGGACTTGTCCTATGTTTTCTGGAACAACTGGGGAATCCATAGCGTTCAGTATCATTGGTGTTTCTATGGCTGCTTTTAAAAATAGCAAACCACTGCTCTATCATTTGTCAAATATTGCTTTACTTTACCGATATTTTGTCAAATTTAGGTTATGTTCAGATCTTAAAAAAAATTATACAAAAGTGGAGCTAGCAAAACCTTTGTAACTTGTGAACTCGACGTAAGATTGTCATAAAATATTGCCTCGTTTAAAGGTTGGTACTTCCTATAACTAGTATGGATTAGTCAACAATGGCGTCGTCTATATGCCTTTCTACGTTCTTTTTAAGTGATATGTTAAAAGCACTTTGCCCATTTATTATTTTTCCTTGCGTTTGAACAGTTAAGAGCATGTTTAGAATTTAAGCTGCACGATGATAGCGCATTGTGTCGTCGTGCACTGTTCCATTGCACAAGTTCGCTTGAACCGACGCGACGCTTCGAACGCGGGCTGTCGTAAGCCTTTCTGAAAACAGATGTCAAAGCTACAAGGTTGCTAGATGCCGAAGATTTTTGTGGCCCACCTTGTACGATGGCACATATAAATATATAACAACCGTAGGCAAGCATAGGGAAAACCTCCGTCGAGGTGAGCTAACTGAGAATCAAATAGAGGAAAGGCCTTTGGAAGACAAGGGAAGACATGACTGCTTTTTGCTGCCTGATGAAATGGCTGCAAAACGATTGACCCCAGCCGCCGTCTACATACCAGTCTGGAAATAATAAAGATTCATGTTAAGTAGTATTAGTTCTTAAGTACCACCACCAAAGATTCGCAGCATTTAAAGGCTCAAAACGAGGGCTTATGTTGAACTCTGCGAGTTTGAAGACGGAATGAATAATATCCGTTCTCGTACTAATGGCCAAGTATGTCAAAAAAATTGGTATTCTTGCACATGCTCTTTCACACACTACGAACCGTCCTCACATCTCATAAAACTGGTTCGTGATTAAAGCGGTGTTGAACACCTTCTAAAATCGGTCATTCCGAAGTCAGCCAGGAGATTTAGGATAAATTGTTTTTCTGACAAAAACAAAAACAAGTACCTAGACTAGCCAACCCTTGATGCCCCTAAAAATATTCTAAGGCGATGTGTCTAAATGTTGCCTAAGTTACCCCTTCGTTTTGCCTATGCTATGAGAACTTTTTGTTTTAACTGGGAGCCTTACGGCATAAAACTGTTTTTCTCTCACTCTGTAAATAAAATTAGGTAGTACGAGTATAAATGTTTCGCTTCTCTCAGATGAAGCAAACCGAAGTCTCTGGTAAGGGCATGATGGTGCTTTGCTTTGTTTGAGTCTAGAAAGAAAGGTTAGTGTCCTAAACTTGAAGAAGCTTTGAGAGTCCATGCCAAGCAGGGTTTTCTCGAATGACGAGACCTCATCGCCGTAATCTGTATATGAAGTGCACTGTGCTGTTACACACAACTGTAACTATCGACCGCAGAAGACTGGAGGTGCGTACTTTAAAATAGGAATCAATAGTGTCTTGACGTGCATTGATTTAATGCTAAGTGGGAGACAATTTCTGGAGTAGCAAAATATACTCAAGACTTCGTAAACTGGAGTGTATAATTTACGTTTGTTAGGTTTTTACTGGCTTGAAGAATAATAGTATCATCAGAGAATGTAGCTAGCATGGTATGCTGTAAAGTCAGGTTTGGTGTTTCTGATGCGTATAGCAGGTAGAGTAGTGGGTTAAGGACGCTTCCCTGGGGACCGCCTGCTGGGACTGCTAACAGCTTGGAGTATCCATTCTTGTCTCTAACATATAAAAGCCATTAATCGACATAGTTTTTAAGTAATAAGTGCAAGTCTAGTGGTAGTGTTTAATTTAGCTCATAGAGAAGTCCCGTGTGCTATACCTTGTCGAAAGCTTCAGATACGCCAAGGAAAATATCAGAACAATGTCTTTTATTTTCTGAATCATTCGAAATTTTATTTATAACCCTATGGGTCTGCTGTATTGTTTAGTGTTATTGTCTAAACCTGAATCGGTGGTATAATTCTATTTTGATCAAATATTGGTTGTAATCTGGCTTGAATAACTTTTTTTGATACTTTTGATATAATTGGTAGTAAACAAATAGGTCGATAATTATTCGTTTTTGTTGCGTCCTTGCCAGGCTTGGGTATGGCTTTCACTCCAGCTATTTTCCAAATCTTTTGAAAGTACTTGTGTCGGAAGATGGCGTTGAATGTATTTCTAATAAATACTAATCCATGGTCAGGTAGTTCTATTACACTTTGTCCTGTTATTAGATCATGACCAGGACTTTTCTTTGGTTTTATTTTGAGTGTTATTATATACTTAATTTCTTCTTTATTGGTCGGTTTTATTTATATATTCTCGTTTGTATTTTCAAAGAATAGGTGGTAGGGGAGTCACCTTTTTCGTTTGTAAAACTTTTGACAAAAAAGTTTGCTAAGTTTGTGGCTTTTTCTAGATTTGTTCTAGACCACGTATTGTTGTCGTTCAGAATGGCTGGTTGATGTAAGATTGTTGTTTTTATATTCTTTGTTGCTTTTCATAGAGAGTAATCCGCTTGTAAGGTTGGGGTTAGTTTTACATTTATTTTTGTGCTCTTGTACAGAGTGCGCGATCTCATATGGGTCGATGTAAACTTCGAATAACTTCAACAATTGTCAACCCATTTTCATATGTCATAGCAACGTCAATTCAGTACAATATTAACCATGAATCGCTTCACACCAAAAGGACGCGCGGAAATAGTTTCAATGTTCATTAAAAATGAACGCTCGATTGTGCTAACTCAAGGTGCGTATTGTGCAAAATATCGTGATCGTGTTGCGCCCAAAAAAGATACAAGTCGTCGTTGGGCTTCGATTTTTTTTCAATTTGGTTCTGTGGCAAGCCCTCGTGAGCAACCTAGGCCACGTCCGCGGCGTTCAAACTCATCTATTCAGTCTGTTAAGGCCACTGTTCAAGAAGACCCAAGTTTGTCATATCGGCGCCGTTCGCAGCAGTTAGGCATCAGTGGGACCACTTTACGGAGAATTTTAAAGGATGATCTTCTCTTATTTCTATACAAAGTGCAGATAGCTCAAAGAATTTTTTCACAAGATAAGCCACGGTGCTTGGCCGTTGCAGTGATTAATGCTGAGTCGGAGTTCTGGCAGCAAATTTTGATGACTGATGAGGCACATTTTACGCTTTCTGGCTCAGTTAATAAACAAAATTGTCGTTTCTGGGGCACCGAAAATCCTCACATTATTCACGAAGATATGATCAAACAGTTACTGTTTGGGCCGGTGTATGCGCTAAAACCATCATTGGACCGTATTTCTTCAAAGTTGGCGATACAGTGGATGGCGATCGATATCGGTGGATGTTGGCCCATTATGTGGTCCCAAAAATGTGTAAAAAAGGCTTTTTTCACTTTTGGTTTCAACAAGACGGCGCGATATGCCATACTGCGGACAAAACAATGAACCTTTTGCGTAAGAAGTTCCCTGGAAGATTGGTGTCAAAAAAGGGCGATATTGACTGGCCTTCGAGATCGCCGGATTTGATTCCTCCAGACTTTTTTCTTTCGGGATACTTGAAAAGCAAGGTACATGCTAACGGCTCGAGGACAATAGAACAGCTCAAAAGAAATATTCGTGCAGAAATCGCAGAAATTTCGACCGAAATGCTCGAAAATGTCATGGAGAATGCGCGAAAACAAGCCCATTTTTCAATCGCAGTAAAGGCGGTCATTTGGTTGATATTGTTTTCAAAAATTAATCAAAATAAATTGTAAAGGTCTAAATTGAACAAAAGTTTCTGAATTTTCAAAATCGGCTGAGAATATTTGAAGTTATTCGAAGTTTACATCGACTCATATGAGATGGCGCACGCTGTAGTAGTTCCTTTAATTCTTTTGGAGTCTTGTTTAGTTTAGCTTTTAATTCTGAACATTTGTTAGATGCCACAGTTTTCTCAATTTTCGCTTCTTTTTAATTTTCTTTAAAATGTATTTAGGAATAGTAGACGAGTTTTCTTTGGGTTTTAATTTGGTTGTGGATCTATGAGTTTTTTGAAAAGGATTTCCTGTGGGACAATACAGAATGCTTTAGTAAAGTCTAATGGTACCAACAATATAACATGGTCCTCATCAATTTCGCAGCGAAAGTCTTCAACAATTTTTAGAATCGTACTGTGTTTTGGCCTAAAACTTGATTGAAACGGTGAAAGGATTTTATGTTGGCTTAAAAAAACTGTTCAAAAACCTTAGATGTGAATGACAATATGGAGATCGGATGATATTCCCAATAATTATATCCATGTTTAGGGAGGCGTATGATTTTAGAAGCTTTCCAATGTCTCCAGAAGCCTTCTGAAGCCCTAGATATAGGGTTGACGAAGGTGGTAAGGATGCCATTAAATTAAAGATACGTATGTGAGAGGTGTTAAGACGGTATAGATGATTAGTTTTAAAAGTTTGGGGTTCATAAAATCCAAGCCAAAGATGTTGGACTTGATTGCAAGCGTTGATTTAAGCACGTCTTCTTCGTAGATTGTAAAAAAACAAAAGTTATCAGTCAAGATGGGTTCTATAATGTCCCACTTGTTCGGATCCCCAGTGCCTTTGTCGGAGAGAGATGCGATTGAGGCTATATTTAGCTTTTCAACATAAACATTGATTTCTTAACATAAACCTAGTGTCTTAAAAACTTAATTTTCGTACTCTTGATTTCCTTCGTATCACGCATCCTGAGGCGTTTGAAATCGAGTAGTAATTCAGGGAGTTAAAACTTTCATAGATGAAGTATTTAGCTTGAAACATCAACAATTCTTCATGCAAGATTCTATTTAGATACCCCAAAACGTCATCCATTTGATGAACAAATAATTTGTATTAGGCTTCTAGGGAATGAATGAGCCTTATTGAAGAATATCTCACCACAGGTAAAAGTATCTCACCATAGTCCACTCCATATTTCTGGCTACACACTTTTACATCGAGGCAGGCCTTATACCTTACTACGATACCCAGTTTATCGTGCTGGATGTAAAACACCCATTCCGATTTAATAATGTCACGATTCACTGGTTCATCAACCAGTTCCCAAGTCTTTGTTAATGATTGAAACTCAGACAGAAGGCAGTGCAGCTTTCTATTTTTCTGCATCCGGGCTATATAATAATTCTCCCACTGTGGGGGGAATTTGACTCCTATCTTTGATATTAAAAAGATTGTTTATACCACACAACTTTATGAAGTCGATTTTTTTTTCAATATTCTTCAATTCGGCCCGATATTTCCATCACTGTGCATCTGCTTCTTTAGTGGTTTTAGATCGACAGCAATTCCGTCATCATCATACCTTTCAACGTTACCAGGTTTTTTTGAATATCTGCAACCTCCTCAGCCTTCTTCCCACCACCAACTTCTATCTCATCACCATCTTCTGTTACATAATCACTTGTTCAAAAGCTCGTTGGTTTCAGAAAAATCCTAATGAACCTCTCTCTTAATTGGATTTAAAGAAATGCTTTCCTTTATTGGATAATTCTTACAAACAGTGGTTCTATTATCTTCCATTTTAAGAAAGCTAACATCATGTCCTATCACGACCGTCCTTCGTTTAGGATCATACAGCAGGTACGCTTTTGATTCATTTGAGTATCCCACCATTACACACTCTACTCCCCTTACTGCGAATTTAGACTTATAACACCCCTTGTTTTCCAAAGGCCCAAAAACGAGATACACTTTGTTTTATACCACTCTAACCTTCATAGGTTGTCCAGCTGACAGTATCTCGAATGGAGAGCGGTTACGTACATAAGTGGCTATACTACGAGCCTCAGCCCACAAATATTCCAGCCGCTCGGAATCTAATAGCATTCAAGGGCACTTCTCAACAAGGATTCGGTTGAGGCACTCCAATATCTCTTAAAATGTAGCATTGTAGTACTCAATATTGAGAGTACGTACAGCCTTAAAGCAGACACAAGTGTGACTGAATGGATCCGGTAAAAAGCGGATGAAAAACTATCTACTACGGAAACCACTACTGAGAGAACAATCAAAACCAATTTGGATGCGGATTTGTTATCCTAGGTGGACTTGGGCAAAAAGTATTAAATGTAGCAAAGGTGCATAGCAATCCGTATCAAAACTGCTCTCCGGAACCTAAGCTCGATACGCCATCACACCATTGCAGTGGATAAAATCGACCGTGTCAAGTATGACGTTTAAGACGTCCTAAAAAGACAATCTCCAGCTACGACACTTACATCATACAGGAAATTCAAATGCGAGGTTTGGTATGAAAGTCGCACAGTCTACACAATACCACGACAGAAAAGGGATTCAAGGAAGATAAATGAAATCATCAAACACTTAGAGCTCTATAAATAACGCTCACATTGTTTTTCTGTTTTCTAAAGAGTTCCCCTAAACAACGACTAACAGTCTTCACACATTATTTATTTCCAGTGAGATCCGTCTAAGTGACAGGTTCCATCACACGTCCTATGAATGTGACATTCCTCAAGAAGACACATCCATTGTTCGCACGTGTCCTTCAAATAATATTATCACGGCAATATCTCAAGTATGTCCATTAAATTTGCACGCAAAATACTATACCACAGGACAATGGAGCAGTCAAAACGCTTCCAGCCTTAAGAATGAACTGTTGAAAAGCACTTAGGGCTAAGTCCGTTGCAGGAACTAGTCCTTCTTTGGAATAATTCAAAAGGTTGCACTTGGGCTATGTTTTCCACACAATGATTTATGGTAATAAGAGGTTTCCATTATGCGCTGGGGAAGTGGATATAAATCGCCTTAGTCTGAGACAGGACTCCGATCAGGACATTTACTATTTACGTGACTTAGGTCTGTGGTGGATCGATAGCCATATAATGAGGTATTGGGTCATTGACCCAATGAGATGGGAACGATTTATAATCGTCTTTCCTCAAAAGCTGGTGGGAAGACGAATACTTGGAAATCAATAGGGTGGAATCACCTCGCTCTCCACCTGCAACGATACTCACAGAAAAGGCCATGGAAACGTAGACTTTCTTAGAAATCTAGAAATCTGAAAATTGGTTTCACATGTACACCTTCCTTCTATCCTGTTTTTCACTATAATTTCATCGAAGGACTCAATACAAATCTTCTCACAATTGAAAGCATATATCTCCGAAATGTTAAAAATATCCACGTTGTGCCATGAATAGCGAGAGTCTCAGATAAAAGTGAAAACTCGATTTGCTGCACACTCCGATGAGAACAAATTTATTCAAATGTATGCCGGTGCGACAGCCTTTCGTAGGCGAGGGGTGCGATGATTTATTTTATGCTGATTGATTGTTCGCTTTTTACTGTTCATCAAAATGGTTTTATAAAATTTATTTCATTTGAAGTAGTGTTTCTTTTCATTCGGCATTCATTGCTCGTCGTCGTTATACTGTTCCAGATTTTGGTTTCAATCAATAGAAAGGGATGATGAATCAGGGCACATTTGGTGCACTTAGGAAATGGAATAAGAAGTGAACGTTTTGCACGTGGAGCACGGTTTTGGAATATTTATTAAGTAATTGAAATAGTATTTTTTGTTTTTTTTTTAAGCTTATGTGTGTTGTGCCAGGATTGTGCGTTTGCATCCTTTAATAGAGATACATTTATGGCTGCCTGCCCCGTAAAAAATATTTAAATGTTTTTGCTATATATGTATTCCCAAACTAGAAATGAGGTGTGAACAGGTGCAATATGGTGATTCAAGGGCTATAAATTGTGTGTGCGCGTAAATGGTGTTGCACTTAGTGACCACTTGATAATGTGGCGAAATGCGCGCTGGACGGTTGAACTTATTTCAACGTCATATCTTTAAAGTCATGTTTCCTCACCCATTTTGATAGGTTTCATTAGTTTCCTGAATCGCTATTGGCATTTTGTAACGACTTGAGCAACTGGCTGTTGCTTGAAAATCAGATTTGGAAAAAAATTAATTAAAACAGGTCTCATAACCAAACAAACTGAGCAATTTTTATGGCATGATATTTTAGGCGCGACTCTGATTGTGATCTGACAATTGTTTATTATCATTCACTTTTTAGTTTCGTTGCTATCAGTTATTAATTAGTAATTACTATTATACTCTGATGACTAGGACGGGTGTAAACCTCAACTTTTTCACGACTCTTTTAGAAAAACTAATGGGTACTTCTCCTAAACCCAAGTCTTGCTCATCTGGCTCATCAAGACTCTACAGATCTCGCAAAGTTAAATAACCTGCGCAATAAATTTTCTCCTAAGCCCCAACACGCATATGTCCTAAGATGATAAATTTGGCCTATTCTATTCCAAGGTTTTCAGTTGCTGTAATCGATCATTCCCTTATTGAGAAAGAAAAATACTTTTCATTCTCACTTTGGTACATCAAAGAACTACGCTCCCTACGAAACAAAAGAAACGAATGGTAGCAAGCCTACCTTAAATCCCACTTTTCAACGAGGCTTTCTTTATATTTGCAGCCTTATACGAAACCGGCAGAATTATGCGATTCTCTGCGTAGTATACCTGAACCGAATGTAATCCTCTCTTATGCCCGATTCACCCGAACACGGAGCAGATCCTTCAATCCGATTGCCTCTAGCGTCAGTCCTGCCTGGCTATCAAGAAAATACGTAACTTAAAGGATAACCCTTCCGGGTCTGACTGCCTTCCCGTCAGTTGAAAAAACTCTTACATTAACAAAGTATTTTATGGTATACATACATCTACGTCATCTAAGATACAATAATTTTTGATTACAAGCACATCTTCTTTCCGAATCAACATACATATGTTCCTAAAAGATCAATCGACAATCACTTTAAATTAAGTTGGTCTCACAATCCTTGTGTGCACTTGAGAAAGGTGAAGAAGTAGGGGTGTTTGTCACAGACTTCAGCAAGGCCTTCGGAAACATCTTGCCTCGGTTTTATACTTTGGATCAAATTCTACTTCGAAGACGGTCAGTACAATGTTGTTTTAAAATCGTCTATGATCCAATTAATGCCACCTCCAGAGTCTAACAAGGCAGCCACCTCGGCCCACTGATATTTATCCTAACTGCTGTATAAAAAATTCTCATGTTTCCGTATACACTGATGATATGAAACTTTCCAAACATATACATATCTTTGTCGGTTGATTTCTGCCCTCTCTAATCCAATCTGAACAGCTTCACTATTTGGTGTAAAAAAACATCTCGTACTGAATGTTATTAAATGTCAATATCACTTAGCTCTTTGCTCCACCTCCCAGAACCTAGGTTGTCTGTGATGAAGTTGTTCTCCATATTAACTTTTTGGTTCATTTAGGTGTTATCTGTGACCGTTAAATTAACTTTCGACTTCACGATGGTCACACTATCAATCGTGCCAGTTCCGCCCGCGGTGCTGTGAAACGTTGGTCAAAGGAGTTCTGAAATCCTTACGTTAAGAAAATCTTATACACTACAGTTATTAGACTCTTTTTGAATACCATATACAAGCTGGCGCGAAATTAATCATCCAATTTTGTTTTTGAATTACTTTTTTACTAATTAAAAACTAATTATTCGGGGTCATGGAAGTCTTTACTTGGACCTTTACATTTTCTTCCGTTAAGTGGAGAAGATGATATCAGTCAAGTGGCTGCCACCAGTCAAGTGATGCGGCCCAATCACTCTTCCCGTGTGAACGCCGCACCACACAGGATGTAATGGCTCTTCGTGCATCACACGCGAATTTTCAGTGCCCCAGAAACGAAGAGTTTGCTTATTGTCGAAGCCGCTTAAGTGGAAATGCGCTTCGTCGCATGATGGTTTTCGACACTAAATCGTTCACACGAGACTGCCGATCAGCAGGCATTAACTGATGCACTGTTTGCCAATTACACGGGAACATGTGTAAGTCTTAACGTAAATTCACTGCTGTGGTTCCAGTTTATTTGAGTTGAATAACTAACCGCGGGAATGTTTGTACAGTTGGCGCTGCACGATTAAAAAATGAACGTCGAAATTCACGAAACACCACCGACCGACTCTATCTCTCAACGCCTCTTTCCTCAGCTTTGAAAATATGCTTATATCATTCCAGTCCACAAAAAAGGACTCAAAAATGATGTGTCCTCCAACTATCGTCCCATTGCCAAGCTCTCATGCAATCTTTTCGTGAGCATCGTTTATGATGCTCTATTCTTTCACTGCAAACCTATATTTTCTCCTAACCAACATGGGGGACCTTCTAGGAGGTCGATCGACAACCACTAATCTAGTCGAGTTTGTTTCACACTGCTTGTGTGCACTCGAAGCTGGCAAAAAAGTAGACGTTGTCGCCATCGACTTCAGCAAAGCCTTTGACAAAATATCTCACAAATTATTCTCCTCAAACTCACTGCCCTCGGCTTCTCTCTCGGTTTTATCTCAAGGATCAGATCTTACCTAGAAGATCGTCAATATAACGTATCTGCAGATCATCTATCTCTGATCCAATTAATGCAACCTCCGGTGTCCCACAAGTTAGACATCTCGGCCCACTGATATTTATTCTAACCATTAATGATGTTACAGCGTTATTCTGAACTCTCAGCTCTCCATATATACCGATAATATGAAAATATTTAAACACATATCTTACCCTGTCGTCTCCTGCTCTCTCCAATCGGACCTTAACAGGTTCACTACTTGGCGTCAAAAAAATCATCTCGAGCTCAATGTCAGTAAATGCCAAACCATCACTTACTCCCGCAAGCGATCTTCCTCACCACCCAGAGGTGGTCATTATTCGTAATGAAACCGTTCCCCCTGTCAACTTCTTGGTTAATCGAGGGGTGACCGTGAACTCAATTTTCGCCTCCATATCGACAACATTATAAAACGTGCTAACTCTGCCTACTTGTATTGAAGTTATTCAACGTAGGTTTATCTTTTTTGCTCTTCGTGGCTTGCCCTGGGCTGACCCCCTTAATTTACCACCTTATACGGATCGCTTAAAATTAATCAACCTCCAACCCCTTAAAGAACCACGCGATGTTGTTTTTATTCACGACCTTCTCAGCGGTAACATTGACAATCCCACATTATTGCACATTATTCCCCATATCACCAACCCATGTAACTTTTGGTCCATGCACCTTTTCCGTATAAACTATGGCTACCACGAACGAAAAGTCCATCCTTAGAATTGCCCTATACCACAACTCTTCATCATCTCCTTAATCGTTTCCACCCTGTCACCTAGTTAATAAGTTAATTAAGTTTTTTTTTTTTTTTTTTTTAAGGCTTGCTAACAAAGTGCCCCTGTGGGGGTGTCAAATCAAATCCGTAATTAGCAGTTTGAAAATCAACGAACAAAAAGTGGACCAAAATGTACATCTTAGTGTCTTCAAAAATAATGTCGAAGAAAACGTTGCACATTTTTTTGTATTTTGGACAGCTTTTCTTTTTAGCAAGCGAAAGCCCCGAAATAGATAACGTGCGAAAGTGGGTACTTTATACCACACAACAGCTGTTAGCAAGCCCACCAAAAGCCTAGATCTCAAATAAAATAAAGCATGTAAAAAAAAGCAGTTCTTTTGCAATAAACCTTATGAATCCGATACAAGAGCGTTTAACAGCTATAATTAAAATGAATGAATGTCGTACTTAGTATAACAGAGCCAATCCAAAACGATGGCTTCTCGCACATAGAGCTTCGTGAAACACTGTAGCTCCAAAAAAAAAAAATCGCACAATTTTGCCGAACAGTTGAAACCTTCATTTCAAAAAATGACATATTAAGCAAATTGGTCACGACAATAGACACAAGTCATGCTAAGAATAAACGTCGTCTGCGTCAATGGCATTGCCTTCAAGTAAAAAAAACCTGCCGAAATCTGGCCGAATTACATCGTCAGCAAAAGAACCGCACCAAACCGAGACCCGTAGCGAACGGAGGACGGGCGCTGCTCGATTATTTCTCTTCGGTTTTCGGAGCTAGACAAAATAAAATGAGCCTCATTACTCAGAACAATTTCGTGTAAAAAGTCATGACTTCGTTCATTCATCCAAAGAGCGAAAGAACGGCTTGAATGCTGGCTTACATTCTTGTCTTAATTGGATAGTGAAATAGTTTTTATGTAGGCCCAGTTTCTGTGACCGTCTCAAAATGGACATATTTGTATTAAAAGTCGCAGTCTTAGCTCTGGCGGCGTTAATTTTAACTTAACCAAAAAATAAAATACAAACTTTATGGAACGTTTCCGTTTCCGTGCTTTTCACCAATTGTTAGTGAATTTTCACATTTTCATTAAATTCTGTGAGCCTGTATCGATTCGTATTTAATAATAATAAAGTCATCGCAGGGATATTTGAATATGGACAGCAATGGCGTGTAACTGAAAATTACACCTCTTGTTGAATAACCCTGTTATCTTGATTAAATATGCCACGTCCATAGCAATTTATTACAGCATAATTAACAGATAAGTTCCAATGAATAGACTATTTCCAATGAATAGAATATTTCCCCGAAAACGGTCTAAATTTCCTATGCCCCCAAAGCCCAACAAACCAAAACCCTTATCTAAGCAACTATCATTTCAACATAAAAATTACCTCCTCTAACGCCACCCTAACTATCAATAGAGAACAAATTATCTCCCCGCAAAACATGTTGGCAATTTGCCGTTAGCTGGTGAAATCCGATTGACTTTTACCATATATCTTCCACGCTTTGGCTTTCGTACAGTCCACCACGAGTAGGACTATACCGTCGATGGGTTGTGCCCCGCAAAAGTTTCCGCAGAAAAATACCACAAACAGATAGATACTTGTAATTATGTGTTACTCCTCCGTCAATACATACCCCTGCTTCTAGCAACACATTGCCGCCCGCTGGTGTTATACTAAAAATATCTACGGCAGTGAATAACGTTTTGTAACGTTCCGCAAGTTGAAGGTATAAACCAATTATTACTGTTCTGTTTCGACGGATTTGTTTCTTTTCTTGGTGAAACCTATCAATTTAAGCATCTAGAGTAAATAGCTAGCATTAAAACGGGGGTGGATTACCCGTGATAGCTGAACATTAATAAAGGTGAACATCCTTTTCCCCTTAGCGTTTCCCAATAATGCTCGATACAATAATAAATAGGTTCGCTTACCCAGCTTTTCCGGAATTAAAAATGTATCTAGTAATTCCGCTTTATTGGTATTGAACCTTTAAGAGGGTTTGCAATTGTATTTAATATGATGTCAGTAAATCCGTGAAGAAAAATGCAGAGGGATCACTAACTCAGTTAGGATGGGTTCAAATTAGCTTTGGCTCATTAAGCCTTGATGTGGGATTGAAAACAACGACAAAATTTGGAGAAGTGGGAAAGCTCAAACTTTGCCAAGAACTCAATTATTTAGACTGATTATGTCAATTTGGGAGTTTGGATGCCCGGGCATGTGCTACTCTACTCTAAAGTGCAATGCCTTAGAACATCATCAAGATTGAGTGGCAAGTTCACAATGGAACATAATGAAATTACCGCATATTTCAAATATTAGCCGACAGCTATCGGCATATACATTCATCTGTCACAAACATGATGGTCGACGAGCTCCGGAACCATTCATTCCAGCGGAGCGAATGGGATAGATTTTGGCATACGCTCGATCACATTACAGCCCACTTCCGTTTACATGACATTGTCATGACATAGGATGTCCTTCAAGTTACGAATTAGTGCTTAAATGGTAGCAATGACGAACAAGGAGGCTCTTTCCTAAAGGAAAACGATATTAATGGGGGGAAATACGATTTTCCAACTTCAGATTAGACACAGTCAAATCGCACGGAAAAATGAGCATCGAATATTGAATAGACGAATAATAATCCAGATTAGTCCTGGCAAAAAGCCTTTTGGAGTGATTTTTTGTTTATGCTTCTATTCCTTCCTTTAATCAAAGAGGAGAGAAAAAACAGCTTAAAGGTCGGAGTGCAATGCTAAGATCCAGGGTAAGAAGGAAAGGATAAAGCTGGCGCTTGGATAAAACGCCCTTGAATATAAACATGGTACTAAAAGTACTTGAAGGTAATATTCCTTATCGACCTTACGACCTCCCGGCATGAACTCTAGATGAACCAGCAACCGAATAAAAAGCAAACGTTCACATTTTACCGAACTTGGCGTATTTTTTTCGGTCTTAGCTCGTCTGGTCGCTGCCATTGGGATCATTGAGCTTTGGTTTCGCCGTCATAACCATATACATATGTACAATACGTATCTATGTTTCGTCACCAATGATGACCATTTTCAGCTAATCTGGATTGTCATTCACCTCATTCAGAGCAGAGATGCTTATATGATGGTTTTTATGATCAAAATTTGGCAATTTCGGGACATACTGACACACATTTAACGTCCAAAGTAACTGAAAAAAATTCATTCGTTTTTGAAGTACTGGCGTGTCTGGGTATCAACATCTTCTCGACCTTCCGTGAAGAGCTTGTAACACTTTCAAACATTATCTTTTTTGCTCAGAGTAAACTTTTCATATGTTACAGTCAACATTTCAAGCCAACGTTCTTGCACTTAATTTTATTTGCGATACAAAATTTAATACAAATACTTTGATCGATTTTTTAAAAGCAAAACATTGGTAAGCACGCCAAAACACGCCTAACCTTTATATCTGTGAAGAATAAACTAAATTTCCAAAATGGCTCACATCGTCAAGGTATTTTAGTGGCTATAAGTAACAACATAAAAAGTACAAAAAAAAGATCGAAAATCAAGTCACCTTAGTTTTTGAACAATCCTCGTTTATTGATGTTGTTTTCTTTCGTTATTCATTGGACTTATTTCGTATTTTACGATAAGGACCTTCCATTTCTTGCTTATCTAGTTAGAGCACAATGGTGAAAAAAGGAAAGACAGGTTAACACTCTGACTTTCGGAAATGGTTATAAATTACAACTGAAATTCTGGCTACGTGTCCCAAGCTTACACTTGCTTATTCCAAGCTGTGGAAAGAATTACCGTCCCGCCACGCGAACGATAGCGGGCAAATTCACTATTTAAAGTTCCTTTGCCAGTGAGACAACGCACCTGTCGAAGTAGCCAAAATGTCGTAGCCATAAGCGCTTAAGTTTAAATGAGTCAAATACGTAGATTTCAGGGTGTACAGCAAATTTTGCAAACTTTACAAGATCAAAATAACTCAAGAACTGAAAATTTAGGATTATTTGAAGCTCTAATTGGGCTCTGAAAAAGTTCAAAAAAAAATCCCGGATTTCATCGAAAAATCGTTTTGAACGATGATTTTTGGCTTAATGGCTTTATTGGACAACAACAAATCCACATGTGTACAAAAAGTGACCATGTGATGTAGATTTCATGCTGCGGGTGTGATTCGACCCCACTCCTTTGTCGATGACGTTCACTGCCTTATTAAGGTCAATCGTGCCAGGTTGTAAGATTATTTTTGACAATAATCGGATGGATTTGACAGCAGTGACATGTGAATTCAAAACGATTATGTGCTACACAGCTGGTCAAACAGTTGACCTTTTGAAGGAAATATTCCGTATATCTCAGGAAATGGTCTAGTCGAATGGCCCCCTCGCTCATGCGATTTAACAAGGTTGAGGATTAGGTTAAGTCATTGGTTTATGCCATCAACATAAGAGGAGCTCAGGAACAATTAAGATTACTTTAGTAAAAATAAATATCTAGCTAAAACTAAGAAAATTCTAGCATCGAAGGATCTGAAGACGCCCGACTAAGCCTATCTCCCTATACAGTTTTGGGTTTTATTGTATTGTATTTTCTCCTCCACCATCTATTAGCACAAACGGAATCAGAAATTACTCGCAAAATTGTTCTCCCGAATCAGGCAAGGCCTTTGTTTCCCATAAGATCCAAATTTCTACACAGCAGAAAAGGACCAAAAATTTTCGCTTTTTTGAAGAGGGTTTTAGAACTCAATTGCCTCTTGAGCTCAAAAAGCAGCGATTAGCAAAACTGCTTCAATTCACAAACGCTTCACTAGTGACCAAAACTATAGATGCCAGAGGTGACATTCTGCCCAATACGTCCATGTTGTGCCCCTTGGTCCTCATTTACTCTCACACCTACTTTAACCGCTTCTGCTTCATTGACAATTCGTTGTGTCTTCCCAATCACGTCCATGTCAGCTGGAATGTCTAGTTCATGACTGACTTTAATGGGCCAGCGACAGCGAGAATTCTCCATTGTCGTTCTCTACAGTGACAAGTTTGATCTACCATGGATGTTACTGGCCTGAAGCCGCACTTTTAGGAACGTTTGAGAACCAAGTTATATGTAATTTTCACTTTAAAACCTGCAGCAAGCCAAACATAGAGTTTTAATTCTCGAAGTACATAGATGTATTCTTCCACGTTCGAACTAAACCAGTTCAGTTCCAGTCGTCAAGACAGGCACGGGACTTGACATGATAACCAAGCGAAGAACATGGAGCTTAACGAGCTTAAGCTTAACCAAAGAGCAGCGGAGGCAACTAAAAACCTCAACATTGTGTTTGGACCTTGCAAAGTTATCGATATAGCGACGGCTTAAAAAATTGAAGGTGCCTGAGCATAACATTGGATATACGGTCGGACTCGATGATCATCTGGAGATCCTCCGTCGAAATGAAAAGAATTTCAATTCGTTCACTGAGGACATTTATTGTCGTGATTGAACCTAGGTAAAACGAAGATTCTATGTACGCCAATGATCAATATAATTCCGAATATAGAAGTGGTGAAGCAGGACTTTGTTTCCAGATCATGGTTTGGGCACATGCTGCCATTCTTCTTATAGACTTTTTTAAAGACACCTCTCACTGTTGCCACCTTCTTATGAGAATTTTTGATCGAAATCGTTATGCAATGCTGGCGTTCTCGAAAACTGCAGATCCTAATTTCCTGTAATTTTCTTTAATTTCCTTGCTGGAGACTTTCGATCATTAAAGTGTTCTGATCTCCGTGTTTTGTCTGTCTTTAATCTACTTTTCTGTCTGTGCAGTTCGCAGGGTTTCGGTATACATTCTTGGTATTGGAGAAGGTACTCGTACCTGTCAATGTCATCATTTCCTATTGGGTGGAAATAAGCCGGGAGTTGGCAAAGCCTACGAACCTACTCTATTATTACCGTAGCGGTTCGTTTTCTGGTACTGTGATCACGGTGACAGAAAAATATAAATCATACAATCTTGCCCATTCTGATTAATAAATATTAGTGTCAAAAAAATTCCATTATAAAATCCGATGTTATATGTGCAGAGTTTTTTTTTTAGAAAATACCTCCTATATGATATGGGAGACATCAAAGGTCGAAATTATAAAATAAAATTTTATTTTGAACCAGTTGAATCCGGTCAGTTAAGCTCAATTAGCTTATTTATTGTTGTGTATACTGTGAATCCGACAAAGTGTTTCCGTAATCACTGAAAACACCATGTTCTGTTGACACAATGACCTTTCTTGGACAAATAAGAGTCATACAACGGTGCCTACAGGAATTGAAGTCAGCAGACTACGCATAAAGTCGTGCTTTATCTGATCAAGGGTTGGGAGTCATTCTAAGTGTTGAGGCTCATTCTCGTTTGTCTGGATACGTAAAGAAGCACAGCGTCAAGTCTTCCAAAATGTTGACACGAGGTGGCGCGAAACAGCTCTAACCTGCTTTCACTATTTCCTTTATCCTTTATTTATAGCTTTGCGAAATTCAATATCTATTACAGTGACATATGTTTTTTTTCGTAAAACGAGACAAGCCCTAGACAATACGATAGCTTCACAACCCGTTATATAACACTGCACTCATATTAAGCCAAATTAAGACTGTTGCCGCCACTGCTTCATCCAGAGTTCACCATCGGCTTTTTAGAACAAATCATTCATTGCACTGGGCTCCAGTTCACGGCACCGTCGACATCAAACGTGCATTAAACACTTAATCCCAATTAATTCGATGACTAGCACTAGTATTACAATATCACTGGCATATGCCACTTTTCGGGACATAATTCACATCACCATGCGGATGGAAGCACTCATTCGGTCGGGGTTATCAGCGAGCGATTTAATTAGAGTGCAAACCGCTTCGACAATCAATAGGAATACAATGTGCCTGGATATTAGCCGGTAAATGGTTCAATTACAGGTTAGGGATCTTTAGACAGACCTTTCATTAGGTGCAATTATCTGTGCATTTTAATATCAGTAGACGCGAATGATATTGCAAGTTGAGTATAGACAACAAGAGTTTCCGCAATAAAATGATATTCTACAGTAGTTAGGCCAGTTTACGTGGAATAAAGGCTAATGTTGCCATTGCACTACAACAGGTGGGTACTCCACAGAATTTTCATGCCCTCTAACGAGAATGAGGGAAGGAGCAGGGTTGAATGGCCCAAGTCAGCTCAAGCACGGTCCCTCTACGAATAATGGTTAGTTACGGATAATTCCCTCCGGGATCTCTTCATCAAAACGAGAAGCCATTTACATAATATACATTTGTATGACTTTTCACCTTTGAACTTTAACTAATTTTTATTAAGGAATCCCTCCGCCATGAAAATATTAAATAATAAATGCAAATTTGGGTCGCAGGGACAATTTGGTGCTGAATTATTCTAATTATGTACTTTTGAAAACGTAATTTTTCCTTTTTGTTGATATTTCTTTTCACTCGTCACTCGTTGTGGATAAAGAGGTTGTTTTACTGGCGTTTTTATTACTACTATCACCGGCTATTTGGAATTTTTAAGTTCAGAGCCTCGTTGACTATCCTTTAATGTCATGCCAATGAAAGTGTGCTCTTTCCTTGTTTCGCTGTTCCATCTCTTCTAGATCCAACCTTATATTGTACCCCCATTTACGGAGCCGCCTTCTTGGCGGTATTTTTCCCTCGGGTATTCCACTAGTTTTTTCACTGTTCGTCCACTGCCCATCCGTTGATCGGTGAATGTACCAGTACCGACACACTTCAGTAACACCAACTCTATAGGTACACTGCTGGACATATTTACAGCTAAAATACAGCTTACTAACTTTTACGGTCAACTTGATGCCCCTGGTTTCTCCAGGCATGATATGATAATTCTCTTAATTTCAAATTAATCGACCAAGGCTTGCTGATTACATGCCATCTGTTAATGACCAGGTAGAATCCTTCACATCAAAAATGAACAACCTTTTGGATAACCAGGTCCCCATCTCTAGTCAGACGCTTAACAACAGAAAGTGCGGATGGTTCACCCGCAATATTGGAACACTTATCGAAGTCAGGGACAGGGCCCACAAAAGGTGGAAGAAGTACCAAATTCCTAAACTCCGTAATGGGTATAGACAAATCAGAAACAATGCTAACAGAGAAGTCAGAAATGCCAAAAGGATATTTTTCGGGTCCAAGTTTAAACCTAATTTAAAAAACGCAATTCCGTGGAAGAACATAAGCGAATTAGGTTTCGGAAAGCAAAAACCCTCTGTCTGAAGGAGGGTGGGATAGACCCTAACGACTTAAATATAACATTTGCTACTACTTCGATTCCTTCTGACACGCAGTGCGATAGAGTTGCCGAAACACACATACATATATAATGAGACCGATAACGCAACGCACCTGCTTCACCACAAAGATTCTTCTTCCAAAGAGTATCTGAACTCGATGTTCTTAATGTATTTCGTTTTATAAAATCGAAAGCAATTGGCTTGGATGGTATACATCCTGAGACACTCCCAGTAAAAATCTACATCTTTACCAACATCCTAACCTACTCTATCTATTCGGCAATATGGAAACAGTCTCAAATGATTCCAGTCTTGAAAAGCGCAAACTGTAGAAACAAAGAGTACCGGCCGATCTCTGGTTCAAATCAAAAGCTTTTGAAGCTTTTGAGAAATTCATGAGCCAACATATCCATCACTATCTGAAGGAATTTGATCTAATATCACCACACCAGTCTAGCTTTAGACCATAACATAGCTGTAGCCTGGCACTGTTAAATCTAGTCAACGACTTTTGATGTGAAATGGATAAAGGTAACATCATTGGTACTATTTGATTGGAAAGCATTCGATACTGTGCCACACCAGATATTATTAGCTAACCTCCAAAACAATTTTAACTTTGACTTGACAGCGCTAAAACTACTAAGGAGCTACCTTAGCGGTCGTACCCAAGCGGTTTATGTCAATAATATAATTTCTAATTTCATAGAAACCAAGATCGGCGTTCCACAAGGATCTATATTGGGGCCGCTACTGTTCACCCTATTTAACAACGACTTACCCGCAGTGCTAAGACATTGTAAAATACAAATGTATGCTAACGATGTCCAGCTGCGCCTAAGCTATCAATTGGAATTGGCAAAGAACGCAACTGAACGTTTCAACGTGGTTCTTGCTTCCATTGTTGCATGGTCGAAAAATAACAAACTTTCTTAAATTGCTTCAAAAAGTCAGGCTATTGTTATTAACCGATAAATGCTAGATAATATAAACCTACCCCGGCTCGCTGTAGACGGTTCGGCCTTAGTTTACGAATCTACTGTTAAAAACCTCGGAGTCATATTTAATCAAAGACTAACTTGGGAAGAACACGTGACCATCACAGTTTTTAAGGTCTACGGTACGCCGCCAGCATTAAACCAATTAAAAAACTGTCTTCCTTCGAATATTAAAGCAACGTTAGTAAAGACTGGGACGCTGTTCCCAATTCTGTTATGTGCTCACCGGGTTTTCTGTGTCCTCGATAGCGCAAATTCAAAGTAGCCGTAAACAGAGCTTTAAAAAACGTTTACAACCTACGCAGAAGTGAACATATATCAGCTTATGTCAACAACTTCCTTGGAATGAAAAGACACTGACTTTTCTATTTAACCTAACAAAAAACCAGATTACCTTTTCCAAAGATTTCAGTTTGCCTCCTCTATCAGAAGCGCAAGTTTTGTCACTCCAGATTCGGCAATTTCATTCAACCAAAAAACCATTTTAGTAAATTTTTTTGATAATCCTTGTTCCAGTATGAGGCTTTCCATCATAAAATGGCAATGCTAGCTGAGAATGCTTGACTTTCATACTTGTCACGAATCACATGTCAATCATCAAAAATGGAATACTGAAAAACCAAGCTGAAAAAAAATTATCCTCTTTGAAAGGCACCTGGTCTGTACAGGCTTCGTTAGTCCCTATTCTAATCTTTTTTTTTACATTCTTTTTTTGTTTTGGGTGGTTTCCACTCTAAGATCCGAACGGGGGACTAGTTTACCGCCGGAATGGTTAGCCCAGTAGTAGAAGACCAGTCATATTAAATACCCATTCGTAATAACAATTTTTAATGCTGTCTTCAATGCGATGTTAAAATGGTGTATTGTTTAAGTGATGGAGTGTTCGTAGTTCAGAGTCATCAGCCCTGCGCCTCTGATATTTATATTCATTGGGCACATATCCATTAGAAATTGAGACATTAGTTGTCTAATGACTGCCATTCGGAGCTGCGGAATTCCTAAGTAGGCCAAAATCTCCATATTAAACGTGGTGTGAAGTGGTTGCTGTGATCATCTCGAAATGGAAATGCCTGGATTTAGCCACACTCTCCGCTATGGCGTCAATATTTTCACCTTACGTTTCGGGGCGAACACGAATTGGGGTCTGCACATTTATCGATTAAGTTCACAAAACTTTGCGAGAATGCCTTTGATGAGTTTGTAACGGTTTCACTATTGAACTTTCACTTCTGAGATGCCTTGATAGTAAGCTGCCTGTTTGTATTTATTGAAAGTCATGGGGGAATGTCCTGGTGCAATGGTAATCATTACCGACCGTTGAGTCCGTCCATAGTCAAGAACAATTCCTGTACGGAAAACTGTGCAAGAACATCAGTTGTGAATGAGAGGTGATCAAAAAGTACTGAGGAAGGCATAGATACTCGCAGGATAAGATCACTTCAAAATTCATACTCTGTGTGTGCATTTCCAATATAACACCTTAATGACATGTAGTTACTGTGAACTACAACCAATGCAAATTCAGTCGAATCTCTCAAATCCTATCAAGGACAACCACCCCCGGAGGGTAGTAAACGAACATCTTCGACAAAAACCATCTGCAACCCGTCCAGGTTGTGTGACAAACACCATAAGAGCATAAACTCTTGAACCAGCACGAATTGTAAAAAAACAAAAAAAAATGGTAGTTCACGGGATAACATTGGAATGAAATTTAAAATTACACCTCTTGTTGAATAGACCCTTATTAAGGCCATTGCATAGAATTAAGCACCACAAGCGACTAGACTTTAGATGAATAAGTTCTTTGCGATAATTTTCTAATTATAATAACTCATACTTCTCGATTACATCTTACTTTTTCCCGACATAATGCCGAAGGAAGTTGCTACAAACTATACGTGCTTCTTAACTTTAATAACACCTACGACAGAGAAGGGGAGGATAATATAGAACAATGTTTACTCGCACTTCCTTCTTCTTTATTATAAAACAACGCAGGTAATGAGGGACCATATTTGCATATGCGAGAGACTTGCCTCTTCGTCATTTGATGTCTATTTAATGGTATTCCCTCCCAAGAGCATCATCATCATTTCCAAGACTAATGATGCATTATTTCCGAAGACAGTCTGCCTCAATGTCGTGCTCCAACTACATCTTTCTACAAATTCAGTTCTTCCTCTACTGCAGTTATGTGAAGGTATACACTCGTACAAGAGGCGCAGAACGTGCTTTTTACCATTTTATCCGAAACCAAGCACAACCATTCCCCTCCACCAGCAAAACAAATTTGCATTATAACCCTATTTCAACAAGTAGCCCTCCCAATTTGTAAGCTAAGTGGACAAGATTTGATTCGAGCAATATCCTTTCAGATTTGCAAAATATTTCCGTAAAGACGAAATTAAGCTTTATGACCCATAACATTAGCTTAAAGGTTCGCGCTACTCCCGCTGTCACCAGGACTAATCTCCACGTGTTTGGAATACAATGGTAAACGCCATTCATAGGCTTCATCAAAATTCCAAGGGCAAAACGCACCTCAGCTTAAGGGTCGAAGCAACAAATGTGAACCACTTTGTGTGCAAAGATGGTCTTCTATTTTTCCAAGTCCCTTGGAATCGGCTTATGTCTGGCGAAATCATTCACCGAAATTGCAAATCCGGATGAGTTCTTTCCCTAGGACCAAGGAATTTAATTAAAACTTCGAGGGAACCAACTAAACCTAGATCGATTTCCAACCTCATCCTCTTGATGGAGTGTAAAGTGTTTTTTTTGTTTGGTTTGCAATGTCCTTGTTGTATTTCAAAGAATCGTCCTTCATGTCCTAATCGTCAAACATCTTCCTAAATTGCCAGTTTATGTATATTTACGTATCTTGAGAGGAGAACATCCCAATCATCCCTTTTAAGAGTGGACAGCATACGTCTGTCTTCAGGGTTAAATTGCGTAGGAAATTTCAAGAAGCTTTCATCTACATTTTACAACACATTTGCATTTGCTGCTATGGACTCTTGTGGCTGAATTTATTATATGCCTCGGACTAAGAGGTGAGACAGTTAATAGCTGGATAGGTATAAAGCTTTTTTATTTAGACATAAGACGTAGATATTAGTTTTAGAATTTTTACCTTTTACGGGAATTTGAAATGTTTACGACCGACCCTACATCTTCGCCCGGTCGTTTAGGGATCGTTCGGGGAAAGCTGTAAATTTATGTGACTCAAGGATGAGCGATTTGGAGTCATTAGAATTGGACAGTTAATGTCAGGGGGTTGTGAAAGCACATTTCCTCTTAACGAATTCATTAGATATTCACAAATTAGTTATGCTAATGAAGGAATCTTAGGACCCTTCTTAAAAGCTGAAGTCGTGCAAAATATATGACCTTCGAGGGACATTTGTTCAAGGTGTACGGCGTGGGCTTTGATAATGAGATTATGCATGGCTTTAAGATGCGAGCCCTCAGGAACAATGCGAACATTTTTTCTGAACTTACCAAGACGCAGTACCTAAAAGTCATCGGCTGGTTTCATTTTTGATTACATGTTATTTGGATTACATGTGCATTGGTTCCTTCCAAATATTTGAAATAATTTAATATCGCAGCGTGCGGCACGAAATTAATTATCTCGGCGTTTATGTTAATAAACAAAATAACCGTAGTTGAAGGCTCCAAAAACCCACACTTAGTCGTAGAGGAGCCTGTGCATCCTTAGCGTTTAGTGTGACTACTTACTTCGCCTCGTATGTTTCAAGAACAAGTAATGATATGGACTCCGGATCGATTTCATTCGATGTACATATAATAGCATAGTGACCACGGCTGTAACTTTGGGGTAAAATGTTCGCGGCCCGCTTATTTCGAGATCAAAAAATGTGGTTTGGGTAGACCATTCGCACCCATATGCCCTGGGTCCTTGTTTGAAATAGAACACAGTTCATGTACGAATGGATCAGGTTGATTACTGCCAACACAAGCGGTAAACTCTTAAACTCTGGTGTGTACACAAAGTAAATAAATGTTATTACGAGTGAAAGTGGGACGATATACGTCTGAGTATGTGGCAGATGCTTGGCGCTGGCAAATGGTTCATGGGGGTGACATGGCAAATTAATGTTGTCCTATAAGCTGCTATTCGGTGTAGTCTTGTCGCCCCGCCAACTTTCTTGTAATGACAATTATAGAAAATCTTGATGATGATGGTATATACTACAGCTGATAAAAGCCGGAGCAATTGACTATTGAGACTTTAGTCAGTGCGCAGGCTTTTATTTTTCTTGGTTTTTGTTTTCAGGTTTTCAAGTTTTGTGTTGAATTCCGAATTTTAAGGAATGGACGATTGTTATAATTTTTCAAAAACTATTCTTAAGAGCTCTTCTCAGGCTTTTTCTTATTTCCTGAGACTTCTTATGTCGACGTACATATGCATGCGTGTTCAAAAAATAACAGGAATCGTATACTTTCGCGGATTGTATTATTCTGGCTTAGACGATTTTTTTCGTTATGTTGGTCTTGTCTGACATATGTCTAAAACAAGTCTGAAATTTGCTTTTGTATTATACGCGTCAATGGCCAATAACTTAGAAAGTACACAGTGGCGCAAAATGAATCATCCACTTTTCTTTTCGAATTACTTTTTTACTAAATAGAAAAAGGTGATTTTGGGTGATGAAAATCTTTATCTCGACCTGTACAATTTTTTTTTTGTTAAGTGGAAAAAATGATATCCGTCAAGTGGCTGCCGTGAGTGTTGATACATATTTATACGCATTTTATCGTATTTTCCATTAATTTCCGCAAGATTTTCGGTGATAGCTGTTCGCATTCCTGTCGAATATTCTCGTTAAGGGCTGCGATTGCCTGAGGCTTGTTGGCATAAGCCCGGGACTTCAAGTAGACCCAAAGAAAGAAGTCTGAGATGGTTAAACCGGGTGATATTGTTGGCCATACCAAATCGCCAAAACGGGAGATTACGCGACCAGGAAACGTTCTCTTCATTGTGAAGGCTCGTAATGTGTGTGTGGTTGCACCGTCTTGTTGAAACCACATGTTCACCAAGGCCCGCTAGCCCGATTTTGGCCCTTTAGCGTTCGCGAGTAACAGTGACCGTATTGCCGATGACGTCCTCAAACAAATACGGCCCAATCACTCCTTCCGCATGAACGCCGCCCCACACAGGGGCTTTGAGTGGATGTAATCGCTTTTCGTGCATCACACGCTGATTTTCGGTGATTTCGGTTTATTATTGACTTAACCGCTCAAGTGGAAAGGCGCCTCGTCGCTCATGATGATTTTCGAGACAAAGTCGTTTTCTTCGTTTTTGAGATTGAGGATGGCTTGATAGTAATTCACGCGACTGACGGCCGGCAGGCACTGGTGCACTGTTTGCACTTTGTACGAGAACGAGAAGTCTCTCACTAAAATTCGCTTAAGGGTCCGTCTGGTGATGACCAATTTCGTGGTCCGTCCGTCTGGTTGATGATTTTTCATTCTCAGCGAAATCGCAGCCACAGCCGCGATATTCTCGGCCGAACGACCAGTCCGGTAGCAGCTACGTCTTGCAGAGTCTCCTGTGGTTCCAGCCTGTTCGATGGCGAAATTCACGCTGCGCTAACACCACCTACAGATTATTGGTCAACAAAATCGACACAGTTTTTCACGCTCTTGCGGATTGTAGCGCTCCATTGCTTGTCTGTATGACCGCAGCTGTCTAGTTCACAAATGTCAAATATGATTAACGTATGACGCCATTTGCAAAAATTATAACATCTTCCGATAGGGCTATCAATTTTGCGCCACCTTTTATTATGCCAATTCACAAAAACACCCTTTTTTTTATCCTTTCCTTAACTTTTTTTTTCTTATAAGCTACAAGTGCTTGTAAGATGTGGACTTTAGCGGAGAATAAAGGAGAACCTGTTTTTTAAAAACCTCGTTTTTTTTAGAGGCTCTGCTATCTGATGGAGCACTCAGGCGCAAATACTGGTCCATTGTACTACCAGACAGACACCTTGTCTTTATTGTTTTTCCCCCGTTGTCCGAAGAAAAGTGAGGATGAGCTTCAGTGATATAGAGCTAAGAGATTCGGCACATGCCCGCAAGTTTTCTGCAATCCATTCTTCTTATGGTTGAATTTGAGCGATGGTCTGTGTTATATTCACTTTACTTTAAGAGCATTGGTCAATTCACATAGTCCTGCGACTTCAGGAAAAAAACCCAGCGGAGTCAAATCGCCCGGCCAATCCACGTTACCTCTGCCGGAGATAACCTTACGCCCCCGGCCTAAAATCTATACGAAACCGTAACGTTTTGGGGATGCATTGTCCCCTAGTGAGCCTCGTATGCGTCCAATTCGTGGCAATTTTGCTTGTTAACAAAGCCATTCATCTAAAAATGCGCCTCGTCGCTAAAGACGATTTTTCGGTCAAAATTGGGATGCTCTTCCAAACACTCCGAAGCCCAGTCAGCGAACAAACGGCGTTGTCTATGGTCATGAACTTTGAGCTTCTAGGTCAGTTGGATCTTATGCGGGGGTAGGCCCAAATCCCGATGCAAAATTCGCCAAGTTGAAGTCTGGGGAAGAAAAAGTTCTTGTGCACGGCGAGGAATCGACTGTCCCCGGTTCCGCTGTACACTTTCCCGGGCCGCGGTGACCATCTCGGCCCATCTTGCAATCCTGCGATATACGAATGGATAAGAAGAATGCTGCGGATTTCTTGCAGTCATCAGGACGTATGAGCTCAATCATCCTGCATCTGGGATCTCCATTTACGATTGTGTGCAAAAAGATTATTGGGTCGATTTAACTGTGTAAGCAGGTAGACCTAATGCGGGTTCAGGTCCTGAGAAACTGTCCTCTGAGCATCTTCTCGCGAATTAATCAGAGATCTCATTTCCTGGGATCCCAGAGTGACCTGGGATCCATACAAATCTTAGTGAATCTAGTCTTTCGATTTGTTCAAAAAGGTTTTGACTTCATGCGCTAATTTGAAGCTGGTTAAAGGATTGGACATAGTTTTGAGTGCAGCTTGACTGTCACTGCAGACACATATGCTTTTTCCCTTCCACTTGTGCTTCAAAACATTGTGCACGGCCATTAGGCTTGATCTCTGATTGAAAGACATATATTTTTCTAACGAAAAGTGCAGTCGGATGTTTTCGCGTTGGAAGAAAATTCCAGCGCCATCAAGCCAGAGTTAGTCCTGTCACAATGGAAATTTGACTGTGAAATTATAGCGCAAAAGGATTGGAGGTGTTTGTGTGTCGGAAGGCATATCAATGAGACAGGGGTCACAGTCACTGCAATGCGAGTTGTACTAAAAACCATTACTCTTGAGGCGAGACATGGCTTTCAGTGCACACCCACTGTCAAGGGGTGCAAGAATCATTATAGCATCTAGAGCACCACCACCGGCGTGCTTGGCGAAAGCCCCCGTACAACTGAGACAAGCCGCTCTTTGGAGTTTGGTGAAAGAGGCCACGCCATGTTTGCGTGTTATCCTAGCTGTTCGACCAGACAACCAATTCATATGAGATTATCGATTTTATCATTGCCGTGCAAATTCAAAGGACCTCTTTTGACGATAAGCCCCATGTTTTGCCGAAAGCAGCTTTGCATTGCCAAAAAGCTGACAGCGCTTTGGTGGTTTTTGACTCAACATGTTTTAACCAAAGAAGCTGGCGACTTATGATGACCCTCAGGATGGGAGGCTAACCAAAAAAATCAATAACGACTTTGTAAATAAAAAAATTAAAAATCTTTCACAATTTAGGCGTCAAGATTAGAGTGCTAAAAAAAGTTAGGTGACATGGCAATAACCCCTGAATGCAATATTTTTTTATTTTCCTTTTGCCTGTCATTATCCTGCAAACTCAATCTTGCCACGCTTGAATATAAGCTTTCCCTAAAAAAATTCAAATAATCAAATTTTATTGTGGGCTCCCCCGACCCGCCCATGTTGAAGCGCAGGGGAGATGTTATTCTCATCGAATGGTTTACTTTTGGTTCTCCAAATTTTTGGTGATGCTCCTTATACATTTCGAACTTACCCTCGTTATTGAACAACAAGGCAACATATCATTTTCTTCAAACTCCTCTGGCAACTTTTCCATTGACTGTCAATATGTACGATTGTTTTTTTTTTACAGTACTCTTTCATATAGCCAATTATCTTTCATTGCTCTTCGCATAAACATGACGTTTTTCCAATATCTTTTGATATTTTGACAGTAAATGGATTTTTCTTTTCTTCTCCCACAATGTATCACTCATCACATTTGAAAAATCGTTTGGATCTACCTGCATGGCTTCTGATTGTAATTTCTGCTCTTTATGTTTCTCCTTTAAATTTTAGGTCAAATTTTCTTTCAAAAGGTTACCCATTTCATTACTTGTTTTACAAGCAATTACGGAAAAATACTTGGCTGATGAGAGAAAGTAACCTTTTAAAATATGGGATCACACTTCTAGCTTACACTGTCGATCTGGGCCTTCTGAGATAATGAAAAAACATTTGAGAGAAACGCAGAAAATTCATTAAATCATCGTTCATAAGTGAACGGACAGAAAAGCAAAACTTTTTGAATTTCCCAAGCTAAGTATATTCGATTTTCGAATTCCTTTTTCTTTTTGATATTGTTACACATGTCACCTACCATATGTTGACATTCTCAGCCGTCTCGGAGACTAGATGTGTTTTTGTGTTTTAAATTATATGTACATATATATATTATATAAGTGTATTAAATGTTGTGTGAAAAATAAAATTAAGTGCTCCAACACACTTAATGTTGATTGTGGCGTTTGGCAAGTCTATTCTGAGCAGAAAAAAATGTTCATAAGTTGTGCAAACTCCTCATAGAAGGTCGAAAATATATTAACGACTATCTGAATGATTCATTATCTGAATCTGACATTGGCATATCGATAGGCTCATACTATGAAATTTGGGAATGAAACCGGTGTCAGCGAAGTTTGATAAAGGTTGAACAAAAGAACTTTCAACAATAAGTAGAAATTTCTGAATAAATAAATATTTTAAGAAAAATTACAACTCACCTTATTTTTTGAATAAACCTTGTATACTGACCGATTTGGATCGATTCGAACCTCGCATACGTATACGACAAACGCTTTGAGAAGGTAAACGAGATCTAACATCTCGGAACCCCATTAATTGCCGAACACGTCATAAACATCGAAATAAATGAAAGGCTGCTCATGGACAGCGCGTAACTCTTTGCGATGAAGGAACTATTCAAGAAAAAAAAATCATTTGTCCCGCATTGTCAAAATTAATTTTTATTGAACTACATGTAACAGTCAAATAAATGAGTGGAAAAGCCGAGGAAAAAGAATGTCAATAAGGTTGCGCGTAAATGGGAGGACAATATAGGGATGGACCTAAAAGGAAAGAGAAACATACCAAAGAAAGAACACATTTGTGAAAGGAAGGTTTGGCGTAGGGTTGTCAATGAGGCTCCAAACTTTCGAGTTCCAAATGGCCAAAATAATTATTTTTAATATTTTCCAGACGGCACTCTTTAATGAACTTAACCTTGATAAATATGTAAGCTTTGGTTGATTTTTTTGCAAACGACTAGGCCCAATTTTATCTGAACACATTATGGGAATGAAGGGCCACTTCATTCACTACAAGGAATGTGCTCCACTCGAATTCACTTCATGGCGAACCACTTAGGCCCGGCGACCACATTTGCTGAGGACACGTTGGTAAAACTGTTATTGAGATACAAAACCATAATCAACGAGATTCTATTTTGACAAATTGAACTGGAAAATATTTGATACAAACAGCCCGGTTACAGCTCTCGCGGCAATTGACCTTTTCAAGAATCAGTTTTCGTGTCCTCTAATGTCTCGTTTGGCAAGACTGCCCGATTAACGAGTATGTCTTTGTGGTTTCGAAGTCAAGGGTCTATCAGAACAACCCACAAACTCCAAAACTGGGAAGGTTACACCCACTTGACAGATATCACCTCCAAATTGTTTATTATGTTTCATTTTAAAGATATAAGGACTCATCGTGTGAGTACTTGTGGGCTATCTTGTATTTCTTTTGTAGGAACAAAATTTTTATTTAAAAAACAAAGAGGAGCTTAATGGGTTACGACCATTATTCTTTGAATTACATTTATAATAAAAAAGCTCTCTCAGAGTCAAAATTTCCCAAGTTGGAAGTGAAGATAGATTTCATATTCATTAAATTGCTACTCGTAGTTATTACCTGACGTTGTTTTTTTTGACATGTTTTCAGCAATTGTAGCTCTTTAGTATTTTTATAATGTCTAATCGGAGCTTTGGAATGTGTCAAATCGATGTTCAGAGAAACCTTCAAATATTAATTATTTTCTATTAACTTGTTTTTTTTTCGTCAAGCTTAGTTTAGTATTAAAGACTGCTACTTAAAGATACACTGCCTGCATTCAAATTCAATAGAAGATTTCTTTCAACTGCTTCTTTGCTTAGATATAAATTGAAATCAATACTATTATAAATGGGATTGGCTTGCCTTAGGTAGTAAGTAATAGACTCATTGAAAACATAGTTAACCCTGTCGCATGATAAATAAAAAAGTTTGCGTTATCTAAAGCCTCATGAAGGACAATATAAATTTGTACAACTCAAAAGGAGGGGAAGCTCAATCTGATTATTCAGAATTTCTCTTACAATACCGCGAAATATTTATAGCGAACTTGCAAGAAATTGAAATTGAACACCAAGAAACGAACAGCTTTAACGTAAGGCGGCATTCTTATATTCCAGTTTAGTAATTGAAATGCGAGCTTAATAAAGCGTGTTTGGATTCTCTCAATTGTATAGAAACTTTCTAAAAACGAACGAACATAAAAAATAATCATTGTTGAGGGTGAAAGGACCGCTAAAGTCTTTTGAGTTTCTAGTAATGTACATGTAACCAAGCATAGAATCAGACTTTACAACTACGTAGTCACCATGTCTTGAAAAACTAAGCTTAGACTCAAAGATAACATCAAGATTAAATTCTTTTGGTTTTTTATAGGCGATTGAGCAATAGAATATAAAATGCGTTTTTTTTAAGATTTGGCTTTTATATTGGCAGAACTGTTTCTACATTTTAACAGTTGAGATTTGATTAGTAGTTAGAACATTTTGCAATTTCACGGCGAATAGATTAACGCCAGAACAACGCTTACAAATTATGCAAACTTATTTTGAAAACCATGATTCCGTTCACCAAACTTGTTGTGCGCTACATCCATTATATACATAATCGTCCATCTGAGAAAGTTATTCGGAACACGATGAATCGTTTTCGTACCACATATGTACACTCTAGTGGATAATACGCATCCCCAAAAACGACTTACAGTGCGAAGAGTAGAAGTTATTTTTAAGTTCGTGCACGGCAGAAATCACCAATGAGGCAAGCTGTGGCGAGCACGTGGGCACCCGGGGTTGTGTCCAAATTATGTCAACAATCACGCACGTTGTTATAATTCCAAGAATGCTTGTGGCGGGGGCACACTGCGGTAAAATGAAATGAGATCACACGTATTCACGAATAGAAATTGTTTGTAACGGGTTTTGTCGATACGAACCTGGACTTCATTCAAAATTGCACGGTGTCGCGGGGAAAGACGTACGAAAGACGCACCAGAGCAATTGACGCTGGGCCATCCACTTTGTGGAACATTTTGCGGAAAAAATTGGACTTAAAAGCTTATAAGATCTAGCTTGTGCAAGAGTTGAAACCGCGTGATCATTATACGAGTAGGTACCTACGCGCTCTTACAACCATGGTGTGCCTTATATGCTGGTGAAATCATCGACCATATTTCTTTAAGGACGATGCCGAGCGCTATAGAAACATGGTTTCGAACTTTTTCGTTTCTCAGTTGAATAGCATTGACGTGACATAGCTTTGGTTTCAACAAAATGGCGTAACGTGTCACACGCCGCGCAACACCGTCAATTTATTGCGTGAAACATTCGCGTAATGGACCTGTGAACTAGCCTCCACGATCCTCTGATCTCACACCTTTAGATTACTTTCTTTGGGGGTATGTGAAGTCGCTAGTCTATGCCGATAAATCAGAGACGTTGGACGATTTGGAAGCCAACATTCGCCGTATTATTGCTGATATACAACCCCAGTTGCTCAATAAACTTATCGACAATTGGACTTCACGATTGCACTTCATTCGAGCAGGGCGTGGCGCGTATATGCCGAAATTATTTTTAACCCTGGAACGTCATGCTTATTTTTTGTACACTAACGTCATTCTTGGCCTTTTTGATGACGACCGATTTTATATCGTTATCTTAAAGCTCCTGAGTACAAAAATGTCTGTAAATGATTGTTTTTATTATATACTTAAGTTTCAAATTAAATTCAAAAAAAAATAATTTTTTATCAAACTTAAAAATTTATTTTCCACAGCCTTCATTCAATTGGCTTGGATGTTAAAGATCAATATTTTATGACATAGAAAATCGTAAAAAAGGTACACATTTTCGTGAAAGTCTTTTTGTTTCTTAAAATGAATGTTTTAAAGTATAAAAGGAACACAATAAAGAGATATAGAGGCACAAACCTCAATTTTATGCTCTCCGCATAGGCTTTTATGGCACTTTGCACTTTTGGACGAAGGACAAACTGCGCAAACCTTTCTTTTTTTATCACCTGTTGTAGGTACTTAATTTTCCGGCTTCTCATTTGTGTCCATCAAGAGTCGATTTTGAACTTCTGATCTCATAGTTGTGGCATAGCTAGCCTGTCACTTAAACTGTTTTTTATAAGATCTGAAAAAGTTTCTTCATAAACCCTACCTATTTTAGCGGCTGTTTTTTATCTTGAAGCATATTGTGTGAGTAAATTATATATGGGTTTATGAATGCGATGTTCAAAATTCCAAAAAATTGACACAACGGCCATCTGTTTGTCTTTCTTGAACAGCTCATTATACTGCACATCTGATCCAGAGTATCAACTCCGCCTTTAGTACTATTGTAATATTCCACCATGCTTGGCTTTTTTGAAACAGGATTAATGGTTTCCTCTTCATTGCCAGATGACAGAACACAAACAATTTTGCTTGGTTTTGGTTTATAAGATAAAAGGTAAGTCCTTGTCATAGCAAAACATGGATGTACCGCACTTGCGACCCTTTTTATTTTTTAGCTCAGCTCTCTTTTGTTTGAACGAAGAGTATCTACTATAGTCAAGTTATACGGTGCCGTTCCCAACGACTGTGCCAATGGTATGGAGGTGAACCACTTGTCCATTGTAATATTCCTATTCGAACCATGAACAGTTTTTGTCAGCTCTTTCACATAAAACTCTCCAAGTGGCATTTTGGTGGTGTTTGAGCCTTTTCCCAAATATGGCAATGCATCTACCACATACTTTGTTCCACTATCATGCAGCATTACCATTTTAAGTCCATATTTTGCTGGCTTATTTGGTATATACATTCGGAAACTGCACTTGCCTCTGAAAGCCAGAACATTTCCCATACTTTCCTAATGGGAGCAAACTTATCACCAATTAATTGAAGCCGGACAGATTTATCGTCGAACCGCAAACAAGACATAAGACATTTGAATCTTGCCTTGGTGGTTATACTTGTGTACAGCGGTCCACTGTATTACCGGTCAAACAATTCCTCTACAGATGTGGATCTTTTCTGACAGCAGTCATCTGTAGTATTCCTATCAGAGCGTATATTTCATTTTCGGTGGCGTTCCGACTCTGAGCCGTGTTTCCAATCAAGATGGATTGACGTTGTGTTATTTCGACATTTGTTCATTGCACAATTTTACTGATGATATCTTTTGTTATGAATATTTGGAAAGTTTCAAGTGGGTCAGTTACATATGTATTTACATTGACGTGTTGGTCGTCGATTTTGATGTACGATATTCAATCCATAGCGATGAGTCTTGCCTTTGACTGAAGACAATTTGTGACCATTTTTCCCAAGAAGAAAAGCTTTAGTGCACGATATGATATTCTCATCATTAACTCATCTTGATCGAGTTCTATATCAGACTCTACGTCACTAAGATCGCCCTATAATTGATCGTTGTTATAGATCCAAGAGCAAAAGTCCTCTATTTCAGCATCATTTAGAGATTCCTTGGTGGTAATGTTATAAAAAATTAACAACTGATCCCACAAAAAGCACACAACCAAAAACCTAAAAGTTACACAAACGTCATCCTTCGTCATTTCGACTAGGTACTTAAAAAAAATAAGTTACAAATAAAATACACTTACAACTTGCGCAGTCCGCACGTTTGCATCCACCAACAGCTTGCAAGCGACTAGCGCTGTACGAAAATGGAGACCAAAACAAACAATAAAAACTCGAAAAATTTTGAAAACAAAATTGTGCGTCGTCGTTTCGACGAAGGATGACGGTCTATGGTTAAACACTAATGGCATGAAATTGTTTATGATATAAAGCTATTAAAATAGACATTAACATTAGCCTCAACTGTTTTAATTCATATTGAATTCGTATACCTCCCTTAACATGCCCTATTGGGGTAGAGTGACGACAAAAAGTTTCGCTTTGGCACTTGGAAACATTCATCTCCTATCCAGAGAGATAAGTTCTCTAAAACTTTTTGTAAAAGCCAAAAGGCGAAACAGATTTCACAGAAAAATAACTTTTAAATGGCCGACATACATAAGACATTGGGAGTATTGGAACACATCAACGTATCTCATCAACGAGCAACAAAAAAAGAAGAGGCCCAAGATGACTTCCTTGAGAAACTCCAGAAGTAACTTTTATGCAATCAGAAGGTGTGTTTTAATGCGGACAAATTGAACTCTATCCGAAAGATATCATTTCAGCCACTTCAACATACTAGAGAGAAGTCCAAACATCGATAGCTTAGATATAAAGTTGTAGTAGCCTACCCTATCGAATGCTTTTGAGAAATCGGTGGAAAGTGCATCACATCGAAAGCCGTTTTGGAGGCAGAGTACTCTGTAGTTGGAAAAAAAAATTGTTTGATTCGTGCTAGTAGCCTTGTCGCCAACGAACCCAAGTTAATATGGAATAATAAAACCCTTCAACTGAAAGGCTAATTTCAAGCTTTTAAAAAGCCTGGGTATCACTGAAATGTGCAAATACGGTAATTTGTTTTTCCAATCACTTAAAAATTTACCTAAATCGAGCAGTCGATTAAACACAATTTGCAAAGGGAAAGAGATAGCTTGGGCAAATTCTCTTAACCCTATAGGTAAAAGTCCATATCAAATTGTAATTTTAAACATTTAAATTTGGAATTTAAAAGAATTTATAAGTATGTGAGACATAAGGACATGAAAGATAGACTGGTCGGAAAAATTCAGCAAAAAGGTTTCATATTAAAGGGAAGTCAGATGACGTTTTTCGGGACAAAGCACAGTGTTAAGAGCCCCGCCCGATCTCTTTTTACTGTTCATGAAATTCCAAAAACACTACTATTTCTTCCAAGTCTATATTCCATCCCAAAATTGTACTCTTTATGTAGAAATATTCATATTCCTTTTAAAGACAAGCATGTCTTTCCTGCAAAAATAGATTATCCCTACAGCTGCAATATATTTAGAAATCTTTCTTTTTCTTGTAATTCAGAGCTGGAAGGCTTTTACTAAACCAAACAGGTTGAGTAGAATTATAGCAATGTACAAACAGATTGATTGCCACTTTCAAATTGATGATAAATAAATCATTGTTACTCAAAATAGACTTCCAGTTAGTAAAATTAGACAAACCAGTATAATTGTCCCAAGCATAATCGACAATCGATTTCAAAGTGGGTTTACCATATAAGCATTTTAACTCCATTAGCACCACCATACCGGAAGAAACAAGCAAACCATATCATTTCCACTACCACAATCGTCACCAGGTTCCATCGGGGGAGTAAATCCCCACTCGGTCATTGACTTGCAGCCATTTTCGCCATTAAATTTATTTTCCTTCCTCTCCTGGTTGCCCCATTAATAATGAAGCAACCACAAATCGTCATATTCGGATGAGCACAGTCGAACCAAATCCATCACGTCCATCAATTTAAAAGCAATTTTCATGTTGACACATCGAACATTTCCACCTGAACTGGCCGACGCGCCAGTTTAACCGAAAGCAAATAGTACGAATGTCACGCAAGGCACTGTAGTGTCAGTTGGGGGAAAAGGATATTCCGAATGTTGACCAGTTGTCGAGTATTGATTTGCGATTATTAAATATCGGCTCCTCGATAGTGGTTTGAAATATATATAAAGTGCATGCAGGAGCACTGACCAGTGGCCAAGTGAGTAGAGTTGTTTTGAAAATAGCGGTTGCGGCGTCAAATAAATTGATTAATTACGCAAGAGTGATAGCAATCGACACAGACTGATGACAGGTATAAGGCTTTTAGGTTGATTGGTACAGGATTGAAACGAAGGAACGTGATATGCCAGCTTTATTGTCATCCAATGCGGGAAATTCCAAGTATTATACAAGAATAAAGCGGCTTAAGTAACCGATAACATTTCGCAATATATGGATAGAATGTCAGCTGAAGACGTAAACAGATTTATTTTACCTGATATGGATCAAGGATACAATAAGGGGTTTTGCGATTGTCTGTACGTCTGCCAGTTTGACTCGTTCATAAGGAGATTGACTTACAGAGAATTGCTATGGTTTTGTAATTGAATACATAGTATACGAACATATACGTAAGCAGGTCTCCTCCTTGATCCTTCAGGGAGATTGTGGGGAAATATTTTTACATCTGTTGCTAAATTGAACTTGATGTTGTTGTTATCCCTGATTCTGTTTGATTGAACACCTTTCGCACCCTTATGCCATTCTCTTGTCAGTTACTTAATTTGTTCAGTGTCCTTTTCCAAGTGATTACATCCGTTTAGCAAACAAACGACTAACTTTCCTGTGTTCCAGCCAGCTGTAACGTGCTTAAGTGGAACTTTTATTCGTTGCCATTCAACTATTTCGAAAGACAGTAAACTTATCCCTTCCATCCCTGTTAGGTAAAGTGAGGTTGAAGTTCCTTTTTCCAACGATTTCTCGTAACAATCGGGAATGTTTGTCATAATAAAGGGCATCCCCTTCGTGCACTGTGAATGGACTACCGTGTCCGAGGAATGTTTGCTCTTTAGAAAGATTGATTGGGGAACTTCTTGAATTAAAGAATTTGAAAGTTACACCGTAGTTTCCTGGGAGACTCGCAGATTAAGTTGTATTAGAGCACAAAACGAGTTTACCCTATCGATTGGTTCCATTTTAAAACTTTAAAAGTTGAATGAAAAGTAAACCTTCTGATTTGTTACGGAATATAATTTTTTTCAAATGGTAGCCTTTGCAGTAGCGGATCCTTACTTAGTTAGATGGCGCCACAGCTTAGAACCTGGGGCTTAACAAAAAAGTCTCTACAGTTGGCACGATCTTTATCTACTTGATTCCAGAGCTGCGCGCTCAGTCGGTTGAGATTTCTGCCCAACTGAGTGCGTCATCCCTTGGGCTTAAAATCGAAGACTTTGAACAGGAGCTGTGTTACATAATCGCTTTACATGGCTCGGCCATTGGATACCACAACTCCTGCACAATCGCCTTTTAATCCACTTTCGATAAAGCTCAAGTCGTACAGGAGGACAAGGGTAGCTAAAGTGTTATTTTGCCTTTACGTAAAGAAACTTTAGGTTTGGTTGAACAAGTGGTTTATGGCACTTGTCACTTTTTATAAATCACCAAATCCCTGGCTCTTCAACGTTAGAACTTCTAAATGTGACGTCCTGGCCAAGACGTCAATGTTGCGCCACTTTCTTAATCGCTAGAAAGATGCTATAATCTATGCAAATGGCGCTAAATCAAATTTATATTTTATTTATTATACGTCGACATGGCATGTATTGCTATATTCCTCAAAATCGCGAAATACTTTTAAATATTTCTCTGCGAAATTTTCGTGCAGATTTCCCCATCATCCTACGCCTACGGGCCAAACAATAACATTTTAGAAGAGGTGCTTGGTCGCATTGTAGCGCCCGTTTCGTTCGATGAAAATATCATCAGCCATCAACGTTGACCAGACGACGCACCACGCAATTGATCACTACAATTCGTCTCAGTAAGGAATTTGTTTGTAAAAAAAAAACTTGAAGAGGGGTTATCTTCAAGGTGTACAGACTAGATCAAACACTGCCTGCAGACTGTCAGTCACATGTTAACTGCGTTTAGACTCCGCTGAACCTTACACGGTTTTCGGTCGAAATTCATCATGACCGATGTTTGTTTTGTAAACAAACAAAATGTGTGCTTTTGGGGCACTGCAAGCAGCGCCATTTACGCCGAGGGTGTCATCTGATCTTATTTTTTTCGCGAACGCCGTGAGTGGCACAGTTATTGTGACTGATGAGCGATACAGAACCATGATCCATTTATTGCTGCAAATTAATGAATTAAGACTGAAAAATATGTGATTCCAACAGATCAACACATTGCTCACGCCACAATAAATATTCTGGTAGATACGCTTCGCAATTTACACTCTTTCTAATATATAAGATCGCGCGATTTCCGTTTTAGGTTTTCTTCTTTGGGGTTTTTTTTGGAGTTACTGGTCAACATGAGAAATCGTTTCTTGCCGAAATTATTGAAAATGACCTAACTCAAATCTTTTTCAAAGAGTAAGCTTTAAAGATCCAAAAAATATTTTAAAAAACATTCGAATTTTGAAGTTATGGCGACACACCATCAGATGAGTGTTTTTGGGCCATTCTTCTTCTTTTCCTTTTTCCGGCGTGGTTATGGTCAGAAGTGTAGGACCATAACCTTCCCACTTAACTGCATTCCTACTGGTCCGCTTGTGGGGTCCGCCGGTTTGACCTCAGAAAGTAGCGGCAGGTTTCCCGGTTTGGGATTACTTCATCGCTGAGGCCAATCAAATGCTGGTGTTTTTGCATTTGTTTACACCAATTGTTTTTCGGCCTGCCTTTTTGTTTTTTTTTTTTTTTTTTTTGTGACACGGGCATGTTCCAGATTTTTTTGTTTGATCTTACTCTTACAACACCGGTGATCTCCAGTCGTGTCAACCCACTGATTTGCATGTACACTTGTGGGGCAGTTTAATGGTGGTATATGTGTCCCTAGGCTCACCTTGGTGTTTTCTAAATTGCCTAGATGTGATTTTTGTTTACCTTTGTTTTAGTCGCCTTTTACGACAAGCGAGAGGTATCGCTGCAGGGATATTCTTAACCCGTCCCTGCACGGGCCATTCTATACATATTTAATATAACCTTGCTTCTATTTACCCTCATCTTTGTCCCTTTTACTCCAAGACTCTCAAACGCTTCATAGGCATATTGCTATGTTGGTTCAATCCTATAAATTCAGGCATCCCCTACGTATAAAAGCAATGGACACACCCGAACTAAATCGTGCCCCTTGTATTGAAATCCGTACAATCTTTTCAAGGATCATTTTAAAGAAACCACATGATAATGCAACACCCTGTTTGAACCCTTTTTCAACATCGTAAGTCTCGGTAAACTCGTAAATGTACTTACTGATCTTAATGGATCATCGGACACAGTTGGGTAGGAATATTATAACATGATATGGCTCTGTGTAGCTCGCCTCTATAGACGCTCTCACATGCTTTAAGATCGACAAAAAAACCAAAGTGGTGTCTGACCAGAAACTCGAAGGTCGGTGAACGTAATTCCTTTTTTCATTTTTGTAAACACCATTCGATGAAAAATGACTGGTTTTACATGCGACTGGTCTACTCCAAATTACCCACCCCAACTGACGGTGCCTCGACAATGTCAGATCGCATTTCATATACTTATAGAAAACTTATCAGCTATTCATGGCGCAAATAAAATTAAAATAAGATGCGTCTGGAGATAATCTTTTCGTTTGTTCTCAAATATGCGCCACTAAACGGCAAGTTCGAATTATGAGTGGAGATATGAAAAAAGACGTGGGGCTGCTGGTAGGCCTCTGACGCGATGAGCGAGTTTGGATCCCGATAACACCAACGCCATTGAATGTTTATTTCGCGGCTTCTTTCCTCGGCGGAGTACTAGCAAAACTCCTCGTAGTACACTTGCTTTCTCCCTACGAATGCACAGAACTGGCAAGTAGCAGGTTCTGTGCCTTTGGCAAATACTCGGTGACCTCTCCGAGGTAGCCAACCTCAGCTTGGTCAATATAACCATTTTTCTTAACTCCGCAGGCGGGATTTAAAATAAACATCCCCCTCCACATCACTTAGGCTTTCACGAACTTTTATGGCATCAAAACGTCGCGTCGCCTAAGCACTAATTGTACCTTGACGCGCATAGTCGGGTAGTCACCTCAACCTATTTAACTTTATCTGTGCTACGAATAAGTCCATCTTTACATTGTCTCCTATTACAATGAGTTTTCTGTCGTTCTTTGGGCCTCGCGTTTTCCACTAATTATTCCTTGTTTTCACCGTTTTATTATTCGAATAATATTCGCTGAATAAAGTTCCGCGAGTTCTTGATTGTGTAGTTTTCTTTTTAATGTTTTCCACCATAGGTTCCCCTTAAGATCCCGTTTTCAAGAACCCGAAATCGCCGAATATGTCTTTTTTAGCAGATATTTCAACTTGTCCACTTCATCATAGCGTCTATTGAGTACAGTCAGATGCGAGGCTTGGGTCGAACCAAATCGGTCAGTGATTATATATTTGGTTACTTTTATCATGTATAGTACATATATACTTCTGTTCTTGCTATTATTAGACTTCTCGCGACAAGGCGTATCCTTGTTTTAATACTTCAAGAATCTCAAATGTTTCAAATTCCCTTTACGCATACTTGAATCAGTTTCCCCACCTTTTCCGGAATCCCCGGGCTAACAAGTAAAGGGTCCGCCAAATAATTTTTTTTTTTTTGAAAATGCTATAAAAAAAACTACTGAATATTTTCTCAAATTTCTTTTTTTATTTGAAAGTACAATCCTTCCGGTTAATAATGGAAAATAATTTCATTCAAATGGCTGCCTCGGCTGGCCATGCAGTAGCCTACACGATCGGTCCAATTTTTAAGCACATTATCGATTGTGTGCAGCTGTATTTCACCAATGGCTTCACGAATATTGTCCTTTAAAGCGTCAATTGTCTCTGGCTTGTCGGCGTAACACTTATCTCGGCGTAACGCAGCTCGGAGGTGGCCAAACGACATCAGCTCTGCGGCTGATAATGCGATCTTCAAAAACAGGGCGCAAAACATCGAGTGTAGCTTCGGCTGTGTGGCACGTAGCGCCGTCCTGTTGAAACCAAATGTTGCCAATATCCTCCTCTTAAATTTTTGTGAACAAAAATTCGTTCAACATGGCCCGATAACGATCGCCATTGACTGTAACGGCCACTCCTTGCTCATTTTCGAAGAAAAATGGCCCAATTATGCCTCTGGACCAAAATCCGCACCAAACAGTGGCTCGTTTTGGGTGCACCGGCTTTTCAATGTATGCGTGCGGGTTTTCTGTGCCCCAAATGCGACAATTTTGCTTGTTTACATACCCGCCAAGATCAAAATGAGCTTCATCTGAAAAGATGATTTTTTTGGCAAAATCGGCATCTTCTGTAAGTCGATCGCAGGCCCACTTAGCGAAGAGAAAACGCATTGGATGGTCAGTTGGCTTCAACTCCTGAACCAATTGGCTTTGTATGGCGTCATACCAAGGTCTTTATGCAAAATTCGTCTCAATGATGTCTCCGAAATGTTCAATTGTTGAGAACGACGGTGAATTGATGTTGATGGCGCTTCACGCACACTTTCTGCCGCAGCAGCAATATTCTCGGGTGTATGCACTGTTTTTGGCTTTTCACGCTTTGGTTTATCGATGAGGATGCCAGTTTCTTTCACTTTTTTCACAAGATAACGAACATACGGAGCTGACGGTGCTTCTCTTCTTCCAAAATCCGTACGCAATTTTCGCACACATTCTGCAACATTACCATGATTTTCAAAGTAATGTCGCAATATTTCCCAGCGTTGTTCAAGCGTATACACAACCATATTCGTTCAGCGGAAGGATAAAACTAATTATCTGTCAAATCAGACATGAGCTAAGTGTTACCATTCACGAAATAAGCACTACTTGAAAAAAAAAAAACGTTAGATGGCGGACCCTTTACATGATCAGTTTATAGAGTCATATGCCTTTTCTACGAACAATAAATCGATCTTTTTCGTGGAATTCCCATTTCTTTTCCAAAAGCTGTCGTATAATGAAAATCTGGTCACTTGTCGAGCAATTTTTCGTGAAGTCAGATTCGTAGGCTCCAACCATTTTCTTAGCATATGATATCAGTCTCTTTACAATAATATTGATGTCACCTTGTAACAACTTAATATCAGTGATATTCCTCGGTAAATACTAATGACCGAGTTTTTCCACTATGGAGAACTTCCCCAGATATGGAGAACCGCTTTTATAACTCCTATTCACAAAAAAAGTCCGAAGAGTGATGTTAACAACTACCGCTCCATCGCCAAACTATCACATATACCCAAACCAAAGTACTTTGTATGTTACTCTTACTTCCCACTGTAAGCCTCTAATCTCCTCTTGTGCTTCCTCAAATGCAGGTTTGTCTAATTTGTCTCCTTCACCCTCTCAGCATTCGAGAATGGGAATGAAATCAAAGTCATATCAACTGATTTCAGTAAAGCATTCGACAAATCTTCCACAAACTAATATTGTTCAAACTGTCTTCCCTTAGCTTTGAACCCACTGCGTTCAAGTGGATATCTTCTTATTAAAAAAACCGTTACTACAGTGTTCGTTGCAGATCTGCCTTTTCCAAACCCCTTCTTAGCATCTTCCGGCGTTCCCCAAGGCAGCCACCTAGGTCCACTTCTTTTTATTCTTACCGTAAACGGCATTGAGTTTGTCATCAAACATTCCCACCTCTCACTGTACGCGGACGATACCAAGTTCCTCAAGACCATTTTCTCGCAACAAGATTTTCCCTTAGTCAATCGGATCTCAACAGCTTTTCTGTCTGGTGCTCCAAAAATTGCTTGGAGCTTAACATTTCCAAATACCAATCAAACCTCCTCATGTTTACCTCATGACCAAGAGCTCAATGTTCATGCACATATCGACGATATAATTTTTAAATTCAACTCTGCACTCTGTTTCGTAAGGCCATGATCTAAAGAATTCTCCAATCCTTACCTTTGTTCTTGAATACGCATCTCATATGTGGAATCGGACGTCGATTTTTACGTTTCGCTCTTCGAGGTCTGTTAGAAGTTAGAATAAGTTAACTTGAGTAAGCTCAATAAATGGGGTTGTTTGCCCCCGCGAACATTAAAATAGATTCATTGTTCCATATAGTTGTGATGGGGCCACGTAACTTCTCCAGTCATATCCCGCATATTTTATTAATTTCGATGGTAACAAGTCACTCCTTGTTATTATTAAGTCAATGTTTTACTGCCCCACTGCTTTGCAGTTCTATTATCTTGATAAAGCTACTCGAAATTTGGCCTTCGGTGGCATATGCTGTAGTGAACCACACACACCACCGATTGAGATCACTGTCAGTCCCGTCCAGCATTTTCTCGCTTGAATGAATAAGTGATGTGAGGACTCCAACTCCAGAGTCAGCAGAAAATCTTGCCAAATTAATTTATAGTGTAATAAAAAATCCAGAAAACAATTTATAGATAAAACCGAAGAAGATGCTGCATTCTGTTACTACTCCGAGCTTGTGTTTAAATTAAAATAAAAATAATACCAATCATAGCAAAAATGTTTGCTTTTCTGTTTTAGTAAGCATGACACCCCTTGTTGGATAACCATATATTAAACTTCCAGTGGTTGAGTCGTCATTTTCTGTGCCCACACAAAAATAAAATTGTCCATGTGCCAGGTTCTATCGGCTGGAAAAAATGCCTAAGATTCGTCCTCCTAAATCCTTCAATGTTATAGTTTAAAAAGGGATTAGGGTTCCCTTTCTCTGTTATGAACAATAATTGCAAGAGGTCACATGTGGCTTGGGATATTTCTTTGTTTTGTATTTTGATGGGGGCGATACCGCTTTTTTTCGACTTGATACAAGTTAAATCCAACTTATATGAGATGCGGGAATTGAGAGATATGAGATGAGGATTTCGTAGATGACAAGGGTCAGTGTTATAGGGACAGAGTTATAAAACGTCGGACAGTCAATGGTACAAAAGTCGAAGATGTCTTCGTTTTTCCAGTATATTCAGATTGATTACTTAAAGGTGGTCTTGATGTGTCCTGGTTAGAAACGGAGGGTTGTTTCAGGACAGACTTTGATGAGCGAAACGTGGGAATAATAAGAATGAAACAGCCTTGGATGCTCTCCACAGTTGAGAGATACTAACCAGATACTAACCAGACGTATGTACTAGTTGAAGAATTTCTTAGAACTTTGAGAATTATACCGTCGATTTGTGTACAGAAATATTACTCCCAGCCACATAATACTCGTATGCCTCGGTCGCAGATCACTTAATACTCGTAATTATGGGAAGAGTAGAGCCGGAGGAGATTTGATGTATGTCCGTGAAAAAGTGATTGATTTTAACTTAGATATGTGAACATCCAAGCAAGTCTTGGAATATCACACAGATAAACTGTGAGATCCTATTTTACAAGGGAGGAATTATGTTATCAAAATGTTATTGAAGAACTTAATGTCGTCGGCATGTGAGATATAGGAATGTTTAATAACCATTTCTATGTCGTTAACAGTAAGAATAGTAAGAATGAAAACAATTGAACCTAGGTGGGTGCCTTGGGGGCATCGGGGAAGGCCAAGAAAGGACTAGAAAAGGCAGATCTAAACACTGTTATAAAAGAAAATATTCGTTTAAAACAAATGGGTTCAAAGCCAAGGGTGGGCAATTTGAAAAGATTTAGCTTTTGGGAAATTTTGTCGAATGCCTTACTGAATTCGATAGAAATGGCGTCGGCTTCCTCGCCATCCTCTAAGAATGAGAGGGTAAAAACAAAAATTCGATCAGGTTCGAAGTTGTCAACCTGGATTTGAGAAAACTATGTCGTCGATGTCATAAAACCATAACAATGCCAGTAACACTTTACGGATGTCAAACTTGGTCTCTGACCAAGAAGAAAACAAGATCTTAACGGAAACTATAGTGGAAAATAGGACGAGGAAATAGGCCAAAGGAGAGAACTGCAATCAAGAACACGAGGAATTTTATTCATCTCCAATCATTGGACTAGTATTAAAATCGCCAGATGAGCAGGACACGTAGAATGACAAATAATGAGCCAAAAAAAAAAATTTTGTGGAAAACGCGAAGAAAAAAGACTGCCAAAAAGGTCGCGCCATGAATGGGAGGACAATATAAGGATGGACATAGAAGAAACATGAAGGGCACATAGTCATGACAGGGAGGCTTGGTGAAGGGTTGTCCACGAGGCTCTGACCTTCCAAGTTCCAATAATTATAATAATAATAATGTTGTCTAGGGGAGATTAAAGGTTTTTCAGTGAAGGCTTCAGATTTTACAAAAAATACTTTCGAAGAGTTTGGGTATGTCTGAGTTTAACATCGCTCTTCTGACCTTTTTTATGACCGAGGGCTATAAAATCCTTAGCTATAATAAATCAAGGATCTTTTCCTTGTGAAAGGGATAAACTGAAGACTTTTGAAATGGAGAGAGAGAAAGGGGGAATCCTGGAATGAATTCATCAGTATGTTGATTTAATTTATTTTCAATAAATAGGGAGGATACGGGATTAATGAGAAAGGATACATTTAGTAAGTAGTTGATGTAAGTGGAGTCAGGTACAAAGAAGTCTGCGAAACCCTTTCTTTTTTTTTGAAAAAAAATAACAATACAGCTAACGATAGTGTTCGGATTACTTGCAGTCATTGAAAGAGAGAGAGTTAGTTAGTCATCAGATTTTCCTTATATGAGTAGTTGTCAAACTGAGAGGAGAACTTAGAATCATTTACAAGGTTGGTTAAGTAGCGTTGGTAGAGTGAGTTCGTATAACGTCGGTAATGTGTAGATAAGTATCAAAAAAGTTAAAAAAGTTATTCGGGGAATAAGTACACAGGATGAATGCCCATCAATTGTTTCTTTGGTTTCTCAGAAAACATAGCCCGCGATTATACCAGGGTAGGAGGCGGGCAAGTAGACGAAATTTTGTGTCTAGTAAGGGGACGTAAGGAGAGATAAAATTACATTTTTCTCTCTAGAATATGGATATAGCTTCATTTAAGGCTAGATTATCAAAACTGAACGGGACCCTTTTAAAATATTTGTCGATTTGCTGGAATATTGCTTTATGGAAATCGGATGAATTCAATTTAGGACTTTAAGGAGGGTGCTCTGTCATGGTGAATCATGCAAAAATACAAGAAGAAAGGCAGGATGGTAGATATCTATCGTGGGTAGGAAAAGAGTACAAAGTGAAGCGAAGGTAAAAGGTGTTTTTTTAGAGGGTTGGTTTTTAACTGGCAACCGCGTTTCTACATATTTTTAATTTGACAGCTGAAAATTGATTTGTGGTTAGTACGTTTTGCCATTTTACGATGAATACAATAGAAATAGAATAACGAATGCACTTATTTGGAAAACCATGGTTTGGTTCGCCAAACTTATCGTGCGCTACGTCCTTCTGAACAAGTTATTCGGGACACGATGAATCGTTTTCGCACCACGTAATCTTTAGTGGATAATTCGCATTTCCAAGGGATAACTTAAAATATTCTAATTACTTTGGTTTAAAACAATTAATTTTATTCTTCTCAAAATCGAGCAGAGTTTACCCTTACACGTCTGAACTTAAAGTCTAGCTACAATTTCTTTACGACTACCTTAAATACTACTCGCACTCGTAACCTGATGAGCGATGTTCTGCTCGCATTCCTTGGCGGCGTGGGTGCTCAGGTGACCGACGACGAATTCCTCTGGCTCGCTGCACTTGTTGTCGCTTGCTAGGTCAGGTGACATTGCTGGTTCAGGCGGCGATTGTTGGTACAGAATTATGATGCACTTGCAACGTAGGCGAATTCCTGCACGTACGAGTGTGATGGTCGTTTCGTGGAGCTGGGTGTTAACTGATACCAAACAGTGCGAAGATAAGAAGTTATGGCCGTTGTGGACCGTAATGTTGAGGAGAATCCGAATGAGTCCCTATGCCCACCCATTTTATGAAAGATTTTACGGAAAGATCTTACCTTAAAAGCTTATAAGATCCAGCGTGTGCAAGAATTGAAACCGCGTGACCATTGTACGGGTCGTAGGTTTGGGGAATGGGCCAAAAAGATGATTCAGCTTGATCCTCATTTTAAACTCAAAATTGTGTTCTCCGATGAGGCCCATTTTTGGTTAAATGGATATGTACGAGGGTGGTCCGATAAGTACTTAGCCTACGAAAGAAAAACAAAAAATTTGGAGAAATGGCGATTTATTTTTCAATATAGTCTCCTTTTAGCTCGATACACTTGACCCAGCGATGCTCCAACTTCTTTAACCCGTCTGAAAAATATGTTTTCACGATGTCTGCTTAGTAGGCCTCCGTGGCGGCGATGACCTCCTCAGTCGACTGAAATTTCTGCCCGGCGAGTGACTTTTTCAAGTTTGGAAACAAAAAGAAGTCGCACGGGGCCAAATCTGGAGAATACGGTGGATAGGGCAGCAGTTCGTAGCCCAATGCGACCAATTTGGCCGTGGCGAGGGCGGAGGTGTGAGCCGGTGCGTTATCATAGTGGAAGGGCACTTTTTTCTTCGCCAAGTCGGGTCGTTTATTCTTCAATTCGGCGTCGAATCGGCCCAATAATTTGGCATACTACAGTCCTGTGAGCGTTTTGCCCTTCTCCAGGTAGTCGATGTGGATCGCACCTTGTGAATCCCAGAAAACGGTGGCCATCACCTTTCCGGCCGATGGGACAGTCTTCGCTTTCTTCGGAGCACGTTCGCCGGGTGAAGTCTACTGTTTCGACTGTTCCTTGGTCTCTGGTGTGTACCAGTGGATCCATGTTTCGTCGACTGTCACGAAACGACGCAGAAACTCGGATTGCGCTTAAACAGCGTCGAACACTGCTCTGAAGTGGCCTCACGGTTGCGCTTGTTGTCCGGAGTGAGCAAACGCGGCATACATCGCGCCGACAGCTTTCTCATGCACAAAATTTCATGTAGGATGCGACCCACGCGATCTTTTGAAATGCCTACTGTCTCAGCTATCTCGCGCACCTTCAGTCGGCGGTCTGGCAATACGAGATCGTCGATTTTTGTCGCGTTATCCTCCGTGGTAGCCGTTTTCGGGGCACCTGGACGTGGCTCATCAAAAACCGACGTGCGACCACGTTTAAACTCGTTAAACCAATTTTTGATGGTCGCCATCGAAGGAGAAGAGTCACCGTACATAGCATCCAAACGCATTTTGATTTCGCTGCGCGATTTCCCTTCCAAAAACAAGAATCGAATTACCGACCGATATTGCTCTTTTTCCATTTTTCTAAAATCCACGAACACTCCCGCTTCCACACGCGGTCAAAACAAAACTAAGAGTCCGATCCGACTGACAGTAGCCGTCTACTAGAATGTACTACACGATAGTAAGTTGCTTTTGCGATACTGGCGCCATCTGGCGGTGAGGCTAAGTACTTATCGGACCACCCTCGTAAGCAAACAAAGTTACCGAATTTGGAGTGGGGAAAACCCAGAAATCTTTGTCGAAACGACCTTACCGCCATTAAAACTCTTGTTTAATGTACTTTATGGGCTGATGGAATCATCGGCCCATATTTCCTTAAGGACGACTCCGAGCACTCTAGAAGCATGATTCCTGACTGCTTCGTTTCTCATTTGAATGGCATTGTCGTGAGCTTTGGCCTCAATAAGATGACGCAACATGCCACACGGCGTACGACACCTTCAGTTTCTTGCGGGAAACATTTGCTGGGCTCAGAATTTCGCGTAGTGGACTTGTGAACTGACCTCCACGATCTTGTGATCTCACACCTTTAGATTACTTTCTTTGGGGGTAAACGACGATAAACCAGAGATTTTGGATGATTTGAAAGTCAACATTCGTCATCTTATTGCTAATATACGGCCCCAGTTGCTCGATAAGATTTTCGAAAATTGGACTTCAGGATTGCGCTTTGTTCGAGCTGGCTATGGCGAGCATATGCCCAAAGTCATATGCAGCCGCTAATGGCATAAAATTATCTGTTAAACAAAGCTAATGTCATAGACATTGATATTAGCTTCAAGTGCTTTATTTCATATTGAATTTGTACAGCTCTTAAAGAAACACCCTTTATTAAAAACATAATTTGTAAAAATGAGATCTAAATGCAATTTGAGATGTCATTAATTTGGCAGAGGTGAGGCATTTTTGACAGTAGTTCCATTTAAAATAAGGAAATTCGCATTCATGGCGAGTTCATAGGGTTCAATACGCTGTTTTGACAAAATATACAAAATCATCAATCTACTAACTTCCAGGTAGTACAACCTTAATTGAGACAAAGTCGATAGAGTGTAGGATGGCCAAGCTGATGAAGGCGCGATAACCGCTTTGAATGTATTTATTGCAGGGAGGTATCGATATCGTTTGATAATTTCGATGGTGAAATATTAAAAAACCCGTGATGTTCAATGCAGAGGAAGTCCAAACTGCTGTTCCATAAGTGGTAATCACTGTCTCGCGTACCTTAATTGGTGATACTATCTAAGCCTGCCTTTTCCATTCAATATGCTCACAAGTGTTTCCCTTGTTGACAAAGTGCGCCCCACTTAAATAAATCAATATAACCTCATAACGGAGATGGCTTTAATATAGAGTCAGGATACTGGGTATATGAAAACCACATGTACATATGTATGGCTCATACCTGCACATTTATTGTTTAACCTCTCAAATACCGAATTCGTTGGCAATGCCGGTCTTTATATTCTTCGACTGGTCTGCGTTGAATAAATCCCTATCCAAGGAATCGTACAGGATAGTGAGACGACCCGTAACCCAGTGAATTCTCTATAATAGACTCAATCCAGAGCAATTGCATGCACTAAACAATAATACAAAGAAACCTCCTGTTCATTTCAGCCTTCCAAGAAGATGAAGCTCATCTTCAACTCATAGGTCTCTTAGCTTTCCCGTTTCTCCCTTCCGTAAACCCATATTGGTATAGACACAAAAAAAAAGTTTACGTCATTCGCTCTTTTTTTCCCATCTCGAACCAAAACTAGAAGTAGAACAAGGAACATTCCCTCCCAGCTGAAATCACATTCTCCTCCTCCTCCAATGCAAAGTACATGTAAGTTAAGTACATGCAAGTTCATCTTGTTATTGTATAGTCAAGGATTTTTCTTCTGTCTGGAATACACTGGCATCATACAACATCGATTCCATAACAATGTGCATTCCCATCGCTGCCACTACCTCATTCTCCTCGATACTTACCGTATCCTTATTGGAAATCTAAGAATGGTTACCACATAAGCATCTTCCCCTCAACTCATGTATACTCGTATGCACGGTCATTCCCAAATGCCTCGGAGTTCATATAGGGACGGTTGGTCTGTATTATTGCAAATGTAAATGTCAAGGACTTCATAGTATACCTCCGAGTAGGACATCGAACCGATAAGAAGCGCTCTGACTCAGATGAATGTCACGCCGGATATCCGTAAAATGTTCTCGTTAGATTGCATTTCCAATACAAAATAAGTGGTAGTGGAGGAGTGGCGATTGTCCAAGTCAAAATTTTACCTACGAGTATAACTGTCAGTAGTCCCTATTACCATGTCCAATGATTCGATTGAAGTATCGTGACAAATTCAATGTTCGTTAACTACTCTATGAAACTAATTTTATATGCCACAGGACTCCTTCCATCGCCAGGATATGAGCACATCGTGTTGTCCTCATTCATTGTAAGCACTATAATAAATGAGATCACAAAATCGTTTAATACAATGTTTCAGATCCCTGTCGTTGCAATCCAAATTGACATTCGTACGAATCACGACTGCCATTCAACGTGAACGACAGCAGGAACTCCCAGATCAACTAACTACACGCCCACTCTCATCCACTCATTGAATGTCGAAAACGAAATTAGCCAACGACTCAATGTATTCTCCAGTCGCATCCATCCCTCGGCGAGTGTCTTTCTTGCGAAGCAGAAAACACTTCCACGTAGACTACTCTTCTTTTTTCTTGTCATTCAGTTGTTTTCTTACCACATCAAGAGATACACAAACGCAGCTACTTGCGTACGGATAGCTTGGCAGTCTGAGAGGTGGTTACGTGTTTTCAGGTGCATGACCAGTTGCATGTCGCAATGACTTGACAAGACGGCCGCAACCACAATGTTGCCCATGTCGTCGTGGTGGCGGAAACGTGCTTGGAGATTCCAAACAACTTAGCTGTGGACACTGATCCAATGGTTACGTAGTCAAATCAAGGAATATATAAGTGAGCGAAGACTTTTCCCAGTGGCCCATGGAATAGGTGACATGGAGCCAGCTATATTTACAAATGTAGTCCTGGTGAAAGCAAGACAGGAGAAAACCTCCAAATCGAATTCGGTTTGTCCTTGAACAACTTCCAAACCAGCAGCGATTGATGGGGAATGTCAGTACAATTCGAGTTCAGCATGACGTGAATGGGGAATGTGTTACTATAGTTTCACTCCATGGACCAGGGCCAGTATTGGCCTAATATAGTAAAAAAAACTTTTGTGGCGATCGATTTAACTTGATGGACAGCAATCGGTGGATTAATCAGTTGATCGCTGGGTATTCGACAGTGAAATGGGAGAAAAGTTGGATTCGATTCAAGTTTCGTAAAAAAAAATTGTAGTCTTTGAAATGAATTTCAATCGCCAGACTTGTTTAATTTTTTTGTAGAGAAAGGAAAATAGATTGGCAGTCCTTTGTGTTAAGGAATAGGTAGTTCATGGCCCATTGACCAAAGTTAAATTAAGTATCAAAATTATATTAAAAGTTATAAAATGGGTGATCCAATTTAAGTTTCTCATGTTGACATTGCTGAAAATTAGACGTATCTCAATAATGGCACCTGGTTTGGACGGCAAATTTTAGTTCAACATAATATATTTCTAAAATGGTCATTAAATGGATCCCACTGATAAAAAAATGGAATTTAATGAACCGAAATCAACTACACTACAAGACAAGATAAGCTGTGTGATTCATGGGGAAGCACATTTAGTCGATAATAGTGCTTCTGTGAGTAATAGCCTGTCCAAAAATCTGAAATAATCGCTGAATTCAAGTATTTCTTGTGGCTTCCTTATATAAGATCTAAAGTGCTGAAGTAATTAAATGGGCTAACAAAAGGATCAATACCACTAACCCCTGGGTTAGCAGTAACATATAGTCTACAGATCATGTGAAGAATTGGAAAGAGCCGGAATTTCAAACTGAGTTATCATAAGTTAATAAACAACATTGCCGTTCATGCACGAGGTAATTATGCATGCTCAAAAGGTGACGAAATTGAGATAACCCTCCTCAAAAATTATTCTGGACCAGAAGGTCTAGTACCTATTCCATAGTCAATGACTTACTTACTTATTTCTTAGACAGCGACCAATTAAGGGTCGTTACTCGTGTCCTTCTCGAACTAGGTTGCTCGGACTCGAATACCCTCTTAGCTGGAGCGTTCGTACTCATGCGCTCAATGTGGCCGAGTCAGTGTAGTCGACTGATCTTAACTTTCCGTACTTCATCCACATCCTCGTACAGCTCATAGAGTTCGCGGTTATATCTTCTCCTCCATTCGCCTTCTTCGCAGATAGGACCGAATATCCGATGCAGGATTTTTCTTTTGAAAGGTCCCAGAATTAATTCTGCCGTCTTGCTTTCGGTTCCATGGAGTAAGACTGGCAGGATGAGGGTTTTGTAGAGCATGATTTTGGTCCTTCGAGATAGGAGTTTCGACCTTAGCTGTTTTGATGGGCCATAATAGAAGGGTTTCCAAGGGTGATTCTGCGCCAGAGCCCCACGGTGATGTCGTTTGAGGAGTTCATGTTTGCCCGGAGGTAGACAAACTCCTTAACTGCCTTGAAATTTAAGTCGATTGTCGGATGGTACTTCGTTTGTCCTCATTCACCTAAACATGTTGACCAGCTCGCTTCGCCTGTTCTACAATCGCTCTGAAGGCCCCCGCTCCACACTACTGTTCGAGAACCAGATTGAAGAAGTCAGACACGCTGTCGTGTCCCCTTTCCGAAACTCGGTGCAGGTGTCGAACGCTTTTGAGGTTCTTGAACCAAACTGCAAATATTTATTTATTTATTTATTTATATTCATTTCATCAAGCAGAGATAAACAATTCTCTTACAGACTACTTGCAAAATATTTACACTATAAATTATATAATAAACATTAGTAGTAACTAATTGTATTATATTAACAAGATTTCGAAATATGAATCCATCGAGACTAGGATAACAAACCAATAAATAACTTAATTAGACATTATAAACTATCTATCTTGACTAGTTACTAGACTATCTATGTTTTAGTATATTAATTTATTCATCAAGTAGATTACATCTATAAGACTTATAACAATTCAGATTGGGTTAATTATCGATATTTGCAAGATAAAGAAATATTGCTCTTTTAAATATATCTCTTGTGACATTATCAAAAAAAATCCAGATCGTTATGGGCTAAGTTAGCTTCGCGCATACAGCGAGATATAGGCTCATTTAGTGCATAATTTGTACGTTGGATTTTAATACGGAAAAGCATACGATAACGAGTATGCAAAGGGTGAACACAAAAGTTAAGTTGACTTAGAAGAAAGGGGCAATCGATTCGAGAGCTAAGGATATCACGAATGAACATCAAGGAGAAGTATCTACGACGTATATGCAGTGGACTTATATTAAATAAAAGACATCTTGTTTTGTAGGGTGGCATTTCAATGTTCCAATTTAGTTTAAGAAACAGGTACCTTGTAAATTTGCGTTGAATTTTTTCAATCCTGTTAATAGCATTAGAATAGTAAGGATTCCAGATTATGGAGCAATATTCCAGTGATGATCTAACTAATCCGAAGTAAAGATTTCTTAGGGCAAATGTATCATAAATCTCCTTTGTATTCCTTCTAATATAATCGAGCATTCGGTTAGCCTTACTTATGACAAAGTCAATGTGACTAGAAAAGGTTAACTTTGAGTCTAATATCACTCCTAGGTCTTTTATTTGAAACACCCTTCTCAAACCAATCCCATTTAGGGAATAGTCAAATTGTATAGGATTATTTGATCGGTAACATGAGAACTGAACACACTTTGAGACATTTAGCTCCAAGGAGTTTAAGTTACACCAATGTATTAACCGGTTAAGATCGTTCTGCAATTGGTGACAGTCCGATATGGATGTTACTTTCCTATAAATTTTTAGATCATCTGCGTAAAGTAGACACTTAGATGATTGAAATATTGAAGGGATGTCATTAATAAATAGGAGAAATAAAAGTGGGCCTAAATGACTACCTTGTGGGACGCCCGAAGATACAAATATACTTTCGGATATGTAGTTTTCAATTTTCACTTTTTGAGTCCGATTAATCAAATAGGACTCGATCCAGTTTAAGAGGAGTGAATAAATACCTAATTGGGATAGTTTACAGATGAGTATTCTGTGATTGACCCTGTCAAAAGCTTTCGCAAAGTCAGTAAATATTACATCTGTTTGAGAGCTGTTTTCTATATTTGAGATTAAGGTATTTAAAAAAACCGAAAGATTAGTGGTGGTGGATCTACCAGACATAAATCCATGTTGAAAAGGTGTAATGAACTTCGAAACTTGAAAGAATAGTTTTTCATAAACTATTTTTTCAAAGATTTTGGGAATATGTGATATCTTACAGATGGGCCTGTAATTTTTTATATCACATTTGGAACCGGATTTAAAAATAGGCGTTATATAAGATAGTTTCCATTCATCCAAGAAATAACCAGTACTTAGAGACATGTTAAAAATCAATGTTAATGGCTCAGCTAATGAGGCTGCATATTTTTTTAAAAGAGTAGCTGGTAGCCGATCAGGACCAGGAGATGTTTCAGTATCAATATTAGAACACGCTTTGTACACTTCGCACTTGTTAATTTGAATGGAACCAATTTGAAATAATTCAGCAGTCCTGGGCAACACTAGCTGATACGAATCCGGACAATAAATAGATTCAAAATAATTAGCAAACATTTTGCAGGTAGTGGACATATCATTCGATGTAACTCCTGAGTGTTTCATACATTTGGGGATTCCACAGGACTTTCGTCTTAGATTAATATATCTCCAAAAGTGTTTACTACTATGCCTCAAATTAGATTGAATAGAAAGTATATATTGATTATATAAGAAGCGATTAAGATAATCAAATTTTTTTTTAAGTTTCATATACAGCGAACGATATTCAACACTGGTCAAATTGTTTTTCAATCTCTTGAAGGCTTTGTTCTTTTGATTCTTAAGACAAGATAGTCTCTTATTAAACCAAATAGGATTTGAATTAATCACTGCCAATTTCTTAGGAACAAATCTCTCAATGCAGGAATTAAGATTTTCTGTAAAAGATTTATACATTTCCGTTAAGTTACTAGGGTTAAGTATGTTCTTCCATATTACTTTATCCAAACAGGAATTCAAATCGCTATAATTCGCTCTACCGAAACAATACTTATATACGGGAGTTGAACTGAACCCATAGGATCTAGAATAATTATAAAAATCTAATTTAATATCTACCCCAGAATGAAACACGGAATTACGAAACATTGGTAACTGAGATTTTTCGACAGAGACTGAGCATTCGCTGTCCACAAAAACAAGATCAAGTGTATTGTCGAATTCATTTAAGATATCATTAAATTGAATTAAATTAAATTGACTAAAAAAATCAGTTAGCAGTATTTCAGTGTCTGAATTAATGTTCGTAGGAATAAGACATTGTTCATCTGGGTCGAATTGCCATTTAACATTCCTTAAGTTAAAATCTCCTGTGTAAATTACGCGTTCGGAATTGGATAGGTTATCAAAGATATTCAAACAGTTGTTAAAATGCAAATTATATAGATCAATATGACTATCAGGAGGAATATAACTAACGATAAGATATAATCTTAAATTAAGTGAGAAATTAATCTTAATAATTAATTGGTCTACGTCCAATTTTGAGAGCGACAGTAGGTTGACAGAAGGAAGATCTAGTTCATGACATGGATAGGAGGATCTGACTGCAATCAATACCCCACCACCTCTCTCAAAACCGGTAGTAAGCTTACATCTATCTTTTCTAAATATGGTATAGTTGTTCAAATTAGCAAATTCGGAAGTTAAAATACCCTCATACAACCATGTTTCAGTTAGAAATATAAAATCGTACGTATCAGTACAGAGGGCTTGACGAAGTAATTCTAATTTGGTTCGGAGACCACCTACATTTTGATAATAGATAGCAAATGTCTTTTTATTAAGAATTGAAGTTACATTAGCACAGGCTTCACTACGGTCTCTTCGTTTTTTGGCTGGTTTACAAATGGTTTTATTTGCACTCCAATTGGCCAGAATTCAGCATCATAAGCTCGATCAAACATCAATGCAGGAACCCCCAGTTTGAAATTGACATAATGTAACGATGCAATATTAACTTCCTTCTTAATCAGTTTCCGGCAGAGTACTGCATTTTCCGGAATTTTTAATTTCTTTGCAACAAAGGAGATGACGTTGGCTTCCTCAACACTCTTATCAAAGCGAGATAGATGCAAAAACTTGAGTTTCGGGATAGTTTTTAGAGATTCAGCTTCAGATAAGTTGATACCAGAACCAAGGATCAGGTTTCTCCGTTGGGCAGTGCGATTGGGAGTATTGGTTACTTTGTTTGATACATTAGTATTGGCCGCCGTACATATGGGAGTATTTTCATCAGCAGCAGTGGCAACACTAATACCAATAGTTGAGGGATTAATTCTGGCTGGATCTTGAGAAAGAGCGTGTGTTGTTGTCTCGGAGGTAACAGTGGAAGTGTTAATAACTGTTGCTCGCTCTACATTCAGCTGATGGAATTGCTCAGAAGAATACAAATACATCGCGTTTTTCAACCGCGGTGCGACGCAACCAGATTAGTTTTCCTCGGATCACGAATTGGGCCATCGCATTAATATCGATTTTTAATTCGTTAGTCTTTTCCAGGATTGTCTTTTTTTTTTCAAAACATGAAATGGATGGAGCAGCAATAGTTCGAATTTATTAATTTATGACTCAACTAACTTATAACTCAAACTTAATGACTCAAAAGTTATTTAAATTCAAAATAAGCTGTATAAAGTCTGTTCAAGGCATACAGCATTAAAAGAAAATGAAGCAGGTAATTAACCTAAAATAATAATCGATGACGAGCAACGAATTCAGTGCCTTCACCATTAGCCCCAATATATAAGATAATGTATTCCGATAATAAGTCGGCAGTTGAGTTGAATGAAGACACTCGGCAGATTTTTATTCAGGCAAATTCAACTTCAGTAGCCCTGCCTTTCTACTCAATAAATTACCGGTCTCTTGGAATTCCGTTTGGAGCCTCGTTGGCGAATTCCGTTGGTGTGTTCTTTGCATATTTCGGTATTCTGTTTTATCACTTCTAGGTCCATCCTATGACGCGGCTTTTCTGACGGCACTTTTTCTGCTCATTATTTATTTGACTATTCGTCCACTGTCCATTTGTTCTACATGTCTTAGTCGTCGCGATTGCCAGAAATCGGAAAATGTAAGATAGGGTTTTTCGAGTACGATTGTATTCTTTGCTCCATTCGCCTGTTTTGGGTCCTGTTTGCCACAGAGGTCCGAAATCTATTGCATTTTCATCCCTCGTTATTGGCATTGTTAGAGTTCTTTCCCTCATCGCGAAGAAGCACATGTTGCCCATTTGCAGACTTTTATTCTATTATTTTTTTATTATTCGATCATTATATCATTTTTGGCTGTCTGGAAACCGTATCCCAGATCTTTGAACTTGTCCATTTTCTCAAACCGTTTATCTTGTACAGTCAGTAACAAGTTGTGATCGATCCAAATCGATCATTGATCTTATATATGGCTTTCTCTTGATTTATTTCTAAACTTACTTCTTTCTTGCCATTATTAGACAAACTGCATTTCTTACAACTATCTCCTCAGAATCTCTGAAAACATTTCATCAAGGGTTTTCCCCTATTATTATATTAACCTAAAGGAATTTTATTACATATTCCAGCACCAAATTAAAAAGAAACGAAAAGCGGTCGAATTGTTTTAATCCTACACCAAGCTCAAATGTTGTTCTAGACACGCGGTATTATTACGAATATTTTTAAGGATATTACTACGAATTATTATTAACTACCTACTAAAACAGTCGTAGAAGAGCCCTATGTTCGATGGCTAGTTTCTACCAGCAAGCCAAATTTTCGGAAGAATAAAATGAGAACTTACAGCTTTAGAACTTGCGAAGGCTATAATTTTTCGTATATGAAAACTAGCCAAGTCAGACCTTGGGCTTCAATATATTATCCTAAGTTATACGAAGAAATGATATTTCAAGTTGTTATAAATAAATATCAGGACTGACCATTGAGCTTGGCTCCCATTTAGGTCTCACTTGTTTTGTCGTTGAAGTCAACAAACAAGGCATATATCATATTATGGAACTTGGCTCTCATTTCACATTTAAGTTTTTGATGGGATTTAATTCTACACCAAGCTCTAATGTTGCTCGCGCTTTGATGGTTTTTAAGCAAACTTGTTTTAGTTTCATCACGTTTTTCATATTTCCCAGCCTTATGATACATTTTCGATCAGCTTATAGAATCATAAGTCTTTTTAAAATCTTAAAAACAGAAATGATGACTGAGTTTTACCCTACTTCGGGGATAGTTTCACGTTTCCATATACCTTCCTGTGATGAGCCCATGTTTAAGTAATTCCGATGGTATTAGATTGTCTTTAACTGCCTTGTTATTTTTATGCAGATGGATTGCTTAATTGTTGCCAGTTGTACTTACATGTTTGCTGTATAGATAGTACAAATACTGCTTGCTCTCTATGAACATTAAGCAATTTATCGAAGTATTTCCTCCATTAGTCCACAAGTCTTATGTTGTCCGAAACGAACTCCCCATTATCGTTGCCTATAAATTCGGATCTGGCCTGGTACTTCAACTAATACTTTTTCGTATAGCGTTAATCATTTCAAATATTGCCTTAAACATTTAGCCTAACAAAACATCCACAAGGACTTGAGGGCGATGGATCTGCCAAAACTCTCAACTTTCATTTAAAACCCCTCCACAATTCTAATTTCTAGTTGATATCTTTATAAGTTAAGTTATGTAAGACGAAAGGACGGGTTGTAGGGCCCTTTTTTCTTATTTCTTATTTCTAAGAAAATATAATAAAAAACTATATTTCTAAACACTATAATTGATTTCTTAAATTTAAACTTAACCTACCTTAACTAGATAAATAAATAAACTTAACCTAAGCCTAACATTTCCGGTGTGTAAGTCGCATCGGAGTTGTGTTCATCCCTTTAATTGCACCCTCTTAAGGTAAGGGTCGTTGTTGGCGCTATTTTTTTAAGTGCCGCCTATGGATTGATCTCACTTTCATGAGCGGATTGTGAGTGCAACCACCAGAACAAACTTTTTTGTCTGATCGCGTTTTCTTAATCCCGAATTGAAGCCGGGGTGCTGTACCGAAAGTACTCAGACCGAGCGACAACATCCGGATCGTATAAGAGTCGCCTGTCACTCGCATGGCGTCGGAAGTGGTATATCAGAGGGATACCATTATCATCCTGTATCTAGATAGATAAATGCTTCGGGTGGGATAAAGCCAGACAGTTCTTGTCTTTTCATGGTATATCTGATTGGGGTAATAAGCCCCAAAGATCAGGCTGTTATCGCTCATAATTGCTCTTGCAATATGGCTCTGAGTCAGTTTAATAAGATAATTATAAATTTTAATCAACCCAGCCTTATCGTACAGAACGTAGGGCCCTCAAACTGTGGAGATGTGTCAACACTTTTAGCGCAGGCATGCAACGTATCCAACCCAATATTTCTAACAGGAAGGGCAAAGTAGATTGAGAGCGCATAAAAAATCAAAGTCAAAAGACTTGACTAGACTACTCCAAAAAAATGTGTTTTCTATCTGATTTCTGCTCATGGCGCAACGAGCAGAGCTAAAGTTTCTCTGAATGATATAATGTTGTGCCTAACTTATTTTTTAGCCCCAAATCAAAGAAACGCTGAGTCCGAAGAGTCCAGAGAACGGGCAGCACAGATACTCTGTCTTCTTTGAACTAATACGATACCCGTGTCCCTCAAAAATGTCCACCCACACATCAAGTGCTCGTTGTAGGGACGCCTGATCATCACTTATAATGGCTCCATCGTCAGCAAAGAATAACTGGTGCACATTGGGGTCCGTCACTTTTCCTTCAAGCAAGCAATCAAGGACTGCTATAAAGAGCAGTGGGCTGAGGACGCTCCCTCGGTGTACACCGACTTTGATTGCGAACTCTTCGGTGACTCCTGGGGTGGATCTTACTCTTGTCGTTGCTCTCTTGTACATGCCCATGGTCACTCGCACGTGGGTTTCTGGAACTCCTTTTTGTCTTAGCGCTATCCATAAAAGATCTCTTGGTTGCCGGTCAAAGGCCTTCTCGAAATCAACCATCACCATATGCAAGCCCTTTAAAGAATAACGATGGTTTTCCATCATGACCCTTATACTTTGGATTGCATCTGTCGTTGATTTACCCGAGACAAACCCGCACTGGTCATCAGATAGTCGTATTATTTTCTGCAGTCGGCCATACGGGCATACGGGTTCAACGATCTTCATGGTGTGCGACATCAGCTTGACAGAACGGTAGTTATCACAATTTCGCGTATCACCCTTTCCTTCATGCAAAGGAAGAAGATAGCTTTCCCTCCATTGATTAGGCATAGTGTCGCCTCTCATAAGTTTTTCCAGAACTCAGAGGGTATCCCGTCCGGCCCAACAGCTTTTCTTTTCTTGGAGTTTTTAACCGCGTACCGAACTTCTTCGACTGTGATGTCGGATATTTCGGCATGATTCGGGGCGGCTCTTGGAAAGTACATTCGGAGAAACTGTTCGTTCAGAAGTTCCTCGCAATACTGTCGCCATCTGTGGAGAATTTTTGCGTCTTCCACAAGGAGTTGGCCTTCATCATTGTTAATAAACTTTGGGAAACTAATCTCCTGAGCATTTCTTCTTCTCTGGCCGGCTATCTTAAAGATATTTGCTCCTTTGTTCAAATTGGTTTGTCGAAGCTCCTGGGTAGCCTGGTTCCTGTCAGACGCGCAAGACGATATTTCTTCCAACTCCTGACAGAGGCTTTCCATGCTTTTCGCTTTGAATTCGGCGCACTTTTTCTTCGCGATACCTTTGGCTTGGAAAGCCATTTTCTTTTCGTGTATAACTGCTTTGGCTTCGTCTGTCCACCACCAGGTTTCTTTTGCGTGTTGGCAGGGGCCTTTAGATGTTCCGAACAGTGATTTGGCTTTCTCCAAGCCAGATTGTTGTACGGAATCCCACATGTCTTGTGCTCTGCACACCTCATTACCGAGCTCATCGATAATGGAAAAAGAGGTAGTTTTTCGCCTTTTTCTTTATCTAGCTTATACCACTTGATTTTGTCAGACTCCTTCGTTTGCTGCTTTGACTTCTTACTCGCCTCCATAAAAAATTCAGTCAGGAGGAGACGGTGTTGAGGGGCGATCGCGTCTCCCAGGATCACTTTGCAATCTTTAACTCGTGGCTTCATGAAACTGGATACTAAATGATAGTCTATTTGAGTTTCATTTCCGCCGCTGCTATAAGTGATCAGGTGCCGGCTTTGTTTGACGAACATGGTATTTAGCACTATAAGATCGTACGACTTGCACATGTTTAGGATATCTTCACATCTTCAGCGAGAGCAGTAGTAAAAGCAATAAATTGAATTATAACGTAAAGGGCGTAATTTTGGTATCCAATTGGTTGGTTGGTTCGTTACCAACCAACTATAATAACTCGCAGAGACGAAGAACCTCTTAAGAATCTGATACTCTAATTATGCAATGATTTCGTTGTTTTTTTTTTTTTTTTTTTAATTTGTTGATCGCTAGGTACAACTCGCGTCGGAAGAACTCTATGATGTTTGAGGCGATCTACAGATAGACTTTTTAGTTTTTTTTTAAAGATCGGAAGATCTGTTCAACAAAATCAAGCCTAAGCTGAAATGGCTGCAGAAATCACGTATTTGCAAGTATAGATGTTACAATGGCAGAGATTTGCCGTGCTGTAAAATCACTTTTCCAGTTCTTTGCTCGGTTCGTGGACGTTTTTCTTCAGTACTCAACTCACGTGCATTACATGGATTCGAAAGCGAGATCCCATGATGATTTTACTCGGTTGGGTAAAGTTGGGTTGAGCTGATCCCACGAAATAGAGAGCATGTGGTTTAACCAATATGTCTTTGGCTTAGTTATCGATTTTGATGCATGACCGCGGCGCTCTCATGATTGCTTTTGCTTTAGATTATCGTAATAGATTCCTTTTTCAACTTTACTTTTTCAAATTACAATGCGATCCAGTAGTTCGATCGTGAAAAAGTGCCCAATATGTTTGCCTTTGGATTATTCCTAGGGCTTTCAAACGACAGAAAATGGCTTCTTGAAGTATGGCCAAGTTTATGACTCGTTTGACATAGAATTTCATCCTGAAACACTTCCAGCTCTGTGTTTTCAAATTTTTTCACCAGATGATTCTTGCTTTTCACACTGAAATCACCGCTTTGAAACGTTACACGTTCTTTTATTAATAGAAGCCTTACCGGACATTTTTATAATCATTCGACACGCCTCAACGCAATTTTTTTCCAAATAAAAGACGAAAGGAAAATATTTTCCCAAATGACACGGAAAAAAAAAATGTGACGCTGATGAATATTCAAAAATGTAATGATGAGACGTTGACAGTGTAAGAATCTGACAGTGACTAGCATATACCGCTCGCGCCATCTATTGGAAAATGACGGGTTACCATTTAAATACCTGATATAACGGCCATGCGATCGCTTGAATCCCTGTTAGGTAAATATGAGTACGTTTTCAGGTCTGGGAAATTTATTTTGTCTGGACAGTTCTTGAAGAAAACCAGCGAAGTTGAAATCGATCCACATATGACAGCGATCGCCATTATATTCGTCATGTTATACCAGCTGACATAAGGCTTTTGCTACTCCATTAAAGTTAAGAACTAGTTATCCAATTTACTTGGTATCAAAAAAAGGATGACACGCCGTCAAGTAATTTTTTATCATTCTCGAAAGATCACTGGTTAACATGGAAGACACGATCTATCGAATTCGTACAATTGCTTTCATACAGCAACGACATTAACGGGGGCGGTCGAACGCAGGGAGAATCTTTTGCGAAAGCAATTAAAACGGATCTCTTCATCATTAAAGGACGCTTTCCAAAGGGCACAGGATCAGAGGTTCAGTTTTGACAGCTATAACTTCGAAGTCGCCTTCGACTTCCTCGGCTCTGCGATTAATTTTTTTTTTTTTTTTTATAATTTGCGCGCGCAAAAGGGGTTATGACTACCCTTAAGTGTCCGGAATCAAGACACAGCACGGGCCGAAGGTATAGAGGGAGAAAGGGAGAGGAGGTACCTGTGCACATTGGTCCTAAATGTCTGTGGATTGTAGTGAGTAGGAAATATTGGGCTGGGAAGAGCATTCCATAACCGTGTTGTGCGGCTGAAGAACGAATCCCTGAACTTAATTGTACGTCCGAAAGCAGGCTTAAGGGTAAACTGACGAGCATTCCTGGCAAGACGAGTATTGCGGGTGAATTCATGGAGGTGAGGAATGCAATTGGCTAACTCATTTGAGCAACGGTTGTTAAAATAGCGATAAAATAGTGACAAAGACACATTACGTCGGTGTTCGAGCGAGTCAATTGACTTTGCGATATTACTGTCTCCTGTAAGTTTTATCGCTCGCTGTTGTATTCTATCTGATAGGTGCAGTGAGGTCTTAGGGGCACCAGGCTAGATATGAGCGTTATACTCAAGCTCGGGGCGGATGTAGGCCTTATAAATTGAAGCCAAATCAGAGGGGGTTAAATATTTCTTGCATCGTTTGAGGAAACCTAGACATTTTGCCGCGTTTTTGGCGATTTCAAATATGTGATCATTCCAATTAAGTTTGGTGTTGATACACATACCAAGGATGGAAAGTTTTTCGGTTTCGTCGACACAAGCGCCATTCATGGATAATGGCTGATTATTATGGGTTCGCTTTAACGACAGTAGACAGCATTGAGTTTTAGAAGCATTGAATTTCACTCTATTATTTTTACCCCAATCGATTATGCTGTCAAGATCGGAATTCAATGTGCTTGACATACGCTGCCGTTCCAGTTCTACGGCCGAAGAGCAGGGACGTGAGTCCTGGAACGAATATGAAAAGCTGAGAGTACTGTCATCAGCGAAGGAGTGGATTGGATTAGAAGTAACAGACAAGAGATCATTTATAAAAATGAGAAAGAGAGTCGGAGACAAAACAGAGCCTTGGGGGACACCAGCATTTATTTGGTGAATATCAGACTTGAACCCATCCAATACAACTTGAATTGAACGGTTCGAAAGGTAATTTCTAATCCATAGAAGCAGAGATTTATCGTTGCCATAAGCACGCATTTTCGACAAAAGAGCCTGATGCCAAACTCTGTCAAATGCTTTTGAAATATCAAGCGCAACGATCTTGCTTTCGCCTTGATTGTGCAAAGATTGGTCCACTTTTCGGTGAGATATGCCATCGAATCACCAGTGGACCTGTTGCTGCGAAAACCGTATTGCCGGTCATTAAGAAGCTTCCGCGATTCAAGATATTTCATAAGCTGACGGTTTATCAGCGTTTCCATGACCTTGGAAAGAAGGGACGTTAGTGCTATGGGTCGGTAGGAGGAGGGAGACGAAGATTCGCCCTTTTTGGGGACAAGCTGGACAAATGCTGTTTTCCATCTACTCGGAAAGAGACCCGAAGAGTAGGACAGATGGAAAAGCTTACGCAGAGGTTTTGCCAGCGCAGAAGAACACCTCTGCAGAAGTATTGGGGGTATACCATCCGGGCCGGCGGATTTGTGTATGTTGAGATCTTTTAGTACTCTTGCAACTGTACGAGTGCGAAAATGGATTTGTCCCATGGTGAAATCAACGCTTTCAAGTACAGGCGGAGACAATGTGGAATCTGGTAGCGTTGAGCTACACGCGAAATGTGCAGCAAGCAGATTGGCCTTGTCTAAAGAGTTGACAGCTGGAATGTCATTGTAAATGAGCGTGGGAATTGAAGACGAGGCTGAATTCTTTACATTTTTCACGAACGACCAAAAGTTTTTGCTACCCTTGGGACATTGTAGCACTTTCTGCCTCAACTTTTGTTTGTGGAATAATTTTACACGTCTAATTAATGCATTGCAGTCATTTCCGGCCCGTTTAAATTGTTTCCGGTTTTCCTCAGTACGGTTGTCCTTGTAATTCCGAAAACTCAACTCTCTCAACCTGATTGCCTCTTTACAGCTCGAGTCATACCACGCATTTTCTTTGGGTTTGATACTCTTCATTCTGTGAGGAATGAAGGATCTCATACCCAGAAAAATAATGTTAGTGATCATATCAGCAGCGGCATCCACGTCACTATCGAGGAAACATAGTGACCAGTTAAAATTCCTAAAAAAGTCGTTAAGGCCGCTCCAGTTGGCTTTCTCGTATAGCCATACTATTCTTTTAGGAATTTGTTCTCTAACTGTGTGGGGTGAAGACGAGAAATTAGCTGATACGACACAGTGGTCAGACGAACCTAGGGGCGATAATATTGCAACAGAGTATTTGTCAGGATGAGAGGTGAGAAACAGGTCCAAGGTGTTGGGGGAATGATCTGCAATGTCAGGTATTCGTGTAGGCTCATTTACTAGCTGGGTCAGATTATTTACCTCAGCAAAGATCTCTACGTACCGTCCTTCGGGTGTTGTCTGGCATGAATGTCGAAGCCAATTAGAATTGTGTACATTGAAATCGCCCGCAATGGCAATCTCAGTGTGAGGATGTAGGGATACAATTCTTGTGATGGAGTCGGATAACATATCAAACTCATTGAAAGTTGAATTGCTATCCAGGTTTGGACTTCTATAAATAAAACAGTAGTGGATTAAATTCTTACGGAAATGGATTTTTAGCCATAGGAAACTAAATTCCGGATTGGAACAGTAGCCGTATTGTGGCTGAAGTTGGTAAGCTACATCACTACGAATATAAAGGACGAGACCGCGGTGGAGAAAGAAAAGGGGCACCAAGCTATATCCAGGCAGGTTCAAATCCGATAAATCGGTATTTTCTCCTACCTGTGTTTCACTCAGTGCCAAGATAGCTGGTTTATACAGGGACAGGTGGACGTATACAGCGAATAGATTCGTTCTGCGATTAATGGCAATGACATTAAAGCTAATATCGCCTTCAGAGCAGTATGCTTTCTATCAGAAGCGGAAGGATATATATAATTTATATATATTATATAAACGATGAATGGATAAAGAGATTTAGACATAGTTTACAACAATTGAATAGAGCCAAAAGCCAAAAGGCTTAACTGGTTGGATCTGCCGTGCAACTGGATCCAAAGAATGCGGGTGGCACCCGTAGGTGGAAAGGGATTTTAGAATAAAAAAAAAAATGGAAATATTTCGTTCTACATCCTAATCAATAAAATACATAATATGACCAAAGTTTTAAATAGGCTGTGCGATATCCTTTCAAGGTATTTCCATCCCGAGTTTAATTTCTTGAATTGAATATATCGATATCTCGACGCTCTGAAGCCTCGACTACATAGTTTTTAAAAGGATAATTTTTAAGGGAATATACAAACATTTATAAATTCTCTCGTTTCGTGTAACTTATGAACAGATTAAGACTGGAAAATAACTGCAAAATAATCTAACAGACTTTTTTTCGCGACATTGAATAAGTCAACTTTTTGACATGTAACTGAATCGAAACTATATAACCTTTAAGGGATCCAAAGCCCAATTTCCAAAAATCGATTTCTCAATTTATTTTCCCTTATTTTCATTACACCAATTATGGTACTTGATCCAACCCTCAGTTTCCACATATCATATTTATACAAGGGTAGTCCTTAAGTAAATTTTTCTTTAGGATAACGTCCATCATATGATGATCTTATTTACCTCTATCAACCTTACATTGACCCATAAAGGCAGCTTTCAACATAAATCTCAGTCCCGACTCTCCTTGCTTGCCAAAAAACACAGGCACATATGAGGATTTCCAGCATCACAAGGTGCAGCTCAACTTCTATTCACTATAAATCAAAACTATTATCATTCCGGTATCTTTACCTGATCAGAAGGCCATAAATTACCAGTAAAAGAACGAAAAAGAATAACAGGAAGGACCGCATCTTGCTGTGTCTTCCTGGGCCATTTCAGAAGAACGTAAGTTACTCCCCACCTATTATCTCCAAGTATGCGTCATCAGGAGTTCCATAAATTATTCCCCGTCGTCGATTGAAGGGAACTTAATATGCTGCGGCATCCGGTAACCAACATCAGTGGTTTCATAAATGTGTCATTACTTAAGAAGTTTAGGATAAACCTTTCGTTCTACTTGTGATGTAGCAAGGATTTTAATATACTCGTATTCTGTCTCTGCTACTATTCCACTACTCCCTTCCAGTTGTCGCTACCTTAGCAAGGAGTATGTGGTTAAACATGGTTCCCACTTGAGCTTAAATGTTATCTGGAGGTAATGTTCGTGGTCGGGATCATTACCGGATGTTAAGTGGGCGAAAAGGATTTCCGACTCAACTGGGTACATCCTTGATGCATAAAGTGAAGTGCATGAAGTATCTTGAAGAGATGTTTTTGTATCTTTAGCGCCTGCCTAATTTCCGTCAGTATATTGTCCTCAATAGCAAACTACGACTGAACACGTTTCCTGTTCGATGAAATCCAGATCTCATCCACTCTAAACCGTTCCCAAATATGCGCATATTTGATTAGTCGATAGGCAGGATAAGCGTCCATGTCAATGTCATCATGGCAGGAAATTAACCGAGCGAGAAAGTAATGGGCACACGACGAGTCCTGAGTAGGAGACTGTCTATCCAGCTCATTTTTATTCAAGAATAATAATAACTTAATGTATGCCGTCAAAGTCATCCGCATCTTCTAAAGACTTGCCATCCAGTGGCGGACATAATATTAAGATAACCACATGATATACCAGCGATTATAGAGGTATAGGAGTCCTTCTATTTCCAACGGGGCTCCTTCATGTCTTTCTTCTTTAGTTTTTGTTCTTTCGGTCAATTGAATTCTATAAAGTTCAAGGGTACGTAACCCTATCTTCCAGCTCCCGTCAAACCGAAGCGAACAAAAAATAAGGACATTGTGCAAGGAGCACAAAAAAGTTTCTCGTTAAGAATTTCGTTCACAACCACAAAGGATGTTTTCCGAATGTTTTTTTTTTGACGTTGTGGTGATAAATTGATTACACAGGAAGCTAACGCTAGCTGCCTGAGCTGGATTTTTCAAAGGATGACAAATGATTCCATCGAGATAAAGTGTGGGAATAATACTGTCTGACCAGACACAGATATCCCTCTTTCAGGACATTTGGAATTGTAGTTAAGAATTTGGACAATAGTCGCATTTGTGTGTTTCCTTAATTAAATCTGAGGATAGTTTCAAGGTAATGGTGGATCCCATTATCTTATGGCATAACCAGAAAGATACTACATAAAGCCTCATTTCTCATGGAGCAGTGTTGCCTGAAAATAGTCGTAGTCATGAATATTCCAGCCAGGACACAAGCATAATGAAGCCTTTTTCTCTCCTTGACATTTCTTTGAGCTCATCTCGACCTCTCTCGTTGCACTCCACAATAGTACTTGACATCAACAAACTAAGTGAAATAAATGCCCTCCTTCCAATGACGTTTATCATCTCGGAGATCCCCTCTCGACTGTAGTGGGTGAGTACACGCTCGAAGGCATTGAAACAATCAGAACAAATAGACGTGCGGTTACGACTGTCTAGATGCGGGTGATGTTTGTATAGTATCTGCAGCTCGTTTCAAGTGTGATAAAAGAGTGCAGATATGTCAAGAGGCGCCGTTTCAATTGTTCAATGTCACGACGCGCTTCTGTCAATATCTCCATTCCACTAATTGCCAATCGACATTGTATGTCAATCAAGAAATGTCTACACATTGCACCTCAATCACGGTGACATGTAACTACTCGTAAGCCAAGCCCTGACACTGCGATGTTCATATCTGTGGTTCAATTGCCAGTCATCACAATTGTGTAAATTGCACTTGTTCGCGTACATATCTAGTATCTATGGATCCAATACAAACCATGCATCCGTGACAATGACGAAGTGGGTAGTGTATACCTGCCAAAAACGCTATTTGCAAATCATCGCCCGAATTCCGAATGAATACGTAATTCGAAACACGAATGGCGGATAATTATTACATCGCCCGAACACGAACGGCCGGTGATTTATGAATTTGCGTTCTGTGTAAGCAGAGCATGACGTGTAGTCCTTGGATGGGATGGTACCTAGATAGTTGTTTATTTGACACAACAAATGTTATCGTCGTGTGTTGACAAACAAATGTTCGTGCCATGTTCACGTGAACGGAGGGATATTTGTGTTTCGAACCAGAAAATTTGCATTTTCGATGTTGCTGATGCCAAATACATAGATCAAAGTTCATGACAGACATCTGGATTTAACTTATTCAGGATTAGTCAGTGAAGACCATGGAAGTAAACAATAATTAGTAAGCCTTCCTATCAAAAGGCTTTACCCCAGATGTTCGGAAGGAACTTTTCAGAATTTCATGCCTTATTTACGATGAGCGGAAAGACGTCTTTTGACCGCAATTCAACCTGAGATCTTCCTGAAAGACCCTTAAAAAATCTTCAGAATCTAAATAGGAATAGCAAATAACATATTCCTTTTGCTCATACCAACAGCCTTCTTGAGGCATTGACTTCATATTTATTTGGCCATGTTACCTATCGAGCAATAGTTCTGGAAATGGTTCAATTCAAGACCGAGTGGAATACCAAAGAAAGGGAAATCAACCTTAAATGTACTCTTAAAAGTTGCCAATAAGAAACACCTCTTATCACCTCTAATCAACAACCCCTCTTACATGAGGTGTAGTTGAAATTTAAAAGAACAGGTATTTTCAATATGCACATAACAATTTTGTATTTAAATCCGAACGCATCATTAAACGGGTTTTATCATGTGTCAATGTTGAAAAGCCAACTAAGGTTGACACATCTATCACGCGAAACTTCGAACGAACAATTTTTGCACATTACTAAAATTTGCCACCGAAATTCTAGGTCAGTGGTGGCAATTTTAAGAACGCTTAATCGTAGTAATAATTGTCTCACCAGACAGGCTGTGCGTAATATCGTGGGTAAACTCGAGTCAACGTTTTTTTTTAAACATTACTTAACTACTAACGTACTATCTTACGATAGGCAAAATTACTAAAACTAGCTCAAATATCTTACGACAATTTTCACATTGAAACTTCTTCTATCATGACAAAAATCATACAAGCTGGCGCAAAATTAATCATCCAATTTTGTTTTTGAATTACTCGTTTAATGAATAAAAAAAGTGATTCTGAGTAACAAAAGTCTTTACTTAGACTTTTATAATTTTTCCCGTTAAGCGAAAAAGAGGATATCCAAGTGGCTGCCGCCAGTGTTGAAACACATTTTTACCGTTCGCATTCCCGTCGAATATTCTCCTAAAGAACTACGATTGTTTGATGCTTGTTGGCATAAGCCGGGACTTCAAATAGCCCCAAAGAAAATAGTCTGGGATGGTTAAATTGGGTGATCCTGCTGGCCATGCCAAATCGCCAAAACGGAAGATTACGTGACCAGGAAACGCTTCCTTTACAATATCCATGGTGGCTCGTGCTGTGTGTGCAGTTGCGCCGTCTAGTTTAAGCCTTGTATTCACCAAGTCCAGCACATCCAATTCCAGCAGTAAGAAGTCGCTTACCATGGCCCTGTAGCATTCGTATTGCCGATAGTGCCGATTTCACACTCCCGTGTGAAAGCCGCACCACACAGTGGCTTTGAGTGGATGTAATGGCTCTTCGTGCATCACAAGTTTGTTTTCAGTGCCCCATAAACGAAGATTTTGTTTATTGACTCGTGCTCATGATGATTTTCGACACAAAATCGTCTTCTTCGTTCGTTGTTGCGAGTTGACAATACGTAATTCACACGCGACTAACGGTAAGCAGGCACCAATCGATGCACTGTTTGCACTTTGTGCGAGAACATGTCAAAGTTTTTCATTGTAGGGTCCATCTGGTTATGTCCAAATGCGTGGCCCGTCGTCTGATTGATGTTTCATCGTTCTCAGCGTCATCCACAGCCAGTGCCGATTGCTTGTCTGTTTCTACACTGAAGCTGTCTAGTTCACAAATGTCAAATATGATTGACGTTCGACGCCATTAACAAAAATTATAATATCTTCCGATCGGGTTACTAATTTTGTATATGGCAGTGGCTTACTTATGCCCCGGCGATTGAGCTTGTAATAAAGTCTTCCTACGGTGTCGAAATCTTTTTCCAACTCAATCAGGAAGGCACCCGTGCATGGGTTCTTATACATTTTCTACCGGAAATCTGACAAGAGTTTCGACGCGGCATGAATAATGCTCTGCTCTGAAACCGAATTGATTATCCGGAATGATTTTAGTGTCCCCAACCCATTTAGTCCATTTTTCTCTTCAATGACTCGAAAATCTTCTGGAGATCTTCCGTCGATATGAACAGGGTGTTAACCATGAAATCATCCCTGAACCTGGTAAAACTTAGGTTCGCTGATCAACAATGCTCGACATCATTTCGAAGCTAGAAGTAATGAAGCAGGTTGTGGATCACACTTTGTGAATCCCAGAAAACGGTGGCCATCACCTTTCCGGCCGATGGGACAGTCTTCGCCTTCTTCGGAGGGTGAAGTCCACTATTTCGACTGTTCTATGGTCTCTGGTGTGTACCAGTGAATCCATGTTTCGTCGACTGTCACGAAACGACGCAGAAACTCCTTCGGATTGCGCTTAAACAGCGTCAAACACTGCTCTAAAGTGGTCTCACGGTTGCGCTTGTTGTCCGGAGTGAGCAAACGAGGCACTCATCGCGCCGACAGCTTTCTCATGCCCAAAATTTCATACAGAATATGACCCACGCGATCTTTTGAAACGCCTACTGTCTCAGCTATCTCGCGCACCTTCAGTCGGCGGTCTGGCGAAGAGAATCGAATCACCGACCCATATTGCTCTTTTTCCATTTTTCTAAAATCCGCAGACACTCCCGCTTCCACACGCGGTCGAAACAAAACTACGAGTCCGATCCGGCTAAAATGCCGACAGTAGCCGTCTACTACACGATCTCGTACTACACGATAGTAAGTTGCTCTTGCGATACCGGCGCCAACTGGCGGTGAGGCTAAGTACTTATCGGGCCACCCTCGTACTTTATTGGCGTAGGCCGACAGATTGTAGGTTGTGATTCGAACAAATGCTATCATTCACCTGGTACATATCCTCGAAGGTAGCCCCTATTGTCGACACCTTCTCCTGCGGATCCTCGATCACGATCACGAAGATACTCGAAAGTCGTCATCGCTGACTGTTCGTAGCAAGCGCTCATTTTCTGATATTCTCGGAAGCTTCCGATCTTGAAAGGTATTCTGATTGTATCTCCGAAATATTTCATTTATTTGCGGCAACATATTTGCGCTGTTTTTCTGCTATTCCAATGCAAACTTTCAGATGTTCTGTAATTTTCCTTGGAGATTTTTAATCAGTTTGACTTCAGTGCTCTGACCTCCGTTTTTTATCTGTCACTAAACCGCCTGTACAAGAGTATGAATCTTGTCAGGAGTCTACTTTTTTGTCTGTATAATGCGTCGATTGTCGTATTTCAATACACGTCCGTGGTATTATGATGTCATTGGCGCGGTACACCAATGACGGACACATAGTCCGCAATGGCATTGGTCACCGCAATGACCGTTAGTTCTTGTCAGTCATTCAAGGTCGAAAATCCATCAGCATCAGATCCAGACAGGAGCTGTAGGATTATCCGTTCCGGGCATCTTGACTTTATAATCAGTATCGCGCAAACATGACTTTGTATGCTTCTCCTAGTGTTTTGAGTCAACATATTCACTATTGAGTGTTTCTGTACTACTGAGACATCGCAGTAGTCAAAGTCTCGAAAATATGTATTGCAACCACAAGGGCCTCAGTTCAAATTGTGCCAAGTCAATGGATTCCATGCCGTTCTTATTAACCACTTAGTTCACATTGTGATCAATTTTGCGCAACAATTTTGATCTACAGCCTTACAAGATTAAGAACTGATGCCTGCAAAAGTTAGAAGAAAATCTTAAAATTCATCGAAAAATTATCCCCAGCCATGAAGATAATTTTTTGCTTGATGGCTTTGACGATAATTAAAATATACATTCCTTGACAGTAACAAATCCACATATGCTTCAAAGGGCTCCATTGTATCCGCAAAAAGTGCCCGTGTGGTGTGGATGTCATGCGGGTGTGATTGGACCGTATTTTTTCGTCGATGAAAATAATCGCCATATAAGAGTCAATGGGTTTCGTTATAGTATCAGAAACGGATGGACACGTCATCAGTATGTGGCTCCAACAATACGATGCCACATGCCTTAGAATTAGTCGAAGTATTGATATATTGAAGGAAAAGTTCGGTAATCGCGTTACTTGAGAAATGATCCGGATGCGTTCGCGGTGGTCGTAAGAGCGGGATCATGGCGTCTTCCACAAAAACAACAGACCAAATTTAATATTAATAATCCACGTTTTAACCGTATCTGATGTGCCTTCTTGGCCGTCTGGTAGATAAAGACAAATTTCGGAGCACAAATTGCCAAAAATGAAAATTATAATCAGAATCCCAGTTATCACACCAACGTTATAAAGCAAGGCTGATTAAACAGATAAGTCTTTGAAGAGTTCATGAGAAAAAAAAATCAGTCTCTTAGATTTTTTGACATAGCATAATCCGGTAGAAGCTAGCATCCGATTTCTGCTTCTCTAATTACGTGCAGTTATAATAGACGTTCGATTTTCTTTCCGCATCATAGATGTAGCAGACTTCTAGGAGGCAAATATACGCTCGAATCAATTAAGAGGCAAGATACTTGACACACTTGACACAAAGACACAATGTAACCAAATAAGTTCGCCAAAATGTTGAATAGAGCAATCTATAATCTAGACTGTGGGATCCTTTGGCAGCCGTGTCTTCGCTTTTAGTTTTGTAGTAGTTGGTCTAGTACTACACCCATTCAAAGAAACCAACTTTAGGTCATCGATATTTTACTATTATGTTTTTCCTTGCGCTATTTTTATGTCCTCCTTTTTTTTGGCAAACCGGTTGTGCCCCAACGTTGTGTAAATCACAGATATGGCTTATAAATGGATATTTGATGGTAGAATTTAGAGTAATGCTAAGACCATATTTCTACAAGCGGAGTTTTCAAATGCCTGCTAAAACGAACCATTCACCATAAACAAAGACAAGGGAAATCCATCTATTCGACTAAGAAGGGATTAAGATAAGAGTCTAAACAAGAAGGCACTCAAGCAGACGCTCCTCTTTTAGAGCTCTTCAAATCCGTCGTAAATAATAATTTTAGGGGCGTTGGTTTAGTCTATATAAGCAGTTCTCTAGGTGTTGAGTAGCTGACGCAGAGTCAGCTTTAGAATAATAATAGTTATTAGATCTTATCTGCCATACATACGAGTATGACGCGAATGTTTGAAACCAACAATCTAGCCGATATTTCAACGAGCTTGTTTTGGTATGCCTCTCTTTCCGATTGACATGCTTGAAATTCCTGAATTGAACCAAAAATCAAATTTAATCCGCTGACCAAGATTTGACATGCCAACGTGAAAGGATCAATGTGTTTAGAAAGGCTCCCGTGCGGTCGAAATAGATCGTTCTTTGAGGTGATAGCTTGTTCCACCAGGCTAGGCCTGCATTGTCAGAAAACCGTAAAATATTTTTCACTCAACGTGTTCTGATCAAAGTAGCTGGCTCCGTATATACGATAGATATTTAGTTGCTTTGAAGATAGGGATGACGATGTCTTAAGTACGATATCGTCGGCCGCATATGTTATATCCAAAGTACGACAACGGGTTGAATGGAATCACAGGGATCCTATAACTGCACCAGTTATGCTTCCTACCGTGCTATTTTAACTCCTAAAACCGTTCGCCAACAACATGATACAATCTTATCAGAGTAGTTTTAGGCGCGTTAGTTCGCGTAAGGTATGTAGATCTTGGAGTAGACATACGAATTTAAGGTCGACACCCTCCACCTTTCTGTCGACCTTAAACCGCATCATGTCTGTAGACAACGAGCTACTTATGGAACTACAGAGCCACGTCATGTCTTAACATCCCTTCTAAACTAGTCAGCTTATGCAGGACTATAATGGGCAATTCTCGATACTTCATAAAAATCCGAAATGAACTAACTAAAATCTTCGATTTTAAAAGACAGGGCGACGAGTTGTCATGTAATTTTTTCAGTATCAACCTTAAGAAGATTGAGCGAAACTGACTGCTCAATACAAAACTCCCGAACTATTTCAAATCGGCACAAGATACTGATATGATTGGACGAACACAGCGATACTTCAATTCAGCGTGGGAGACCATTGAAGTAAAAGGTGTTTAAGTGAGTCTAAGAGTAAATGCAGGCAAAAGCAAATATACGAGTATGTTGTCGTCAAAAACAGACACAAAAACAACCTTAGCCAAAACATACCTTTGGCAGGCATAATAAAGGGTCCGCCATCTAACGTTTTTTTATTCAAGAAGTGCTTATTTCGTGAATGGTAACACTTAGCTCATGTCTGATTTGACAGATAATTAGTTTTATCCTTCCGCTGAACGAATATGGTTGTGTATACGCTTGAACAACGCTGGGAAATATTGCGACATTACTTTGAAAATCATGGTTGCAGAATGTGTGCGAAAATTGCGTACGGATTTTGGAAGAAGAGAAGCACCGTCAGCTCCGTATGTTCGTTATCTTGTGAAAAAAGTGAAAAAAACTGGCATCCTCATCGATAAACCAAAGCGTGAAAAGCCAAAAACAGTGCGTACACCCGAGAATATTGCTGCTGCGGCAGAAAGTGTGCGTGAAGCGCCATCAACATCAATTCACCGTCGTTCTCAACAATTGAACATTTCGGAGACATCATTGAGACGAATTTTGCATAAAGACCTTGGTATGATGCCATACAAAGTCCAATTGGTTCAGGAGTTGAAGTCAACTGACCATCCAATGCGTTTTCGCTTCGCTAAGTGGGCCTGCGATCGACTTACAGAAGATGCCGATTTTGCCAAAAAAATCATCTTTTCAGATGAAGCTCATTTTGATCTTGGCGGGTATGTAAACAAGCAAAATTGTCGCATTTGGGGCACAGAAAACTCGCACGCATACATTGAAAAGCCGGTGCACCCAAAACGAGCCACTGTTTGGTGCGGATTTTGGTCCAAAGGCATAATTGGGCCATTTTTCTTCGAAAATGAGCAAGGAGGGGCCGTTACAGTCAATGGCGATCGTTATCGGGCCATGTTGAACGAATTTTTGTTCACAAAAATTGAAGAGGAGGATATTGGCAACATTTGGTTTCAACAGGACGGCGCTACGTGCCACACAGCCGAAGCTACACTCGATGTTTTGCGCCCTGTTTTTGAAGATCGCATTATCAGCCGCAGAGCTGATGTCGTTTGGCCACCTCGGAGCTGCGATTTGACACCGTTGGACTATTATTTGTGGGGTGCCGTCAAAGATAAGTGTTACGCCGACAAGCCAGAGACAATTGACGCTTTAAAGGACAATATTCGTGAAGCCATTGGTGAAATACAGCTGCACACAATCGATAATGTGCTTAAAAATTGGACCGATCGTGTAGGCTACTGAATGGCCAGCCGAGGCAGCCATTTGAATGAAATTATTTTCCATTATTAACCGGAAGGATTGTACTTTCAAATAAAAAAAGAAATTTAAGAAAATATTCAGTAGTTTTTTTTATAGCATTTTCAAAAAAAAAAATTATTTGGCGGACCCTTTAGTTTTGACGTAGTCAAGAATTCCATCTTATTTGTCTCACCAGTTACCAGATACCAATTCTGAGGTTAAACCCCTTGCCATCCGCTGCTTTTTTGGGCTCAATAGGAAATTGAGCAGTGGACCCCTGAAAAACCAAGATAACTCAAAAAGACCTAAATCATACCGGTCCTTCTCTATAGCACAAGGTTCATAGATCCATCTTCAAGTGGATGAATTTGGGCGATTTGACAGAACAAATCTACGTACAATCTTTGAGCACTTTTATGTTTACGAAAAGTGGAGAAGCACAATCAGGAACTGTACAGGCTATTTAGTGACATTAGCCTAGTCAGGCGTCTACAGATCCAATGTCTAAGATGGACAAGGGAATAAAACCAATCAATTTCAACGAGGATGGCAGAGGCAAAGAACGACGACACTAAGGCGGCGAACACAAATCGAGAGGGTTCTCAAAAAGGGTCTCCTTGTTTGCACCTAATGTGGTCAAGACCTACGTCAGCTGAAAGCATAATTTCCTTTCACGGGCACCACCTAAGACGAATGCATTATATCTAGTGAGCAAACCAGCTTTTATGATTACGACATGCGAACACGCCAACAGCTTTCTGATTAATGTTGGCCAGTTGTTGTAGGCGTTATGGTTAAAGGCTCAAATTTGTGTAGGAACAATTTATAAATTTTGCTCCAGTCATCGTTGTACAAGAGTTTTTGAGCAAACATTTAACGAAGGTCTGCGATTAAGCCATGTACAAGAATTTTTAAGCTTCGTCGTATTTTCGAAGTTTGATCACTGGGGCAACTGAGTCTCTGAAAGAATGTTTGCAAGCGGAGGTAAAAGTCAAACCTTAACCTTAACCACATGTGGATGTTGCTTAAGATGACAAAATACATTTCGATTGATAACCAAATTCATTTCCTATGTTTTGTGCAACAAATCGGACAATTTTTTTAAACAGAAGGGATGGCCATTTGGAGGCAAAGCTGAGACGGAGGTTTGACAGAAATTTTATTCCATCGCTAACCTTGGAATCCGTTCTTTATATCAAATCGAAAATGAAACCACTTTTCATAAAAATGTTTCAATTTCCTACTGATTTGAAATGATACCTCTTGTTGAATAGCCCAATGATTCATCTTACTCAGCCCTACCTAAGTTCTCACAAACATTACTAGACACACGTCGTTCACATCATTTACTGCTTGAGTCAGAAAGCGTAAATAATGTTTCTCTTTTGCCACGGCAATAAATATTTTATGCTGCACCCGTTTAAGATTTAATCATCAGCGCCTCGCAGATTAGAATATGTACATGACAAGCTAATGACTATTCGCGCGAACATCTCATGTATCTGCAACTAATTGAAAAAAATTAATTAGCGGAGTAGTTGTAAACTAATTGCAAGGTGATTAAAAAATTTCACGGCAGCTCGGCAAAAATGTTCTGATGAGCTGCCATAAATAGCGCCTGAAATAAAGCGATAATGCTCGGCAAGTGAGCAATTGAATTAATAAGCAATTAATTGGAGTGACAGTGCAGATCTGTCAGCTTGGTTTGTACTATTTTGAAAAGGGATATGATGGAGTGGCTTTATTGGCACTCGTGTGCAGGGGTGATGTCATATTTATGCACGGCATGATGGTGAACGATGTGAGAAAAATGCAATTAACTGGGACTATGAAAACAATGGCTTTGAATGAGAGCTACGTGATTGCCTAGCCCTTGCCGAAGGTGGAAAAGTATGGAACTCATTCTACACAAAATATGGCACTACATTTCACGCCTTATCGGGGCTCATGGGACTGCTTTTATCTCTCATAGCTTTGTGTTTAAGGTCCAAGCATCTGTTTCACGAAGCACCTAATGGAACTGTAACCACTTTTGACACCCGTTTCTAGTACCCGAAATCTTGTAATCCCGCTGAGCTCCTTGGGGACCAGGATTAATTTTGCTCTCTTGAAATCCCCACAACAGCACTTTGTTCTTTTGACTGCTGCAAACTGGTCTTGTAAGCCCAGTAATCGCCATCATAACTCTTCATCTCCTTGCCACCTCGGAGCTTAAGCAAAAAAATTCATGGCCACCCGCCCTAACAGTGCGCCTTCGGCATCCAGCCACCAGCAAATTACCCTTAAGTTTAATTGCTTCTCTCTCTTGTTTTGTTCCACTGATAGCCTGTCCCAGTGAATGAGCATCGTATCCTGCATCCGACCGGGTAGTGGCTGTACTGCCGTGTTAAGTTGTTTAATTAAGTTTTCAGGAAAGGATTCAGATTCTCCTTCAGGCCATGAAGCTAATGTATCCCTGAACCCCAAATGACTTTCAACAAATCGTCGAAACGAGATTAATCATCTGAAAAAGGACCTGCGATGAGGAGTAAATAGCACTTGTCGGATTCAAACAACACCATCCGACGAATTTCGCTGCTACGGGCAGATGCTGCCAGGATTACCGGGGAAATGGGTGTTGCTGGTAAGATGTCAACAAATGACAACTGGGAGGATGTAGTAAGTGGAGTGGAACGGGTGTGCAATTCCTTGAGAGTTTATTAGTAGAAACGGAAATACCTCCGAAATGGGATGTCTTATTTCATCTGCGAAAGGGATTCGTTCCTTTAAGAATGGTATTTCATATCGGGATAGATGGCTTTATTGTGGAACTGATACGAATGCCTGGAAAGGTTAATTGAAAGATGAAGAGCAGATATTTTATTGTCCTACCAAATTCAATTGGAAACACATCAATCAAAAAGATGTCTCAAGTGTCGGATATGATATTCGTAGTCAGGGTACTCCGAATTCAACCGAAAGATTTACCTTTTATACCATAGATACCAGCGGAGGAGGATGGAAAATAAATCCCTTAAAGCGTTCGTATCATTTTAGGAGGATAATTCAATTGTCAAAAGGTCTCGTTTCCGTATTTGTCTCGAGTATTTTCCATTTGGAAAAAAAATTGGTAACAAATTTATTAACTGAAACAGGTTTATTTATGTCCTTTTTTTTCCTGTTTGCTTATGTTCCTCGGAAAAAAAACGGGAAAAAGGAAAACAAAACAACCAGCTTGGGAAACATCATTCTATAGCATGGCGCCTTCAAAGACGCATCAATGTCGACGAATCGATTTACACATTGAGTGGAAATGATAAAGCTATCCGTGTTAGCTTCCAGACCGACAGGGTGAGTGATTGATTTCTTCGATTTCGCGTTCTCATTCCCGTGCAATTCCCTTTTATGACTCGACGATTGGGATTACGTGGATGCCTGGTCAGTCACTTTAAGAAAAGCAGAAAAATTCTTCGCTTAAGGGTCACTACGAACGCTTGTTCCTTACCGAGGGTGAAGGCCACGGTCCACGCGCCTGATGGCTGTTTGTAATATAAACCAAAGAATAGACGAAAATATGACGAATGACCCCAGAGGACTGTCTGATATAAGTGGAATAAAAGCTTTTAATGGATTTATCTGTTTCTATGATTGGATTAGTTTGAATGCTTCTCCGCCCAGATAGCACTTTGTGGATGGTTTAATAGAACATGCTCAATAGACACTTTCTAGGATAGAGATGGATTATAAACTAAATCCAACATCACCTTTCTCATCCTTGATAAACACATGTCTTCCTTTGTTAAGCACAGTGTCCATTTTTTTGTGGAATCTGATGAAGATTGAAGAGGATATATGAGTACAGTTCTGTCTTATGACATCTGTTAGCTTCTTGTACCGTTTTTGAGATAAGCTTTTTGATTGATACATTGCAGCTGCAACGATACTTGAATAAATCGGAGCACATATGAGAGACAAATGTATCGACTACTTTTTCAAGCGTTTACGGCCATACGTCCTCAATGGCACAAATAATCTTGGCTTTCAACGCATCGATTATCGTTGGTTTGTCAACGTAGACTAATGGCTTTAGGTATTCAAGAGCTGTCAAATCGCGTTGTTCTGCGTTCATCAAATGTTTTCTTCGATAAGTTTATTGTCTTGTTTACTGAATAGCGCATACCTCCATCCTGCTGGAACCAAATCACTCCCACTTTTATTCAATAAGAGAGCAAAAAATTCATTAATCGCCGCTCTATAGTGAATACCGTTGACGGTAACACACTGATTAGCCTCATTTGTTAAACAAATATGGTCTGATGACTCCACACACCCACAGATCGCACCAAACTATCCATTTTTTGAGATGTAAAGGCGTTTCGATAACCTCGCGCATCTCCGCTTCAAATGTTACAATTGCGTTTATTGACAGTCCCATTGAGCTAAAATTGGCTTCACTACTGAACACATTTTTTCGATAAAATAGCTCTATGGCGCACAAAAAAATTCTAAAATTTGGTAAAGTTGTTGAAAATAATGGACAAGGCTATAAAATTGCAGAGACTACTTAATAAATATGACGTTGACCGTTTACAATCTGACAATTCGTTTGATAGATATATGTATGTGTCTGTTAGTAGTGGCTTGAAAAAAAGAACACCAGACGTAAAGAATCTGTCAGTCCCCTGCATGTTTCCACTGACAATATTATCGTCCGCGTTATCAAGCAATGGAAATAAGAATTTTTTTCGCGCCATTGTTCAGCTGTCAGCATTAACTCTCAACAGTGTGATGACTTTTGATACGAAAGAACCTGCACAATAGAGTGAACTTTCTCGATTTACCTTTTTAATATTCCATACTACGAGGGTGGTCCGATAAGTACTTAGCCTACAAAAGAAAACCAAACATTTTAGAGAAATGGCGATTGGATGACTTGACCCAGCGATGCTCCAACTTCTTTAACCCGTCTGAAAAATATGTTTTCTCGAGGTCTGCAAAGTAGGCCCCCGTGGCGGCGATGACCTCCTCAGTCGACTGAAATTTCAGCCCGGCGAGTGACTTTTTTCAAGTTTGGAAACAAAAAGAAGTCGCACGGGGCCAAATCTGGAGAATACGGTGGATGGGGCAGCAGTTCGTAGCCCAATTCGACCCATTTGGCCGCGGCGAGGGTGGAGGTGTGAGCCGGTGCGTTATCAAGGTGGAAGAGCACTTTTTTCTTCGCCAAGTGAGGTCGTTTTTTCTTCAATTCGGCGTCGAATCGGCCCAATAATTTGGCATAGTACAGCCAGGTAGTCGATGTGGACCACACCTTCTGAATCCCAGAAAACGGTGGCCATCACCTTTCCGGCCGATGGAAGTCTTCGCCTTCTTCGGAGCACGTTCGCCGGGTGAAGTCCACTGTTTCGACTGTTCCTTGGTCTCTGGTGTGTACCAGTAGATCCATGTTTTGTCGACTGCCACGAAATGACGCATACTCCTTCGGATTGCGCTTAAACAGCGTCGAACACTGCTCTGAAGTGGTCTCACCGTTGCGCTTGTTGTCCGGAGTGAGCAAACGCGGCACCCATCGCGCCGACAGCTTTCTCATGCCCAAAATTTCATGTAGGATGCGACCCACGCGATCTTTTGAAATGCCTACTGTCTCAGCTATCTCGCGCATCTTCAATCGGCGGTCTGCCAATACGAGATCGTGGATTTTTGTAACGTTATCCTCCGTGGTAGCTGTTTTCGGTGCACCTGGACGTGGCTCATCAAAAACCGACGTGCGACCACGTTTAAACTCGTTAAACCAATTTTTGATGGTCGCCATCGAAGGAGAAGAGTCACTGTACACAGCATCCAAACGCTCTTTGATTTCGCTGCGCGATTTCCCTTCCAAAAACAAGAATCGAATCACCAACCGACATTGACATTTTTTCATGTTTCTAAAATCCGCGGACACTCCCGCTTCCACACGCGGTCAAAACAAAACTACGAGTCCGATCCGATGGGTGCCAGGTCACAAGGGTATTAAAGGCAACGAAATCGCCAATCAACTCGCTAGGAAAAGTTCCAACTAAAGGTATCCCCAAATCAAAGATTAATTTTCTCTTAGACAGGTGGCAAAAATCGCAACACCTGGGCTTTTGGAATAGCGTTCAATGACTCCGACAATAGAGTTGATATCAGAAAACTGGTCAGCTACGTTTCGGGACACTGTAGTCTGAGATTCATCTTAACAAAACTAACCTCTCATCTGAAACCGAGTGTCGACTCTGTCTAGAGGACGAGGAACCCGCAGAGCACATATTATGCGGGTGTGCTGCCCTCTGTCATTTTAGGAAGCGTATCCTACTACGTAAGCGTATCCGACTCCTTCATTCAGAAAGTATTCCGACATGTTGACTATCACGTTAAATGTACGGTTAAACGTTGAACCCCTTCCACAATCGTACACCTTTGTTCAAGATATTAATCCTAAACTGTGAAGTATTGAAGGCGACAATAGCAATATGTCCACGTGTCTTCTTAGCAGACCTATACGCCAATTACATGTAATATATCATGAGCTCAAAATCCGTCAATCGCTACCATCGCGTTTCGCAGAACGTTGAAAAAAAACAGAACTGGCGGTTAAACATCAGTGATAACGAAGTCGCCAAGCTACCAGTCGAATCCTTCTGAGATATTCTCAGGTATTTGGAATGAGAAGAATTTTTATTTGGAAATGGGTGGATTCTATCAAGTTACATGTGATCTTTTTACCAGCTATATACATAGATACATACACATATATATAGATACGAGTACATTTTCGTGCAGGTTGAAGAGTGTACGATCTCATAGTGTTTGTCACACAACCTGGACGGGGTGCAGATGGTTTGTGTGGAAGATGTTCGTTCACTACTCTCCGGTGGTGGCTGTCCTAGATATGATTTGAGAGATTCGACTGAATTTGCGTTGGTTGTAGTTCACAGTAACTCTTTTGTTTCCATGTCATTAAGGTGTTATATTGGAAATGCACACACAGAGTATGAATTTTGAGGTGATCCTATGCTGCAAATGTTATGCCTTCATCAGCACTTTTTGATCATCTCTCATTCACAAATAGTGTAGTTGCACAGTTTTTCCGTATAGGAATTGTTCTTGATTATGGACGCACTTGAACTGCAGACCTTCGGTTCAACAATCGGTGATGATTACCATTGCCCACGACCACCCCCCCTACCTACTGCGGTTTAGGTATGCCGTGTCCTTGGTACAGAATTCAAAATTCTGGAAACTAAGGTGAGAACAAAACAGAATAGTAATGAATTTATGATCACATTATCAAAGTAAACTGCTTGTGTCAATCACTATGGCTTATCACAATGATAACATCAACTTAGCTGATTCCGTCTCTGACTATCAGCTTGGGGTTAAGTTTTCCATATTACAAGGCTCCGACTTTAATAAAGGAATGAAGGTATCAATATACCAGGAGCCTTCCGGTTATTAATCTAAATATTGATATTTTACTACAGGGTGCGCCATCTCATATGGGTCGATGTAAACTTCGAATAATTTCAACAATTGTCGACCGATTTTCATATGTCATAGCATTTTGGAAACGTCAATTTAGTACAACCATGCTTCATACCAAAAGAACGCGCGGAAATAGTTTCAATGTTCATTAAAAATGAACGCTCGATTGTGCAAACTCAACGTGCGTATCGTGCCAAATATCGTAATCGTGTTGCGCCCAAAAAAGACAAAATTCGTCGTTGGGCCTCGAATTTTTTTCAATTTGGTTCTGTGGCAAGCCCTCTGGAGCAACCTAGGCCACGTCCGCGGAGTTCAAACTCATCTATTCAGTCTGTGAGTGCCAGCCAGTGTTCAAGAAGACCCAAGTTTGTCATATCGCCGCCGTTCGCAGCAGGTAGGCATCAGTAGGACCACTTTGCGGAGAATTTTAAAGGATGATCTTCACTTATTTCCATACAAAGTGCAGATAACTCAAAGAATTTTGCCACAAGATGAGCCACGGCGCTTGGCATACGCACAAAATGTCGTTGCAATGATTAATGCTGAGCCGGAGTTCTGGCAGCAAATTTTGAAGACCGATAAGGCATATTTTACGCTCTCTTGCTCAGTTAATAAATAAAATTGTCGCTTCTGGGGCACCGAAAATCCTCACATTATTCACGAAGAGCCGCTATATGATCAAAAAGTTACTGTTTGGGCCGGTGTATGCGCTAAAATCATCATTGGACCGTATTTTTTCACTTTTGGTTTCAACAAGACGGCGCGAAAGAAGTAAGAAGCTTCCTGGAAGATTGGTGTCAAAAAAGGCCGATATTGACTGGCCTCTTTTTCTTTGGGGATACTTGAAAAGCAAGGTGTTTGCAACAGCCCGAAGACAATAGAATAGCTCAAAAGAAACATTCGTGCGGAAATCGCAGATATTTCGACCGAAATGCTCGAAAACGTCATGGAGAATGCGCGAAAACGAGCCCATTTTTGCATCGGCAATAAACGCGGTCATTTAATTGATATTGTTTTCAAAAATTAATCAAGATATATTGTTAACGTCTAGATTGAGTAAAAATTTTTGAATTTCCAAAATCGGTTGAGAATTGTTGAAGTTATTCGAAATTTACATCGACCCATATGAGATGGCGCACCCTGTACCTCCATATGGCTCGTTTCTTTTACATAAATCGAATCATGTTTAATAGAGTGTAGATGGCGGGGTGCTGTTGTTAGACCAGGAAGCATGAAAACCGCTTATAGTGATACCGCTATGCAAATTCGTTTGCCAATATAATCAAATGTCTATTGGATCCCAAGTTTTTGACTACAGTATCATCTAACGATATTTTTTTTTCCCGACCTAAGGCTTCATTAATCAATTTTCACATTCGGTAATAGGTGAATACTTTTCCACATGCGATAATCAACTAGGGTATTGTATAAAGTTTCGCTTTAGTATTCATAACTTCTTCATTCACTTTGGCAGTCGTCTAAAATAATTGTGTTATATAGTCACAGTATCTCAGTTTGATTATATTTTTGAGTTTTTCAGGGAATTAATTTTTACTGAGTTCCTTAGGTCTATATATGCCCCTTACTGCGGGATTGGGATTAAAATATACCCGCGACCCAGAGTGCCAACCGTAAGAGGGGACTAAAGCCCCAATGTATCCCGATTCCATGAAAAAAGTTACAGAAGTAGGCGCAGAGTTGTTGACTTTATACTACCCACACTCACATCACTACAAGAATACACCATGACAATATCACATTCTAAACAAAATCAAAATTCTTTGACCCACATGGGTGTTCAATTTGGCTGGTCTTCTTCGGGTAAAATATTCCGGAGGTAAACTAGGAACTCCGAGTGGAAGCTATCTAAGAAAAAGCATCCATGAAAAGAAATGCACAAAAATTAAGAATAGGCTCGAGGAACATAGACAGCTTTTACAGACTTGGTGTTTTCCAAACAGCACTCAATGGACATTTTGTTATCCTTCGACTCGGAGATTTCAATACGAAAATAGAAAAAGAAGTGGCATTTTATAGGAGAAGAGAGTCTCCACGTCTCATAAAGCAAACGTTATGGATTTTAGGACAAGTTTCGCCAGCTCAAGAAATATGACCGCGAAAAGTAAAACATTCGAAAACAAGAGAATTCACAAGGCTACATGGATATCACCAGATGGAGTAACCAGAACCAAACTAATCATCCTCTGATAGATAGAAGACATCGTACCAAAGTACTAGACGTTAAAGCATACAGAGGAACCGATTGCGTTTTTGGCCACATTCTGATCATCGCCAAAATTAGAGGACGAATCCAAGCTTACCAGATCAGCTTTTATTCGCAACGATAATGTCGATGTCGTTTCGGACAACGAAAGAGTTGCAGCCCAATGAAGGAGATATGTCGATAAACTACTGATTGTACATGGAGAGCCGGCAGCAATGAAGACCGGTGTTATCCACACACCAGAGGTGCAGGTAGAACTGCCAACCATTGAGCAAGTAAATGAAATAATCCATCGGCTTAAGAATAACAAGGCCGCAGGAATCGACCTAATACCATCGGAATCAATAAAATACTCGTATGCAGGGGAAAAATTAACAAAGAAGCTATATGGGCTTATCACCACTGTATGGAACAATGAAACCTCCCCGAGGAATGGAAAAACTCGGTCATCATTTCCCATATTTAAAATGGGTGATCGAACACAATGCTTTTAGAAAAGAAATGGGAAACAAGGACAATTTAAAGTAGGAAATGTCCTATCTAAAACATTCTAGACATGTGAAGAATTAAAACAAGGACACGCTTTGTCACCATTTCTTTTTAATTTCATGCTAAAATTCGTAATGAGATCCCTTCAAGAAAATGAGAGGAGAATACCCCTTAACACATTGACTGCCAGGGTAATTTTCGAAATGTTTACCCAGGGGCCAACCCAACCCTTTTTTCCCCTATATTTGTGTTTTCTCTGGATTAAAGTACATTTTAGATATCTGGATGTCTTTTCATTAATTAAGAAGGTCCTTGGAAGGATTTTCCCCTGGCTGTCATATATGATAGCCATGGCCCCGTACGAGTTTTAGACTTCTATCTACTCGTCCGGGGCTATGGCATCATATTTGATGGCCAGGAGATTCAGTTTGTGAAAGAGTTTTTTTGCTCATTATAATTATTATTCTTGACTTGTAAGCTGCTGTAAATTTCAAAAAACATTGATTATAAACCAGTGAGAAATCGAAAAATATTTTAAAAATTTATGGAGCGAAAATGTGTAATAGTAAAATGGCACAAATACTAACTGCTGCCTAGTGAGTGAAATGACAGAAGCACTTACTGCAAGCTAATTAGATATCTTGATTTATAAAGCCGCCATTTCGCGCTCAATTCATTTTGTAGAAGAAGGGACAAATTTTCATTAGTCTTTTGTTTTACTTGCAATTTTCAAGTCAAAAATAATTTATTATGCCATGGATTTTGACTCCGAAGATTCTGCGGTAGATCTCCCGTGGTCCCCTGAAAACTCATCTATTGAAGAAGAAAACGTTTCAGGTTTCATTGAGGATTTGCTTGTCGAAGAAGAAAATTAAGAAAAACAAAATAAGTTGAAAAACTAATTAAATTACTCCAGACTTAATTTAAAACCCTTTTTTACTCAGGTGAAGATTTTGTTATTGACGAAACTTGAGTGCCATGGAGAGATCGTCTTGTATTTAGGCAATATATTTCGAATAAAACCCACCGATGTGGAGTGAAACTCTTCAAACTATGTTCAACGGATGGCCATACATGGGCGTTGAGGGTTTATACTGGAAAATCAGCTACTGGGGAAAGAGAAGTTAGATTAGCAAAAAATGTATGTACACAACATTCAGAAGGGCTTCTCAATCAAGGGAGGTGTCTTTGCATTGACAACTTTTACACCAGTTATGAATTAGCGCAATCCTTTTTGAACCAAAGCACACATGTTGTGGGAAACCTTAGAGCGAACAACCGAAATCTACCGAAAGAAGTTCTTCTCGCTAAGCAAAAAAAGGGCGAAATTGCTTCTCGGGAAGTTGATGACGGAAACGTCATGTTCGGATTTTCGTATACTCTCTACAAAACACGCTCCTGTTTTATTGTCAATTTCAAATAGAAGAACATCTACAATAATTACTCAGCCCTCCACCAGCTCAAATCCAGCTGCAGCTCCTAGGCCAAGACGACAGGCTCAGAGGTCATTATTCAAGCCTGTAGCAATTCTAGCCTACAATAAAAGAAAAGCTGGAATGGATCTGTCTGACCAAATGGGTTCATATCAAGCCCAAATGTGCCGGGAATGTTTCAATGTTATTATTTACACTTTTTCCTCCAAAATTAAAACATATTTTTCTAAATTGAATTAAAAAGTTCTGTTTTCTAATTTTCATGTTTTTTTATTGTTTCCTAAAATAAGAAGCTATAAAATGTAATCCAATCCCAAACATCTGAATCCAAGTTTACTACCCGGGGTGCCAGACTTTTTGTTTTATATTGAATGTTGTTCTTAGTGGCTATCAATTTTGAATGTCACGGCATGGCATAGTATCAACGCACATGTTGCTATTATAATTGATAGCCACGGCCACAATGGAAACATCACTGGTTATCAAATATGATAACCATGGGAGTCAATGTGTTGATGGAATTATATCCGTTCTAGCTTACGCTGACGATTGAGGACTGAGGAAACAGTTAAAAGAAATGTAGAACGTCTAGTAATGGCAGGAAAGGAAGTAGGTTTAGAAGTTAATCACTTAAATATGTTTGATTTTGTTTATATCAGTGGTAGACTGGTAGACCTCCGGTCGATCTTCTTTTCTATACAATTTTCCACCGTTCTTCTCTCGCCTTCCTTTTTGCCTGTCACAGTAATTGCTTATTCAAATTCGTCAGCATGTTGTTGACAAATATCTGATTTTGCTTGCCTTAATTATATCTACTCGTATGATAACTAGGAGGTGTGTTCAAATCCGTGCCAAAATAAATTTATTACGTTGGGATTTTTAGAACAAGTTTGTGCGCTATTCGGTCAAAATAAAAAAGTAAATGCCCCTTGCTGAATTGCGATGTATAAGTCGTTCACACGCTAAATAGCATGAATTGCAAGCCATAGAGACACAAAACTGTTCCTTTTGTTTCCAAGTGAAACATAGTCTTATAATAGTCTAAGCACAAGCCTTAAAAATAACACGCGACTGAAGAAGACCACATTAGATATGTATATGCAAAACTCCATGCTACCGAATGCGATTTGCTTATCCATAAAATCGAAGAGGAGTCGAACGTTTATATTTTTTTTAGGAACTTACCAAACGTTACTTAAACCGGTTCCTAGTCGAACAAGTGTTCGAGCGGATATGCTCTAAAAAATTTGAATATCCGAAGAGGAACTTATCAACTGTATCTGAAGCGAAAACTACATATGTAAATACATGCATGATATAAGGCAGATCAATCAACGAAGCGAAGATAATATATGGGCAGACGTTATGAACTTACAATTAAAAGCTCTTTAAAGATTATTAATATGCGTCTCTCTGTATAACAATGAGGGTCTGCTAATAAGCCTGTTCGTCAGGCATATGTACATATGTCAGTAAATAAATAAAAATGCAAATCGTATGCTAGTAGCCACGAGTTTGTAATATTGAATGCAAATAATCACCTACGTTCCACATAGGTTCCACAATCTCTCAAATCGTGTTTTTAGGTCGTTTTACTACCGCATCAACTTACACGTGTGGCAGAAATTTCAATTAAAAAACATTTTTCGAATTTCTCTCTTTCTGGTATGTTTTCCACCCTCTGAAATGTTCCCAAAGACCCATATCGATTCAAAGCTTACTTTCATATTCAGCATATTCTAAATTAATATCGAACCACTGTCACACCCATATACAAAATGAAAATAATTTAAATCATTCAAATATTTATAGAACCACCAGTCGCGGCCCACTGACCCCCAAAAAGGCTGACCAATAACCCTGGATAAACCGCTTTCAATCCAACAGGTTCCTGTCAAAACAAAGACGTTTCGTTTCTAATTTTAGATATAGTGCCTCATCTCATCCGTATCGTTTTCCTTTTGGATACGGTATATCATATCAAAACCATATGTGTATACAAGCCAATTATTAAATATGACTTCTTAATTGACAAGTGCCAAGTATCAAGCCGGCAGCTAAAGTGAATCAACGTGTCATCCACACTCTGTCGCTTGCGCTATTTTGGCACTTGTCAAGCAATTCAGTTTCACAGATGCGGCCAATTTGTGCCAGACAAATATCATAATTTATGAGTGTGACAACAAGTTGGTTGGTGTTTTCGTCTAAAGTGGGGACGATAGGGGACAGGCTCCACGCTAACGAGGGTGGCTTTCATGGAGGTGTGATGATGGATTTGTTTATCTAAATGTAGATTAGCGGCGTAATAGAAATTACCTGGACATAATTTACAATTCCTCTGCCCATTTTGCTTTCACACTCTCATTTGTGTATCTAATTGAATTTACGAGTATTTGAACAACAAGGGAATGAAACAAATAAACAAGTCGCATGGAGTGGTTTTGGTTCTGGGAATGGAATTCATTATAGTAATTACTATGTAATGACTTATTTGGTTTCCTTGGTATTTTGATTTATACTCGAAAACGCACGCCACGGGATTTAACGAACTTCAGCCGCACAGCCATAGTGTTGTTTACCCACCGTCCTTGACCTGGCTGATGAGCATTTAATTGCGAAATCAAAAAGACAATTTTAGTATCCACAAGCGTGTAACTTCCCCCAAAATCTAGATGGATCTCATCATAGAGATCCTTCGACTAATTGAACCATCAACTCATATTAATTTAATTATGCACATCCGTTGCCTTCCTTTGTTCCTGAATCAGCATTTAATTGCTTTAAAGTTCCTCTTCCAGTAAAGTGGATGTTGGGGTTCCGGGAAATGTTGCAGATATCTGAATTCGTAGAAGTCTCACTTGACTTAATGGGGTATAGTTACATTTACTGCCCACGAGAAATGTGGCATAAGTAAAAGGGTTGTGTTCAAAATAAAAGGGTTTGTTGAAAATTTAATTTGGTAACCGAAATGAAAGGACATCTTTCATTCGTTGTGCAGCTTTAGTTCGATAGAATTAAAGGGATGGGCAGGACATCAAAGAAAGTGTTTGATAGAGACCTTGGAAAAAAGCTGGTGGAAGGAATTCTTAATGATTTACGTGTCCTTCAAATAGTAGCGGAATATTATATTTTCGATTGTTCTTTTTTGTATTCCGTCGGCTTCTGTGGTTGAGAGAATTAAATGTTCGTTTAATATTACCGACAGGTGCTAGTCGGAGAAAATGTGAATGGAAGTATAAGGTGTGTTCAAAAAGTAACAGGAGTTGCTAGTTTTCACCAATGTTCTTCTTCTTCTCAGATAGCGCTACAGTCCGGTGTGAACTTGGGCTTCAACCAACAAGCGTCTCCAGCTAGCACTCCAGATATTTTGCCAATCGTTTCCAGTGCCGCACTCCCAGTTGGTTAAAGTCCCCTTCCATCTGAATTTTTCTCTCAATGCGACCAAGGGCATCCTCATCCGTTTTCATTGAGGTTTAGGCCTCCGCGCCGCAAAGGAGGACCGGGATGATCAATGATTTATATAGTGCTACCTTGGCCTGTCGAGAGGGGGCTCTACCTTTCAATAGCCTCATGAACCCTGAGCAGACCCATTTTAGCCGCTTCTGCTTCAATGCTCTTGAACACATCATTGTCTCGCTGTGCCCGCAATTGCGCAGACTTGGAATAGATCGTGTTAGCCAGTGAGTCTCGTACGAGCATGATCTTTTCAAGCACGATGTTGAAGAAGTTACATGACAATGTAATCGCCCTAATCCTTTTTTAACATCGAAGGTCTCGGTTAATGCGCTACCCACCTTAATGGAACAGCGAGAATTCTCCATTGTCATCCTGCACAGTCTGACGAGTTTGATAGGGATGTTAAAGTTAGACATGGCTCGGTATAGTTTGTTAACACTGATAGGAACCTATCAGATTATACACAAACGCTTTCAGGCGTTCACACAGTACGGCAGAGAAGATCTTGTATGCGATGTTAACTTATTCCTCTATAGTTGGCGCAATTTCTTACTTATGGACTGGGCAAACGACGCTGAGACTCCATTCGTCGGACATGCTTTCCTACGGCCATATTTTACAAATGAGTTGGTGCATGCGCCCTACCAACGCATCTCCAGGCGCTTTAAATAGTTAAGCAGACAGGCCGTCTGCGTCCGCGGCTTTTTTTACTAGTTTTAAGCTTCGAAATAACCGCTGCTTGACAGCGATGTCAGATCTATCATCGCCGTTATACAGCCTACAGAAGTGGTTTTCCATAAACTCAGCATCGACTGTGACTCTACTACTAGTTGCCCGTCTTCACCCCTACAGGCTTTTTCTACAGCTTTATAGCACTGGCATGCTCGTTTTACTTTTTCGTAAAACTTGCGAAGGATATTCCTGTGGTGTTATCTCTCCATCTACTCCACCTCATGCTTTTCGTGCTTTTTTTTTCTCTTCCTTAAAAGCGTGTGTTCATCTCTCCTTTTCTGCTTGTAGAGCTCACGAGCGGCTCTCGTCCGTCTATGCAGCATGGTTTTGGAGGCGGTTTACTTTACTATATGGGCTTGTTTGCATTGCTCATCAAATCAGGGGTTTCTAGCTGGTGGCAGTTTGAAACCAGGCATATCAGAGGAAGCGTCTCTGATAGCGCGCTGGCAATGGTTCCACTCTCTGTGGATTGTGCCGGTGACATCGGACTTTACGAGAGGTTGAGGGAAACTCGATTGGCGAAGATTTTAGCGGTCCCATGCGATTTTAGTTTTCGCACGTCAAACTCTTGTTATCTTGCTCGACTCTGTAACATGATTGATGCTGTCTACAACAAGCATGTTTGTTTGCACATCTGGGATGCTGGAGGAGTGTTTGGCGGCGATCGCGACCTAATTAATCTAGTTGATGGTCGACTGATCTGGTGACCGCTAGGTTCATCATGCAGACGCCGAGCTTATTACAAATTTGGAATAAAGCTTATGAGCTCATAAGCATTGTTGACGCACCCGTCGTTGATGAGCCTTTTGTCCCTGGTGTCCCAGTGGCTGTGGTAAGCTACCGGCATACCATTTCTATTTTGCGCTTATTTTTCGGAATCAATATGGCGAAATATTTCTGGGGAAATAAGGTCCAATCGGAGCGTGCTCTCGTATTATCTATAATTGGGGCAGTACGACCCGGACATCAGGTTACTGTCGTTAGTCATAGCCCTTGCGATGTGTTTTCGGGTCGTTTTAACATGAAAATTGTTGATTCTGTTTAAGCCTGCTCCGTCGTACAGGACTTTATTAGGGTAATACTTCTAGGGTTCTGTATATCTTAAGACAGACTCTAAGGCACTGTCTCTTAAGCACATGAATCTTTCCTATATAAGACCATCTTATGTGCTTCATTAAACCACACCGGAAAACCATACGCGATGATGAGCCTTATTAGGGCCACGTAGCATATGATTATTACCCTGCGGTCAAGTTGGCTGCTGTGAAACAGACCGAAGGCTTTCTTAACTCAAGCAAGACAAGCGACATGTAGACACTTTGAAATATAGATACTGGCCAAACTAGTTATCAGTATATCTAACGATGTTTCTCACCGCTAATGCTTGTTCATGTTGCCCAGTAATAGTTCTTTCCCCTAAACAGTATCGTTTCCGACTCTTGGAATTTTTAATTTCTAATCTTTCCGATATTTCTTAATACTCTTAATACATGATGGCACAAAACTAATTATCCAATTTCGTTTTTGAATTACTTTTTCACAAAAAAAAAAAAAACCTTTGAATGATGAAAATCTTTATTTGGACCTTTGTAACTTTTTTTTTTATGTAGAAAAGATAATAACCGTTAAGTGGCTGTCGCCAGTGTTGATACACATTTGTGCCCGTTTTATCGATATTTCCATGACTTCCGGTAATGACTGTTCGCATTCCAGTGGATTATTCTCCGTAAGGGCTGCGATTGTACGAGGCTTGTTGGCATTAGTTCACGACTTCAAGTAGCCCTTAAGAAATGAGACTGGGATGGTTCAATCAGGCGATCTTGCTGGCCATGCCAAATCGCCAAAATGGGAGATTACCCATTGTGAGTCGTGCTGTGTGCCCGATTTCAGCGTCTTGTTGAAACCACATGTTCACCAAGCCTTACTCATCCTTACACATTCAATTTCAAAAGTAAGAAGTCGTTTATCACGGCCCTGTAGCGTTTACCAGTAACAGTGACCGTATTGCCGATAGCGTCCTCAAAAATCTTCGTTGTTGCGATTAAGGATGTTTTGACAGTCGTTTCACACGCGACTGACGGTCAGCAGGCATTAACTGATGCACTGTTTGTACGGGAACGTGCATAATCCTATCACTAAAATTCGGTGTAGAGTCGGTCTAGTGATGCCCGATTGCGTTGCCACGTCTCCTGGTTAATGTTTCTTTTTACCATATGGTGTCGAAGACCTTTTCAAAGTCGAGACAATCACTCGTACAATTGTTTTATTGCCTTATTCCACTGAATTTCGGCAACCAGTTTTGACGCAGCGTGAATTGTATCATGTCTCGTCTTTAAACCACACTGGTTGTCTGGTATTATTTTCTTATCCTCAGCTCATTTGATCACAACCCTGTTAACGACTTTTTTATAAACCTAGCTAACATTCGAAAACAAACTAATTTAGCGGAGAATAGAAGGGTTTATTCTATCTGTATCACGTTGGACGACTGTTTTCCAATGCACTGGATAATAAATGTTATTCAGAGCGTTGTTGAACAGGGGAGTGAGAATATCTACTGCTTCAATTGGCAGGTGTCGTTAAACAATATTTGGAATAACACTTATACATCCCTTCCTACAAACAAATCGGTAGAAATTCGATCGATTGCGAAAATACCATTCGTGAGATTTTTATCACTGGATACGGTGAAACCGTTATTTTCAGATCGTCAATTATCTATTTCTGTACTAAAATATTAATAATATAAATTTATATAGAAGGCTTTAGGAAGGTCCCAAAACTTGTTCACAAATTGCCTTAAGAAAATAAAAGAACGTGAAAATCGAAGAAGTAAAAAAAAAAATTAAAAAATGCAGGCACTACTGACCGCTGCTTTTAGTGAATCAAACCGTTTTGCCTCGTCAAGAACTATAGCTGAGCAAATTGACGCACTAGACTAGAGAATTCGAATCTATCAAGAAAAATCACCAGAAAAGTTCTGCTGTTAAGGGCTATTGAATTAAGGTCCAGCAAAGCGTATGTCAAAAGTCATGGAAGTTGGAACAGACCTTAAGGAGCGAAAACGCTATCTCTTGGAGTGACAGGACGAAAGTAAATTTGTTCTCCTCGGATTATGGATGAAATGTTAGCTGACCAAAAGGGAAGGGTTACCACCCTCGTTATATAATGAAAACCGTGACGCACGGACATCAACAATATCATGGCCGAAAATGTATAGAGGGAAATTTTAGAAAATGTTATGCTTCCATTAGCCGACATGCCCTTCCAAAACCACATCAAACAACTAAATTAAGAACTTTTACGATGAGCTTAAGAGAAAATTCTTTTACAAACGGAAACCATTGTGGGAGGCAGCAACATGCCAAAAATTGATACATTGCCACACCGAATCCAAAAAGTTTTTGATATTAATGGAAGTTACTCGGATACTAAATAAAGTGTTAATGAGAAACCATAATTATTCAAATTTTGGGGCGACACACCCGTTTTTTTTGGCCAAGTGCAAGAGTTGACATCGGCAGTTTTTGGAAGGTAATTATTTTATTTCTTTATATTAAAACTATTTGGTTTACCAAATTTGTTGAATTAATTTAATTGACCTAACAGCCTTTAATAAAAGTACTGACAAAAAATATTTGTTTACAAAACGAAAATACCTCACACCCTTACAATATATGTATATATTAACGTGAGCAAAGGTCATGAAGATATTTTCGCGGTGGCTTCACACAAACCCCATTACACTTGTACGCATGATTGATTTTCAATATGAACCTCTTTTTTTGTTTCTCTTAAAGATATTTCTGAAGGTAATAACGAAAAAATCGTGGGAATCGAGTTGATAGGACTAGACAAATTACAGAACTCCCAGTACTTTTTGAACGCAATTGGTTTATTCATGTAAATATACTCTTTTTGTAAGCTGGCGCGTTTTGCTATTTAAACTTTTTACGAAGACCTGAGTTTTTAGCCATAATCGACCAAGTGAGTCTGGTGCAATGTGGATTAGGGTCAACCTCCATATCAACATGATTAGAGTAGAAGTTAAGAATTACGCCTCACATGTGAAAATTCACGAAGAAACTACAATTCCAAATTACACAACATTTGAGGCCTCTAGACCATCTATGACGACGCCGACTCGTTAAATGGATATTGGATCATCAAGACAATTTGTCATCAAATTGTATCTTTTCCGATGAATCACATTTTTGGATAGGCGGGTAAACTAAATTGTTGTATCTGTCGACCGGAAATCCTACACGAGATTCCCCAGAAAAACCAACGCATCCCAAAAAGTTTTCTTCATTTGATTGAATTAGATTTGGACGATCTCTGGTTTCAAAAGTATGGCCGTGCTGCTCGGACAAGCCTTTAAACAATTAACTTATTCCGCATGATATTTAAAGATCGTATTTTTTACGTCAGAGGGGAATATTATAGGACTCCGAGGTCATGCGATTTGACGCCTGTAGACTTCTTACTGTGGGGTTCGTCGGGGAGGTATGGTCCATGCCAATAATCTCATTAATTCAACAAAAAATCATCGATAGTTTTGAGGTTCGGATGATCGCGGTGGAAATATGAATGCCGCTGTCTTGAAAACAAATCGCACACAACATAAATGAATAAAAAGAAGCTTGGCTCTGGCTCTTCATGAGCTCTACCGCCATCTAAGGTGTCTGTCTGGCAGTACAATGGACCAGCATTTGTGTCTGAGTGCTCCAACAGATAGCAGAAGCTTAAAAAAAAAAAAAAAAAAATCATTATTCTAACCGAGAGTATAAATTCAAAATACACCAGGATAGCTAAGATGGAACCTAGAAAAACAATGTCAAACTCTGGGCATAAGCGGGCATAGGGGTGTCAGTGGCAACGAAATTGTCTATCTCCTAACTAGAAAGGGTCAATTCGGAAGGTACCTAAATACTGAATCCTTTTGTGATACTTTCCAATCGAGAAGTTATATGCATTTATGCAGTTGGAACACATCCGTCCTATTGGAAAAGTGTTTATCTTCTAAAGTAATCAAAGAAATCATACAACATTTGAATAATACTCTTAAAAAAGTCATGCACATGACGAGACTACAAGGCACATATAGTGTGAGAGTTCTTTGCCATCTTAGAAAACGTATATTTCTCAGTAAGGAGGTTGAGGAGGTCTTCCTCATCTAGTTGGTTTTCGACATAAGGGTCGTAATACTCTTCTCCTAGTTACAAAATTAAAAAAGATAAACCACCTCTATAGCTTCAACTAGAGTACTATAAATATCTAAATAGAGTACTAAGGCAGATTATCAAAAATCAGCTACCGGCGATAGAACTTCGCCAGTAAATGTAACTAAAAAAATAACCCTTGCGATAGTGAATTCCTTCCTCTATAACACCAGGAAGGAAAGGGCAATGGGCAGCTAAGATTGGGTGACAGTACTAAGTAATTTCTAACGATAAAAATGAAAATTCTGGCAAGAGAGCTGGAAGGAACTACACATAAGAAAAAAACGAGGAAGGCAGAAAGAATGTGAGAAATTGTAAATAGTATAAAATTTAAACTGGTGACGGCCTTAATCGACAATGTAGGATTGACAAACGCAAAAGTCTAGTTGGTTAAGTGAAAGGAAATATATATTTCCGAAAGTCTTCTTGGAATCGTCTTCATTAGGGTCTTGAAAGCGTTGAATATAACCCGCTTAATGAAACCTACATCTTTATGCCCCTTCTCCATTGGCCACAACTTCTTGGCCAACACCTCTACGTTTATAGCACTTGAGACTTGTGAACCATAAAATGAACGCGGATATCAAAGCTCTCGTCTGAATAATCTTTGATTCCCATCTAAAGGAGGACTATTGTGGGGGACAACGAATGTATCAAAAATGAGAAAAAAATCTGACAAATTTAGAGTGCCTCGTCCATATAAGGCCGTCCGTCGTGTTATTTTATATTAATACTAAAATGCAACGATTTTATGAAAAGTGATCACATTTTTATTTTACTCTAACGTAGGAGTACTTTCAAATAGTGCCCGTCAATATTCGTCTACGCACTGTTCACAAATAGCCAATCTATTCATGAAATTTTGCATAATTGCGTGGCAGGTTGATGGATCATTAGCGTCCAGAATATTTGTCGCACATTAGAGCCCTTGTTTCACCAGCTGACATGTTGTAAATCAATGTTATCCGTACACTAATTTCAGGCAAAAAAAAATCTGTCAACATCGAAACAGTCGCAAAATAAATCGAACGAAAAGGCCAGTCAAAAAACCGCAACATTCTGTCACTGTGGTCGACTCGTTTCACTATTTTTCTTGGGCTTTCGGAGCTCCCTTAGGCAGAAAAATTTTGAGTAAAAAATCACGATTTTGTTCATTAACTTCCTGCACCCAGTCAGCGAAAGTAGGGTGTTGTCAACTGGACCTAATAGCCTGGTTGCGGATAGACGAAACTCCATGAAACTCCATAACAAGCGTCACAAGACGAATATGAACGGAATCTTTAAGAACTTTCAAATTTATCGAATAAATCCACTACAGCTCTGCAAGAACTATATGATAATGATCAAAATAAGAGCAACAATCTTTGAAAAACCTCGTTACGATATACCTTTTGGAATGCCGTTTTTAGATATGAAGAAAATGTTTCGAATCAATACTTGGAAAAAATATTTAGAATAGTTTCTCTTGGTAATAAGATCTGAAATTTACGGGTTGAGTTCCCTGTGGGGGGGAACACTGCCAGATAAGGTCTGTTCCCGTACCTGACAAAAACAGTCCAAATCTACGAAAAACTACGAAAAACTACGAAAGTCTGTTCCCGTACTCCAAAAATTCACACTTTTGGACAAAAGAGAGCACTCTCGAGAGAGTAAACAATTTCCCCATGCTGCGAATTTCAACCCAAGAAATTTATGTGGGTAGTTTGTCACAGCTTTGTGAAATCAGCTGATTTCCGTCATTCCGTCATACGACAAGAGCTCAATTTTATATTAAAATTCTTTTGTGCATTTTTAAGATGTGCATTGTCTCTATATGGCGTTATTAAATGATGAATGGATATGCTGAATCATCTAATAAATAGTAATCTGAAAATAATATGTATGTTTTTGCAAATTAGTATATTGCACCTGCTAACGAATCCAAGAATGTATCAAATTCAAACATATGTTTTTGACATTTAAAACGTGTGCAACTTTTTTGGTTCAACGCGTTCCCGTACTTTTTTGTGTTTCCACTTCTCTTTGAGAGAATTTCATCCCCACTCTTGGAAAAATGAGAATCTGTGAATTTCTGCCCAAAAAGTACGGGAACAGACCTATATAGTCTCGATCATTTAGCTCTTACGGTATAAGAAACTTCCCCTTATGGCATGAGCTACGATCCCATATAAGAAACCCATAAAAATGTAGGATACTACTACTGATACTGTAATGAAAAGTAAAAGATCGACCAACAGAACGCTTTTAATAGCTTCTCATTTGGAATTCAGTTTAGAATTTTACTGTTGAGAAGCTTCTATAAAAAAGAAAGATACATAAGACTAACAACGGACGCTATCAATTGGACGGTATGATCCGGGATAACTTTGCTGCCAGCGTTTCCTGAACATCAGTTTATTCCGACTTTTCTTGCATATAATCTGACCTGCTGAAGACCTTAACCCTATCATGTTAACAGGGTTTCGGGTAAAGAAAGCTACTTACTTTGATGAAAATAGAAAACTCTCGATACTTTGAGCCCGAAGCCTTTTATGCCAGAAAAGGTTGTGCGTTTTTCCTTCGTTAATATTATCTTTAAAAGAATCATGCCTTGCTGTAAAATTTTACTCCTTTATATGTTCTGTCTTCGTTTCCAGCTGAGTGAATTAAATCTCCTTAACCTATACAATAACATACAAATGTAACTTAAAGTTTCATCTTGAAAATACTCAACAGACCATCCGTCAATATCTTTATACACTTTTCATTGTCGTTCTCCAAGTAAATCTTATCATCATCCACGCCAGACAGTATATCCCAAAATACGTATACAAAAAGGAAAAGGCAGGGATAATAAAATAAAAGCTCCTTTAGCGGTAATCGCTGTCGGTTCATGGCTATAACTTTTTTTAATACCTTTTCAACGTCCCATCCGCCCTTTTGACATCAACCCAGTTGCCATAGCTGTTTTGATCATAACCTTTCATCCCCACAATTAAATTACGCTTTACCGAGGATATTTTTGTCTTCTAAACATTGGTTAAAAGGGAAGAGGAATGCTTAAAATTTTAATTGCTTTAGAATTTAATCAAGCTTTACGATGAATTTTAATTACATTCGCGTATAGAGTGCTATATGCGAATAGCAGACTTGGAGGACTGATATTGGTCGAAAGTTGACTAAGAAGCTTTTGTTTACGGTTTGCCATGTGGATACCATACGTGCGAACATGTAAATATCCCGCCTTGACACGATGACGAGAGTATTTGAATGCATAAGTTCGTTTAACTCGGAGGCTGCAGTTCACATATTCATTTGCATTCAACTTGACTGTGAAGTAAGGGTGGGTTTAAGAAGAGCTGTCAGTGGCTAACCCACATATTGTCAGTAGGGAAAGGATGAGTGTGGTTGGAACGTCCTTGGTGAAGGGTTGGTGTGCTTGACATACCCTCGTGAGCCATGGGTATATGCTAATCAAGTACTACCTGATTGCATAAATCGGGTTTACGTGTCGGGATTCTGTTTATGAAGGGCAGATAACGTGAATGACAAATTTCACATGAAAAATTCATAACGATGCGCTTGTGCACGATTGCAATTAGTGCGCAGCTAATGTATCGCTGTTAATCGCTCATTTAATTTGCAGACTTGATGCCACTGTAAATCCTCTAATTCCCACACACTATCCCTGTGCAACGTGTCCGTTTAGTACATCACAATCCGTTAACTGCTACTAATTATCTGTTTAAACATCCATTAACTCGATTTTACACAGATACGAGCACGCGATTATCTACCAACGCCTTCAGTTGGTTTGCTGAGCGATTTGAATTACAATACGTCGACGTTCGACGTGTGCACCTCTCATCACCTCAGAGTCCACGCTATGCAAACAAAACTCACCCTGCAGCAGCAGATGCCACGCTGCGTGTACGATGCCAAGTCAAACAATACCAAATGGCAAACTGCAATTTGTGTTCGCATCGCTACCTTTATGTTTACGTTTGTTCGTAGCTAAATTGTGATGTACTTTGGAATGGATCCAAAATTTTTGAAGCTACTGAGCCAGAAATACCAAAAGACTTTAATCGAAAACCTACTTAACGCTATTTATAATAAAGAGTTGCATAACACTCGAACACATAGTTCATAGTTCATACATACCAACTCAGATCTCGCCTAGAGCTGTTCGGAGATAGTAGTGCATCAGCAGATGAGGTGGAATGGACGTGAGACGAAATGCAAATGAGGCAAATGTAGCTGAAGCGAATTAATTAAAAATGTGCATGAGCGAGGTACTAATTGCGGGTAATGTTATGAGCGATATTGATCTTTGATACGGTGGTATTGCTTCCAGGTGTGGTAGGTGTGGTCGTTTAATAGTCATGATACAATCAAAAAGCGTTCCTAAGTGGATTGATGAGATATGGGCGTTGAGAATAGCGCAACTTACTGTTAATTTATATACGAAGCCACATTGCTGTGCATTTTAATCACAGATGCTTTTGTAATAGGATTATTTTAAGGCTTATTTGTGTAAAGCTTTAATGGACAAGACCGATGTGTTGTAGAGGGTTGTGGTGGGTCGAAAAAATATTATGTCCACATGTTTTATCTTCATCATTTAGAGTGGTTTAAAGAGCTAATTGCGTGTGGGTGTATATGAACGTTCATATGTTGGTGAGTTTTTCGCCTAGAATATCTTGAGAACAAATAATAACATCGACTTCGGACTAATGTCATTCGACATTAGTCTTCATCACTTTAATTCAGTAGTTATCTGTACCAACAAAACGGTAAAAAGGCTCAAATATACTGGTCTCTTATCTGAAAGAGTAATACATGGGAGATTGGTAGACCAGCTAAGCCAAAGGACGAATTTTTCCAGATTTGTATCAAGGTTGCGGCCCATCATTTGATTTCATCTGATAATTGCTTTTCAAACATATTCTTTATTCGAGAAGCAACTTCCCTAACAGTAAGAGTCACAGTGACTTTTCACAGTCTTGGTTTTAATAATCAAACAAGGTATAGTGTGCCCTCTACATACAGTGAATACGCTCCTTTAAAATGGTTGTAAAACTTTGAAAGTCCATTGCTTCGACATTGCAAGTGGCAACACTATCAGCCTTTGACGCTTGAGAGCGCTACACCATTTGACAAAATGCTTTGTCAATGATAGTCAATCCAGGCGAGCTGTTGAACAAATTATGGCAAAATTTGGGAAAGTGGTCTGGTTGCTTTTCGAAATGGGCTGGCAAGCGACCATATTGTTACTGTTGCTAAACGCCCAAGCCTCTCCATTTATCGACGTGTACAAGAAGGCATCGTTTTTTTCGTAAGCTTAATTGGCCAAATTTTGCGAAAAGGCTTAGGCCCAATGCACACAGAGCATTGCTTAGAGTCATACCCTGTGTAATCAAATGGGACGATGCACACGACGCTACTGGTTGAAAACTCGTTTGCGATTCACAAAGACCAGTTTGTAAACAGTCGTCTGTTGATATGCATGTCGGGTTGTCTATTGATTTCAGTTTCTAGTTTCTCGAAGATGAGCGAACGACCAACCTGTTGCTGGTGAGGGAAGTTGAAGAACATCCTATTATACAATGATTACCTTCCCGGCTATCAAGGCACTGGGAAAGCCTTCCGGAAGTCTGTCGCAGCCACAACTGGAGGAGGAAGAAGGACTTTCCCCAGCGGAAGATGGGGATGATGACGACCCACCATCAGAAACTCCTTTACCATCACCATCCCCACAACCACGTCCAAGGTCGTCAACTTAAACATCCGCATTGCCACAGTATCGGGATCACCGATCCGAGTCAATCAAACAGCATATACCAAAAAAGAAGCATGCTGCAAGGAATGATGATGTGACAAAGCTCTCATAGAATATTTCGACCGTAAAAAGGCGACTTCATTGGCCAGTGGTAGGCGGCTACCAGAAAGGAAGCATTAAAAATATTCCTTCTCAGCGTGCTTCCAGATCTTATGCAAATGGATGATCAAAAATTTCGAATTAGAAAGTTTTAACTGTTTAGCAGCAACAAGCAAACGGTTCTGGAAAATGTTATCAAGGTATAAGTGAACCGTAAACCTCTTACTATTCTTCCCCTTCTCCTGAGATAGTAAAACAATATCATCGCTCGTGTCTTCCAAAGACATTTCACGGCCGGTATCCATGACGACACTGAACGAACTAGCGATGTTGATTGGTGATCAGTTTCCTCTGTGTGGGTTGAAGTCTCCGCTGAGTCCGTAACTGGTCTGTAACCCGAGTTGCCTACCGGTTTAGGTTTTTCCAGTTGTTCCGTGTGCATTGGGCCTTAGGCATGCTTATGAGGCCCAACTGACACAAGATCCACGATCCATAAGTCCCACGATCACCAACCTCGTCTTAAGTTTACTAATTAGGCCTTGGTACAGGTTAAAATGGATCCAAATTTTGGCTAAACAATCCACTTTATTGATAAAGAACATTTTTGATATTACGGCTTCGTGAACAAGCTGAATTGCGACATTTGTAAAAATAATAATCAAAAACAGTATCAAGAGCCTTCTTTACATCCGGAGAAACATTCGGATCATACATCTGCCGAAACAAGAATGGCCAAAGAGTGACTGTCAAAGGTGAATGGTGCCGGGCTATGTAACAAACTTTTTGTGGCCTCAATAAGGAAAAGACCATGGAACGCATTATTGCCAGAAGAAACGACATAGAATGGCCGCCAAGATCGTGTGATTTAACGCCCTTAGGCTTTTTTTTTTCTGGGCCACGCTAGGTTGCTGGTATATAGCAACAAACTAGCAATTGCTCAACTAAAGAACGTTATTCAAACCGTTTATGAGATCCAACTCGTCTTATGAAAGAGAGTCATATCAAGTTGGAACTTTCGGATCGATTCCTGTAAACGAAGCCGAGGAGCCCATTTGAAAGATATCATTCTTAAATTATTTATTAGATGGCGTTACGTTACGTTATGTTGTGCGCATTTCATTTTTCACACAAGTGAACGGGACCTATAGTTTTAATGCTGATTCTGAACGGCAAGAGCCAAGGAGTTTTTTTCAAGGCAAGCAAGACTATGGAAGGTTTTGCCAGTACCCGCCGAAGAGAGAAACCGCGAAATTAACATTCGATGGCGTTGTTTTTATCGGAATCCGAACTCGCTCATCGCGCGTTAGAGGCCGACATACTACCCAGTGCGCCAATAATGGTTTTGAACGTGTCTTATCCGTAATCCTGAAATGAAAAACAACTTATAAGCAATTGTAAAACCATTTTTCTTCCCGGTATAGATCGATGAAGTCTGTTTAATGATTATGATAAGCTCAAGGTTCTAAGGATCTTTGAGAAAAGCTGCTATATCTTGTGATCCTATGGAGTAGACAGATGCTGCTATATGGACTTTCAGCAGACTGTTCTGATGCATGTTTTAAAAAGCGATTTCTACTCATGGACTCCGGTGATGTCTTATTTGCCTAAGCTTAATTAACTCTTTCTGTATCTGATTTATGTAAAAAAATTAGGCTTGTGTGAATGGAGAACTGTAACAATCCGTCCATTAATTCTAACTTGATGGGCTCTTTTGTTGCAAGTAGATAAAGTCTGTAGTCTCAAAACTTTTGGCGATTTCATTTCACTCATTGTGAATCTTTTTAATCAGTATTGAAGAGTCATACTTAAAATCCTTCTGTCTTTTTTATTGCCATGAGTTTTAGACCCGCAGCTTCCCACGAGGTTGCCGTTTATTTCGTAATTCTTGAATATGATTACTCAGTTGGCGATACTATCATGATTCACTGCCAACGCTGATGACAGCTTCCAACCATATTCCCTCTTGTTCAAGAAAAAGTGGAACCGGAAATAACAGTGGGAATCGCTATTTTGATAACAAGATCGGTGTGTATTTTCAATACCTTCTTTATAGACAAATCTAGAATATCCTTAGTACAGTGATCATGTAAAACAAATGAAAATTCACATAGAAAGCGTTTACAAGAAGGCTGTGAAAAGACGCAAAGTTAACAAAAAGTTATTTACGGCACCTAATCCGTTGAACATGGTCTGCTCGCTTCAGCTCTTGTGACAAGTAGACTTTATATGCATGTAGGTCAAGATGTTTCATGTAAACTACGGTGCGAAGTCGTTGCTTGGATAATTAAGTGTTAATATTGTAGGTTGAAACTGGCATGAAATTCTAAATGACAACTCTTGTCGAACAACCCTACACTCTGGTCTGTGAAACCTGACGTGATCTGTGCACCTTGACCATTTTACGGTCGTCATAGTCAATCTACTGAGCATGCAATTCAAGTGACTCTTTTTCGCATTAATTTCACGCTATCGGACATCAAGCCACCTACTCACACGCGTAAAGTGGGGATGGCCGTGGTGCAATGGTAATATATACCGACTGTTGAGCAGAAGGTTTAAACAAGTAAAGTTACTGTGAACTACAACCAACGTGACAAATTCAGCCGATTCTCTCGACTGTTATCTAGAACAACCACCCCAGGAGAGTAGTGAGCGAATATCTTCGACACAAACCATCTGCACCCCGTCCAGGTTGTGTGACAAATACCATAAAAGCGTAACTCCTGAGCCTGCGCGAACCCTGTAAAAAGAAAAAGTGAATACAGAGGAAAATATTGCTGCTACATCGGCTAGTGTTAATGAAGACCGTGATCCGTCAATTTGTCGCCGTTCGTAGTGATGGGAATTGTATTACTCGACTATGTGGAAGATTTTGCGCGATTTTGATTTGAAATCTTACAAAATACCGCTCATGCAACCACCTGCCCCAGCGTTGAATTTTCAGTGAGTACACTACACTACGCTCACGCTCTTCAGAACTTCTACGATAAAGTGAATAATTTAGGTCGAAATTCAACACGAACGACGAGGCCTGTTTCTATCTGAACAAACCAAATTTGCATTGAAAATTCATATATCATGCACGAGGAGCCATTACATCCACTCAGGTGTCATCGGGCCTCATTTTTTCGAATGCGCACGGTTGCCGTGATTGATGAAATATACTGGTAGGATCGACATCTTTTTTAGGATTTAGAAGTCATGGGTCTACCAGCACAAGGCACAGAGTCTGGAAGTCCACTAAGAGAATATTGGAAGAGAACTTATGGCCCGTAGTTCGCACTGAAACGCTTGAAAATGTGGCAAAGGGTACCAATTTGGTCACCAATAATGTCGGTGGTCACTTGATCGATATCATCTTAAAAAACAATAAAACGACTTAAAGGTTCAAATAAACTTTTAAAAAAATGGAATTATGCCGCTTCATTTAACAGATATAAAAAGAACAATATTGGCTGAGTGTTCTATACCACCCTGCATCACCTCCGAACCTTCTCGGAAGCTGAAAAGAATAAATCCCAGTTTCCGGACAAACACACGTTAGATAAGGCTTTCAATATTCTAGGATCCGACGTCAAGCACTTGATCTGCGAAAGCAGTAAACAATAAAGTGGAGTCAACAAACCAAAACGTTCCTAGTCACGCTCAGAGTTCCTGCTTCCATATGCAACGCCACGCTGAGCACAACGATATGTATGTACGTTCTCGACTTCCTACATTGTGCGACTGTAGAATAAAAAAAAAAGTATGTCTTTCACGCAGTTAGAAAAGTCGTCATTCTGCCACTAATGATATTCTCGCCTGTTACTCCTCATGTAAACAACTTTTTTGCACTCTTTTTTCCGCTGCAACTTCAAGCATATTCGCACGTAACGAGGTCTGGCCTTGACTAGTGCAAATTTTCCTCGCGAAATCGTGCCTCAAGGCGGTGTCAACCCACCCACCAACACCCTTGCAACCACGGTCCAACCCAGCCAAGGTATACAAGGTATACAAATTAGGAGGCTTAACTGCTGCAAGTTGAATTGATTTTCATTACCGCTAATTTCAATAGGTTTAATTCAATAACTAACGAACGCGTACTATGAATGAAAGGACGAAGGTGGCAAGTGATTTATTGCAATCGTGAAATCGCATTTGGAATCCTCAATGACATCAAGTTGAATCGACGATAAAATGTAAAATATGAGACCACCCTCTTTGTCAGGGAGAAAGTTTTAAATCTGAATGCATCCCCAAGAGACGTGTGCGACTCACATGGATGGAAGATGGCGAAAACCAAAACGAAAGCGGCAAGGATAGCGCACACAATTTTGCATAGAAGACACTACTTTCTGATGGATTTTCGGATATTCGGGTAATATGCATAAGTTAGTTGAATATTCAATGCGAAAGTGATCTGATTTATGACGTTATTTTTGGGCCGCAGGTCACGACTAATGGGTGAATATGTTCATGGATTATGGAGTGTCTTCCAAGAAAATGTTTGTCGTCATTCCCTCATGGCATTTCTGCTTAAATTAGGATAGTATGGGATACTGTTGATGGATTTATTCCATGGTTGTAGTAGATTCAAGGTTTTAATGGGCTATAGCAGATAAATGCCATTCTGTATTTCACTGAACCTCAGATCCAATTAAAGCTGGTCGCTACCTATTCACATGAAAACAATATCCGACGGACTTACCTCTCGTTAAAAAAAAATCCAACTCAACTGCGACTACTAACAAAGCCCTACAAGCTTTTGTATGCCGAAAGCAATTTTCGCTATCCGATGAGTAAACAAAAACTTCCACCCAACTCTAGATCAGATGGTGCTGGAAAACCCTACACATGTATCAACTCATCGGCAGTGCACGTGTTAGGTTTTTACATTTAAACACGACAAGCATCGGGAAAAACATTTACAATGCAGATGAACGGTGTAATGTGTTGGATCCAACTTTTTGGACCGGTTCCAGAATTTCTCAACTTTTTCCTGCATATTCAACATATGCAGAGCTGTGTTCCTCTTTTTTGGATTAATTTTTAGGTTTTTCTCGTGTATGAGTCGCGGGCTAACTGTTTTAGTGGTTGTTAATGTAGACTATCTGACGCTAGGGGAATGAGCTTCATTGAATTCACTTGGCAGTAATATATAGTTTTTTGCTTTTGATGCTTTTTCGTTTTAGATGTAGCAGAAATTAGTTTCATTAAAATTGGTAAATGGTGCTTAAGGCTTTTTTAAAAGGGTACAGCAATGGAGTTCATTGACGTTAACATTTAAAATGGCCTTTTATGTTTTTTATTCAGTGTACATACATGCACCCTTTTAGGGACGTTTCCATGAAACTGAGAATTCGCTTTTGGCTTCCATAGTACGTCTACATGGTCATCGATATCAGTTCAGCTTAACGACATGAATTCTGGATAAAATTAGAAGCCATTGCTATCATCCCATCTATAGTAAGTAACAAATCGATGATATTAAAGAGACGAAGAGACTCACCAAGACGAATTTTTCTTTAAAAACAGCTGCCGGTTTCTCCAGAAAAACGTAAGACGTAAAACGTAAAACGTAAGAAAGGAAGTAAGAATGCACCGCACTATGGTCTGCGTGACCAGAAGTTAGCTTCCTTAAGTCTGATGGCGCCGCATGCCACCGTGTATTTGATGCAAAGGTCCAAGGGGGGAGATGCAGTAGAGTACTAAATGCTTCGGAGGGGCACGTTTTCATTACTCCCGTAGTTCTGATTCCTGCTATTAAGTCTGTCGATGTTATAAGCTTTGCTTAGGGTGCCATAGTTGAGGATAAGACGGGCAAGGGCTGTGCACATTCAGCTTAGATCCGAGTCTCCACCTTTTACCAAAAGTTTTGCTGCAGGCGTAGAAAGTTACACTAGCTTGCTTTAGCCGGTTTTCTATATTGGACTTTCAGTTAAGTCTTGGACCTGGGATGCTTAGCGCTGGAGGAAAGAAATAGGGTCGAGTTGTTTAATCGTGGAAGTTTCACTGGCGGTATTTTAGTCTTTGGGTGTATGCATAGGCCAGAGACTGTAGCCCAAGCGTAAGCTCAGCTCAAGGTCTTCTCTGTGATTTCACTAATCAGAGACACCATCGGAGAAAAATAGGAAGTCACCTTATTTTTGGAACAAACTAGTAAAACATGAGCTTTAATCCATCGATGCGCGCGCCTAACGATTTCTTTTGCTTCTGCTGCCGCTGGAGCAGCAGTTCACTGGTGAGAAAATCGATATGCGGCGACTGTCGACTTTAACTAGTGTGACAGCCAATTTCTTGTTTATGAATTCTAAGACTTTCAAGAGATGGTAAATAGCATGCCGAGTTCCTGCCAATGAATCTACAAGTTCTTGGTCAGTTTTTTAGTAATTGCTCTGATTCGGGGTCATTCGCGAGACGTTCCTTCACTAATCAAAGCCTCACCGTCGGTTTCAATGTTCATTCAACGCGCCTTAGCCGAAGATTTTATTAAAGTGAAGTCTATAACTAATATTTCCCGCAAATGACGCTTATTTGGTCCGAAAGTCAACATTTTCATGTCCAAAAAATATATATGACACTGATGAGAATTCACTAATGTTATGATTAGGAGTTGTTTACAGATCTGACATTCTTCACCAGCATGTACTGCTAACGCCATCTATTGACCATCCATTTTCTGTTGACTTTTAGGATTTACTATGGATCACTTCGCAAAAGGGTTTTCATATTTTTCCCGCGATTAAGATTAACTCATCAGCATATGAATGACCGAGGCCCGCAACTTCCGCAAGAAGCTGGACTGATGATGGTAGAAAGAAGGCAGCAACCTCGCATACATTCACCCCTATTTTCGTGCAAAGTACTTTAACAACCGAGACACGTACGGGTATTTGCAAACGAACACTTTAATTTAACGATTACCCCAAATACCACACCATAAACTGCCAAGTTTACGGACTCGAACGAACTAAAACTGAGAGTTTTGTACTTTAATCGTATCCAACTGGTCCTCTAAATTCAATTTTGAAACGAAAGCTATAGTGTATCAGGTGCCACTGGAGTAGAGAATGCCAGCTAGGAGTTGTTAATTTTATCATAAAAAAAGGCTCTCGCTTGTGCTATTTGGAAAACGTTTTGCTCCTTATTCCGTTTCCTTTTCTATTGTTGCCAAAAGTGTTTGCTTCCATAGTTGGAAGTGAATTAAGTGGATACAGATCCCCAGGGAGGTTTTAGTCCTGTTTCGGTACAAGAGAAAGCGTAATAGAGTGGTTCTTAAAATAAACAAAAACTCAAGCTACTCTCAGGTAAGCCCTTCCGGAGAGATTAAATATTTACTTAAAATGTTTTTCTTTTTCCAAAACTATGAAGAGTCCATTTTAACAAATTCAAAAGCACATCATTTCGGTCCGAAGCACCCAAGCACATTTGCCACGAGAAAGTCCTTCCGGGTAAATCCAACACACACGACCCGAATCCGACACACAACACCGACCGCATCCGTACAGTGGTTTTAATTACTTTAATGATTTCCACTCACAGCCTGATGTAGAACGAAAACTATGCGTTAACCATATGGATACATTCAGCCACCCAGAGTGCAAATATGTTGGCACACAACCGCACACCCATGACAAGATGCAATGAACAGCAGCAACGTCCTTTGGCTTACGCCACCCAATGGAAGATAACAGCACCCGGCAACGTTCTATCATCCTTGTAATATCCGCAAAGAGACAACCAGAAAACGAGACGAGAACAGCAACAGCAGTAAACACGACTCATATCCTTAAAGGATGCACATTGCAAACACATCGTTTAAAAAACGTTACAAAAGTCTTTAATTCCTACGCCATCATCGCCGGAGTTGAACCTACGAGTAAATGCGGCGAGCAAATTACCCTCTCGGGGTGTGGTGATTCCTTACCGACAATCTGTGGATTAAAATTCCAAGGGACATGTATGTTGACGATGGATGGCATGAGTCTGTATGCAGTCAGTGTCTTTTCTCCGTTCAGGACGATTTTTTCCGTTAGCTGTCAAAACGCATGGCTGACAACGGATGCTGGTGTGGACAGCAGAGATGAATTCATAATGAGACTATTCCGTCCTTTCTAGCTGAGACGTGCCCGGTGTCACATGTGACCTGATACCTAATCAATCAGGAATATTGCTAGGCTTATGATATTGGATTTTTCTTTCGACACGTCTACGTGATTGGAGGCATACAAAAAATAAAATTGAACGGAATTCGCGCGGAAATTGTCCTATTTTTGAAGCAGGGTTCAGTTAAATTTATATTGTAAAATGTGTCAAGCTGGCTAGAAAATAAGGGGCTGTAATAATGCAATATTATGGCTTCTTCAGTACCGAAAAAGTACAACTTTTGATGACCCCTCTACGCGGCTAGACTTCCACTATTTTTCTCGAAAATAGTTAAAGCGGAAGATACTAAAATGTGGTGAAAAACTGAACCTCTTCCAGTCGACAACATTCTTAGCTCGCCTTGGGAGTACCCTTCCCAAGGTCAAGTTTCGCCTAAGCGGCTTAAGTTTATCAAGAGGTTAACTACGCGTGATTATGGTATGTTGATTACCTTGGTTCTAGGTCAGAGTAGAGCAGTTGAGCGCTAAAAACTTTGGACAAATGTGTGGTGTTAAACTGGTGCAACCTGACGACGGGCAATATGGTCATTATCATAGTTTCTATAAAATAAAAGTAGTAAAATAAAAGAAGTAAGCTTTATGGATAAGGATTAGGTTCACTTTCCATGTGTTGCTTGGAACACATAATGCCATAATACCTAGACGGGCAAATGTGGCAACCTGACTGTAGCTTAGACCCAGAACATTCACCGTTGAAACGCCATTTAGTGCATTACCACGTTTGGGTTGTAAAGCCAAGCTGTTGGATGCTCCAACCTCTAACCTGAGGAATCAAGGAAGTTAATAATATTGGGCAATAGGAGGCTAACGCCTATAGACAGAACATCAAGAAAGTGTTTACTAAACGTGCACCACCTGTGATTTGTAGGTGCCGAACGAAACCAAGATCGGATGGTATGGCAATGGTTCCTAAAATCGTACGCTAAGTCTGGTCGCATTATTGTCAATAGGCTAGTGGCCTGTACAGAAGACTCAATTGTTCAATGTCAGCGTTAAGTAGAAGTAGCCACGACTTAGCTATCGAGTCGGCTTTTTCATTCTCCCTTTTTTACTTGGATATGCAACCCAGAGGAAAGTTGTCCTGATGATGTTGAATCTGTTGGCTCTAACAATTATTAAAAATACTCGAATGAACATGGAGTTAATCCAAATTTTATATATTCCGTTGGGTCGAGGAGATCCTGATGCTAAGATGAGACTACGCTGGGATTCGTTATCTGGTCTTATATATTGAAGTTCCAGTTAAACTTCGATTCTTGGATGACGTCTATCTATGTATTTGGCACTGGAAAATAACGAACGAATCAGGTTGTTTAGTCATGGAAATTGCGATATTCTGGTCTATGTGGTAAAGAGCAACTTTTTGGTCTTCCTTAGGTAAACACTTAGACCGTAGCTTCGGGCCTAAGTAATTGTACTCATCACAGAGGAGAACTATCCTGATAGTAAGGTAACCACGTCGCGTCGTCCGCATACGCCACCACTTTGGTTTCCTTTGATTTATACTTCGATTAGAATATGGTTAACGATTATGACGTGTGATTACCCCGCCTTAAGGGGTACCTTTGTTTATAAATTTAGTGAGGAGACTGTTTTCCCATTGCAATTGACTAATTCTGATTTTCGGCTTACAGCTGCAGATGAAACCCCCGTACCAATTAGATTTGGTGAAAACATTGTTGAAGACCCTCTCTCTCTGTAGAGTGTATTGTCTAAAGTTGATGGATCACTGACAGCACACGACCTCGTACAGTGCCGTCTCTTCGAATTTATGAGATATACCTTTCAGAGAGGATTTTTTCTTGGGAGCTTGGGTATATGTAGATTAATTATATGTTCTAGACTTCTCATGTTTGCCAGGAATTTCATTACTGAATCTGTCCAAGGTTCATCCTCGCGTTCAATAAACCATGTGGCCGAGTGTTCTTTTGACAGTTTATCTCACTATCCAGGATCAATATACAATCGGTGGCAATCGAGCAATCCATAAGAAAACACCTAAATATCTTTGCTCCTATAATTACAACACTTATTAAAATAAGCCTTGACATCTCGGTAGTCCCAAGGAAACTCAGGCAAGCAATTGTTCAACCCGTGTACAAGGGATCCTCTAAAAATGACTGTGGAGCTTTTTTATCGAGAAACATAAATTAGTCAACAAAAACCAATACAAGTTCCAGAAGGGAGAAAGTACAAAGCATCCTTGGCGATCTTGCTAACTTACCAACAGTAGTCTTAAAAAACGTCACTATGTCTTGGTGCTATTCTCTGACTTTAAAAATATTATTAATCACAAAAAACTCGTTGATGCGTCGGAGGGGGAGGCATAAGGGAACACTAGTAGGCTGGCATAGAAACTAATTAAGAAATAGAACGTTTCATGAAAGAATCGATGATAACTACAACATCGCACAAGCATTGCAATAAGGAGTTCTGCATGGTTCTACATATACTCAATCCACCTCTCGATCCACCACTCGATCAAAACTTGCATACCTTAAACAAATTTTTTAGATGTGTCCTAAAACATATCAACCACGCCCTAAATGAGTTGCGATTGGGGCACGATATTATATAATAACTTATATCGACAAAATCCAAAATATATAAAATCAAGCACTCAAACTACCGTCAACAAGGCATGCAGAAGGCAGGGTGAGGCTTTTAAAAGTGAAAACAAATGTTCGAACATGTTGTTAGAATGTTAGTAAGAAAATTTTGATGACCAGCGTTTCCGGACACCAATCAGCCATCATATCAGCACCGGACGAAAAATGTATGCACAGTACCAACTGCTAGTCTTTAATAATGTCTACGGCAAAAGGCTATATGTACATTATACCGAATAATTTTAACAGACTACCGAACGGCTTAGGATACATTATTCAGGTTAATTTGAGAAAAAGAAGACTTTAAGAGCATTTTTTAGAATCTATAACTTAAAGCTATTTAAAACTAAAAGTAATTTAACTTAATTAGCGTATACATTTTTAAAATTCATTTTCTTTATCCCTTAGCCTTAACTTAATTTTAAACAGGAAAATGCATCTAAATTGTCAAGGATTACGATGATAAAATATTCTAAAAGAATTTTGAAAATAATTTTCGGTAGATAAGCCGGCTTGTGGGTGAAAATAATATTTTTTATTTCGTAAAAGAATCATTTTTCCTCGTCGAGATTCAATACCATTTTCATCGATATCAGGAACCAATACACTACCCACTGAACCACATCATTAGTCCTAAAAAAGGCCTTCATAAGCATTATCAGATCACATGATCGTGTTTCCCGAACGACAGTTTTATAAAGAGTGAGCCCACAAATAGTATGAATGTAGGCTATCGATTACTGTCACTCACTGAATTTACTGTGGTTGACCTTTAACATTTACAAGTACAATTTGTTGCAATTTTAGTCATAGTGTCATTTACTAATCAACAATGCATTTTATTTCGAGAGCGCCGTGACGCAGTGGGTAATGTCTTTGACGCACGATGAGCGAGTTCGGATCCCGATAACACAAACGCCATCGAATGTTCATATTGCTGCTCCTCTCTTCGGTGGGGTACTGGCAAAACCCCCTGTAGTACACTTGCCTTGAGATCCTCGGCGCTCGCCGTTCGAAATCGGCATTAAACTGTAGGTCCCATTCACTTTCACACAACATCAGTGAATGAGAGGACCTTGGCTCTGGCTCTCCGTGAGCTGTAACGCCATCTAAGAAGAATGCATTTTATTATCAAAACTTATTCCGAGAATGGATGATTCGTGAGCTTTTCGGTTAACACAATCAGCCTAGTGGATTTGAATACGAAATATCGTAAAATGGTTAGGTATCGGGTCAAATTTCGTATCAACATTCGCGGACACCGATTGAGGAAAAGTGTTGTAAACCAGCCAGTTGGATCGCCAAGATAATTTGCACTAAATTTGATCTTTTCCGATGAATCACCTTTTTAAATGGATGAGTACAATACACAAATTGTGGTATCTGGGGTCAAGAAAAGCCACACGATATTGATGAGAAGTCATTGTTATTGCGCAACTTCACATTCAATTTGTAATTCGTTTGTGAAAACGAAAATCGTGCCAAATATCTAATGAACAAAGCGCCTACAGGCCAACTCATCGGACAATTTTCGAAATGTTAGTCACCAAGTCCAATGTCGCCTGAGGCGGTCTGATATTGAGGCCGTACGGGCCAGCGTTGGGAAATCACCGCTAACATCGAGTCGTTCTTTGCAATTAGGCGTCACTCACACGTTTCTCCGACACATAATGCGTGATAATTAGAATTTATTTCCATACAAAATTCAATTAGGATTGACAAGCGATGTCGCTTGGGTAATGAAAATTTCGTAGGGAACATGGCAGAAAACATCTACGATTTTAGCAAAAAGTCATCATGAGTGATGAGCCTCATTTTACTTCAAATGGCACCGTGAGTAAACAAAGTTGTCGGCTCTGCGCCAATCCAAACCCTCCTTCTTCCACGAAGATGACGCTACAGCAGTCGTAACGGTCAATGGAGAACATTTTCGAGGCATGGTCACCGGTGTGACAATTCTGAATAAAAAGAGCATGGACAACTTTGGTTTCAACAAGACAAACCTCACACGACCGAGCCACGATCGCTTTATTGCGTTTTTTGGTCCTAATTTTGAGAAATGGTGATTGTTACTAGCTTCTACGATTACCTGGCTCAACAACTCTAAACTTATTCCTCATTATTTGAGGTCCAAAACTTACTTCAAACCACGTATCCCGTAAAAACAATATCCGACAAGAAATGACCGCTGTTCAACGCGCAACCATTCAAAAAATTATTGAAAATACCAAAAAACAGTGATCATTTTCGCGATATCATATTTCTAAAGTGATTAGATCAAGTGATTAAATCAAAACCAAAAATGTTTTCGCACAGATAAGTTGAATTTGATCGATAAATTTGGATGTCTTGGACAATTTAGTGATGTGAAGACTTCAGCTCTATAAAAATATCGCTACCAATAATGCACTTTTTGCCTACTGACAATGCCAAAAATCGCTGAAGGTGATTTTTGGTTGAAAAAGCGAATCTTCTTCTTGCTTTTCTAAGGCCTCACCAAAAATTCGATCCTATAGCAAGTCGTTCGGATTAAGTTCTTGCACGAGTTGTATTTTATAAGGTTATAAGGTCACATCAAAATTTCAGCATAGTCGAGTAACTTAATCCTCATTGATGCGAACGGCAATGAATGAACAAATGACGGTCTTCGTTAACGCTGTATCCTCCAGCAGCAATATCTACGCCTATGGGTACGTAGCTCCATGGCTAATAATGCGAAACTTCATCATTACAGCTTGAACTGCTTACTCAGTATGTTGATTATGACTACAGTAAAATGGTCGAAGTGTACGAAAATCATCTTTCTTACATGGTACGAAATTTGGTATTAAAATTCAATGATTCATAAAATGGCAATGCTATCTGAACATACCTAACTTTGACATACATATGTATGTTACGAGTTACACGTGAGCTGCCAAAAATAGAACACTCAAAAACCAAACAAAATAAATCACCCTTTATAAAGCATAGAAGTAGTATGTACCTCTGGTTCTAGCAATCCTTCAAATAAACTAAGGAAATCAACAACTTCCGCGAAAAACTTTTTAAAAGAAATAAATCGTCGACGGATAACTCATTGAATTGACTTAATTTTCCGTGCCATGCCCACTCAACTCGAATGATACAATTTAATTTTTATATTTTGTTTATGTTCGGATTATCTCTCGAAATCGCTTAAAACTCTTAAGCGATTTACTGGCCTTGTCAATGTTTATTTGATTTACTTGGAATTCCCAATGAAAAAACAAAGACCGATTGAATGAGGTTGACGAACAGACACCAACCATCCGCCTCCGGTGGGCACCTCACCCACGTGGCTTGTACAAGTATGTAAATAAATGTAACATAATTTGTTCGCTCAGCAAATGTCAGAAGACGTTATCATCTAACGATTTCGAACTGTTTGTGAATGAAACCAAAAACGGATATTACGAGCTGTCAAAAGGAATGGAATCCTTTATAGGAATGAATGTATGTTCTTTTGTGAGTCTGCACACGATTGGGTGTGAAGCAAGGTAAGTCATAAATTGGATTACTCAAATTTATGGCTTGCAAAAATATCAAAGCGAAGCAGGAGCATGAAACGTGCAGGTATTCCTAAGTAGTTGCTTTACCAAGATATACTTTATTCGAAAAACATGTACCGCAGTGGCAAGTTGAGATTTTGTTTCATTTGTAGCCAAGGATATGGCAGTCCACCGCTATGTTCCAGATCACTTACGTAACTATGTATGCTCATCCACCTAAAGTTTATCCGAGCTTTTCAACATGTGCAAATGTGCGAATTCTGTCAACATTAGGCGCACGCCAACACCGTCTGACACGAATTTCTCATAAAATATTTTGACAAATATTTATCCCAGATAAGTTCGAGTTACTTAACGCAAAAAAAGGAAACAAAAATAGCAAAACGACATTGAAGATATTGGGCATCATGTTTGGGTGATGACTAAGAGGGTGAGGAATTAACCGTGCGATTGGGGCTAGACTAGTCAAATAATCTCTGTTAGACGTGATGAGATGTGGCCGAAAGGTTACTTGGCTTTATGTTCTTTACTTTTCGGCATTTCACGTTATAACCATTTTAGGTAAATTCCTCCTTGATTAGCGCTTAAGGAATGTCACAAAATCATATCTAATGTCGAAGATTATCATAAAGACGGAACGTTTTTGATTATGCAATATTTGACTTTCATGGGAAGTAGGGTGACAGCTTTACACAAGATGTTATTAACGAGATTCTTGTTCATGAGCAAAGTATTCTATATACAATTACGTGCAAAATTGTTTGTAAATTCGATTACGCGCCTACTACCTCTTCTAATACGAAGTGTCGAAGAAAGATTGAAGATTGAATTGTAAAACGCATATTCCGAGGTAAATGTGGTTCATGGACCGTTTAGGCAACATTTTTTAAGGTTTAAGAATATAACAATTTAACAATTGGGCTTCTGAGCAGATCGTATGAACGTAACCAAAATCATTTTAGGAGGTTTCAACCAGAGGAAAGCAAAGAATATCTCCTTAACCGGGTTCTGTGCAGACACAGCACATATACGGGAAGTTTTTTTATCACCTTCAGTTCAAATAAACTTCGACTGATGTGTGTGGAATGATCATGGGAATTTACGGTGGAGCTTCAATTAGGGAAAGAAAAAGTGGCAACGGATTTCGACGCAACAAAAGTGGTGAATTCAGAGGACAGGTCATAGCAGTTAAAAAGTTTTAAGATGCCGAACTGGAGCCAATACATCAAGATTCATACCACGCAACAAGAATTTATAGATTCTCTAGCATGAACTCACCAAGCCCTTCTTCATTAGCTCAACAGCAAGTAAATAGGGGCGTTTATTTTATGAGCAAACTTCTGATCCAACGGCATAAAACGATTGATTTCTGCACCTTATTGTGACTGATGAAGAAAAATAATCCAAATCAAATGAAGTCATGGGGACACCACAAACGTGCGGCGAAATAGATCGAAGCGCCCATAGATCGAAGCTCAAGCTAGGTATGGGACGGATCAACTTGGAGTATGCCGTGCTTTGTTACAACCGGATGAAGCCATTACAGGAGCTCACTGCCTAGCACAATTAATACGTTTGAGCCAAGTGTTAAAGAAAAATGACATTTCTAATTCTTCAAAGAAAAGAAAACAATTAAGCCGGTTGGTGGATCAGCTGTACAATTTTTCTAACACAAAATCCGTTCCACAATAGCTTGCGATTGACATTATTACATACTTGTAATAATTATTTCGAAATACAGATCCAAATTTTGAAAAAAAAAAAGAGGCGGCTTTCCATTTGTATACCTGGTGGACAGACATCACAACAGCCAAGAAAGGACTCACTAGTCGTCTGATCAATCAATCGTTCACCAGATTAATAACATCGCGATAGAGATGAGGCATCACTTTAATATTTGATATTAACCTTACGAGTTGAAGTCATCGCTCATAACGCAGACACGATGATTGCCTGCTGAGTTCTTCATTTCTATCAGCTGGAGGAGACCTGGTTCCGACTAGCTGCATATACGGAATTCATATCTGTGTATATCTAGTCTAGTCATAGATATTGGTTATTATTATTACGGGCCATTTGAAACGCTAAAGTTGAGAGTCTCGTTTACAACCCTTTGAGAAGGCTCCGTGTCATGAGATTTTTCCTTCCATGATACACACTGATATTTTTAGAAACAAATTTATATATTTTATTATCTAAATCTCTAACTACAATTTATGGAAAATTTCATTCCAAATTTTCGTGCATTTAAGCACGACCTAAGACACACTGGCCAATCATTATTTACGGATCTCATTCCAGGGAAATTAACGAAACTGCGGACAAGGGCTCACTTCTAAGACTCAATATTTCGGTGATGAATGGAACAGTGCGTTTGTTCTAAATAGACCACACCTTGTAGTCCAAAGTGTTGAAGTCCGGACTACCAGCTGGCCAATCATTCAGTGATATAAGTTGGGTGCAATTTCGTTTGCCAGTCTTGAGTGCTTTTCGCCTTGTGGGCTGGAGCAGAATCTTGTTGGAATGGCCAGTGCTTGTTTGCAAACTTTGTTTGGCTTAAAGGCTTAATGACATCTGCCGAAACAATGATTTGGTAAGCTTTCGCTGAAGCCTTGACTCCTTTTTTACAAAAATTGAGAATGGTTATGCGACTCCCTACCATATCATTATGTCTGCAGGATGGTGCCCTTTTCAATCCTTGGAATAAATGATGAAGCTTCTTCAGATCGTTGGTTTATTTCAAGATTCTTGGATGGTGAACAGAATTTGTCTGTGAACGTTTATAGCATACCGCCTGAAGAGAGCTTTTGTTTTTGAGCAAAAATGCTTCAATGCAACTGTTACCAGGTCCGTCTTTTGTAGACACTACTTATTTGATGATGCCAGACATGGATTTTCGCGAAATGTTCATTTCCCACACAAGATCTTCTGCTTCTCAGTGGTTTGCTACCGATTCGAGCCTGCATGGCTTTGATGGCCCCCAAACTTATCACTTATCACAGTGCTTGAACGGCCAGATCTTTGACGGTCACATACTCTACCAGTATCCTCGAATAATTTAATAGTGCGATAAACAAACCAGCCAAATTTTGGAGAAAACATTTTTTTTTTTTGAGGCCTCTACTATCTGCTAAAGCACTCAGACGCAAATATTGGCCCATGATACTACCAGATAGACACCGTTTTTTACTGTATTTTCCCCGTTGTCCGGAGAAAAGTGAGGAGATGCTTCAGTGATGTAGAGTTAAGAGATACGCCACACAACACGTCAGCCCCAACGAAGGCGGGACATCTGCTGTGTCATCTTCCTGGCAACATGCAGCACAGGTAGGCGTTTCACTGATGCCAAGCACGTAGAGATGCTTGGCAAAAGTGAAATGGCCCATAGCGGCGCCCGCAAATCGTCTGCAATAAATTCTCCTTAAGGAAAAGAATAATGTTGCGGACCTCTTACAGACATCACGGCGTACACACTTAGTTATCCTGCATACTGGATATTCCCTCCTTCTACGACTGTGTCCATTAAAGACCCAATCGTTGATGTCAGATTTGACCGTTGAAGCAGGTAGACCTAAGGCATGTACAGGTCATTTCCTGGGATCCCAGAGTGATCTGGTACCCAAACCTTAGTGGTATACAAGGCTTAGTAAATTTTGTCTTCCAACTTTGTTCAAAAATATCTTGAGTTCATGTACTAATTTGGAGCTGGATAGAGGGTTGAACATAGTTTTGAGTGCAGCTTTGCAGTCACTGTAGACGCATATGCTTTTTTCCCGTCCAGAAAACCCCAGCGTTAGATTGGATGTTAGATGGACCCCCGCCTAGATCTGGAACCATCTCTAAAAATGCGACCAAAGCAGTCCAGTATTGGACTCTTTCAAAAGCAGATGCAAAAAAAAACCTTTGACAGATTCGAAAATAAAATTCTGTATGTAAGCAATGATCTAATTTTTATTAACTAAAAATGAAGGGGAACAATAACGAACTTTATGGGCTATGTATCGTCATCAATCTTAATGAGTAAAGAAGTGGGTCCGTGATTGAAGTGTTGGCTTCTGACCAATTGGCACGAAGTTCGAATCCCTCAATGTCTAAAACTTGGAAATTATATTTCCATCAGCTTAACCAAAGGACCATCTTAACCCCATAAAAAATACTGGATTAAGCACGGCAGTCATGACGTATAGACTAAGCTAGTTCTGGCTAAATCATTTCTGAAACAACTCATAACCGCTGATGAAAACAGAAAAGTCAAATATCATGGGAGAAAAATGGTGTAACATCGCAAGCGTTTACAAAACCGTGGTAAAGGCTAGAACCTAGATACTTCTATATTTTTAAAGATAACGTGACTGTTTACGTCAAGCAATTGAAAGAAATCAATTCCAATCGACCATAACTCCATTCATCACGACAACCTTCGATAGTACACTGTTTTATGGCTCGTCAAAAAATTTTAGTTTTAAAGCTTCCATTTTATTCCTGACTCGACTGTCCGTCGTAACGGGCTCGGTAGTAGCATGTCGGACCTTTAAAACATCCGAGGCATTAGTCGCCTGCGAGCTTTTGTTCAGGCTAGTTTTTAGAGGACTCTTGTCGAGTGGGTAATGGGTGCAAGCTCAAAATTTTACTATTACGGGTGTTGCAGGGCATGATTCAACAAATATTTAGAATACAAGCATATCACAAACTGCAGTTTTTTAAATGGCATTAGATTTTGAAAGAAGGCTGAAGAGTATCCAGGACGAGCGCTCTGCTGGATGGCCGTTAATGATGCTTTAAACTAGAAGTGCTCAAAAGAGAAGAGAAGAGACGGGTAATCTGGTGGAATTTGGAAATTGCATCACGACAATGCACCCAGCCACACTTGACTTAAAGTGATAAATTATGTATCTGACGCAAAACGACATTGCCAAATTCTTCATTCTCCACAGTCCCAACTTAGTCGCAGAAGACTTTTTTTCTGTTCTTAAAAATGAATCCTACCTCATACAAAGGACACACGACGCAGGGGACTCTGAATACTGTAAAATAAACTTGCATGCGTACTCTTAAAGTCCTTCCGGCATCTGCCTACTAGGGACCTTCGTGTCATAGAAAAGGCAATGGTTAGAGTGTGTTGACGCTCAAGAGATGTATTTTTAAGAACATTAAAGATTCTTAGCAATATCTGAAATAAACCTATTTTTCCGAAGACTCCTCTAACTATCACTCGGACTATCGAAAACCACATGATTCCCATAATCGGTTTTTCCATTATGTTTATTAAAATAGCTTTAACGATGAGTACAAAATATAAATCCAGAAGACGTGGGTGAAGTTTTGTTTTTTTATTACGGTTTGTCCGATTCCACGCAATCTGCATATATGAATCTGTGCGCTCAAATTAATAATATTTTCGGAAAAATCTGATGATCCTTGGGGTAGTTTGTTTAAAAGTAAAATATTTACACCACAGCAATAATGTATTCATGAACTTCCTGCCTCATGTTGAAAGAGGCCAAAAAATCAAACCACACATCAAGACCATTTAAACATCCCTAATCACATTAAATATTCGTTTTGGCCTTTTCTTTTATACGTAAAGTCCATATCGGATTGAAATCCCATGGAGCATGAATCTCTACAAAGCATACTTTCACACTACATTTCCCCTTGGGTTATAAAAATTTGAAAACATGTAAATCCGCTGTCAATAGGTCGTCTGTGAACTTAAAGCGGGTGAAAATCAAGTTTGCAAAGTCTGAAAATTCCTGGAAATATGAATGTTGATATGTTGTTTTCAAACCGCCTGTTTTTTTGATATTGAGAGCTTTCGAGGCGAATAAACGTGGGAAGTTTGCTTTTCATACTTTGGCATTAACATTTCAGTGAAAAATGAAAAGGGGCAAGTACTCGAACATAACATATGAATGAAAAAAAAACATGTTTTTCAAAGCCAAAAGTTTTTCGAGAAATGTGCTTATTTTTGGGAAGCAGCCAATGTCGGTTGAAGTATCAAATCACATAAAAATGGAAAGTTAAGAGGCAGTCCTCCTTGGTAAGGGATATAACTTTTGATGTACAATATTTGAAGTGCTATTCGATTGCATTGTTTTTGAAGTGAAAGGAGTCGGCGAAAGTGGATAACTTTTATTGCAATCATTAAAAATTAATATCGCAAAAGTGGCTAAATAGCTTTTCCGTGTTGGCGAAAAGTAGGTGGCAGAACTATTCTTATACATTGAGAGGTGCTTTTATCCACTTTGCATGGATATTGAAGGGCATACATATTGTACTTTCTGAATTTTTTTTTTATAAAATTGGATCGTGTGGAAAAACATTTAAATATTATTACCCAAAACTGGCTAGAATAAAAATACACTTCCAATGGTAAGGATAACTCGTGGTAGCATTACCTGAGGTCAGGACGGAACGAAGGAATATACTCGAAAAATAGAATAAAATTCGTGTCAGTGTTTCCAATAAGGTTTTAACGCTGTGAGCGATGTGTTACATTTATGTTTTAGACTTCAGTAATTTTTTTATTTGATCTTAATACATTACATCAAACCTGCCATTATGAATCGAATATACAATCGTCCATGTTCACGAAACGTAATAAAAACTGGACCTCGAAATGTCGACTATTTTTTTTTCTTTTCCTCGTTAGTTTACATTCTGCAGGGTTTATACACTGCAGGAACCTTTTTTCAAAAGCAATTCCTTCGCAAGGATTTTTTGAACGCTCCCATATGAGATCTCTGTGACCTCAGCTATATGCCTGATGGTCGCTCTTCGATCCGCCAACACAAACTTTTTAAACATTAATTTCCGTGAGAGACGCGATGGGCGTCCTTCACGATATTCATCTTCAGTGGATGTGGAATATGAAAGTACGGAGCCCCCTTATGTTTTCACCAAGTCACTGTGTATGTTTTTGATAGAGACGTTTTTCAAGCAGAGGTACTTAATGATAGTCCTAATTTCGTATTTCTCCATTTTGATGTTATTCTTTCGCCGATTCTTATTCAAACTGTAACATATATGAGGTATTGACAAAATTCTTTTATTTGAAAGGCCCATTTGTATGGAATATGACCTCATTCAAATGCCTGCCTCGGCTTATTAGGGTGGCGCGGATCCCAGTTGCCCAATTTTCAATGACCGCATGAATCTGGCTTGATTTAAGCGATGGCCCGTGTTATGTTCAATATGTACAACAAATGTTAACCTTTTGAGGATGCATTGTCAACTAGTGAACATCATGTGTGTTGGTGTCGTCCCATATACGGCAATTTTGCTTATTAACACAGCCATTCATCCAAAAATGAGCCCCGTCTCAGAGGATGATTTTTCGACCAAAATTAGGGTCCTCTTCCAAACGCTCTTAATTCCAGTCAGCGAACGAACGGCGTTGTGTATGGTCATGAGCTTCTGGGTCAGTTGGATCTAGTACGGGTATAGGCCCAAATCCCGAAGCAAAATTTGCCAAGCTGAAGTTTTTAAAAAGCTGAGCTCTTGTGATCGGTGAGGAGTTGGCGTTCTTTCGACGTCTGAATATTGGCTGATTGATTACCGAAACGGACGTCTTAAATTTGACCATCAAGCGTTGAAGAGCCGATTGTGAAGGTCCACCACGTCTATAGTAAAATAAGCGCAACGCACGTAAGGTTTGCACTAGCGAACACTCATTTTGATAATAAATTTGTATCATTTGGATGTGTTGTCCAATCGTGTAACTGGTGATGCGGCATCTATAACTGAATAATAAACAACAAATGTTGTAGCGTCGCCAATTCCACACCAAAAACACAAGGCAAAATTAGAAACAAAATCCAAGTATGAATGATGATGATTTTATATGCTATAAAATTCGTTATGATTATTTCAAATACATATTTCCCCAATTTTCAAATACTTACAATACATCCCTAGGCCTTGTCAAATATATATATACATATATGTACATATATAGTATATGTATGTATGTGCGACGACTACAAAACGAAATGTCTGGATAATTTTTTTTACCACCCCAAAACCCATCTACTCAGCGGACAACGTGAACAGCCAAAAATAACATAATTCCGAGAGGATAACAGTATTTTTTTGAAAAAGCCAAAGAAAGAGACAAAAATATAACCTCTAACAACGCATGGAAGTAGTCAAAATCTACCCGCGCCAATTGAAAAACCCTTTATTTGTTTTTTTTCTTCATTTACTTCTAAGCCTGCTTCCTCTCCTACCATTATTAGACTTTCTACATATCTTTTAACTGTTTCCTCACTATGTCCTTGCCTCCAGATCGTCGTACCGTCCATCGTCCATCGTAAGCTAGAACGAAGGTGATTCCTTTAAGGGTTATTCCCATTTCATTTTCTTGAAGGGATCTCATTACGAATTCCAGCATCAAATTAAAAAGAAGTGGTGACAAGGCATCTCCTTAGTTTAATCCTTCATCTATTTCGAATCTTTCAGATAAGGCGTTTCGTACTTAACTCGTCCTTTGTTTTCCTTCAGGCATACAAGGGCATGACACATTTTCGATTGATTATATGCCCCTTTGAAATCCACGACTACTTGATGCAACATCTCGTGGAATTTCCATTTTTTTAAAAGCTGCCGTATCATAAAAATCTGAGAATGGTTGACAGCACCTTGTAGCAACTTACTAGTATTGACCTGGGATCTGGTAATGATGACATAATTTTTCGTTCCTCGGGGATGATTTCATTGTTCCATATAGTTGTGATGAGCCTATCTAACTTCTCTGTTAATTTTTCTTCTACATATTTTACTAATTCCGATGGTAGTGGGTCGACACCTGAGAATTTGTAATTCTTAAGCCAATGGATTGTTCTTTTACTTCCTCAATGGTTGGCAGTTCTATCTGCTGTGTGGATTAAACCGATTTCTATGGTTGCTGGCTCTTCATGTTCTTTCATCAATTTATCGAAATATCGCTTCCATTGGGCTGCAACTCTTTCGCTGTCCGAAACGAGCTTCTCATTATCGTTGCTGATCTGGCCTGGTATCCTATTCGTACCACGTTTAGCCATTGTCGTTTTTTATCCCGAAGAAAATGCTTTATTTCTTTTCGATTTTGATGTCTCATACGCGTGATCTCTTCCCTATTTTCCAGGACTCTATGCTGCGACGTTTAGTACGGTGCCTCAAGATCAAGAAATAATCGATTTGGTTGCTCGTTACTCCATCCGGTAATATACATGTAGCCTTGTGAATTCTCTTGTATTTGAATGTTGAGGTTTCCTCAATCATGAATTTAGAGCTGGCGAAACTCATTGTTTTAAGACCATTATCGTTCAGTAAGGCATGGAGACTTTCTTCTCTATTATTGGCCTATACGAGTATATGGCTTCTTTTTCTATTTTCAAATTGAAGTCCCCGAGTGTGATTTTCACGTCGAATGATAGGAAATTGTCAAATATTTGCTTCGTAAAACGCGTCCTTTGTCTTTTTAGCCTTATTTTTCATAGTGTACGTTCAGATGTACATAGGGCACTCTAGATTTCGGCCATCGACACACGATCTTTGTTAAATACTACGTCCATTATAATCTGCACAATTTTGCTGGTGGAGAATCCTGTTCCAAGATTTTAGGCACAGTCCTCAATGGTTTGAAAGTCGAACTTCTTGTACAGCAGTACAGCGGACTTTAAATTTATACTTACTAATTTCATTGAGTGCTGTTTGGAAAGCACCTGGTCTGTACAAGCTGCGTATGTTCCACGAGCCTATCCTTAATTTTGGTGAATTTTGTTCGAGCGAATTTTTGATTGAGCGAAGCGAAGCGGAGTTCCCACCGGGTGACGTCAATTGCGATCTAAGATAAATTGTTTCTCAGCCATTTCTTAACCGATCCTTATGATTTTTAGACCTTCAGAAAGTATTTTGAAATATATAGGTTATTGTCAAAACAGAATTTTGATTTTGGTTCTAATTTTAAATATTTAATTGATGAAAAAAAAATAAATTGAAAGTGCAAAATTTTGGCAAGCGCTATTTTTTGTTTGTTTTTTTTAAGATTCTTTCTTTTCGAACGTTTTTTAGCTAAAAAAAGGAAACATAATCCGTGTTTTAATAATGAAATCACGAGTTCAAAATATTGAAGCTTTGTATATTGTTGTTCTTTCCGGCCCTCTTTAACTGTCCGGTCAATGACCAGGTACCCGGGTATCCATTTTAGTTTCGCAGGTAGAATTTATTAACTTTTTCTCCAAAAAATTTGAAGACCGTCCGGATTCCCAAAATTGAAGTAGTTTGATACCCAATTTTTGTCAATTTTTTTTATAATTAATTATTTAATAACAGTTATTAACTATCAACCTTGATACCTCCTTCGTTCAATAACCAGGTACCCGGGTACCCAGCATAGTTGTCATATATGATAAACCCGGGTTTATACAAACTAAAGAGACTGTTTATTAAAGTATTGAGGTAATTTGACTCTTAAATTAATAATAAACAATGTCGTTTGTAATTTCTTTTATTTAAACAATTCTTATTATAAACAATAGCAAAGATAGTAGGTAAGAAAAATATAATTCCGTTTATATTTATTTTAGTAAGAATTTTTTTTTTCGATTATTTGTTTATTTCTATTGCTTACTTTTTATAATAATAAATTATATTTTTCACTAAATGAAAAACATTTTTAAAAAGTTGAACACTTTTATTTGTACCGAACTGATCGGTTCGATCGCTGCACACCGAATGAATACATTTTCAATCTTAAACTAGGTACATTTCAATTCTTAGAGCTAGATGGATACCATACAATTCTTGGGACAACATAATTTACTGATAGTTGATGGATCTAAAATGCTGACCCGCAATTCTGGGGTATTGAGTTGTTTGGTTAAGTGTCCCTTGGTCGCTAAGTGATCGGACGCATTAACTGTAGTTTTGTTTACGGAAGTGTCCTTTGTGTATGAAAATGAATAAGTAGTCTATTGAGCGTCGTCGGGCATTAACTTAATACAATGCCACACAAGAATAAAAGTACATTTAATTATTTCGCACACTCTTTACATGTCGTGGTTGTAATACAATGTTCATCACAGATAGGATTCTCACACACCGAACATATTTTTCCAGTTTTGCGACGTTTTTTAAATTCACTTTGAAGGCAAGTATACATAGCTTACACCAGTAATCCTTTTTCTTCCGGTTGAATCGAGCTGTGTCTGGGGTGTTGATCCAGATGTTGTTGGCTGCGCATATGGATTAACAGCTCGACCAAGAAAAGATTCAATCGCCACTTTCGTTGTGAAACGCCTCATGATTTGTGCATTCTGCGAAGGACTTTCAATAAATGTAGTACACAGTTCTCTGCCGAATTGCCGATAAAATAATCGCTGTTCATACGACTTTTTAGCAAGCATTTTATTATTCTCATAATACAGAATATATGCTGCAAGGCAGGCGACATCGAGGATGTTATAGAAAAATGCTAGAGGCCATCTTTTAGTAGATCTTCTTGTAGTATATCTACCAAGCATTTTATCCATTGTGTCCACTCCAGCTTCCGACCAGTTATAAAACAGAATAATTTTACGTTTTTTCTTTGCACTATCACCCAAATACACGTGGATAATTGTTCTCACGTTTTCGATTCAACCATTTCTGGTGGAATATATGCCTTATTTTTCTTCAAAGTGCCAACAATTGTCAAGTTCCAGGATAGTAAAGATTTTGCCAATGGAAGAGTAGTGAAATAAATACCCATTGTAATGTTTCTACCGGATCCTTTGTACGGTGCCCCCAAGTCTTTGACAACTCTCTTACCAACGTTTTTTTCACGACCTTCACTCGATTTCCCAGTGTAAAGCTGTCCAGTAAGTGGATACGAATTTTTCGCATCACATATCCACCATACTTTGATTCCATATTTAGCTGGCTTTGATGGAATATACTGAGTGAATCTAGTTCGATCACGGTATGGATAAAGTTGCTCGTCGATTGTCAGGTATTCTGTTGGCTTATAGTGTTTTGTTAAATTACTATTAAGCATTGTCCAAATGTCTCGTATTGGAGCAGCTTTATCAGTCTCCATACGCTGAGCTCGAGTATTGGCATCATCAAATCGAATAAAACGAATGATGTTCCAGAAGCGATTGATGCTCATTGCTGCACGATATAATGGATATGAATACGACTGCCACATAAACATTAAAAATAGAGTAGTCGAATGATATAAGTTAGATATATATTGTTTGTCTTAGAGTGCCCGCGTAGGGCCAGTAAGATATTTATAAGTTAATTAAGCTAGTTTTAACATTTTTGCCTAGCATAAGGTAGTTGTCAGTATAGGATTAATAAAAATATTAAAAAAAACAATATTAAAAAAAAAAAAATTGTTCGGGATGAAGGGGCAGGGCATCCCAAATATCAGAATGTTCGAGAACCATATGGTCTCCCTATTACCATAGTTATTTCACACGCACGCAGCCTACTAATAGCTTTTCTACCTGACACTATACGTGAGTACCCCGGTACCCGGTTATTGAACGAATGGTGAAAATTTGGTCATTGACCGGACGGTTAACAGCAAAACCATATTGCAAAATGCATTGCACTAGAATAAATTTATCTTGAACAAAGAGAAATCGACATGGTGAAATTAAATATTAATAAATATTAAAATTATTAATATTAATAAATATAAAAAAATAAAATAAATATTCCGGTCCTCAAATATGTCCAGACAATATACTGCCTATTCCTCCGAGTACCGTATACCTTAAAGATCATGACACAAGTTACATACGAAAACAGTTTCCTCTGCAATTAGCGTACGCAATCAGCATTTATCGTTCTCCAGGTTTAAAAGTTAAAGTTAAAGTTTACCGGTGGATCTTGGTAAAAGTGAACATTCAGTAGACTTGGCTTATGTAGTTTTTTCTAGGTTTCGATTATTCAATTGTTTCTGGATCGTCCCTTTTCCATTCGAACGACTTCGGAAAATCAGTGAGAAGAAAGGCTTGCCATCTAAACTCAAAGAACTTAGCAGGCGTAAACGGATCGCAAGAATTATGAACGTAATGAGTAATCTCTTAAATTAATAAAAAAATCCATTTTCTATTATATTAAACTCATGAGTCTGCATATAGCATTACGCAAATCGAATTATGTTAATTACTATGAATTTTTACACTTGACTTATGTCATCAGATTGTCTTATACTATAAGCAGCATAGATAAAATATGCAGCCCACAAGAAGCGTTTTTCTAAACTTGTGAACAGATTTAAATCATTAGTCTCAAATTTCAACACCTGAGGACCGATTGATAAAAAACATTAAAAAAAAACATTTGAAACCGGACAGATTTTGGAAAACATCAATATTACTCATGACAATTCAACATGGAGTATATTCTAGCGCCAAAATATGTTCATTTCATTTCATTTGTTTTCAGTAAATTGAGATCAACTCTACTTTTAAGTTTTACCTCGCTTCGCTCAAATACATGCTGCAGCGAAGCGACAAGCGACTGCGGCCTCCTAATCTATCTTGGATGGTTCCCACTCGGAGATCCGATGGGGAAATAGTACGCCTTCGGAATATTTTACCCAGGGAAGACCAACCATATCTAACAGCCAGGTGTGTCAAAAATGTTTAATGCCAGTGATGTGAGTCTGGATAGCGCAGTGTATATCAAAAGTTCTGAGCCTGCCCCTATATTTTTTTTTCATACGGCAGAGATCCATAGGACTTTGATCGCCTCTTACTATCGGCACTCCTATACGCGAGTATATTCTAACCCCTATCCCGAAGGCGGGAGAAACAGCTTAAAAACCGCCTTAAAAATATTTTAATTTTTTTTTATAATTTATTTTTTTTTTAATTTTGTTAAACAATTTGTCTTCCAACGACGACTAATTTCATGATTATGGTGACCAATACTCATCGCCAAAACAGGAAATACTTCTCCGAGGATTTGTTTTCTTTCAGTAAACCCAAAAAAAAAAAACGCCGTCTCGTTCTAACCGTCGATATCTTCGATCTGAGACGAAAAATGGACCATTAGTGGTGAAATTGATAGATTCGGTACTTCGTCGGATGGCAAAGGAAATAAAGAATTTTGTCGCCGATAACGCTCGTTTATTTTCGCATTAACTCGATCTTCATTTTCTCCATATTACCCCAATAGTTTTCGGGTCTTTCAAAACAAGATCTTAGGGAAAATTTATAATAAAAATAAGGACGAAGAAAAAGGGGAGTGGAATCGAGAACTTAAAGAGCTCTTTTCAGTCCCAAGCATTGTCCGAAAATTATTGAAGTAGGCAGGACAACTGGAACGAGTGGACAGTGGACGAATATTGTTCACTATTTGACTACCGAGGCAATTCGAATGAACCAACCCATATTGATCAGAGAAAAAACTGTGAACAGAAACTTTACTTTTGAGCAACTTTGACCAGATTTTTCCGAGTGGCGACATTTCGATGCCTATTGGCTTGTACACATGTCATACTCATAAATTCAAGTCTCTTCACCGTAATGATACCATCGACGAATGTTGAGTCCGCATTGATTCGTTTGCAGGAGTTCTTAGTGATGATCAATTTAAAGAAAATTCAGTTCTTTTGGAACAAACCCTGCTGCGACGCGTCTCCTGCACGAAACCTCATCTAAAATATGGCAAACAGATACGTATGAGATGGGTAGCTCTTTTGAAAGCACTCAATCTTTGGTGAAGACTTTCGAGCACCATTCTTCTCTTAAGTTGATGTTTTCTTCAGTAACTTCCGGTCCAAGTCGTTGGATAAGGCCAGTTGTCAGTTACTTCGTGTCCCTCTTTGAAAACTATTCAAATGTTCTTGTGCTCGATATTAAAGCATCCCCAAGGACTCTCTCCAACATTTATTAACGCATTCGAATAAACTCTTCCCTTGGTATATTTTTCTTTTAGTCAAGATCGCCGATTATACTTGAGGTTTGATCTACTAGTTGAGAGAATTTTGCCAGAATTTAACAAAGCTCCCTTTCCTAAACAAGAATTTATTCCTGAGACGTTGATGGGCACTCGTAAACATACCATAATCGCCCCAGTCACCCCATCAATTCATTAAAAAATCTCCTCATTCATTGCTTTCACAGCTAAAATAAATTATCCACAAGTTAATCTCATTACCACTTAATGAATGCCCGGAAAACATGAAAAAATATTTAAACATTTCTCAAACTGTCGCTGTCACCATCACTTACCAATTTAGAACACGAGCATCCTATTATGTCAAGCCCACGCATACCGCGATAATAGCCGCCTATCCTCACGCGCATCCTAGTCAATTCCAATATATTGCTTGGGCATGATCTGAACGCTCGTCGGTGGTACGAGTACCACTGATTTAACATGTACCACGCATCTGATTGTTGTATTAAATACAATTTTCTTTCCTCACGTATTCCGTTGGTTAAGATATCTACATACGAAGATGTGTGGTCACGGCCCACCCTAGTGACTCAGTACGTGACATAATCAGGAAGGGTCTTATCTGGTGGCATTTTCCGAATCTCCTTCTCATCTAATTTGTTTCTTATCTTAATTATACCGATCTCCCCATGACCACTGATTGCGGTCGCAATAATGAATCCGGCTTGTCCTACAATAATCGACTAACGAGGCCATCCTTCGTACTGTAAATCCCATTTAACTCAACCACAATTACGAAAACAAACAAATCTGACTGTAATGGTTAAAGTTTTCTTTCTAACGACTGAGTCGTTTCCGAGGAACCATCTCGGCCCATAGACCCCTTTCGGGGAGATATCTTACTCTTGGATCGGCTTATTATCCATTTTTTCCTGCAGACCACTGTGTAACTTATTAGCACAAGTGCTAATTGGGACGAAAGCCAGTTCCAGAAAGTACGATGTGGGTCGCGTGCCGGTGATTAACACTCTACACAGCTGTTTGCCGTCTGTCAGGTTTGTATGTATTACAATTGAATGAAGGCTAAAATGTTGATATCTTGGCAGCGGAACTTCTATTATCATGCTGACGTGCCACTGCGGGGAATGTTTTATGGTCGGAATCAAATATTCATCATCACATACTTAGGGAAGGCAATCAATGTCACCACAATGATCTCGTTGATATTAGGATGGCTTTGTTGCCGCTTTTTCTGAAAAGCCGAAGGAAAGACGTCGTTATTCTGACCGCCTGTTGGACATAAATCCATATTTATTGCTTTATTGTTCATGAAAGCTAATGGCGCAGAATTTATTGTATTGAGTGACAACTTATCAATATCATTCGTAGCGCGAGTGGAGGTAGTGAGCTAGAAAATTGCTAGAATACCCACTTGTTGTTTAAAAAGAAGTTATAGCCTAATAGGGTTGCGGAAAGTATTCCAAATTTTGCATTTAAATTTTAAGTATTCAGTAGTTTATGATGAGTGATGCAATTTTATGTGGACTAGTCATTTCTTGGAATTGTGTTTAGCTAAGGTCAAGTCACATAAAGAGTAAGCTAATTCTAGAATAGTACCAACCAAAAAGAACGTCCACATATTCGGTTCTATAGATAAAATACGAGTACTAACTACCATTCTGAGCCCTTTCAGACATCATCATGTAAAAGTCTTCTGAAGACTCTAGCACAACCTTAGCTCCGGTCTAGTGTCCAAATAATTGTAGTCCTATTCTCCATGAAGCTTGCTTTAAATGCGAAGACGATGTGCCTTTATTGCTGGAATTCCAGCAGACCTCGCTACGCCACCAAAGGTTTGAGCCTACTGTCGCAGAGGACGTGGGAGCTTTAAACCACTACACTACACTGCACTACAATGACTGCCGACCAAACACATCATTACGAAGTATCATTCTAACAAGAGGTGTGGCTGCCAGGCCATTGATATGCGAGATGAGTATGATGATGGGTCTGAGAAAAATTCATGACGCTCTTGAAATTCAATTTTAAGCCTAATTTCCTGTCATTATTAGACTTTCTATATTTCTGTTTCCTCACTATCTTCCAAGCATTTCGAGATCGTCAGTGGAAGCTAGAGCGAGTGTGAGTCCATTAAGGGTTACTGCCCTCTCTTTTTCTTGAAGGGATCTCAGTACGAATTCCAGCACCAAGACTATCGTGGATACTGTGCAATAACTCTAAAAGATGTAAAAGTTCATGAAGTAAAGGCCCCGGCCCATAGAATCCGTCGATCCGTCACTCCGTTGATTTCAACTGAGTGAAAAGTAGAATATACACATTCTTATGGGAGGTGGCCCATAGCCGACGGATGTATGAACTTCAACGGACAAAGTAGAGCTACTTTCTACTTTTCGCTCCGTTGGGAGCTCATACATTCACATATTGGAGCTTACACATTTACATTCTGAGGTTCACGCATGCACGAATTGAGAGTAAGCACGTTCATTGGTGGATGCACTGAGAGAATGCTTGGGAACTCTCTCGTACTGCGAGAAACTTCAAATTCGGTTGACATTCAAAGTACAATTCGTTTGGTGAGGGTCGTTTAGTGTGCGAGAAGTGAACATTATTCTAGGGAAAAAATGTTATAAAATGTTCGAGGAAGAACTGATTGAGGCGATCAAAGGCCATCCGTGCCATTCATTTCATAACTCAGATGAACGCACCCCATCAATTAATAAATGTCATCGACAACTGTCAACGGATTGACGGATTCTATGGGCCGATGCTTGCCTGCTCTATCCGCCAATACGTTTTCACTCAGTTGAAATCAACGGAGTGACGGATTGACGGATTCTATGGGCCGGGGCCTTAAGCCCGGCCGACCATTAACAATGGCAGAAAAAGCAAATATGAAAGGTTCGAAGGTTCTGCTTTGAATTTGGCGGGATCAGAAGGATTTAGTTTATTGTGAGCTACGCAAACCGATTAATACAGTCACAGGAGACTGCAATTGGTTCGTTTGAACCGAGCATTGAATGAAAAATGGCGACCATACGAGCAGATTTTGCTACATGACAACGCTTAGCCACGTTTTATGAACTCGGTGAAGACCTGCTTGGAAAAGTTTAGATGGGAAGTCCTTGCATACGCGCCGTATTCACCTTATATTCTCTCTTCCGATTGTTATTTGTTCCGATCAATGGGATATGGCCTAGCTGAGTAGTACTTTAAAGATGTCTAAAAATGAGCCGGGGGTGGTCGTGATGCAATGGTAATTATCATCGACTGTTGAGCGGAACGTCTGTAGTTCAAGTCTGTCCATAGCCAAAAACAATTCCTATACGGAACAACTGTGCAACATAATTTTTTTTTTTTTCAATTTTTTTTTATATTTTTGGAACTCACTTATACTAGACAAAAAAACTGACATAAAATACCTTACAACAACAACTTAAGACTATGCCTTTCGGCCTTACGATTTACTTGTAATAATTAAAATAAATAAACAACTTAGGCCAACAAAAGTGATATTAAAAAAAAAAAAAACTTGGAATCAGATAATTTTTTTTTAACAAAGAAACTTATAACTAAGAATAACTTAGTCCTACCTTAACTAAAATATATACATTTTTTTTTGTTTTCGTAATTGTTTTGTATTTTGTTTTTTGTTTTTTTTCTCTTTTTTTTAAATTAAAGCTAAAACTAACCTAAACCTACCTGCCACTTTAGCCTGCCATAGCCTGCCCTTACCTACTCTAACCTAACCTACCTTAGTCTATGTGCCATTGGCATGTGGCAAGCTTTGCCTTAAATAGGCTGACCTATCAAAGTTAACCACTACGCAGTCCGCTCCAGCCACCAAAAGCGTTGATGCTGTCGGACGACGTCCCCCCGATCTTGGTGCGACACTGATCTACTAAACCTGAGGCGCTCGGGCTCGCGGAGCTCAACATCACGTTCGTAGAGGAGCCGCCGCTCCACAGACTTACGGGCCACGTGGAAGATTAGCGGAACCGCCAATTCATCCTGGACCAGCCCACATTGATCTAAATAGAGGAATGCCTCTGGAGGGACAAAGCCGCTAAGGCGAAATTTTTCGTGGTACATGTAATTAGGAAAGTAAGCCCCGGAGACCAGGTTATTGACCGAAGTCATTGTCCTCGCAACGTGACCCCGGATCAGTTCTATTAGAAAATTATCCACCCGTACAATCCTGGCCCTATCGTTCGGGTAAAATTTTGTGTACTCAGATTCGCAACAACATCAGTTGTGAATGAGAGATGGTCAAAAAATGCTGACGAAGGCATAAAACTCGCAGCATAAGATCACTTTAAAATTCATACTCTGTACGTCCATTTCCAATATAACACCCTAACGGCATGGAACCAGAAAAAAAAATACTGTGGACTGCAACCAAAGCGATAAATTCAATCGAATCTCTCGAATCCTATCTAGGACAACCACCGCCGAAAAGTAGTGAACGAACATCTTTGACACAAGCCTTCTGCACCCTGTACACGTTGTGTGACAAATACCATAAGAGCGTACACTCTTGAACCTACAAGAAGCCTATAAAAAAAAAAAAAATTCTTGGATAGGCGCCAAAAAGTTCTGTGTTCCGACGTGGAATTCATATGCTGCCAGAAAGATAGAAGAAAATAGTGGCTAGCGGTGGGCAATACTTTAAGTGGCGTGCTTTTTACGACTCACGTTAAATAAATCATAGATTCTCCGCAAAAAAAAAAACCAGAGCTTGGTCGAAGTCTCATACATATAGTATGTTAGACACGATTTTCATTACCGAAAATGAGTTGTTGCAGCAATGGTTTGGGGTTATTACGTACTGTTGCGAGAGCTAGCTGAGGAAAACCATGTTAAATTCTGTTTGACACCAAGGCATAGAGGAGCATCAGTGGCCATAAAATCGGCGATCTATTAGTCGCAATTGGTTCCTTCGAAAAACGTATAGATGACGAACCCTTGTTATACATATTTCCAAATCTAGAATATTTTAGACAAATGAAAAAAAAACCAACATCTGTGGCATTGTCGGAACGGAGTTCAAAGAAAATACTGCCTACGAACCTTTTTAATTCTCCTAAGCCTCAATCAGAATCGTTGATTAACTTTCAAGACACCAAGGTCCAAGGTATTACCTCCACAAAGAGTGCAAACCCTGTCGACGAAGAAACTGTCGTTTGTCATTTTAAGAAACCCACCTTTCTCAGATAAATTGTGGTTCCCTTCATGGAAGATCAAGCCTCATCATTGGAAAGTTGAGAATTAACATAATTTACAGAACTTTCTATATCAAAACTCTAAGGCATTATGATGGCAGTTCGTAAAATATTAGGAAATAACATTTATAAAGCATGTATAGGTAAATAATAACGGACCAAGTATAAAGCCTTGTAGGGTAGTTGGTAGCTTAACGTATTGTGAACGAACGAAGGAATTAAAACATTGAATTTACACTATAATCCTAGATTTTAACAAAGCCATTTGACAAGTATGCTTCCCCCGAAAGCCCGATTTTGCTAAATTATTATTGTGGGTATCATTTAATTTGGAGACTCATAATTGTTTCGAAGGCAACTTAGAAATGGAAGGCTTATAAATGATCTATATTCTACGAGTATATTGTGTGTCGAGTCTTTGTGAAGAGCTAACATATTTGCTATTTTCTAAGAATTTTGAAAAAATATTTTTAGGATTTGTGTTAGAATATGTGGCTTAATTGTCTATACCCGCTGCGTTGGACTCAACTTTTAAAATCATTCTAACAACTAACAATAGTTTCATCAACACAAGAAACTAAACAGAATGATCAGGAATTACGTTTGATCAACATATGTATACAACATTTATAGTGAAATAGGTGTGTGTAAGGTAGGTGTACTAAAGTCGATATAAATTGGAGGTACATTTTCGAATTCAATTTAAATTAGATAAAATTGTGTCGAAAATGTACTAATGTACTAATAGAATACTAATAGAATAATAGAATCTTAATGCCTCTCGTGAAATCCTCACATGTGGTTAAGCATGCAATCTTGTCGAATTGAAATCTAATTTTTCTCTTCAAAAGTTCATCTTGAAACCTTCAATAATTTGGCAAAAATGCTTGAAACTATATTAAATAACATAACTAATTAATAACATAACTAACTTATCCTATACTCTGAAGCAAATAGAACAACCAACTTAAGACTACGCTTTTGGCATTTGGATTTACTTATAATAACTCCGCTTGCACACTCTCACTCTCAGTCATCGAACTCCGATGGCTGGCAAGTTACCAAATCAAAGCGAACTTCTTAACGGACCAAAACAATCATCGGTACAAATAAAAACAGAGCTTCTGGTTTGGAACTCGAGGTTGTGTCTAAATTGAAATGGCTTCACTTATCTTCGTTTAAATCAACTTGTCAGTCTGATTTGATTACGTGGCATCGGCGTTCGATGTGAACTCTGCACTTTTGTTATGTTATAAATTAATAAAAGTCGGGGTCAATGTGAACTCGCTCAAACATGTCAACTTCAAACTTGGTGTAGCATTCGAGATTTTAGACAAACTGGACGTGTTGCGGATTTAGTTGGATTTCTTGGGATTCGACTTAAATATGGTGTTGAAAGTGTTTTTGGTGTGCATTACCCGAATATGAGTGGTAAATCGAGGACATTGGCACAGACAGTATTTGCCCAGCGTGAGAAGCATATAGCAGATCTTTGGTCGAGACCGGAATTTAAAAGCAGATACGTCAATTTCCAGGCATTTAAGAAAGGATCGGAAAGTAAACAAATATACGAAGCTTATAGAGCACCACACGGACATTATTATAAACAAATAAAAGCTGACTATCAATCAACTAATCCAAATTCAATTGTGCAAGATATACCAATAGAAGACGATCAACCTGGACCAAGTGGCATCAATAAACGTCCCGCCGACACCGGATCCGACCCCGACCCCACCAAGTTACTCCGTGTTGATTCGGCTATTGGAGGTGCAGATACAGGCGAAGAATCTAGCGAATTGTCACCTGATACTATTAAATTCTTTGAAAATATTGTTGGTCATTCTGATACTGGTAACGTTACTGAAACTGCTCATAGAGCGTCGACAGGACTTGCAGCTGCTGGATACGATAGAAAGTGGATCGTCGCGTGGCCCAAATACGGGAGCAAGATCCGGAGCTAGTGGAGTTGCTGGATCGTCATCGTCGGCCGTTTCAGATTTAACATGGATTCATCCGAGTATTCCTTCGCCACCTAGTGTGGCGTATTTTAAAAAAAGTCGCATTTTAATTACATATGGATATAGTACGGAAAATATACAATTAAATGGTCCAGATTATGTGGAGTGTGTCACAACACCATTGGCGTTAATTCCTGTCGATTATTTACCGTTTTACTTAAGTCATTCGGAGTAATACGCGCTTACGGAGAGGTTTCTGACAAAATCCTGTAAAAAAAATTGTAAATATAATTGAATATAGATTATTTTTACAAATTTTAATTTACCTTCAGCGAACACTTGCTTAAGTCGGTCATTTGGAGTTGCAGGCTTTCGGTGATACACATAATTCCGAGCTGCATCTCGTATAAGCGTTTCTTCAGGTCGTACCTCTTCTGCAGCATAGCTTTCTTCACAATTTTCTTCATCACGTCTACTGCTGTCTGCAAAAATTCCGATGTCCACAATATTAGAATTATACTCAGAAAACTGAGCATATTGTCCTTGGGGTCCTGTGCAGCTATTATCTCTTCTATAGTTTTCTGCTTCTTCTCTGTAATTTCCCTCTTCTCCAATACTTTCCTTTTCATTGTGAATTTTCTCCTGAACTCAGCCAAATTGGTAATAGGTTCCGGGTGCATGGTTACATGATCATGGCCTTTGGCCGATCGTACCGTCCCGTTTGCCGGTTGTCGTCGTCGTCGTCGTCGTCGTCGCAAGACAGTGTTATAAATTTTACATGTGCAAATTTTCTGGGTATAAATACTTGAGCGACGGAATATCTTTTTCATAATGTTCAAGTCGAACGAACAAATCAGACAGTCGAATTCCGATAGTGATATTTCTAATTGCACTGATTTGATGTCAACTTTCCTAAATTCTAACGTATGGCTGAAAGATATTCGTGTGCGTGCATTCCAATTTCATTCCAAAAAACGACTTACCCGACCCTTCTGCAACCATCGAATAATGCAACATAATAATAATATTCCATCCCGGCTACTACATATTTCTGATGACCCGTCGTCCACGAACTTGTTCCATTCTGCTGCTGCTGATTCTCCCAACAATGTTATCGTCCTCACCGAGACGTGGCTAAATGATAAAATTTTCTCCTAAGAATTATTCACCTCTACGTATGATGTCTTCCGAAAGGAACGATGATCGAGGTGGGGGTGTTTTGCTGGCGGTTCGTTCATACTGTAAGAGTGAACAAATTACGTTACCAGATTCGTCAGGCATGATCGAACAAATTTGTATGCGTATTCATATTAAATTTTCAACCGAGGTGATTAATTCTCATATTTACTTCTTTGTCTCATATATTCCTCCTGGAGCAGATAATGCAATTTATGAAACTCATATAAGAAATATAAAATCCATTGTGAAATCTCTAGATAGCAAATCTTTTGCTGTAGTTTTAGGTGATTTTAATTTAACTAATGTAAAGTGGATTCTCTATGAGGATGATAAATGTGTTTTTCCGCTTAATGTCTCAAAAAACCATGAACTTGAAGTAATCGATTCTATGTATTCTTTAAATCTTCGACAAGTAAATGTAATTACCAACTCTTTAGGTAATATGTTGTATTTAATTTTCATCCACGAAGAACTTGTTAGTCTCTGTTAGTAATGCAATTTTTCCTTTGCCTAGTGATATATGATAGTATTCATCTTAATGCAAATTAACTGCAAATTTTGTTCAACTAAACTGTATTTTATTTGTTTACTTCGATAAATACCTCCAATATATCGTCATTGGAATATAAGAAAGTCAATTTTAGCTTAATAAATAATGCTTTATCGCAAGTTGAATAGCACTCGATCTTTTCAACCCGTAGTCTAGAAAATGCGTATGCTATGTTTGAAGATATTTTGAAATCGTACGTTGCGAGGTTCACACCACTAAAACGTAACCGACGTTCCAATAGTCCTGTTTGGTTTACAAAAAGTTGGTGGCGTTTTAAGAACGTAACGCTTAGAACTTATAAGTTAAGCAACATTTTAGCGCCTCTCGATGGCCGGTTCCTTCAATTAAGAATGGAATACGAGTTTTTAAAACGATTCACCTATCGACAATATGTTTCTTCTATTAAGCGCAAAATAAAATACGACATGTTATTTTTTGTTCCTTAATTCTAGGCGCAAGTCTGTCGGTCTTCCTAATATCATGATCCTTAACGGAGTTCCTAGTAATGATTTAAATCTCATTTGTGATATGTTCGCTTCGTTTTTCCAATGCAACTTCACAAATGAAAATATTGACTATTGTAGTAATTCCCACAATGTCTCATTTGCAACTGATCTTAGATCTCTTGTACTTACTGAAGACGATGTTCTCTTGGAACTTTCATCCCTCGGCTCCAGTGCAAGTATTGCCCCTGATAACTTCCCTCCGTTACTTTTGCATAATTTTTAATATGTCGCTGAGTAGCGGCGAATTCTTAAGCCGCTGGAAACCTTCTTTTATTGTACCCATCCATAAAGCTAGCTCCAAAAATTCGGATGGAAATTATAGTTCCATTGCCAAACTTATTCCCAAGATTTTTGAAGCTATTATTAATCACATTTCTGAACTCCAGCATGGTTTTGTTACTGGCAGAGCCACGGCAACTACTCTAGTAATTTTCACCAATTATATAATCAAAAGTATGGAAAGTCATTATCAAGTTGACACTATCTACACCGACTTTTCGAAAGCGTTTGATAGAATGTGCTAATCTCGAAAACTCGTCTTCTTGGGTTCCATTCCAATTCGAAGCTATCTCATTGGTCGTACACAATATGTACGTATTGGAACTACGCTGTCGAGAGTAATTGTGAATTACTCAGGAGTCGCTCAGGGCAATCATTTAGGCCCACTCTTTTTTCTTTTATTCATAAATGATCTACCGCTGTATGTACTTTATTCTAATTGTCTATTATTAGCTGATGACCTGAAAATCTGTAAGTCGATACCGACATATTCTGACGCTACAGATTTACAACATGACATTAATAGCTTAACCGAATGGTGCCGCGCTAACGGACTACACTTCAACATTAGTAAGTGCTCGGTAGTGATATTTTCTAGGTTACCCTCCGACATTTTTATTTTGAACACTCTCTTAGCAACAGCGTCCTGAATAGACTAAAGGCGCCAAAAGATTTGGGTGTAATGTAAGGTGAACTCTATGTTGGGCTTCTTATCTCGCAACACAAAGGACTTTCAAGATCCTTATGCACTGAAAACCCTGTATATTTCTCTAGTCAGGTCAGTATTAGAATACTGTTGTGTTGTATGGAACCGCTTCTACTTGAATAGGTCTAACCGAATTGAGAAGATCCAAAAGAGATTCTCTAAGTTTGCATTGCGCAAGATATCTTGAAACTCAGTTATCCCCCCTTATCATGCCAGATGTGCATTGATTATTTTAAAGGAGTTAAGTAAGCGGCAATGTTCGCTAGGGACGTAATCCTTGGACATACTAGTTGTCCGGCTCTACTTTCAAATTTTGAAAATTATACACCGTCGCGCGGCCTGCGCAACATGATTTCTTATATATCTCTAAACATAGCTCTAATTACGCTCGGTTTAATCCAATCAATAGCGCTTGTCTTAATTGTAATTTATATGACGATGTAATTGATTTTAATCTAAGTCGAAATTTGTGCAAAAATGGTTTATTGAATGCTATTAATTTAACAAATATTTATCTGGATCTGCTATTATCTACGAAAGTTTTGTACACTTGATAGATAAATAAATGAAATGAAATTAAATAAAATGAAAATATAAAAGTTGATGGTCAACTTCCAGTCATCAAATAATGCTGGATTTTATCGAAGTTCCGCTGCAAATGACGTCAATCGTTGGACCTGGTCTTTACACGACTAAATCATCCACATACGCTATTGATTCGCGAAGAGAAGCCACTGAGGTAAATGTTAAAAAGGATCGGCAAGTTCATCTTACCCTGTCGCAGTCCATTGTTGATTCCACAACGAATTTTTTATCGGTTAACATGTCAAAAATCATTTATAGCATTGGTTTACTTATGCCCAGCGGACTGTACTTGCAATACGTATAGACCTTCTAACAGAACAGTATCGATAGCTTTTCCAAGTCAATCAGATTCATCCACTCAATTAGTTCATTGGTCCTTGCATTTGTTCCATTGGATATTAGTGAGTGTCGTGGGGTGCGCATCTCATTTTAAGCTTTGAAGTTTAAAAATAAATTTAAAATGTTGTGTACATGTTTTCAGAAAGGGTTGAACGAAATTCTACACTTAAAATCTCGTGCGGTGATTGCAATGGAATGTTTCATATAGCATGTGTGAACATTCAAGAACAAGATGCTGATTATATGAAAGCAAATGGAAATTCTTTCCGTTGTGATAAATGTAGTGCACTAAGACGTCGACCTCTTCATTTACAAATTCAAGTTTCAAATAAGCAATTAGAAACGAAGAAAGCAGTTCAACCGACTAAAACGGCTAACAGAAAGATCGCCAAGCAAGCTCTGTTGCTGCTGTGAATTTACAAACCAAATGATTTACCAGAAACCAATGCATTTGGAGGAGTTTGAAAAAAAAATTTCTTCATTCTTTGTCTATGCTATGCGAAGAGAACGAAGGTCTCAAATCGAAGATCAACTCTCTTGAGAGTAGACTTAACTGGCAACAACAAAACTCCTACCAAAACTGCATCGAAAAATTTGGAATTCAAAAGTGCTGATATTCTAAAGTTATCGTTTATATTTAATAATGAAGACTATGTCGTCTACTGCGTATACAGATTTATAAAATTCAGCGCCTAGATCTTTGTTGAAGAATTTTCCAATCTTCTAGGTAATGAACAATCTAAAAATGTTATTTTTTTGGCGACTTGAATATAGATATCTTTTATAAGCGAAACAACCAGATTACAGTCGGAAAAGTGTTTAGACCACATTTATGGACGCTTTTCAAAAGTGTCTCCGAGCTTTTATGAGAAATGTGTCTTTGATTTGAATATAACATTCTATGATAGGATCTTTGGTTAATGCCTTCACTAAGAAAGAAATTGAAAGGTCCCAACGCGACGTTATCAAAATTGATTTCTCACAGCTTAGATCAGCTCTTTGTCTTGAGTTTTGGGAAAAGGTGAAATACCGTTATGTTGCGATAGTTTCCTCATCGAGAGGCAATCTTAGAGGTGAATGGAAAGTTGTTAATTCTATTCTAAATAAAACCACATCATCCAAAATGCCGACTCTTATTCGTGTTGACTAATCCTCAACCTCTGACAAATTTGATGGATAAACTGCTTAGCGAATATTTCGTTTCCATCTCTTGTAGTTCATCCTCACGTTACAGGCCGAAATAGCATTCCTCTCACTGTACTTCAAATTACTGCCCCGAGCATCTTCAGAGAAATAGTTTTGTTTTCGAGCCAATAACCGCTTTTGAGGTCCTAAAAATGATGATCTCTTTAATTCAAACTCATCCGGGAAAGATGGTATTTCAAATCGGACAATTAAGAAAATTGGATGTTTTATATTTGATGTCCTAGCACATATCTCCAATAAATTTTTCCTAAAGCCCTGAAATGTGCGGATGTTTTGCCTTTTTTTCAAAAAAGGAAAATAAAGACAATATTTCTAACTCTTGACCTATTTCACTCTTACCTTAAATCAGCAAAATTTTTGAAAAGGCAATAAAAATTCGGGTTTCAAATTTCATGTATTACAAAATCAATTTTTTAATCCTATTCAATATGCCTTCCAGAATGATAAATCAACTGAAGATGCCTTACTTCACTTTTTTCCCATATCTATGCAAATTCAGATAAAAGACAGGGTTCAGCGGGTTTTTTTTCCATAGAATTTTGTTGGCAAAACTCGAAAAGGCAGGCTTTAGAGGTCTTATACTTAAGTGGTTCCGATCTTATTTGGAAAGCAGATCACAGTGCGTTAAGATTGACGATGTGAGAAGTAATTTGGAGTATTTAAACGTAGGAGTGCCCCAAGGATCCGTACTCGGCCCTTTGCTATTTTAATTTATATAAACTCTCTATTAGAAATGAATTTTATAGGTGTCGCGACAGCTTTTGGTGATGATGTTGCTATTGCAACATGTTTACTTCTGTTCCGATAGTCCCTTAAACTTAATTTCTGATATAAATTTCGATCTAAACTTGCTGAGAATTTGGTTTGAAAAGCATAAGCATTTTTTTTTCATGTTCCTGAGTGTCACAAATTGAAGTTCCACTGTATCTCTTGTTGTTCTTCCCTAATATACTATAATATCAAATTGAAATGACATTTAACTCTATTTTGTTATAAATATCAAATGTCATTAATATTTCTCCTGAATTTGTACCATATTACGCAGACACAAATAGTTTTTCACAAACACCAAATAATTAAACAAAAATCAACTCTTCAAGTCATTTGGTCCAGATTTTTTTAACACCTTAAGATTGTAACAATTAACAAACATATACAGCAGCACCTTTTCTATACACAAATTCTGTCATGTTTCTGTCATCTTTGAACACTATTTCGACAGTTTCAGTAGGACAGAGAAAATCGAACTTGTTATCATCAAATGTGCTCAACCTCATCAAGCTTTTTCCCTTATCTCTGGGCATTCAGAGGAGAATTCGTTTAAGTCCACTTCTATATTTGTGTTATATATTATGTTTAATAAAGGGCCATTCAACAAGAGGTGTTATTTTAAACTTTGTTATTGTTGAACTGTCAACATATGAGCATCGATATCATTGTAATGATTCTTGATAGCTGTATGTTGACAGTCCTATTTCAATTCATCACTCTTTAAATGTGGCAGCTCGTTCTTCCGGTTATAGCAACATTTTCTCAGTTCAAAATTTACTCAGCCCTATCGGCCTATGTCACGAAAATCTCATGAAAAGTTTAATAAGCTTCCCACCAGCATTCTAAGCATTATGACAGAAATAATACCAGAAACCAACCCGGTACGTCTGCATGTGATCTGATGTGTTGGCGCGAGCACACCACTTAAAAAATCGATGCAATAACAGTGTGCCTATTGTAACATGTTTTGTCAGTAGGTCGCCCTTGATAAAGCCATATAATGCCTAAAACATGCAAAAAAGGGCTGAGAATTCCCCAGATTACACGAAAGTAATTATTTTGTTTTTTGGTTTGGGATATCATACCAGTTGCTGACGGCTAATTAGGTTGTAACTACAATAGATGTGTTACGAATTTAGATTTAGATAGGCATATTGGTGTAGTCAAAAGAAATGGTTTATTTTTGCTTGAACACTTTATTCAGCATCGATAGTTAGAATAATCCAATTACAATACTCCTTTATTCGATGACTTGTTGCCATTATGCCATTATAAGTGAAAGCCTTCGTCCCTATTGTTAAAAACCTGGGATAGTCGTTTTTTTCTTTCGCCGTAGACTGGAATATGTGTAATCACATAATGTGAGGTCCAGAGTATAAGCTTCATAGCTTCTGGCGAGTCACTATCAATGTGTATGGTCTGGCGTTGAACTAATCGTACAGGTCTAAATAGAGAGTTTTGCCGTAGGGGAATCAATCCCATCAAACACACAGCAACACCTTTCTGGCCGTCAATCCATGCTTGGCCATTATTAATTTGCCACTATCCGCTTCAGAGATTTTGTTGCGATTCAGCAGCGATTCATTTCGTGTCCAGCCTTATTTAAAATTTTGCGCATTCGACATTTACAACTGATCTTCCATAGCGTAATGCAACTTTGATATTGAAATTACGTTTATAGAATTGATAAAACCAAAATTGCGCGCGACTAGTTATTACAGTATAAGTAGCGTAAGGACTATTCACATTTTCAGTACGTCCGATAGATTGCACAACGTGAGATACGAATTGTTAAAGCCAATTTTCGGGAAAAATAATGGATTTCGTCTTACACGTTTACAAAGAACCCTAGTAACTATAGCAACACTTCTAAAGAAAGGCCTTTGTTCAATGAAGACTGCGGGAAAAAATAGAAGTACAAGATATCAGACCCCAAGGTACAAATTACGTGAAACTAACTAAAACTATCCCCGAGGAATGGAGAGACGCGGCCGTCGGTCTTGTATTTACCGAGGAATACAACCGCTATCAATTTTTTACAAGGTGTTTTCAACTATTATCTTAAAAAGACTGACATCATATGCTAAGGAAATAATCGGAGACTACCAGTATGGCTTCAGAAGGAAACGCTTTTCCAGATTTTCACCATACTACTGCTTTTAGAAAAGAAATGGAAAAATGCGAAACAGTTTACCAACTACGAGGGTACTCCGATAAGTACTTAGCCTACAAAAGAAAAACAACAATTTTGGAGAAATGGCGATTTATTTCTCAATATAGACTCCTTTTAGCTCGATACACTTGACCCAGCGATTCTCCAACTTTTTTAACCCGTCTGAAAAATACGTTTTCTCGAGGTCTGCAAAGTAGGCCTCCGTGGCGGCGATGACCTCCTCATTCGACTGAAATTTCTGCCCGGCGAGTGACTCTTTCAAGTTTGGAAACAAAAAGAAGTCGCACGGGGCCAAATCTGAAGAATACGGTGGATGGGGCAGCAGTTCGTAGCCCAATTCGACCTATTTGGCCGTGGCGAGGGTGGAGGTGTGAGCCGGTGCGTTATGAAGGTGGAAGAGCACTTTTTTCTTCGCCAAGTGGGGCCGTTTTTTCTTCACTTGGGCGTCGAATCGGCCCAATAAACGGTAGCCATCACCTTTCCGGCCGATGGGACAGTCTTCGCCTTCTTCGTAGCACGTTCGCCGGGTGAAGTCCACTGTTTTGACTGTTCCTTGGTCAGAAACTCCGCGCTTAACAGCGTCAAACACTGCTCTGAAGTGGTCTCACGGTTGCGCTTGTTGTCCGGAGTGAGCAAACGCGGCACCCATCACGCCGACAGCTTTCTCATGTCCAAAATTTCATGCAGGATATGACCCACGCGATCTTTTGAAATGCCTACTGTCTCAGCTATCTCGCACACCTTCAATCGGCGGTCTATCAATACGAGATCGTAGATTTTTGTCACGTTATCCTCCGTGGTAGCCTTTTTCGGGGCACCTCGACGTGGCTCATCAAAAACCGACGTGCGACCACGTTTAAACTCGTTAAACCAATTTTTGATGATCGCCATCGAAGGAGAAGATTGATTTCGCTGCGTCCAAAAACAAGAATCGAATCACCGACCGATATTGCTCTTTTTCCATTTTTCTAAAATCCGCGGACACTCCCGCTTCCACACGCGGTCAAAGCAAAACTACGAGTCCGATCCGGCTGAAATTTCAACAGTAGCCGTCTACTAGAATGTACTACACGATAGTGAGTGGCGCTTGCGATACCCGCGCCATCTGGCGGTGAGGCTAAGTACTTATCGGACCACCTCGTATTAGTAGATTTTGAAAAAGCATAGGCAGACCATAAAGGATTGAAAATATGCCATGTTTTTGTACGCTTGAAAAAATGTAAATACTGATAGAAGTATGTCTAAAGGGAGAGAAAGGACAAGATAAAGTAAGAAACGCCTTATCTAAAACTTTCGGGATACGTCAAGGATTAAAACAAGGAGACTCATTGCCACCTTGCTTACTTTACTTAGATGGCGCTATAGTTCGGGGTGAAGCAAGGCTTCAACCAACAAGCCTTCCCAGCCGGCACGATCTTTGGCCAGCTGCTTCCAGTGCCTCACGCCCAGCTGGTTGCGGTCCCTTTTTTCACCTATGCGCGCCACCTTAGATGCGGTCGTCCTCTGATGCGTCGTCCCTCGGGATTGGAGTCGAAGATTCTTCCGCCCGAAGCGGTGATGTCCATTCGCTCTACATGGCCCAGCCATCTTAGACGTTGGATCCGTAGACGTCAAACTAGACCGATGTCGCTGTACACCCCGTACAGTTCGCAGAATTTTCCTCTCGAAACGCCCAAGATACTCTTCATCTGCAAGCCTCAGCGCCATAGAGGAGGACCGGGATGATTAAGGTTTTGTAGAGTGATACCTTAGTTTTTCAATTGCCTCTTGAGCCCAAAGAAGCAGCGGTTGGCAAGAGTTATTCTGCGTTTTATCTCAGCGCTGGTGTTGTTGCTGCTTGTCACTATCGAGCCTAGGTAGACGAAGTCCTTGACTACTTCCAAAAATATAGCCGCCGGCGGTGATGTTCTGACCAAGACGTCGGTGTTTCGCATCTTTCTTTGATGACAGCATATATTTGTTTATTTGGTCTTGTCCCCATTTACCCTTAGGCCCACTCAGCTGCTTCTGCTTCAATGCTTGCAAACGCCTCATTGACGTCTCGCTTTGTCCGTCCAATAACGTTAATGTCATCTGCGTAGGCAAGCAATTGTGTAGACATGAAATAGATCGTACCTCAAGTACCTCAGAGTCCCGCACGATCTTTTCAAGTATGTTCTTTAGTTTCACATGACAATGCGTCACCCTGTCTAAATCTGTGATCATTTGGTTGGTTATCAATTGATCGAGAGACCACCCCTTATGGTGTGGGAATCGTGTACTTGCTACTACGAGTTTACGTCCCGCCATAAATTCCATTAGCCTTAGTCCGTTTTTTGACATGGTGTTATGTAGTCTGTGCTTTCCTACGACTCGTTCAAATATAGCTTTATCTGACTTAGAAAGAAAAGAAGGAGAAGGAAGAGGATCTTAAGGCGAATCTATAGTGGGAAAAAAGGACGAAGAAACAGACGAATGGAGAAAACTACGCAACCAAGGACTCGAGGTACTCTATTTAGCCCCAAGTATTGTCCGAATAATAAAATCGCGAAGGCTGAGAGGGACGGGAGACGTAGAACGAATGGACAATGGACGAACAGTTAACGAATAATCAGTAACGTAGGGGAAAAAAACGCCGGCGAGAGGCTACGCTGTAAATTAGAGGACAATATCAACATGGACTTGGAAAATATCGCACAGAACATCGAAACATGGAAGAAACACACTGCAACAAAAATTACAATATTTACTTGAAGTGAAACCTCTTATAGGACAACCCTATACTAGGTATGGCGATGTGTAAAGTGAACCATTCCCCTCAAAAGGTATTGTATTTTGAATAATTCGTTGTTTGGCAATACAAATAGCTTCAAGCTTCATCTGTCTATTTTCCATAGGTGATATAAATTATTGCGTTAGATAAATCACATCATTGTCATTATCATGCATTCTCGGAGAAATGCAAATCAAATTGTTCTTGAGCTAATGGTTTGTCTTTGATGGCTTGGTTTCAGGTGCATATTCTGAGAATATAACAATTTAAGACCTCGAGATAAGGGTTGGGATAAGTGAGCAAACAGCTCATGGACAATTTAAATATAACTTATTCAGAAAGTTGACTTGCTCTAATCCGCTCGTTAAATGTCTGCACATTTGACTACGGGCTTTTGAGGTGGAGTGAATGAAAAATGGGAATTATTGTCCAAAAGGTATGGAATGGAATCCAAGCAAATTTTAATCCGTATAGAATAACATATCTTCCCACCAGTCCATAAGAGGATGTTTATTATTTAATGCAATCCCGACATTCAAAAGATTCAAAATGTGGCTAGAAGTATGTTGAAACCAACACTCTCCTGTGCGACGATGAAACGTTAATGCCATGCAGAGAAGTATGTAGAGTGGCATGCGGTTTAAGGCAATAACGTTTAAACTAAATGTAAAGTATTAAGTGACGTATGGTAATTAGTCTGCAACACCGGATGCCAGACACCATTTTGTCTTTTCTTTAATTGAGATAAATTTAAATGTGAAATCCGAATTAAATGGATGTTATTAATTTTCTGTTGAAAACTGTGCGAAAAGTTTTCCTGCTGTCAAGTCGTTGACTTCCACTTCCCGAGATTTATAGTTCACAGGGCAACTCATTCCGCATGCAGTGAGCTGCATGCCTGGTTCCATTATTCAAGGGGATTTGGTTTATTTTCGGTTGCTTAGTCAATTTCTCATGTTTTTACCATTGCATTACCCAATTCGGCTTTCGCGCCCACATCGATTCGTCGGCAAAACGTTTACTTGAACCGGATTGATCACCTCCCGTTCTCGTTTCTCCAGTTTGCACAGTCGATTTCGTGAATTTTATGCAATCCACAAAAACAGAGAAATCGAGAAAGAACGCCAAAGCACAGTTCACTGCACTCTCCGCCATGCTATCTGCATCCTTCGCGTTATCGTCGAAAAAAATTCACAGAATCATGTTTAATTTTATTGCAGGGAGAGATATCTGGAAAGAGGTGAATGGTTCGAAAACACTTTTGATATTTAAACTCGTACAGTCGGGGGTCAGTGATCGTGTGATGGAAGCGATCACTTATTTCATCTCATAATACGCAAGATACGAGGTGATTGATTAGCTAGAATTCCTGAAATGGATGGCGGGAATGAGAGCTATTATTTTTGGATTAAGATAATTTCAAAAATGTTATCCATGTGAAGCGCTGGAGATAATTGGAATTGCGGTCAAAGTCTTCTCAGCTTGGCGGACGATGACGCAATGTTCATTACTTTCGCTGTGAACTTGAATTTATGATACACACTTTATGTGGTTGTGCATTCTGCAGCTGGGTGAGATGCTTTTGTGGGGAGCGTTGATGAATGCTTTTGAAATGAAAATGCAAATTTACGCTGTCGGCGGTGCGGTTTGAAATTTCCACACTAGTTTTCACGGCGCTTTTAACAAAACCAGGGTTTATGGAAGTTTGGAAAAGGGAAATAGGGAGGAGTAATTATACATTTTAAGAACTATGTGGGAAAATAAATGAGCGAACATTAATGACCTGAAATTGAATATACAATAATATTAAGATCTTTAGTTATTGTAGAAATATGCAAGACTTTTATGAAAAGTGATGATATGTTTACTCCAATCTAAAACACAAAGTCTCAGGTTAGTAATGAAATAAAATAATTGCCAAATATTCACCTCAGCCCTGCCTACAAATAATCATTCTTTAAATAAATTTTTTTATCAGGTTTGTGCAGCCGTATTTGACGAATAAGGGTTTTACACATGGTCGTGGTGCAATGGTTATCATCATCGACTGTTGAGCAGAAGGTCTGTAGTTCAAGTCTCTAACGGAAAAATTGTGCAATAACATCAGATGTGAATGAGAGAGGATTAAAAAGTGCTGATGAAGGCATAACACTCGCAGCATAAGATTACTTCAAAATTTATACTCTGTGTGCGCATTTCCAATGTAGCACCTTAATGACATGGAAGCAAAAAAAGTTACTGTGAACTACAACCAACGCGACAAATTCAGTCGAATCTCTCAAATCCTATCTAGGACAACCACCCCCGGAGAGTAGTGAACGAGCATCTTCGACACAAACCATCTGCACCCCGTCCAGGTTGTGTGACAAACACCATAAGAGCGTACACTCTTGAATCTGCACGAAATAAAAAAAAACGTTTTCTCTTAAATTGAATTGAAGAATTCGTGTGTCACCTGAAAAAACTAGTACTGAGACCATAAATATCTATTGAACCCCCTTCTTTGATCTATAATTTGAGTGCTGCCATCAAAAATTTGACAACCTCTCTAGATGGAATTTCCTGGAAGTCTTTCCCTCTTATATTTATGTTACTTGCCATTTTGAATCTTTCTCGGGCAAAGTTTGGGCCCAGATCTTTAAGTAGACCATATGAGTCGTGGTTGCCTTTGGAGAGCGCCTTATAAACTCTTGCCGTTTCCGGTGAGTCCTTTAGGTTCTTGCAGTAGTTTTTCCACGATTTACTCTTGGATGATATGATTTTTTTGTTCTAATTGGTTAGTGCTTCCTTGTATGGCTGCCAGTTACCCGTCTTTTTGGCCCTATTCAATTCTCGTCTTGCTGATCTCCTTAATCTGTTCAGTCTCGAGTTCCACCAGGTGATCTATAGCTTACTAGAGTTTCTTCTCGAGGACCCATTCATAGACTGAATTTTATATGGCTGTGGTCTGAGAAGGAGGCTTCCTTAAAGACCTGCCATTCTTTTTCCATGTGAGATGCTTTGTTAGTAACTAGTCTAGAACTTCCCTTCTTATGGAGTTTTGGAAGGTTGGTCCGTTACCTTTATTCGTAATCTCCATGTCGGTATTTACCAGAAATTATAAAAGAGACTCACCTCTTGCGTTGTAATCGCTTCTTCCCCATAGTGTGCTGTGGGCATTGGCATCGCAGCCTTTGATAAGGTTCTTAACTTTCCCTTGATAGAATTTCACCAGGTCCTTTACTAGTTTTGGTGGTGGCAGACGATAATGACTGCCTGGAAGTAGGCTGAGGTAATGACTCTGTGTGTCCGTGCGATGATTGAGACTGTGTCCCTGGCTGTGAATTCTGAAATTTTAAGGAATTTAATATTATTGTCTATTATTATGGCAGCACTCGGTATGACCGCCGAATTGTCGAATATCAACTTAAAGTTTTTAATGTTTAATTCTGATATTTTGTTTTTGTTAACCCAGGGCTCTTGAATTAGTCCCAGATTATTATTATGCCACCAGCATGCTTTTTACATATTTCAGCTGATAATATTTAGCATGCTGGAGGTTGGCTTGAAGGATTTTCTGATTTTGAGGACGTTTGATCGTCCTCTATATCACTCTTAAACGTTTCAGGCACGGCAGATTTTTTCGAATTTGAAGTAAATTTTGTTACTTCTCTCCTCCAGTGTTTTTATAATTGTTTGGTCTACTTAGAGTACCAACATAGTGGATGATCCCTTGTTGACTCTTTTTGGGGTCCTCCACGAGTCTGCTTACAATTCAACGTTCTGGGATTTTATGAGGTCGAGTATTTTGTTGGTGACTGTGCCGGCGGCGTTAGGGAAGTAGCCGACTAGGGTGCAGGATTGAGGAATAGATTCCTTCTTTGCAGTTCACAGTTCGGCTCCCTCCCAAGGCTTCAGCAGCTATGTGGTGATATTCAGCCACTCCATCGTACACTCTGTCATACAACTCAGGATGATAAACCCTGCTTTGAATGTGCAGCTCGAGAATTGAGGCTTGATGATGAATTCCTTTTGCCTCAGGACTCTCTGAAAGATGGCCTCTTGTAGCGCCATCATTTGTGCTGTGGTGGGAATAGTGTTAAGGTAGTTCTTGACTAACACAGCCTACACATATCTCCTTGTAAGTAATGCCTCGTTTCCTAGTTGTTAAGCCTGACTTGTTATTGCTTTGTCTTTTTTTGTTTAACGTTTCTGGAGACCTCTTCTCCTCTGATCTACATCTTTTTAAAATCGGGTTTGCAGCTCCTGCTATTGGTTTCTGCGCCACGACATTGACTTGTTCTACGCTCATCCCTTCTTCTGGCGGCTCCTAAGCTTTATTTGCTTGTCCTGGACACTAAATTTGTCCATTTTGTCTTGGATAACTAGGTTGTTGACAATTTAACAATGGCACGATTTAAAATTATTCAAAATCACACTCTTTTTGGATGACCTTTTAATAAAAAAAAGCATATTTAACGTAGCCTTACTTAATGGCACTGTATACCAACCATAAACTCGCCCGTATCCACGCCTTTAATGTGTAACTTGGACACTATGCCCTCCATGATAAGGGAAAGTTATAGATGCCAACAGAAGAATTTTCAGACAGAAGAAATTCCAGACAAAGTCAAGGAGCATCCGTTAGACTTGAAATGATACTTTCTTCGACAAATCATCTCTCAAATTCCATCATCGACAGCATTCTTATAACAGGTATCCAGTAGCATAAATAAGAATAAGTAGTTTGAGGGTGTTCAAAAAATGATGGGAATTTCGGTTCACTCACACTACACACTACACCAATGTTATCCATTTAGATATGATATCCATTAAACATTATACGCTTCTTCCAAATTAATTTTCAGAATAGTATTAACCCCTTAATCCTTAATTATATTACTGCCAGCAAAAATCACATTTCAATATTGCTTTTAGCCAAATATTCAAAGTCAATGAAGAAAAAATGTAGGAAACAAATTTTCCTGCCACATGTTTCATACCCAAAACATTGTAGAATTGTACGGCTTTAAACAACTACAATAATATGCCAACGTTTTTAGCGACTTCTCTAATTATAATTCAGCGATCGTTTATATTGATTTACCTAGTTTTGGCACGTTTTCATCGACTGTTGATGTGGTGGGACGTTTCGAGGTTTTGTCATCGTTAACTTCTTTCTCCGACCCATTTGAAAACAAAAACAGATTCATGAGTACCATCGGCTTATTCAAACCACCACTTTCCATTTTTTTATTCTCGTGATAGGCAATTTTTTCACTATAAAAAACAAACAGACAATTAAATTGTTTGCGAACCTTATTAAGTCTTCAGTATGCCAATTTACGTTGAATGAAAATAGTACGGAGTCGGTATCATTATTTACGCAAGACGAAAGAAAGGTTCATAAACATTTGATGTGAGCTCTAGAATTTATTAAACAATCGTCGGTTGTATCAAAATATTTATTAACTCTATGACAGCTAAAAGCACACTTAGGAAGCGGTTTGGCTGGCAATATAATTAAGGAAAAATTGGGCGGATCGCTCGCTAAAGCAACTCGCGAAAAAACAGAAGTGCCATTGTGTTTTTAACATACCTCATACGGGTATACGTAATGTTGGCACATGTAGAGACAGATGCAGAGCGGCCCCAAATCATTGTTGTTTTGCTATATCTTTATTTTGTTTAAAACGATGTTAACAATAATGTCGATCGTTGGACCTGACCTGTATGGGATTAAGTCGTCGACGTAGGCTGTAGAATATCGAAGAGAACTAGCAGAAAAGGATTAGCGAGATTACCGTGCTTTGATGTAGATCGTTTTTGATTGTAAATGTACTTTCTACCGGCTAACATGTTAAAATTCATATATAGCAGTGCTTTACTTAGGACTAGCCGACTGAGCTTGTAATAAAGTCCTTTCAACCGTCGTCGAAAGCTTTTTCCAAGTCAATATTACTTTTTATCCGATACGAGTCATCCGATAATATTGTCATGTCCGATTCTGAAACCGATTTGGTTATCCGGAATGATTTTATTGTCCTCAGCCCATTTAGACAGAAAACCTTCTCGAATACTTTGCTGATACTCGGAAGGAGACTTATCGACCGGAGATTTGCTGGATTGAAGATGTCTTAACCCCTCTTGGGAATAGGTTGCACTACCGCTGTCTTTTAATACACTTGATTATTCAGCGCGTTGCTGGTTCACCTCTAGTACACCTCTGGTGAAAATGCCTGAGCACCTTAGATATTTCGTCGGTTCCCACGGATTTTTTTCTCTTCAATGACTCTATCTTCTGGAGATCGTCCGTCAAAATGCACGGGATTATAGCCCCTTCACTGGCGGTGGGTCTATTTGAATTATTTCATTAGAGCTGTGCCGGATTATGTGCTTCTAGCTTAATTTTTTTTTTCGCAAAACAAAAGTACATTGGGGCTTTCGCCTTGCAGCAGGTTGCAAAGTGCGGTTCTTCGTTTCATCCTATTCAGTGAATTCACATTCTCCGAGAGGATGTTAAGAAACTCTCTACCAGCGAACCCATTACGATTGTAAGTAGGCTAAGCCCGGTGCGCCTGTCTACTCGGGTCGCATGCTCATGGATCTGTTGCTGGTACTGACCAATCTGCCCTTGGATGACGAGCAGGTCCATCTCGACATACGGATGTGTATTCTTCTAAAGAAACCAGTAACCCAGGCTACTGGCATGTACGATTCGCAAACCTGAGTGCTCGATGTTGGAACTTCTCCAATTACTTCTTCAAGACTTCTGCGTTATGTGCTTAAATGTGGGCACTGAAAAAATACATGCTCTGCGTCTTCTCAGTTTGGAAAAATATGAGATTCAAGTCCAAACATATTTAGATAAGCTTGGAAGCAGCCACGTCCGCTAATAAACTGAGTGAGATAAAAATCCACTTCTCCATGGTACCGATTCATTCATTTTTGTATATATGGTATAAGTCGATGGGTCCATCTTCTCTTTGTTGACTGATTCCATCTCCCCTGCCATGTTCTCATGCTTCGCTTTCTTTCTTCCAGCTTGCCTTTGACTGACTTGCGTCGTAGGTCATTTGTAGCTCGATAGCCAATAAATCTGCCTGTAGCATTCCCGCGATAACACACATAGTATCATACATTAATATTACCATAATTAACCATTATACCTAGGTATCGAATCACCGGTTTTGACGTTATATTTTGATCCCACTTTTCTTCCATTTTTTTCGCTGCCACTACAATGGCAATATCATCAGCAAGACCTATTTTATAGCCTCAGAACACTATCGTGCATAATGTTTAAAAGTATAGGACCTAGAACCGATCCTTATGGTACTCCGCCGTATAAGTGATACTGCCGAAGGGCTGGCTTCGTTGGTATCGTAAAACAGGTACCGTGTCTCGAAATAGTTTGTTTTTTTTTTGTTTTTTGTTGGAGGCTTCTGCTATCTGTTGGAGCACTCAGACACAAATACTGATCCATTGTACTGCCAGACAGATACCTTAGATGGCGTTAGAGCTTATGTGGAGTCAGAGCCAAGCTTCTTTTTATTCACTTATGTTGTGGTGCGATTTGTTTTTCACCCAAGTGAACGGAACCTAAAGCTTAATACCGATTCCGAACGGCGAAAGCCGAGAAGCTTTTTCATGGCAATGTACACCGGGGGTTTTGCCAGTACCCCGCCGAGGAGGGAAGCCGCGAAATAATCATTCGATGGCGTTGGTGTTATCGGTATTCGAACTCGCTCATCTTGCGTCAGCGGCCTACACACTACACACTGCGCCACGGCGCTTCCTCTCGAAATAGCTTAATATGGCTTTAATGAGCAACCCAGGCACCATTACGTCTCTAAGCGAGGGTACAATATGTCCCCAGTTTGCAGAGCTGAATGCATTTCATCCAGTGTTATTACGGCACCGTATCTCTTCCTCTCTATCTCCTGCCCTGAATAGCTTCTTCCAGAATTATGGTTACGGATCTGAAATTCCGTACGTATATCTTGGTATTGTACCTGTAGATTCTGATGAGCGGGCAAGCCTCTCGATCGCTGAAACAGTCTTCTCGCCCTATGGTACTTGCTGCATAGCTCTGCTATCTCTTAATTCCACCAGTTCACTGGTGGCCGGCGATTTGCGATTTTCCGGACCACGGATGCATCGCAAACCCTCGTTACTTGTCCAGTAATCTCAGCAGCCATAGCATTTACTATTCCTGACCTTTTTGTGGGCCCTCTAAATATAAAGGTAAAGGAGTCCATTACATCTTGTGTGTGCCTAGTTTCCACCGCATTCTTAGTACCTTCTTTGTTATGAGTTCCTGGTTGGCTCCCCTTGGTTCTATTTTAAACACTGGTCGCTGTGGGTATACTGTTTTCTTACTCTCCCCTTTGCGCATCTTGTGAGGAAGCTAGTTGCAAAGATGATGTCAACTATGGAACGTATGTCGTTTCTGCTAAAGGTGGCTTCCAGGCTTCCCTGTTGAGCAGTATTACGTCTATTGGCAATACAGCTTCTTATAGAGCCTCACTTATTCTATTGGTTTGAGGGCCGCCCCAATCAGTGGCACATGCGTTGAAATCCCCAGCCATGATTATTGGGCTACGACCTCCAGCATCGATCTCGGACTCCAGTGCCTTGGAAACAGACTTTGGGAACAATCATAGGCTTTTTTACCATCTGCCTGAGCGTAGGTCATTTCGGGTGTAACGGCGCGAGTTTGTGAGCAACTTGACGGACGTTTTTCTCAGTCTTCTGCAGTCCAGGTTTGCTTTTGTTTTTGCTTATTTATAGGAAAGTTTTATCATATTTTCCTTCAAGTGTTATTTGTTAAAAGAAATACAAATGTTTTTAGTAGAAAGATAAAATGTCAACTTATCAAATCACTGTAAGATATGCGATAACAAAAATTCTTTATAAAAAAAATGCATGCAAAATAAGCCCTCGATAGCTAGCTTCAAAAAATGTACCGCCGCGCGAGCTGTATGTACGGTTGCACTGTCTTATTGGGATCACACGTTGATTATGACTTACTAGCCGCAGTTACCATGCTACTGACGGTGTTTTTGATAAATTCAGGCATAAATGGCACACCACGCGTGGATTTTGAGCGGCACTTCTTGAATGATGCGCGGTTCCCCAATGCCCTAGAAAAGCACATTTTTTTATGTACATATGTAAGTATCAGTTCTGATGGATTTTTTTTTTCTTATAGGGTTCGTGCAGGTTCAAGAGTGTACGCTCTTGTGGTATTTGTCACACAACCTGGACGGAGTGCAGATGGTTTGTGTCGAAGATGTTCATTCACTACTCTCCAGGGGTGGTTGTTCTAGATAGGATTTTTGAGAGATTCGACTGAATTTGTCGCGTTGGTTGTAGTTCACAGTAACATTTTTGTTACCATTTCATTAAGGTGTTATATTGGAAATGCATACACAAAGTATGAATTTTGTAGTGATCTTGTACTGCGAGTGCTATGCCTTTGCCAGCATTTTTTTATCATCTCTCATTCATAACTGATGTTGTTCCACAGTTTTTCCGTATAAGAATTGTTCTTGACTATGGACGGATTTAAACTATAAACCTTCGGCTCAACAGTCGGTGATGTTTACCATTGCACCACGACCACCCCCGATATGGATATGGTCCTCGATGCACGTAATTAATTTTCACCGATTTCGTCGTTGAGACTTAAGAAGTTCAGGAGAGGATGAGCTTAGTTCAGACCAGATTGATGTCCTGGAGGCAATACCTGATCTACTGTATTCACTTTGAAAGGGAATTTCTTTAAGAACCCCTACCAAAATAAGCTACAGTGACGTGTAAGTGAAGGCCAATTGCGCGGCGCGGCTCTTGAGCCACATCGGCGATATTTTCCTCAAAAGAAGCGTTACGAGGCCTTTCGGCAACTCTTTTGTCAGTGTTGCACCAGACTCTTTGAAACGAGTGGCTTAACGCTTTAACATTTGACCAGTTGACGTCAGAAGGTCAGGGAATTTATGCTAAAATTCATGTTGCGCTTAAATGCTCAACCAATTATTCTGTATATAAATAATAACCAGTGTTCCACGTCTTGTCAACTTGGATTCTAACTCTGTTTACTCTACAAATACCAAAACAAAACTGATAGTTGCCGTCATTTGGAAAGTTATAAGTTTTTGGCCGCCTGGTACATATGTATGTACATATTTTCCATTGAATAGCTGATGCGCTTTTTCACACTTAGAACTGATACATATCTTCTTCTTTTCCTTTTTATCCCGGCGTCGTTATGGTCAGAAGTGTAGGACCATAACCTTCCCACTTAACTGCATTCCTACTGGTCCGCTTGTGGGGTCCGCCGGTTTGACCTCAGAAAGTAGCGGCAGGCTTCCCGGTTTGGGATTACTTCATCGCTGAGGCCAATCAAATGCTGGTGTTTTTGCATTTGTTTGCACCAATTGTTTTTCGGCCTGCCTTTTTTGCGTGTTGAAATTGGAATGTTGATTGATAACGCCTTTTGGACGGGGTTCAAAGGATCTCTCCTTTGAACATGGCAATACCAACTGAGTCGATCGCGCTCTATATTTCTTGTGATGGTTTCTTTTACGTGGAGGCTTCCTCGGATCTTTGAACTTCTAATTCTGTCACGTTTTGTTACTCCCGCTGTCATGCGAAGCATCTTCATCTCAGTTGCCGTTAATTTGCTCTCATACTTTTTGTGCATTGTCCAGCATTGTGAACCGTATGTGAGCGCCGGACGTACAACTGAAGTGTAGAGCCTTCCTTTCAGCTTAGGGGGCATTTTTCGATCACAGAAGATGGCGGAGTTTTCCCGCCACTTCATCCACCCTACGCTTACGCGATGTTTGATGTCGTCATCACAAGTTGCTTCTCTATTAATCATAGATCCCAGATATTTAAACTTTTCACACTTGGGAAGCACTCTTCCATTCAAGTAAATGTCTGGAATAGGCTGATGAGGGTCAGAGAACGGGCAGCACAGATACTCTGTCTTCTTTGAACTAATACGATACCCGTGTCCCTCAAAAATGTCCACCCACACATCAAGTGCTCGTTGTAGGGACGCCTGATCATCACTTATAATGGCCCCATCATCAGCAAAGAATAGCTGGTGCACATTGGGGTCCGTCACTTTTCCTTCAAGCAAGCAATCAAGGACTGCTATGAAAAGCAGTGGGCTGAGGACGCTCCCTTGGTGTACACCGACTTTGATTGCGAACTCTTCGGTGACTCCTGCGGTGCATCTTACTCTTGTCGTTGCTCTCTCGTACATGTCCATAATTACTCGCACGTAGGTTTCTGGAACTCCTTTTTGTCTTAGCGCTACCCATAAAAGATCTCTTGGTTGCCGGTCAAAGGCCTTCTCGAAATCAACCAACACCATATGCAAGTCCTTTGAAGAATCACGATGCTTTTCCATCATGATCCTTATACTTTGGATTGCATCTGTTGTTGATTTACCCGAGACAAACCCGCACTGGTCATCAGATAGTCGTATTATTTTTCGCAGTCGGCTATCTAATACCCGTTCAACGATCTTCATGGTGTGCGACATCAGCTTGACAGAACGGTAGTTATCACAATTTCGCGTATCACCCTTTCCTTTGTGCAATGGAAGAAGATAGCTTTCCCTCCATTGATTAGGCATAGTGTCGCCTCTCATAAGTTTAGAGATAAGAACCATGAGCCATCTAGACCCGATGTCTCCCATCTTTTTCCAGAACTCAGAGGGTATCCCGTCCGGCCCAACAGCTTTTCTTTTCTTGGAGTTTTTAACCGCGTACCGAACTTCTTCGACTGTGATGTCGGGTATTTCGGCATGATTCGGGGCGGCTCTTGGAAAGTACACTCGGGGAAACTGTTCGTTCAGAAGTTCCTCGCAATACTGTCGCCATCTGTGGAGAATTTTTTCGTCTTCCACAAGGAGTTGGCCTTCAGCATTGTTAATAAACTTTGGGAAACGAATCTCCTGAGCATTTCTTCTTCTCTGGGCGGCTATCTTAAAGATATTTGCTCCTTTGTTCAAATTGTTTTGTCGAAGCTCCTGGGTAGCCTGGTTCCTGTCAGACGCGGAAGACGATATTTCTTCCAACTCCTGATAGAGGCCTTCCATGCTTTTCGCTTTGAATTCGGCGCATTTTTTCTTCGCGATACCTTTGCAACATCTATATACCTTTTCACGGCGAGCTTTTTCCTCTCTATTAGTAGAAGAGCACTTTGACCAAGCTTGGAAAGCCATTTTCTTTTCGTGTATCACTGCTTTGGCTTCGTCTGTCCACCACCAGGTTTCTTTTGAGTGTTGGCAGGGGCCGTTTAAATCTCCCCCAACAAACAAAAGCTCTTCCTTTGGGATGATTTTGACAAGGTTGTGGAAATCTAGCCAGAATGCATCTTTTTCTTTTTGTTCGCATCCTACTTGAGGGGCATATGCGCTTACGATGTTCCACACCTCACCATGCATCACCAATTTGAGAGCCATCAAACGGTCACTGGACTTTGAAATGGTTAAGACGTTGCCAAGTAGCTCTGCCGCAAGGATGATGGCGATTCCGTTTTTTCCTTGTTCCAATCCATAGTAAAACATCTTGTAGGCTTTTGTTTTAACGTCCAAGAAACGTGCCCGATTACCGGTGTTTCGCCATTTCGTCTCTTGTACGCACAGGATGTCTACTCGCCTTCTAACCATCATTTCTTCAAGCTCATAGCTGCGCCCACTCATGCTTCCAACGTTCCAACTCGCGACTCTTAAATGTGGCTTACGCCGTTGCATTACTTTGCTATCCCCCGGAAATCCTATAGCTCTGACCCGAGCATTGCTGCTCGTCCCAGGATCACGACCATTAGTAGTGCCTGGCGGGGTAGTGCTTTTCCTTTTAGCGTTCTTTTCCATAATGCTACGGTTTGACCGTTTTCATTCTTCCCTTCCTTTTTGACACGGGCATGCTCCAGATTTTTTATTTTTTTATTTTTTGATTGATCTTACTCTTACAACACCGGTGATCTCCAGTCGTGTCAACCCACTGATTTGCATGCACACTTGTGGGGCAGTTTAATGGTGGTATATGTGTCCCTAGGCTCACCTTGGTGTTTTCTAAATTGCCTAGATGCATATAGTGAACGAATATACTTTAAGAACTGCTCTGAAACTTGAAAAATTATTATTATTACATTAGAAAAAAAGCGATAAGATGGATTTATGCAGAAGGCCACGGTGATTATAGAAATTACTTAAGAACCATGTTTGCATCAGTTCACTCGTCATCAGCTTATCACTTTTACTCACACTAAATGCGAGCACAATACGTGAAAAAAAAAAATCGAAACACGTTTTAGTACCCCATCTTAGGCTACACTGTGTCCAAAATATATGCTGGGAAAAAATACTCCCAAAACTCGATTATTGCACATTCTGCCCTTTCGATAAAGAAAACTTACTACGTGCTACGTGACTCTCTTTCCAGCCCTACACTAACACAAGCCGACTGGAGCAATGAATGAAAATTATGTTCCACCACCCCCGACAGCATGGGATATTTGTAGTGACATCTCTGCCCGCAGAAACAGCACGCATTCTGTAATCGTCACGACCAGTTTGACAATCTCGCCACACCCCATCGGCGGTAGTCTACCCTATCTAGAGGAGGTCAGAGCTAACCTTCTAACCTTTACCCAGATAACCACATCAATAAGCGATTCCATCGCAGCTCCCGGGTTATCTCGCCGTTTTCACCACATTACCTTTTCATGAGAAACTCGTTCGTTTGGCGCTGGGGAGCCACAGGTGCTGATGAGAGATATGAGTGAAAATGAAGCACAGATGCCGACGATAGATACTTATTTGTCATTCAGCACATTCGATGCGAGTAGTTCGTTCGCTCTCTTTGCCCGATTGGTTCTTGAGAAACCGCTCAAAAAAGTCGAGAATTCACTTCGTTTGATCGCGCGGTTCTGAAAATTAAACTTGTTCTCAGTTCGGTTTGAGTAGTTCTGGCGAGCGATCGTGTTCGGGTTGTTTCGTATGCCCTTGCTTGTCCGCGTTTACGATAAAGAATCTCAATAAATGAAAAAAGTCGTTTTTTCATATGAATGCGCTCTGCGACCGATTCGCGTCACTGTCGCTGTTCCGATCAATTCCTGCTAACGTTGCAGCGAGTTCGATTGGCTTTTCATTTAATTATTTTTTTTTTCCCACTGCGAATTCGGTTAAATGTCAACTTGACAGTGGAAGTGATCTTGAAGCGTTTCTAGTGCAACAACAAAAAGAAGTGAATTTGAAAATAGAAAAAAAAATTTGAAGTAGTTTATCGTGAATGGGAGATAAAAATACGAGTTCTCGAGAGTGTGTGCATTTCACAGTTTCACAGTCAGTAAGAGTTTTTTTTTGTTTATTTTGATTCTGGTTGGACGGCTGCAGCACCAGCGCGGCCGGCGATTGTGATAATTGGTGTCAAGTGCATTTTTTTTGTATCTGTCTTTTGCATTCGTTGCGTCTGGTTGATACCGACTAGCGGGTTAAATGGAATAAATTAAAAGCCAATATCAATGTCAGTGTCAACAAGCCATTGTGTGGCGGACAGCGCTCATGTGTTTACCTGTAATTTCGGCTTTTTATAATTTTGAAAATTTGATTGCAAATTGCATTATCACAGTATCAAGTTGCGATTTTACGGAAACCCTAATCAGGCGCTTTTTAAAACGCTTAAATGCGTTTTCCCTCAATTTTAAACTAAAATGCGGCTCGCAAGCAATACGTGAAAACAACCTCGTCAAAGTTAAAAAGGAAGGAAAGCAAAAGCAAAAGCAAAAACAAAATGCATTAAGTGATAAAGGAGTTATAAATTGTTTAATTGCATTCGCATACATACTTATCGCTGCCAACGTGGTGTGTGGTATGATTTACGACAAAGTGATGTAAAGATAAAGGCTTTAAAATCGAAGTTTATTGGATGTTGCTTGTAGTTGTTTTCTTTCCGCGGGAGACTGATTTCTAAGTTTTTGATTACAATACATTTAGGTATGCCTTGGCTTGATGGACGGGTGGAGGTCGTTTCAAATAACGTTGACGTTGGAATATTTTTGAAAATAAAATTGATTTGCGCTTTCGAAATATACAGATATTAGTTGGGATTAGTTTCAGAGGTTAATAACTTTTTTTCTGTTACCAGTGCTACATCAAAGGTGTTTTTGTTTTTAATTCAATGTTTCCAAAGAATCAGTTGCCCAATTTTATTTGTTTTTTGGTCAGTCTGTATATCCTACAAAGGCTCAGTCAAAACGGGGAGTTATCCAAACACTGTCCATACAATCAAACGTTTTTCGAAGGAAATTCGTTGTCATCCTCACGCGGTCGTTTTTACCATGTTGTGATGCTGCAACTAAGCCACACAGCTATGTACCTATGGCTCCCAATACGGGAGTTGACTTTCATTTGTATAGACTGGAATCAGGCAAGGGATCTTCGGCACAATGATTATTTGATAATTATCTTTCACTCCCTCTTGACTAGTTAAAAAAAGTTTTTAGAAATTAGAGTCAGTAATATTGTTTTGATAACTGGTTGTAGAAATTACAGGCTTTAATACTCCAAAAGGGGACTTAGGGGGAGTGTGTTGAATTCTGATGCCGATTTCAAACACCGGTTACAGGCAAAACATTAAAGCTACATACATATGTATTGTATATTTCACAGAGCTTTTCCTCAGCAACATATGTATGTGTTATTATAAAAAACTGGAAATCCGCATTATTTAAAAAAACAGTTACATACTGCCGTGTTGGAAAAAATGTACCTCTTTTAAGGCGATCCACCAATCGACCCAATTTTTTTGGCTTTTCGAAGAATCAGCTCAGGTTTGTCAAAAAGGGAGGGTAAATGTTGAAGTGGAATAAAACAAGCTGTGTGTCAGTTATTAACAAATTTTTTTTTTTATTCAAAAGACCCATGTATGCCATTATGTAAGTGACGTCCTTCACATGCCTGGACGTCTTACGGTGGGATCCGAATGGTCAATGACTCTCCCGCATAGATTCCGCCGAATTTGAGCGATGGCCTGGGTTATATTCATCTTAAGGGCATCGGTCGAATATGGTTTATTCGCATATACCTGCCACTTTAGGAAACCTTACAAGAAAAAGTCTAGCGGTTGATGTGAGGTTGATGTCATCCCATATCCGGCAATTTTGCTTTATCACACAGCCATTCAGCCAAAAATACGCCTCGTCGCTAAAGATTAATTTTCAGTCGAAATTACGGTCCTCTTCCGAACGCTCCGAAGTCCAGTCAACGAACAAATTGCGTTGTCTGTGGTCCTGAACTTTGAGCTTTTGGGTCAGTTGGATCTTGTATAGGCTCAAATCCTGACGCAAAATTCACCAAGTTGAAGTCTGTGAAAAGCCGAGTTCTTGGTCACAGTGAAGAATCGACTACCCCGGGGTCTTCTGTAACCATTCACGCACCGTGACGATGTTCTCAGCCGATTTTGAGCTCCTTTGACGTACGAATGTTGGTTGGTTGATTACCGAACTGATCGTCTAAAATGTAGCCAACAAATATTGAAGAGTCGACTGTGAAGGGCCACCACGTCTACCGTAAAATAGGGACAACGCACGCAACTAACGATCATTTGGATTTCATTTTGGATGGGTTCACCCTTAAGAAAATTCATCTGAAGTTGACGAAATTTTGCGGAGACTCTGCTTCTTCGATATCAACCATTAAAAAGTAGCAGCTGAATTTATAGGTGATCACACATCTCTCAAAGATGAACTGCATGTAGGCCAAAAGCATGATCACACGGGAAACCATCGAAAAAGTGCATGATATCATGTTGGACGAGGTGGTAGGAATTGCGAAAAATGGGTGCGAATCATCTGGCAAAAAGAATTTGGGAGCTAAGCTCTGCCCAAGATCGGTGCCGCATTCGCTGAATGCCGATCAAAAGCAAATGCGTAAACCAATTTTGCAGTAATCTTTCAACTGATTCAATAGAGATCCGACGATGGATGAGACAAGGATCCACCACTATACGCCAAAAAGAAACAGCGGTCCAAGCAGTGAAAGCCGGTAGTTAAACGCCAAACAAAGCATCTTACGGAAAGGTCATGGCCAGCGTGTTTTGGGATGCGAAAGAGATCTTCTTCAGTTCTTCGACAACCCCAATTGTGTGCAGTCGCTTGCTCCCAACATTAATTGTTTCTCGTCCATTTTTTTTTTGTTTACTGCGAAAATTATTACGCGAAAGTTTTCAATGCAAGTCTTTAATCTCCCCCAGATAACACGGCTTCCTCAAATGAAGGTCTACAACCACAAACCTTATTGAATTCGTTTCCTTCACCCTTTCAGTCTTAGAAAATGGCAAGGAAGTCGATGTCATCTCAAATGACTTCAATAAGGTCTCTGATCAAATTTCACACAGATTAATACTCTTCAAACTGTCTTCCCTTGGTTTTGAACCCATCTTATTAAAGTGGATTTCCTCTTACCTGGAAAACCGCCACTACAGCGTTCGCTTTAAATCTGCCATCTCTAACCCCTTTCCTTGTTTCCTCCGGTGTCCCCCAAGGCAGTCATTTAGGCCCGCTTCTTTTTATTCTCACCATTAACGATGTTGAAATGGTTATCAAACATTCCCACATCTCTTTATATGCCAACGATGCTAAGTTCCTTAAGATCATTTCCTCAGAACATGCCTCTTCTCTTATTCAATCGGACCTCAACAGCTTTTCTACCTGGTGCTCCAGGAACTGCCTCGACCTTAACATTTCCAAGTGTCAATCTATTACTTTCTCCCGCAAACGTAACAAACCTCCACTTTCTCCATAATCAACCCCTTTCTACCGTTCAGGTGATCCGTGATCTTGGTATATTATGCGACCTTGCACATATCAGCGATATAATTCTTAAGGCCAATTCTGCACTCGGCTTCGTGAAACGGTGGTCTAAAGAGTTTTCCAATCCCTATGTCACTCGGTCTCTCTACATTACCTTTGTTCGACCTATTCTCGAATACGCCTCTCCAGTGTGGTCTTCTTACTATCATTCACACATTTCCAGAATCGAGAGTATCCAACGTCGTTTTCTCCGTTTTGCTCTTCGTGGCTTACCCTCGGACAATCCTCTGATCCTACCTCCCTATCAAGACCGCCTAAAACTTATTAATTTGAACTCGCTGGAAAAACGAAGAAGGATATTCAACATCCTTTCATCCATCGACTCCTCTCAGGTACCATCGACTGCGCGGCCCTTTATAACTCTATCTTTTTTAACACTAACCCTCGTAATACACGAAATCCACGTCTCTTCTATGTACCCACCTCTCGTACCTCCTATGGCTCCAATGAACCTCCCTTCCGTATGCTGCGAAATGTTAATGCGAAAAACTGTTTTGACTTTAACATCAGCACTCCTTGTCTAAAACTCCGTCTCAATCGCCCTATTTCTTAGTTTCCTAGATTGTAAGTTAAATTAAGTATGTAGCTTGAATTAAGCGCAATAAAATGGGGCTATAGCCCCATCCCCCAAAATCAAAATCAAATTCTTAATTGATAACCTTATAAAAGGCAAAACAATTATAGGCGAATATTGCTTCAACTTTCTTGACCAGCTGGATGCCAACATTCGCGAGAAGAGGCCTGGCTTAAAACAATCATCTTTTACCAGGTCAACGCACCTGTATACAAGGGTGCGTTGGCGATGGAAAATTGCGGTATGGGGCACTATTTGTCCGGCCATTCCCTCTCTTCTGTTAAGAGATTTCAATCTGTTATCAAATTCGAAGACATTTGTTTCTAGGAAGCACATCCAAGAAAGAAGTTGAAGAAGTGTTCAAGGGAGCTTATAAAATCGCAGTCTTTTATTGTCAAGCCGAGAACTTTTCACCCTACCCTCGCGATTTTCTAACTTTTGAACCATTTACAAGGCGTGATGAGCTTGCCAGTTCTTGTTGCGTTTGACATTAATCTTGATCCAGGGTTTTTGTAGCATTAAAACCATTTGCGACACGTATTTTTACTAGCTTCAACGTGAATTTCTATAATCATTCGACGCGCCTTAGTCACTGATTTTTTTCGAATTGAGCACAGAAAGCTAAGATTACGCAAATAATATACATATTTGAAGAATATATAGCGCTAGCGCCATCTATTGGAAGACAAGGGAATAGTGTTTGGAAACCTGAAAGTACATCTGCCTGAGAAAAAAACTTTCCGAGTGGGCAAACCCGCACATAGCCCAGATCTTGCGCCATTCGATTACCACTTATTTCGATCCATGCAGAATTACAATATCTTTTTTGAATATGCTTCACTTCAGTCGAAGGTATCAAGAATTGGTTCGATTTGCTCATGGGCTCAAACAATTTTTTAGCCCGGAATGCATGAGTTGCAAGAAAAATCGAAAAAAGTCATAACTAGCGATGGAAAATATTTTGAGTTTGTTTCACCTAAAAAGCTTTTGAAATTATTGCATATATCCGGTATATTGCGAAAATATTTCGTGAAGTTCGTACCACTTGAGGTCCTTATCAAGTGCATTCACGCTTCAACTTCACCTCAATACGTCGTGGTGTGATGCTCGCTGAGACTGTGACGAAAACGCCAAGTATGTCAAAGTTGTGACAACCAGAGGACTACCAGACTATCCCCAAATATTTTAGTATTAATGCCTGATTAACGGGCTTACAAAGTTTAGTTTATGATTATCAAACGATGCAATTTGACTATGGATGCAGGATGTAAATTAACGTGTTTTTTTACAAAAAGTTATTCTGAATAATGAGGCTAATTTGTATTTATTAGCTCCGAAAAACCCGAAAGAAATAGTGCAACAACCCCTGCATCCACAATGAGCATCAGTTTGAGGCGGTTTTTGAGCTGGCGCTGTAATATTTTGAAAATGATAATGATGCGACCGTTTTAGTGAATGCATTAGAAAATGAATGAATGTTGAAATAGCTCGAAACTGCGACTAATGTTTGCCACTGAAGTAGAACGATTTATCACCACCCATTTTTTTTCATTTGGGTCACATTACCGTAGTGCTATCAACGATTGATGCACTGCAGACGTGGTATTCCATTACTAATCTTGGAATTCGTACTTTGTATTAAGATAAAAATATCATCAGTATTCGTGTAATTCTTGCATTTTCCAATTGATCTAAAATAACACCTCTTACTGGATGACCCTTTCTAGGAAAAACAAAGCAAGATCTCTGATTTTTCACTTTCGTTCTCTGGAGAATTCTTAACAAGTCTTGAAAAACTTCTTTTTCTAAAAGTTTTCTAAAAGTGAAGGAATAGGGCGCTTCATGGCGGAGAAGCAAGTTGTAATACTAAGGACCTGTAACAAATATGGTGAATGTTTACAAGCTTCATGAAAGGTTTGGTCAACATATTGCACCGAATATGTCGACTGTGATTGTCGACTGATTGCTAGATCTGGGACATCCAGTTCGTTGTTGAATTAATGTTGCTGTAAGTCCGGTGCATCCTTCGTCGTGGTTCACAACTACCGAAAATTTCAAATCAAATTTCAAAATGTACAATGTATCCAGTTTTATAAACGGTATGATTAAAAAAGGAATAATCTTTCACTGGAGTGAACCGTTCGCAGCACCAAGCTTAAAATACATCAGGCCGATCATGCTCGTAAGGCCAAAGAAGTCAGTGTTGCACCTTTTTCAATACGTTTGCAACTGAAATACTTCCCGGGCTCTCTCTACTCTCAAGGCTGGGATAAAAGTCCAGGAATTCGCAAGGTCCTTAAAAGTCTTGATAAATCATCTCTCGAAAACTCAACATTCTTTCATGAAAGGTAGATCTATTGCTACTGTTCATGTGATTGGGATGCTACTCTCTCTTTAGTATCGAAGGAGGTTTTAATAATGTTAATCCAATATTGATAGACTATTACTAAAACATAAAAGTAAGTTAAGCAAATCAGATGGACTCAAGATTTAGATTTAGTGGGTGGAGGGACAATGTCACCTTATCACTACGGTCTCTGATGGGCCTATTGTGATGTCCCCCATTTAGAGTTCACTCAAAAATCCTGAATTCATGATAAAACTTAGTATGCTTTTGAGTGAACTAACAGCGTTTTCTTCTGCTTGAAGATAATGCCTGCCTAGGTGTTTGTGTCGTGTACTGATTAGGCAATTACAGTGGCACAGTCTGTGCTCTGCTGGTTCTGCCCCTTCGTTACACATTCTGCAGATGTCATCTTGTGTGATGCCCATGGTTTAGAGATGTTTGTTGACCGGGCAGTGTCCAGTGAGGAATCCTGTGACTATACGAATCTGACTCCTAGAAAGTTTAAGGAGTTGTTTCGTTGTTTTAAGGGAAGTGATTGGTAGGAACATACTGGCTTGTCTCCTATCTTCCGTTTGTGTCCAGCTGTGGTTGGCCGTGTTTCTCAACCATTCCTTTATGTAGCATTTTATGGTGCTGATAGGTATGCCGCAGAATGGTCCAGGCATTATGAATGGTGTCATGGCATCAAGAGGTGACTTCGGAGCTTTTGAGAGTTAGAAGTGCAGCCCTGCTGTCAGAGAGAATACAAATGCTTTTATTAATTATAGCTCTGTTTATATTTTCTCTGAGGCAGAGTTTAATTGCGAATATCTCTGCTTGAAATACTGAGTTGTATCTGTCTATGCTGTTATAGATGTGTGTGTGTTCCAGTGGTAGCTCCGTATACTCTAGCCCCAACACCTTCGTTCGTTTTGGATCCATCTGTGTACCATATACAGGGTTCACGATCGAGGGAAGGTCTGTGTGTCGAGAGGGAATTGTGACCTTAAAGTTTTGACTGAAGTTATACCTTGAAAGACAATGGTCTACATGGGGTATTTTTTTGGGGTTTCATGCCTGTTTAGTTCATTAAAATGTCAGGATGAAAAAGCCTTTTATATATTATTGCTCAGGTGGACTCAAACTTGACCTGTGGGCTACTAGCTGAGAGCTTGAAGCTACAATAAATACCACCAAAAATCAGTCACTCTAAAAGGATAAGCAATCAAAACTTTCCGAAAGTTGCAACTTCCTAAACACTATTCTAGACTCAGAGCTTTAAGACGATTGGTATTAGTTGCCTACGGGCGAACACAGGCAAAAACCTAAACTTGCTGTGGACTGATCATCACATGAAACGGGCAACGACAACCAATGCAATCGGAGTTAGAAAAATTAAAAACTAAATTGGAGAGCGCCGTGGCGCAGTGGGTAGTATGTCGGCCTCTGACACGCGATGAGCAAGTTCGGATCCCGATAACACCAACGCCATCGAATGTTCATTTCGCGGCTTCTCTCCTCGGCGGGGTATTGGCAAAACCCCCCGTAGTGTACACTGGCCTTGAAAAGGCTTCTCGGCTCTCTCCGTTCAGAATCGGCATTAAACGGTAGGTCCCGTTCACTGAAAAACAAATCGGACAGAACATGAACTCTGAGAAAGAAGTAAGGCATTTCATCACCCAGCTGAGGGCAGAAGTTTTCTCCGACAGTGTAAACCTAGCCACTTTCCTGAAAGACTTCAGCAAAATGCAAAGGCCTTCTTAGACTTAATCACATCCTTTACTATTAAGAATACAAAGATGCACTAAACCTTGTTGGAGATAGGCTAGACCGAGCCTTGAAAGTCAGCCAAGTACTGATTCCAAAATTGGCTCCGCACTTTCATTGACGCAAGCTCGAGTATTTCATGTTCGATCAAAACCTCCTCCCTACATCCTCTATCCACGAGATATCACCCTTATAATAGGCTGTTAAATACTATTTATAAAAAGCAATAATTTCCGCGAATTATAAATTAAAAAAAAATCGAATTTACTATCTGCGCCGTAACCTTGTTGAAATCTGACTACAGAGCCAAAGCATATTTCACTATTGTTCTTGTTAGTACACATTGTTGAAAATTGGCACGAGTTAATAATAATAAGAGTTTATAAACTGCGACCTAATCTATTAGCAAAATTTCAGTTTAATATTAGTCTATCTCGAAGATATGATATCTTGCAACGTCAGTAAGCCATATCGCCATAATCACACTCAAGGCCATAAGCCAACTTTATAATTCAAAATGTTCCAAATCTTGACGAAATTCAGTGCTAAATATGGATTATTGTACTATTCCATGTTATTAGGCCATTGCTTTGATAACAATGCGAGAAAGCTCGTCGAACACGTTAGCGAAACAAGATGCAGTAAAATCCCATAATTATGAACACGCTGTATAGTATGCCCACGAAAGTGTTTGAGTATCTGGCCCGTTACCGTTCTGCCTCCTTCTCTTTTTACCTTTTTACTCGTTTGAAAACAAAACAGATAAAACAAAAGGGGGCTGCAATGCTGAATTTTGTGGAGTCATCAATAGTCGATTATCAGTCAGTCTTTAGGTAAGCGAATTGTATCAGTAATCGAGAGTGCAAATTTGTGTACGAGAATTTGAATAAAACCACATAAATTTGCGATGCAGCTATCTGAATTGTTGATTAGAGTTGTATTGGGAGCATTAAACCTGGATGTGCGGATTGATTGATTTTTAAAGTTACGACAACGATGTTATTATAATAGGCAGTACTTTGGAGTCGGATTCGAGTTGGTAGTTAAGGATTCAATGACCTACTCGCAGTTCATTCTAACTCGATTGGCACTTATAAGTGCTATGGAAGATCCGTATAAGTACATAGATAAGTGCATAATTTTTGAAATTCATGAAGTGTTGTTGTAACTAAGTATTAAAACTTTAGAACTTAGGCCCGAATTTCGAATAACATTCAACCAATCTAGTTTCTGGTATAATTTTGACTCAGGATTTGTCAAACATAAATTGAGTCTTCACGAAGGCTTCCAATAATTAGCTGGAAAAATTTAACTGCTCATAATTAGTCTACTTTATTTTATTTGATTTGATAAACTTGGGTTTTCTGGCCACGTCTTGCTAGTAAATAATCTTATCAGAAGCCGTCAAACTTGTATGCATGACTTATACTATATTTGATAATCGGCTCCGGTCGAATGGCCACCTTGGTTATGCCATTTAAAGACGTAAAGTTGGTGGCTTATAACTTCAGAAGAGCTTTCTTATCAGGTCAGCGACCCAGGAAGGGTCTGAGCCTGACCTAAAACTCACTAAAAAACTGTCGTGCTGCTTCCAGGTATCAAGACTGAGTCGTCTTGCGTCCGCGATTATTTTGTCTTTAAGCCGGAGATTCAATCTTCGCCTCCTTCTCGAACCAGGAGGCTTGGATTGTAAGACCCTCTTAACTGGAGCGTTAGTACCCATGTGCTCAATGTGGCCGAAACAATATAGTCGGCGGCTCTTTGCTTTCCGGACTACGTCCATATCTTTTTACACCTCATAGAGTTCGTGGTTGTGTCTTGTACTCCATGCGAATTTCCTCGCAGATAGGACGTTTTGTAGAGCATGATTTTGGTTCTGTTTTGACAAACCGCAATGAAAACGGTTGCCGAAGGCGATTCTGCACCGAAATTCCACTATGATGTCGTTTGGAAGACCAACTCCTTAACTACCTCAAAGTTGTAGCTGTCGATTGCTATGTGCTTGTTTTGTCCCAGATGGTAGTTGACGGATTGGTTTCTGCTCGACGGCATGTATTTTACTCGTTCAACTTCAGGCCAGTTCGTTTCAACTGCTTTTTGAAGGCTTCTACAACGTTATGTTGGAAGCACGCGATAATATCTATATCATCTGGGTATCCCAACAGTTGGACCAACTTAGAGAAAATGTTGTCTTCCGCGCTTACATTTGCACTCTGCCCTATCTGTTGGACTGCCAGATTGTAGAAGTCACTCGAAAGCGCTTCACCATGCCGAAATTCGGTGCATGTTTAGAATGGTTCTGAGTTTCTTGCACCAAACTGCACTACCGGGTCAGTTTTGCCGAGATCTCGAATTCGGCCATCAATAGTTCTGTGCGATGAAAGCTGTCGTAAGCAACTTTGAAACTGTTTAAGAGATGTTCTTAAATTTGGTCTATACTTGATTTGCCCGGCCGAAAGCCGCACTATAGGGTGGTCATGGTGCAACGGTAATCATCACCGATTGTTGAGTGGAAGGTCCGTAGTTCAAGTCTGTCCATAGTCAAGAACAATTCCTATACGGTAAAACTATTTTTCAACATCAGTTGTGAGTGAGAGATGGTCAAAAAGTGCTAACGAAGGCATAACACTCGCAGTACAAAATCACTTCAAAATTCATATTCTGTGTGTCTATTTCCAACATAGCACCTTAATGACATGGAAGCAAACAAAAAAAAGTTACTGTGAACTAGAACCAACCAGGCAAAATTCAGTCGAATCGCTCGAATCCTATCTAGGGTAACCACCCCCAAAGAGCAGTAAACGAACATCTTCTACTCAAACCATCTGCACCCAGGTATTTGACGCGCACCATAAGACGGTACACTCTCGAACCTGCGCAAACCCTATAAAAAAGGCTTTAAACGTTCACAAAGAAGGCAACATTTCACTGTGATATACCTCGGTAGTTTGCGCACGAGATAGAATTGCCTTTTTTTTCTTACCAAATTCTACCGACGATCTGGTGCGTGCTTCCTTCCCAAAATCGACGCCTGCCTTGAAAAGCTCTTCTTCAGCTTTTTGATAGCTGTGCTGACTTCTTCAATGCTGGGTGGGTGAAGACTCGTTAATTTATTGGAATTGGGATTTCTTCGTTCCCCTCCACTCTTTTTATTCTTTGCCCGATAAGCATTTGGAAGCGTTGCTTAAACACATCATCCATTCCGTGCGGGTCACTAACAGGATTACCTTCGCAGTTTCGAAGAGCCTAGGTGCCTTCTTAGTAGTCCCTTATTTTGTGTTTGTCCCGGCTATTTCTCCAGGCTATTCTTCCGTCGCAGTTTTTTTTCCTCTCTTCTTCTGGTGCGATTCTTTATAGAGCCTTCCGACAAGCTTTGTTTTTTTGCTTTTGCTTTTTTTTTTGCTCACACTCGCCATCATACCACAGGTTTTTTTACGGTGGTGGTTGATAGACTAAAGTAGTCTTGGCTGTTTCCTATTTGGCTAAGCGGCAGTACAGCCACATATCTTTCGTCCAGTTGCTCTCTATAGACTCTGGTAATCTCCGTGGTGCTCAGGCGTCCAGTGTCAAAACAGACTTTGGTGGGGTTGATGCGACTTTCTGGCATTTGCTAGTCGATCTCTGAAAAGTACTGCCAATAAGTAGTGATCAGAGTTTACGTCTGTCCCCCTTAGAGGGGGAGGAGAACCAAAACAATATTTTATACTAAATTGCCCACATTCTGGCCAATATTTGTGGAAAAGTGTCGGAAAATTGACTAAAGACAATCGATTGCTGTAAACATGCCCACGGTGATTTTGGTAATTAGATCGAATTTCATTCTTAACATCAACGCAATATCTCAATTTCTGATTTATTGAAATACAAAATTTGTATGTCCTTATTGAAATACCCTATATAAGGTCAGAAAGAGCCCTATTAGGGGCTTATTATGCGACTGAAAGACTTCAAAGACTGCGTTTAATGCAACAATTGTATAACTGACGAAGATGCATTTTTTCCAGTGCTCTCACATTCGTCCATTACGAAGAAGGGGGCATTTTTCAACGTTCATCTCATCCACCGCCAAGATCCACAACTAGAACTTTGCCACAACTTGGTTAAGACATTAAATCCGTGGTATTTAAAGGGTATAACCCTAAGACACTTCTTAATAACAAATATACAATATGTATTAACATTGTTTGATACGCTCCTTCTTAGGAGTTTAAAAAACTTGCGACAGATGTATTTTTAATTCAACCTAAAAAATGACTTATCGTCTTAAATGCTTTCACATGTGATCATAAGGTAACGAAAGTTTTTGAAAATAATTATATTTATTCGCATTCGTAAATATTATATTCCGTTCCCTACGTTCCCAATTAAATATTAAACAATTCGGTCCTTGAGCTTCTACATTTATCAATTTTTTGCTCAACCTCGGCAGTCTAAGCTCTTCTTTGTTTTTTAAAAAGGTTGAACCTCAGTCTTCAGCGATTTTAAGGATTATGATTCGGGCGATAGTTCATAATTATATTTTTCTCTTCCCTCCTTCTTCATTGTGGATGACTTTACACTCACCGATAATCCAGCGGAGTCAGATCTATTGACCAGCCCATTCCTTGAGATGATGTTTTCTGGAACATTGTCTCTCAATAACTGGGTAGCTTCGTCCGCTGAGTAACACATTCCACTATACGTAAGTCAGAAGTCGCTCTGCAACCATCGCTCTTCATGGTTACGCGTCTTCCTTCGCGAAACACGGTTCGAAGATATCACCTGTCCATAGCCCGCAGCAAACAGTGTATTGTGACTCTTGATTCGCTTCTGACTGCTCATTAGACCAAATACGACAATTTTGTTTTGTTGATTATCCACTAGGCCACAAATGACCCCCGTCGCTAAACAGAATTTTTTCATTAAAAAACTGATTAATTTGGAACGGTCTCAAGGCCCAATTACCAAATATACGACGTAAACAAAGGTTAGGTGGCTTCAATCGTTGAACGAGCTGGATTTTATATGCGGTTGCATCAATATCTCTTTTCCGAATACCATGAGAGTGACGAGTCGACTAGTCGCGATCTTCACCCTTACTATTAGCTATGGCAGCAATATTCAAAACAGAACAACTTCTACGCACTCAAGTCGGTGCACGAACATCTAATCAATTAAAATTTTCTTTCGCGAAAAATGTGTTCAGTGGGACGATTATGAGATTATGAGCAGTATATGGTGCATTCAGACGTAAACATATTCTTTATGAGTTGCCAATGAATACTGGAAAGAAACAACACATGGGCATGGCATTTTTCACACGTGTAATGCCCGAGAATCCCTATTTAAAAAAAAGTACTTCGTATTGGATCACCCGCTTAAAACGTAAATTCGGATTGTTCGTTTTTTTTTTAAACGTATGTAACATATGTCTTACTATATCAGGATGAAAGGGAGGATGTTCGTTGCAAGTGTACCTGTAGCTTTTGCTTTGAAAAAACTCTCAGTACCCGATAGACAGATATTTGGTTAAGCATAGTTAACTTAAATGTTCTAAAGTACTCATAAATTCCCGTTTCATATCGTCTAGAGACTCAACATTGCGACGTCATTAAATTTAGTGAATCTAAAAGCTCAAAAGTCTGACTGCTTGAAGCGGTTGCCAGAGGAGCAATACACAAGTTATCCGCTAATTTGGTAAATATTATTGAGTTCTTATGAATCCTTTTGGGAGACTGTCCAAGAACACACTTAATAAACAAGGCCTGGAATTAAAGACTCTTCAGAACAGGTCATTTGCTCATGGCCCAACCTTCTAACATGTTGTATCCATAGATACAACAGATAAGCGGATGTCTCTGTACGCCTAGTACAGTTACTGATTTTATTTTCCATTCTTCGTAACATATACGGGACCAAAAATTGCACGCAATATTTTCCTTCCGAATCAGCCAAATGCGTCTTCATCCACTTTAATGTCCAAGCCTCTGCGTCGTAGAGGAAGACCGGGACAGTGAAGGTTTTGTAAAGAGTTACCGTGATTTGTGAAAAAGAGCTCTACTCCTCAACTGCCTCTTGAGCCCAAGAAAGAAGCAAAAGCTATTATCTAATCATAATGTTGATATTGTTCCCACTTGCTTCTCAAAATCCCTGACTTGAACACCTTAACTATTTCAAAAAGTGGCCCAAGATAACGTTTTGGCCAAGGCATCAGTGTTGCAAATCTTTCTTTCTCGACAGCTTACCCTCAGACTCACTTTCTGCGTCAATGCTTTCAAACGCTTTATTAAAGTTATTCTACAGACTTGAAATACAAGGATGATTTTTGCAAATGGCATCTTGCGTCAATCATATTTGACAGATTGGAACCACAGGACACTATGTCGGGCGTGGCTGCCACCGGACTGGTCGTTCAGCTGAGAATATCGCGGCTGTGGCGGTTGAAGTCGTTGAGAACGAAGAAACATCAACCAGACGACGCGACGGGCTACGCAATTGAGCATCACCAGACGGACCCTACAGCGAATTTTAGTGAAAGACTTACACATGTTCCCGTACAAAGTGCAAACAGAATAACTGTCAAGCCATCTCAGCAACGAAGAGGATGATTTTGTGCCCAAAATCATCATAAGCGACGAGGCGCATTTCCACTTAAGCGGTCACGTCAATAAGCAAAATCTTCATTTCTGGGGCATTGAAAATTCGTGTGTGATGCCCAAAGAGCCATTACATCCACTCTAATTCAGTGTGTGGTGTGGCTATCACGCGGGAGGAGTGATTGGGCCGTATTTTTTTAGGGCGCCATCGGCAATACGGTCACTTTTACTGGCAAGCGCTACATAATAAATGACTTTTTACTCCCGGAATTGGATGAGCGGGGTTTGGTGAACATGTGGTTTCAACAAGACGGTGCAACCGCACACACAGCACGAGCCACAATGGATATTGTGAAGGAAACGTTTCCTGGTCGCGTAATCTCCCGATTTGGTGATTTAGCATGGCCCATCCCAGACTTCTTTCTTTCTTTGCTACTTGAAGTCGCGGGCTTATGCCAACAACCCTTAGACAATCGCAGCCCTTAGGGAGAATATTCGACAGGAATGCGAGCAGTTGTCACCGGAAATCTGGCGAAAAGTCTCTCAACACTGGCGGTAACCACTTGAGGGATATCATCTTTTCCAATTAACAGAAAAAATTATAAAAAGTCCAAATAAAGATTTCCATCACTCGAAATCATTTTCTTTTGGTTTTAATCGGATGATTAATTTTGCGCCACCATCCTCACTATCTTTTTGAGGATGTTATTGAAGATATCATTAGGACAATGTATCGCACTGTCTGAAGCTTTTTTTTACATCGAAAGTCCCGACTAGTTGTTTACGTAACCTTATGGAAGAATTTTGTACTGATATCCTGCCTAGTCTGACAAGTTTTGCAGGGATTTTAAAACATGACTGTTAGCTTGTCTCTATCGTCATAAACGACTTTAAAACCGAGAAAAGGTGTTGTGTGTCGACCTGAAATGCCTAAATGTTCCCCAAACTTACACCCCAATAACTGGATATGTGGAGCAACATCGAAGTTTTCAACCATATTAGATGGAATTGCGTGATAAAAGTGTGATCCAGATATCTCCAACCTATTGTCAAACTCGAATTCATTTTAGATGTAGTTGACCTTTTATACGAGGGAAGAAGCTTTTCCCCTAATGGAATGCCTCTGTTACCATTCTAACAAGAAACATCTAGAGCATGAATCCAGATTAGCATGATAGCGAGTCAGTAGTACCTTTTACCTACCTAAAACTGGGTTCTTAAAGATTTTCGTTTTGAAATTTTCTTATTCCAAATCGGGTTGCAATTTTACCTGAGTCAAAGCGGTCTCCTGTTTAAAATTATCCACAAACCTCCTTAAATTCCCACGTTCATTTGCCCTCGAATCTTGAAATGAGCTTACAGAATCGACATAATTTACAATAAACATTTATTTATTAAGCACCAACCTATAACAGTCTATATTGCAATTCTCTGTTGACAGACAGTCGTTAGTCCCCGCATATATACACATCGATATATGGCCGTAAATCTTTTATATCCCATTATCCCCGGTTTACTGTGTGAATGAATTCGAATTACCTATCAAGCTTGAGTACCGAAAAGGCTTGAGTGATAATAAAAAGCAGTCACTAAGGCATCCATTCCGGCGAAAAATGTATCTCCTTAAAACCTTAAACACTTTCGCAAGATAATTAAATTGTACATCAACCTAGCGCATCCTTGCGTATAAATTAATGCTTCATCACTTATCGCACGGTAGCTCTGCATGCTCACATGCTCCATTCGGCCCAGTCACTCTTCTTCCCATGCTTGCTTCATTAAACGTTTTACCATCCTTTCTTTAGTCTGCTGAATCCACAAAATGTATACAATAAACGTGGAAAAATCCACCATTTTTTCCGCTACTATCGGCGTCGCGGCTTCCCACATGTGATGCTTACGCAAATAAATTCCAGTGCCACACGACGCCGTCGGTACTCAATTCCTAGACTTCCTTCACACCTTCTCTAGTTTTTTTTTTTCTTTTTAATGAAACCATTCACACTGTGCCTTTATGACCTCTGGCGTGGAAGAAGAGCGAAAAGCGGTATAAAATGCGGCAACGATCTAATTTAATCTCTGCTTCGCGCCGCCCCGAATGACGGATCATCCAACCCAGGTGCGATGTGGCGTTCCGTAGGTGTCAAGCAAAATAACCGTGGTACTATCTGCATATCGCATTTTTGCGCTTCGTTTCACCTAGAAACAGCGACAACAAGTGATACAAACAATAGATACGCGATGTAGAAGGAAATATTCAACGAATACGAGCGCAGAAATAGCGATAAATTATTTTTATTGACCAACACAACCGGGAAGAATGTGGAATTCGTTTTCGTCGTTTACACACCGCGTACACTCGTAATCGTGTGCCGGCCCGGATGTGTAAACAGACTCATTCTCGATCGGCCGGCATGCGGCCGACTGGCTGTTAATGTTTGCTGGTGATTCAAGCGAACAACACAGGCAGTTCGCAGCTCGTACGTTCTCAGACGTTCTCGATAGTGATTTAATTCGCGTTCGACCTTGTAGTGTAAACGATTTTCTATATTTACATTTGCATCTTGCTCTGGCTTCATTCGGTTTCGTTTTTTTTTTTTTCCTCTTGGCGTCAGTTATTTCTCGAGCCCAGCGAAGGCGTTTGTTTTTTGGGGACGCGACTGTCATCCGGATGAAGTCATCCCGGTGATTTATGGTCACGAATTTTCAACATCTTTCGGTTATGGTGGCGGAAAAACTAAAAAAGTGATCTCATGATCTGCTGTTTAAGTCTTTGTTTCATGATTTCTTAATGGGCTTGCGATAGAATGATGATCGTGCATCACGAACGAATATCATTTGAATTTAAGGCCATTTTTCATGGTTGCGATAACGATGAGCTCGTATCTCTATCTACCGGCTTGTAATACAAATACCATAGTGCGTAATGGATGTGGAGTTTGCTCTTCATGTGTAAACATTGTGGCGTCAGCAGACTGTGTCCGTGACTCACGTGAAATTTTCGAGTCAAATTTGTTTTGATTCCGGGGTGTACACTCGGGCTGTACACTGTTTACCGTACACGTTAACACGGCAATATGTTTATTTTCTATTTTCATAAGACAATATAAGTATTTTGACACATCTGTCTAATAACGGTGACCCTGATGCTACTGTCATTCAAATTGTCATCCAAGAGACAGTTGAGTTGGGACAAAATGAGTAAATTGTTGCCAAATTTAATTACTCGTATTGATATAGCAATTTTAACAATCTCTGAACCCATCAGACTCAAAATAAACAACAGATACAAATATTCTGATTCACGGTTTATAATATTTTCGAAACTCGTTTAATGAAAAATTACCTCCGCGAGTTGTTATCGTGGAAGACGCCTTTATTCTTGTTTTTCCCGTTTATGATAAAGTGTCGTCAATAAACATCGATTGTCGTGTAGTAATTAAAAGAAATTGCTTTGAAGTGGCAGCTCTTTTGTTTGTGCCAAAACTTGAATGTGAACAAGCTTATGTCCAAAATCTCTTGAAATTTTGGACTTCGTATCATAACGCTTTTTTAGTGACCAAGACAGATTAATTTTTTTTATACTGATCTTCTTAAAAAGAGCTTATTCTTAGCTAATATTATTATATTGCCCTAAAAGCTTACGTTCGCCTTATTTTTACTTAAGTCAGGTGCGATTATTAAGAAGGCATAGAATACGATTAATCGTCGATCGATCATCGATCTAACCTTCCCAAGCTTTTCTATCCTACGCAATATGAAATGGCGTTTGAGCGAGGGCCACAGCCACAGTGACCACCAGATGATCATCCACGAAATCGCGAAAATAAGAGCTAAAAAAAATTTAAAGTAACAGGCACCCGATGATAATAAAATCTATTTAACGAGAAGATCAACTGAAAATTTGTTATATCAAGTCATACAAAAATTTGTTGTAGCCTGTAATGCAGTAAGCCTATGAGGCGTCCCATGCTATTGATGAAATGATGATTCAAAAAAAACCCCGCGACCAACTGACTTAGGACCCGACTCAAAACCCAATAGTCCAGATGGGGATGTCGACTTCAAACTACACCTGGAAACCTTTACGTGTAGGCAGGCGAAACGGAAATTAATAAAGACGGTCAAGAGGACCAATGCAAGGTGCTTCAAACGTATTTGCGACCTAGCCGACAACAGCTCAAGCATCACAGCTTAAAGTAGGATTATGACCAAACGAAAAGTCTGCTGATTCCCACAAATAAAATTGTGGAGCACCCGTTTCGCCGCAGATATGGGAAGTACCCCATCCATCACATTGGATAAAACGCAGGGAGCGCATATCAGAACAGAAGATAAAAAGACGCCTGGGATTCCAAAGCCGTGTACCCAAAACCATCGAAGCTTCTTTCAAAAAGCAATAAACTACCCGGAGGATCATCGTCATATCGCCCCATATGTCTGTTTGACAGAATGGAAATCCGCGTTCCACTATAGACGCCATTAAAACATTACTAGACATTACACCTGAAACCATAGAATTATACTCTTGAAGGCCAAAGAATACTGCGCAGTAGTGATACTTGATGTCAAAGACGGATTTAACTTGGCTGACTGGCTTCATACATATAAGCAGATCGCTTGCAATGATGAAAACACTTTGCTATTGGCGTAGGATAGTCTCCAACTCTAAATAGTTACCATAGAAAAAGAAGTTAAATATTACTACGTCCCCCCAGGGGTACCCCATGGTACCGTGCTGGGTCCCCTCCTATGTAACCTTGTATACAACGACGTCCTATGACTAAGCCTTGCACAGTGAGGTAATATCAAAGTCAATATAGCTATGGTCGCAGTTACAAAGCACATTCAAGTCGTCGAATCAGCTGCAAAAGCTGCAATTACCCAGATAAAGCAGTGGCTTCAATTTGCAAGTCCAAAATTGGCGTTTTTAGAGAAAAATAACAAAATGTTAGCCCCATAACTCCTCCATATGTATGAAGAAGAAATTCAATTAAGTTGACTAAGCGTTGGACAGCCACGGTCGGTGGAATAATTGGACTTATCATACGGGCTTTGTTAAAAAAATAACAGGAACTTTCGGTTTTTTTGCAAAGAGTCTGACTCAGGCATCTTCATCGATGTTATCTTCTTGAAAATGGTCTGTAATCTATTGTATATTACGCTCTTTCGTAAACACTTTTTGAACACAATCTTTGGCATAATGGAATAACACTTTTGATTTCAAAAATTCTGATTTGGAATTATAAAGGGTGGCGCAGTCAATGGTACCTGTTAGAAGTCTATGGATGAAGAGGATGTCGATACCCTTCTTCTTTCCTCCATCGTACTCAAATTAATTAGTTTAAGATGGTCTTGATAGGGCGGTAAGAACAAAGAATTGTTCCAGGGCAGACCTCGAAGAGCGAAACGTAGGAATCGACGTTGAATGCTCTCCATTCTAGAAATGTGGGTTTGTTGATAAGGTGTTCACACTTGGGATGCGTATTCAAGAAGAGGGCGAACGAACGTAATATAGAGGGATTGGAGAATTGTTTAGACCAATGCTTCACGGAACCAAGTACAGAGCTGGCTTTAAGCTCTTCGTCACATAGTATGCAAAGACCGCGGATAATCTGAACGGTGGAGATGGTTTGATTATTGAGGCAGTAGAGACGAGGAGGTTTAATTCGTTTACGTGAAATAAGATTGATTGCCATTTGGAAATATTAAGTTCCAAGCAATTTTTGGAGCATCAGACAGAATAGCTTTGAGATCCAATTGAATAAGGGAAGAATCTTGTTGCGAGGAGATGGTCTTGAGGAACTTGGTGACGCCGGCATACACTGAGATATGAATTATTTCACCACAAATCTTGGTCTTTTTTAGGACTGCTTCTTGCAAACGACTGTGCACTGGAAGGCAGCATTTATGTGACTTTGTTGTAAGAATTTATTGCAGAACATGTCCTTGAAATCGAAAAATACAGTGATGTTTACATTGACCCGCACGTCTCAAGTTTTTTACCGGTCTTGGTAACTTTTACATTTGTTTAAAATCAAAAAAAAAAAGTAAAACATAGTAGGCTTTCATACAACGATGCAAACTTGATAGTGAAAAACTTTATGAACCCGCCTGTCCCCTGTCTGCTTATGTCCATTTTCTACAGAAAGTTGATCAACTCCTTTTTAGAAACGCCTGTTCCAGAAATGGTTAAAACCGTTTGAATCTCGTTTCTTGTTTGAATATTGATCCTTTTGATAGCTGAAGATGCGTAGCCTCAAGCCGAACACTGCCACCTATGAGTACTCTCCCATTCCACAAGTTCGCATTGAACTAATGTTGGGTCAGATTGGTTATCCACTCATCAGATATAGAAAGCGTGTTAGGTATGGCATAAGTAGTAGACAGCTTCCGAATACCAATTGCGGCCTTTCATGGGTTTAAGCAAATCGGTCCCATTAGTCATTTATAAAAAAAAGAAAATGTTGGAACTGGATCATGCAAACGACAAATCCCTTCTCCCCTGGAAGCAAGATTTTATTGCCACCTTTTTTCCTCTATTTTTTTTTTTAAATAGTTACGAGTAAAACTACGAATTTAATAATATTTTTCGCGGAATCTTTCCTTTTCCTTTAGTCCTTTAGGTTATGCTGTATACTTGCTTCTGGCACCAACAATACGGAGCTCGAATCCCACGAAGCCAAGTCATATAATAAGTCGGCTTATTATTATTATTTACTGCCTTCCTACAGATAGCAAAAGAAGAACTACAACCTACAATAATAAAATCGTATTGTATCGAAAAGTTAATTAAGGCGAGTAGATCTATCACCTTCTTAATATATGTAGTTGAGGACTGACTCCGCAGGTATGGAGGTTGCAATATCTCTGAGAAAGATATCTTTGCTAAGGCAAAGGGCAGCACAGATAGAATCTGCACTCCGCTCTGGGAGTAAGCTTACCTTTATGGAGGTGGTATCTCAAACCGCAGTGCTCTGAAAGGTAATTAACAGGCCTTCCGATTGAGATTTAGGATATTTTTTGAGTGTTCAAGTTTAGTTTGATTAGTGGGGTCATTGAACACTGTTCAAATAAGGAAGATATTGTGATTTTTCCTAATCCTTTAAAATCAAGTAAATTTCAGGGTGAAAATACTGCAGTAGGGTTGACGGGTTCTGAGTTCATACTGTGTGAGTCTACCTACCTTTAATTTTGTTTGGTTATCGGTAAATAATATGTGATTTTTTAAGCGCTCACTTTTTAATCGTCCAAAAAGTAACATAAAAATTACAAAGGTGAATAAAATTTATATTTGAGTTGATAAATCAATGCTTGCCATTCACTTCCTAAAGATTCTTTTGTGTAAATGCTGGCCATGACTACGTTTTAGGTGGTCCGTAGAGAGAGAGTCATATTTTGAGATGCTTTCTTGAGCATATTGGCAGGTGTCTCACTAAAAACACGTATCTTCCAAGGCTGCAAATATTGCTGGCTTACCGGCATATGCGACTGATTTGACGCATCCCCATAAAAAACAGTCCAAAGGCGTGAAACCTCGAGATCGGTCAGTTCACCGATCCGTATACGAGTATTGTTCACCGAACTCATTTATCAATTGGTGCACTGATTGCTGTGGCATGCAGTGGCGTCTTGTTGGAACCACATATCGACCAGGTTCTGTTTGTACATTTAAGGCAAGAAAAAAACAGCTCAAAACCACTAATGATAACGGTCATCTTTGTAAAAATAGGGACATGATTCCCCCGGACCATAAACAGCTCCAAAAAGTGAATTTTTCCAATTGCCTTGACAGCTCTTTTATAGCCTGATGTTGCTCATCGGACCAAATAGAGCAAATTTTGTTTATTAAAATACCCTTTTGATTAGACCTAAGGTTATTCGCTAAAGAAAATTTTCGATGAAAAATCGGATCTTCCTCAAGGTCCACTCACCGAAAATTCGACGTTGTGGCAGGTCGTTCGCTTTTAGTTCTTATTTGACCTGTACCAGAGCAAGATTTTAGACCAAGTTCGCAGCGTAAAATTTTCAACGAAGTCAAGTAACATAATCGCTTTGCAGTGAATAGCGAAGCATGGACAAATCACGGTTCTCAATAATTGGCGAATACAACAATCTACGGTTACTGGTAGATGGCTCGATGTACCTCGATATTACTTTTGCTTGAATTGCCTACTCAGTTGGTCGATTATTATAACGACCGTGAATGACCGAAGTGCGCGAAAAAAAATTCACAGAGCACGAAATTGGATTAAAAAAATTCAATAATTTGCAAACGTTGTTTGGGTATGAATCTTTCCATGATAAAATGGCAATACCAACTGAGTACGCTTGATTTCAAGGCATATCACAAATCGCACGTAAACTGTCAAAAATGGACACTAAAAAACCAAACAACAATAAAATCACCCTTTACGTGTGGTGATTGCAGTTTATTTAATGCCTGTCTTTAGTTTTAAGTAAGCGCATGTATAATGGGGGTATAGCTCCATTGGGAAGGTATTGGTAAATTTACCTTCAAAATCTGCGGTTTGAGCCAAAATATCTCATCTTTCCGCTTAGCACAAGGTTTACATGATTATACGACCATAACTTTTATGGATATTGAGCCCAAGAATCATGAGCATTGTTTTATAATAGTTACTTAACACTTCTAACCTCTCTTATGACCGGGTCTTCCCATCGTTAGATAGCAATCCATAAATCCATTAATTTTTTTTACCTTTCCTACGTCTATTTACTGCCTAAATATTATCTTCATAATACTATTAGAGGCTATGGATGTGAGTGCCGGACACATATACAGACCCTAAAGGTATCTCATATGAAGTTATTATTCTTCACACATAATATTTTTGTGGTTTATTTTTATCCGACCTTGGGACGATTTGTAGATACGACCTCTAGATTAAGTATAAAGTGGGGGAAGATCTAATCGCTTACCCATCACATCGTCTTGTCTTATAAAACTTTCGAAAGGTACTCAAGTCAATTTGAGTAGAAAAATATTCAGATAGCCTGAGTGCAAAACTTTTGTGGATTGAATATAAGTAATTTTAGAATTGCTTAAGATTCTTGGAATAGTGTTTGATTGACTTGAGGTGGGGTTTCGCCGAGTTGTTCCACGGGCTAATTGTATTTAAACCACTGTAGTTCATCAAACAGTCATAATAATTAGAATGGCAAGCGAAGAATTTTTGATTAATAAACAAAGTCAAAACAACGCAAGCGAAAAATATGCTTATTCATGGTGAAATAATTACTTAGTATTCGAGTCAGATTAGGGATCACCGCCAGGTATATAGGCTTAATCGAATACCTCAAGTCTGCGTGATGATATACGAAAACAGATTTAAGTTGATCAACTCTGTGTTGAAATTTATACAATGTCCAAAATCCTATTCAAAACTGAAAATATTTCCGTTTTATTTTCAATTTATTTTTTATGGCTCATTAAGTGAGTCCAAAATAAATGGACAAATGTATCCAAAAATACCGACATCAATGGTGACTTTTCTCTCTTTTCACCTCCCTTTTGCAACGTTAGAAAGAAAATGTCTCGTATACTCAAAACGATTACTCAAAATCAACAGAAAATATGTTTCCAATATATACAAAAATCCATACCGACCCATCAGCCACGCCAAACGACGCATGATTAACTCAAAATTTAATTCAAAAACGTATGTATCAACAACTTTCTAAATTTAGCTATGGAATTACCATATGCCAACCGGTTGTAGTGCTCTCGCATCCATTAAATTGTTGTCACAATGCTTTCTAATTTCTTCCACACCCGGCACGTCATTTGCAATTTTTCTTGAACAAAAAAAATCACCAAATCCTTAGAAATTCGGTCTGATCAAAAATTCAACTCAAGCGTGCTGTCTTCGACGTATCGTGAATCAAGCTATAAAAATAATAAAATCAGTGAAAAAAAATTTCAGTACTAAACTCGAATGGCAGTTATAATCCTAGGATTATTCAGATTATCACTGAAGTTGGTAGATTGCTCAATGGTGGCTTTTTGGATGGTTTTTTTCAAACCAATTTTATTACTTCATGGTATCAAAGGTAGAAATTTGAAATTTAAATCAATCGATTGGTTCCTGGAATACATGTCGTTAGGCTTGTTACAAACTGTATAATGGCTTAACCCAAATTGAAGAATACGTAAGACTAGATTATGAAGCTAAGGTGGACAGGGTAGATTATGGAAACAGGTTAATGACAGCTGTAGCTGGTTCGGGGGAATTTTAGGCGGAAGAAAGTTGTGGATCTAAAACTAGTGTTAAGACATATCAGTTATATCAGGGCAGGGTTGTCAATATTTTGTGCTAACAGCTGGAGGTTAATCGACTAGTTTGACGATTGCATTCTTAATTTGAGCGATCTTCATAGGATGGTATGTTTAATCTTTCGATAGGGTCAAGTCAATGGACATGGGTATCGTGAAAGGGCGACGATACTTGCCCAGTATTTTCTAGAATTGGTCTAACAAAAGTGAAATATAATGATTTAGTGTCAAGGATTGGAGAGCTCCTATAAAAACAAATGCAACGGTGCTTCTAAAAATTGTTGAAAGATACTTACAAGATTGACTGAAGGAGTTTGCGTTTGTTGAATAAATTTAAAAAAAAAGGACTGTCTGAAAAGTCTCATAACTTCAACGTTGATCAACAGAGTACAGTTTTCAATCAAGAATCCATCGCCGCTGAATAAATAAAAATTAGGGTACCAACCAGACTGTCTTGAGGTACTCCGGCTGGGGGCGGATGCAGAAAATATGAAAAAGGCTTCATACTGCGATTGTTTAATGTACGAGTATGACCTCCGATGCTAGCAAAGAGTTGTAAATTTAAATATTTTTCCAGCCGAGATAAAAGGCTTTGCTCTCTAAGTTCAGTCAAATGAACGTCATGAAAAGCACTTTTTATTGGACGGTATTTCGAACAGCTTCATCAATGTCAGTCTTTATGCGTCCTTTTCAGACGACAGGCTGACTTGGTTCATTTTACCTCATCTATTTCAACCGAAAGTAGCTATAGGATGAAATGAAATCAGTCTGGGTTAACGAGTTCAAAGGACATTAGCTAAAAAAAACATTCGGGGGCACATCACTCGTCGCAGATGTGGGTTATTGCGAAACAGACCTTGGAGCAGCGAATGAATTTCTGGATCATTAGCTAAATCTTAGTCAAATGCTGGTCAGAAAATCAGATCAGAAAGGTCGCATGGTAAGCTTGAGCGTCTGTGAACAGCTCCACATCATTCCATTATTGAATTTTCACCGGCTTCATATGGTCTATTTTTTTGTGCATGAACATGTCGACTTTCGACTTACGCTTCATAAGCCCGAGGTTCTACTTTTAGCTTTCAATTAAAAAAAAAAACCCGCGGCAGAGGGGTGTCGAATGATTATAGAAATGTACGATGAAACTTCTGTTATTGAAATAGTTTCAACGAATGGTTTCAACGCCACAAAAGTGGGGATTTCAACGTGCAACACCAAGGGCGTCCCGTGTCAGTGAAAAAATTTAAAAAGAACAGAGTGCCTTGCGGCAAGAGAAACATTTTTTTCTGGATCATATTTTTTACATGGATCACTGGCGAAGAAAAGTGAATCCAATAGGATAGTGAAAGATATCGAACCGCAGCCATGCATCAACATCCACACATCAACGGATCAAAGCTCGTGCTGTGTTTTTGTTGGGACCATCCGTAATGATTTCGTTGGCAAAACTCAGTGCTCAGTACACCTTGAGGCGAGAGGTAGGGAACTTGTGGGAGGCTGGGCGCGTCAGCATACTTATGTATATGCATCTGCCTAGTCGTTGAAAGTCGCAATCAGAAGGTTGATCACTCAGAACGAAACCCATCACTGCGAGTCAACCTGATAAGATTGGAATTAAGCAGTTACTGGTAGTTTCAAAAAATTAATCTACTTGCAGTTTTTTTTGCTATACATTTCCTAGAAATTCGAATTTAAATTAATATGTGTGTTCAAAAAATAAGGTGACTTTTTAGTTTTCCTGAAAAAATATTTATTTTTTCATTAATATCTCTCATACAACCGAGGAAAACAGTGAAAACAACTTGGTAGGCTCTATTACTCCCTCCCATTGAGCTGATTGGGCTTCGGTTTCGACGTCATAACGATAAAACAATGTTTCTTCACCAGTAATGACCCTTTTCAGCAAATCTGGATGCAACGGTTCTTTTGGTCAGATTTCCCAATTCCGGAACGATGAAAAATATCACGGCATGGCACGAGCCAATTGATATGCCAATTACCTCAGCGACTTCTCTGATAGTAATTCGACCATTCCTCGTAACAATTTTCTTCACTGCTTCAACGTTTTTTTCCGTTGTTAACGTGCTAGGGAATACAGAGCGGACTCATTAACATCTTCGAGGCCTTCTATAAAGAGCTTGTTTTGCTTATAAACATTGCCTGATGTCATAGTCAAGATTTCAAGTACGTTTTAATACTTAATTTTATTTTTTACATTTCTTACAAAAGCATAAAATCGTCAAGCACACCAAAACCCGTCTAACCTCTATTACTAGATATATCTGTAAAGAACAAACTAAATATCAAAAACGACTGACAATGTCAACATATGTTAGAGGACATGTGAAACAACATAACAAATAATTAGGAAATCCAATGCACTAAGCCGGCGAAATTCAAAAAGTCACTTAATTTTTTGAACAAACTTCGTATAAGAAAATAAATCAAATAAGTTTAAATCTCAAAGCTTTAGTAATTAAGAAATATAGTCAGGCTTGGAATGCCTGCACAGGACCGTTAAAACCAACCTGGAAGCACGCCGTATTCTCCAGAAATCAGTCCTTCGGATGTCCACCTAGCTTTCGACTGATGACGCTAAGGCCAAGGCTTGTGATCAATGAAAAATTGACTGCCTCGGGTTTTCCCGTACACTCTCATGCACGATAGAGATGCTTTTAGCATCCAAAACCTTGCGTTCTGGTGATTTACGGAAATTGGTTGATTATTTATTGAACCGATTGACTCGATGTGGCCACCAAATATCATATAGTCGAGACGGCCAGACGGTTTTGATGAGAATAGGAATCTTGCAAAGACCTATTCGAACGGAGAACTGAAACGAAAATAAAATTTGATAAATTTCGATATAGAAAAGGGTGGCATTAATAATGGTATTGTGCTCACGGTCATCTTTGAAAAATCACGGGCCAATGATACCACCTGACCATAAACCGCAAAAACCTTGAATTGTCTGTGGTTGCTTATCGGACCAAATATGGCAGTTATGTTTATTAACACATCCATCTACTCAACCCGAAATGAGCTTCGCCACTTCTTTGTTTTTTTTTATAGGGTTCGCGCAGGTTCAAGTGTAACGCTCTTATGGTGTTTGCCACACAACCTGAACTGGGTGCAGATCGTTTGTGTCGAAGATGTCTGTTCACTACTCTCCAAGGGTGTTTGTCATAGATGAGATTCGAGAGATTTGACTGAATTTCTCGGGTTAGTTGTAGTTCACAGCAACTTTTTTCGTTTTGTGTCCATGTCATTAAGGTGTTATATTGGATGGGTACACAGAGTATGAATTTTGATGTGATATTATACTGCCAGTGTTATGCCTTGAAGTGATATTATACTGCCAGTGTTATGCCTTCGTCAGCATTTTGTGATCATCTTCCATTCACAGCTGATGTTGTTGCACAGGTTTTCTGTATAGAATTTTTCCTTGGCTATGGACAGACTTGAATTACAGACCTTCCCCTCAACAGTCGGTGATGTTTATCATTGCACCACGACCCCAATTTTCCCATAAAAAAGCGGATCTTCCTCCAGCTTTTCTAAGACCCACTCACTAAAAATTCAACACCGCGGCAACCAGAGCTTTTGTATGATTTAAGGCCAAGATACTTGAGTAAGATTTTCCACGTACTCGAATAACATAATCCCAATAGCTGTCAAGGGGCGACGAATAGACAAATCACGGTTTTCATGAACACTGGCGGATGTAGTAGCATTATTTACGGGAATACGAGTAGATGGATTGATGTCCCATATCCTGAAATTGATGAGAAATTCGGCCACAGTGGTTGGAGTTGCTTGCTCAGTAGGTGGATTATGACGACCGTTGAATGGTCGAAATGCACGAAAAAGATTTTTCACAAAGCACAAGTTTTTTTTTATTGGCATTGTTTGGGTTTAAGTCTTTTGATAATGAAATGGTAATACCTACTGAACATGCCTAAGTTAACACATGTCAGAAAAGGCGCGTGAATTGTTAAAAATAGAATTTAAAAAAACCAAACAGCAAAAGAATCAGCCTTTATTAGGCAACATTTACTCTTAGAATGTGGAGATAGCACTTTCATAACAGATCTTGTAAAGCTAGCATATAAACTCCCAAAAGCCCAGAGATAGTGGCTCTGTCTTTGTGCAGAACGACACTGAATTTCTAGAAAGTAGCAAATGAGAGAAAGTATGTTGTTAGAGGGTTCCAAGGTTAAAAGTCTCCGTTCATGGGCAGCAGTGTTTTGAGCTGGTACACTAAAGACAGTGATTGTCTTTAACTCCTAAAAGCCCAGAGATAGTGGCTCTATCTTTGTGCAGAACGACAGTGAATTTCTAGAAAGTAGCAAATGAGAGAAAGTATGTTGTTAGAGGGTTCCAAGGTTAAAAGTCTCCGTTCATGGACAGCAGTGATTTGAGCTGGTACACTAAAGACAGTGATTGTCTTTAACCAAGAGGTTTCCCCTTTATTCGAATTTTGTCTTTATCTTGCAGGTCAGAAACTCCTAAAGAAATCTTATTAGACCTATACCTTGGGCTCTGTTGTGTGCTACTTTCCACCTAAAAATTAAACTTTAATACGCATCGCTAAAACCAGTTTTCAATGACGATAAGTATTTGCTGACAAAACCGTCTTGTATTTGGTTCAATCTTACCACTATAGTCTGAGATGCTCTACTGAACCTACAGATTTATAAACGCCACTCATTAGGATGTGATGGTAAGATTTGACCCTGCCCCTCTCAAATTAATTGCTGATTTATTTCTGAGCCTACAATGTTTTCATTATCATAAAAACAAAAACATTAAAACCAAACATAATGAGAGTAACTTAAATACATAACTGTAAGGCCATTCAAATGAATCAATCCACTGAACTTACAAATCACATTGCCACACATTCAAAATAGAAAGAAAACACGATTGTGCTTTATCAGATCAGCTGGTCCGCACCAGCACCGAAGCACTCATGCAATACTGCGGACATTGTTTGGGAATAAACGCGGACACAGCCTATCTTCAATGTGTTCGACTAGCAATGACGTAACATCATCTCAACAAGCCATAGTGTGATAACGCGTCATCGAGTAACGAGTGGCGCAATAGGGGAGTGACAACAAACAAAGCACGGACACTATGCCCATTGTAAATATCAATAGAATGTCGAATAACGTGGCACGTTTCACGGAATCACCCGTGACTCTTCGGAGATTAAATGCTCACAAACTCATCAGCTGGAGACAATGAACTTCTTTGTGTTGTATGTCTGACGGTGCTATACTGAATGCCTGCTGTAATCAAGGCATGAATGAAAACGCGCCTTTTTTCGTAACAAGGTGCTAAGTGCTTGGATCTATCCGTACGTACATCATTAGATGCTTATATTGTCGTAGTTCAGTCAGACCCAAGGTCGTACTATGTACGTTGAAAACGTAGGTTTTTGACAAACGTTTAAACGTTAATTGTGGTCTTCTTTTCTGATTTATTTCTCACTCCATCGACTGGCAATTCATTCCCTTTAGAAATGACCTTCCAGCATCACGTATCTTAAATTAAATTCATTCAGTTTCAAATCAAATTAAATTCACTTCAACATTCCTAGAGCTGGACTATAAATCAACACTACAAGTGTTCACAAACCTCTTGGTGTCATGCATGCTCTTTATCGAACTGTCACTTTGACAGTACAATCCCAACCTCAACAACCCGGCATTGACAGCTCCTGATCACAATCGGATTGTCAGCAATTTCCACTCTTTTTTCCTCCTCGTTCAACTATGCCTTAGACTGTCCACCTCCGTCTGTCCCTATTGTGTAGAGCTTTCGTACGTGGCTACTGAAGGTGACACATATAAATTGATTCTTTTTTGTAATGAATTATTTAAAATGTCTGAGTTTTTAATTAATTTTTAATTTGTATGTATTATGCAAAGTTATTAGTCACCGGCGGGGACGATGACTTGTGGCTGGCTACCTCTAGGCTAGCCTTTAACATAATTCCATTTTGTCGATATCTAGCTGATGAAAAGAGCGATCTATGATGGAGATAACGAGTCGGCAATTTTTAATGCGCGACTGTTTTTGACAGCTTCTATAAATACGACGGAGGTATTAAAGTTGTTATCATTGAATGTCTGGTATTTTGGTACGCTATTAACATATTCGACGTCGTCCTAAGAAGGTTTTGGATATTTATATTCTTGATTGTGATTTATTTATCTATATTGAGCCTGGAGTAATATTTTTGCGGTTTATGGAGTGATTAGCAACCGCAATATGACATGGGGTGGTCTTTTTCTTGATGAAGCACTTTGTCGACAAACTCCTAGGTTCTTGATAAAATAGCAGAGTGCAATACTCTTTCTAACTTAAGGTTCTATTTGCTTCGTTTAGCTCTTTTATTGTTATTTGATAACGTTCATTATGTCAGGTATAAAGATGAGGTTCAGCTTAATTATCCTATCGAAAATCAAATTTCTGAGAAGCTTAGGGTTAAACTCTTAAGGCTCTACCATAATAGGCTTGAGTTGGCACAATTCGAAACGAAAACGATAAACCTACTTAATTTTCAAAGGAAAATTAAGGACCCCACTATGAACTTAATCCTTCCTTTTCCTTTTTCCGGCGTTGTTATGGTCAGAAGTGTAGGACCATAACCTTCCCACTTAACTGCATTCCTACTGGTCCGCTTGTGGGGTCCGCCGGTTTGACTTCAGAAAGTAGCGGTAGGCTTCCCGGTTTGGGATTACTTCATCGGGATTGGTGCATTTTGCACCAATTGTTTTTCGGCCTGCTTTTTTTTTTTTTTTTTTTTTTTTTTTTTTTTTTTGTGGCACGGGCATGCTCCATATTTTTTTTGTTTGATCTTACTCTTACAACACCGGTGATCTCCAGTCGTGTGTCGTGTTAGCCCACTGATTTGCATGTACACTTGTGGGGCAGTTTAATGGTGGTATATGTGTCCCTAGGCTCACCTTGGTGTTTTCTAAATTGCCTAGATGTGATTTTTGTTTACCTTTGTTTTAGTCGCCTTTTACGACAAGCGAGAGGTACCGCTGCAGGGATATTCGTAACCCGTCCTTGCACGGAACTTAATGAACTGTCAAATTTCTTACATTCACTCTGCCTGGATTTTGTTTTTATTGGAGCTTCCAAAATTCTGCCTCGAATATCTCACTTCACGAAGAGTTACCTAAAACCCATTCAAGTTAACGAAAATTCAACGAAACCGAACATATTCCATATTATTTGTATGCAGTGAGACATTTCGTTGACTTATTATTAATGTGTCGTTATCTCCAACGAAGCTATTGTACGGGGTGGGCCAAATACAACTTTCTTTTTAAAAATGCAATAAAATGAACAAAATTAAATTTTATCCCATGTATTATGACCTTATTAGTAAGATCAAACATTCCCATTAATTATGAAATATAATGTGGTTCAAGTAGCTGCCCCGGCTGGCTTCGCAGTAGCCCATTCTGTCACCCCAATTTTCCACGACCTTATTGATGGTTTGTTTCGGGGTGTAGCTCACGAATTGCTTGGATGATATTGGCCTTAAGTGCTTGAATAGTTTCCGGATTTTCGACATAACATTGGTCCTTCACGGTTCCTCATAAAAAAAAGTCCAAATGGATTTGGTACCCAAAATATCGATTGTTCCATGGGCTATGTGGCATGATGCGCATCCTGCATAAACCAGAGGTCGTCCAAATCCATGTCTTCAATTTCAGTAAAAAAAAAGTCGGTTAACATGGCTCTGTAACGCCACCGTTGACCGAAACATTGTTCCCAGCCTCATTTTCGAAGAAAAATGGTCCAATGATGCCACCACTCCACAATCCGCACCAAACTGTCACTCTCTGTGGACGCATTGGCTTCTCGATAATAACGTGCGGGTTTTCCGAGCCCTAGATGCGGCAATTTTGTTTGTTAACGTAGCCGCCGAGACGAAAATGCGCCTCGTCAAAAAGATGGTTTTTCGCCCAAAGTCGTTGTCCAATTCAAGCTGCTCTAAGGCCCAAATTGCGAAGCGATAACGAAGCAGATGGTCAGCCGCCTTCAATTGCTGAGTCAATTGGACCTTGTAAGTGAGATCTTTGTGCAGAATTCCCCTAAGGCTAGTGCGTGAAATGTTGCGCAGTTGAGATCGATGGCGAGTTGATTTTCGTGAATTGAGTCTCATACTCTCGGCCACAGCAGCCACATTATCATCTGTGCGTAATTTTCTCCATTCGCCTGTTTTTCACCATAGATATTTCTTAAGATCTTATATTCAAAAACCCGAAATCTCTTTTCCTCTTTCCTAGTTAGAAACCCATTTCACATACCTCAAGTGTCATTAGAGGGACAAAAGAGTTGTTTCTGTCGTTCTTGACCGACGGTTCCCAGATATTCGAACTCGTCCGCTTTCTCAGCGGTTATCGAGTACGGGTAGGTACGACTATTGGATCGGTCCAACTCAATCGGTGATCTTATATTTGGTTTTATTTTCGTTTACATCTAAGCCAACTTCCTTTCCTGACATTATTAGACTTTCCACGTTTCTCTTAACCATTTCCTCACTATTTTCCACCCATCAGTGGAAGCTAGAGGGGGTCTGAGGGTATAAGGGTTTCTTACCTATTCACCTGAAAGCAACAAATCAGAAAGCAGTGGTGAAGAGGTGTCTTCTTGTTTTAATCCTTCATATATCTCGAATGTTAATAAGGCGTTATCTACTTAAACCCGTCTTTTACTTTCCCTTAGGCATATTTGTTTCAGTTTCATTAAGGCGGGATTTCCCGCCTTTCAAGTATATGGTATATTTTCGATCGGTTAGTTGAGTCACATTTTGTGGAATTCCCATTTCTTATCTAGAAATTATTGTGTAGTGAAAATCTGGTCACTTGTCGAGTGGTTGTCAGTTGCTTAAAGAAGATACTTGGCCGTAACTTGCAACACCCCTCAATTGTTATTGCATAAAGATGTGATGAGCCCATATAGCTTCTCTGTTAATTCATCTTAATTCTTACCTTGTTTTTCTTAAGCCGATGGATTGCTTCCTTTATTTCCTCGATGATTGGCAGTTCTTCCTGAATTTCTGTATCGATAACATTGTTTTTCAATGCTATATGTTCAAATTCTAAATGTTTACATGAAAAAATAGAAACAATTAAAATCCGTCCGTTCCCAGCTGATGGCATTAGCGCATACACTATTCAGAAATGTCGAATCAGAAAGATCACATGGTTGGACAAGCTTGGGCATTGTCGACAAGTGTGATTCATTTACTTTGTTTTGGTTTTTGCCTTGAATCCGACAAAATCATTAGTCGACTTGTAGAATGATTAGAAAGGTTTTCGGTGAGGCTACGAATAAACCAAAAGAACTTTTCGCGATTGGTGTCAACACTACAAAAATAGTGATTTCGACGTGGAAGGCAAGGAGCGTCTCGGACTGGTGGTTAGAGAAAATACTGGATCAAGATCCATTCCAGGCAACATCAACTTACAGATTTATTGGGCATAACTCAACCAGCAATTTTCATTGTTCGAAAGCCTTGAAAATGACTTATTGTTCGTAAAGTAAGAAAATTAAGCGTTTTTTTCACCAGCGAACTGCTGCTCCAGCGGAAAGAATCTGCATCATATTATAACTGGCAATGAAAAGTGGATCCATTGCGATAATCCGAAGCGAAAAAATCGTGAGCGCGACGAGCTCATCCCTCAACAGCAACTCACACCTAACTAATGTGTTTTGGCTGAACATTGAAGGAAAAATAGGATTAAAGCCACAGTTAAGTGATTTTGCAGTACGGCGTCACTCAGCCACATGTTGCTCGGTCGTTAAAACCTACTTGGAAACACTCAAGTAGGACTACCCAATCCGCCATATTTTTTTAGGCATCGCATATCTCGACTACACCCGTTTCGATTTGTGCCGCATCGTCTAGGTTAGGTTAGGTTAGGTTCGCCCTAAAGGTTGTGCAGTTTTTCCAGCACGGAATTTGTATGTTACCAGATGGGCAAAAGTCTCAGCTAACGATGGGCAATACTTCCAAGAATAAACATGTAACCCTTTAAGTTAAGCTCCAAATGTTGGGAAAAAAGCGGATTTCCATTTCTACACCTATTTACTTTTTCCGACCCGACAATTTGTTCTGCTTCATGTTTCGAGGTCCATACATTTTTTGGTTCATACGTTCCTACACTTTTTTTCCGTCTCGCATGTGACACGAACAAATAATGGACTAAAATTTGGATAGATAAGTCCCTTCCATGAACCAATATTTTCTTTCTGGGTTCTGTAGATTATTTCTTGCTTTTGGATTTTTCTCTTATCAACGTCTGCATCTAAATATTAGTAATCACCACACCAAAAATGACACAGCTTACATAAGTCTTCTGAGGTTGCCCTAATGTCCATAGTAATGGTTATTTTATTCTCCCTAGTTTTCATGTTTGATTCGCCTTCTACATATGGTCGGAGATCCAACGTAAGTCATTTCGTCTCTCACTTGGGCTTATTTGCATGCCATCGACTGCTTTGTTCTGCTGAGCTAATGCCTTTGGTATTTGCACATACGAGTCTTTGGATCTCTGCACAAAGGTTGATGTTCAAAAAGTAAGGTGACTTTTTTAACATTCGCAAGCTGAGTGCATTTGATTTTTTTATTTTTTATTTTGTTATATTGATACACATGCTTCTTAACATGTGCTCACATCGTAAGCTATTTTGGAAATTTAGTTTCTTGTTCTCAGATAAGGTTAAGCTTGTTTTAGTGTACTCAGCGACTCTGAGCAGAAAAAGTGCTTATAAGTAGAGATTTTCTTTACCGAAGACCATGAACATATTAATGACGATGCCCGTCCTGGACGCTCTGGCATCTCAACAACGGATGAAAACGTTGAAGCAGTGACTAAAATTATAATGAAGAATCGTCGAATTACTATCAGGTGTTTCTGGGCATATTGGCATATGATTGAAGCGTGCCACGCTTTTTTATATATATTTTGAGCACGAAAGGTGTGTCAGCAAAGTTTGTTCCGAAATTGCAAAATTTTGACCAAAAGAACCGTCGCATGAGCATCGCTCGGGAGCCGATTTTCTGAAATGGGTCATCACGAGACATGGTCATATGGTTATGACGTAGAAACCAAATTCAAATCATCCCGATAGAAGCGACCAGAAAAGACGGAAAAGAGCACACCAAGTTCGACCAAATGTAAACCTTTTGCTCACTGTTTTCTTTGATTACAATGGTATGGTTTATCAGTTCTTGCCGAAGGATCGTACGGTCAATATGGAATACTACCTTGAAATTTTATTTCGTCTGAGTTAAGCAATACGAAAAAAAACGTCCGGATTTATAGGAAAAAAAATTCATGGCTGTTGCATTTCGATGACGCACCTCATTGTTGCTTGCGCGAATTTTTTTGCGAAAAATATTACCGTTATCATACCTCAGCTATTCAACGGACTTTGCTCCCTGTGATTTTTTTCCCTCCCCAAAATTGAAAAGACAGATATTTTCCACGATTGAGGAGATAACGACCGCATCGCTGGAGGAGCTCAGTGCTACGACAGGGCATATCAGAAGTGCTTCTAAGATTGGAAAAAGCGCTAGCGCAAATGTTTTATATCTGAAGGGGATTATTTTGAACGAGATGAAATAGACATTGATGATTAAATAAATATTTGTTGAGAAAAACAAAAAGTCACTTTATTTTTTGAACAAGCCTCATACATTTTAAGATAATCATATTTCACGATAAGTCTGCTCAATCCTTTAGTAAGGCAGTTTTTTTACTTCTGAATTTAAAAATTCGACCAAGGAAACCAACTGAAACATATTGATATTAACAAACCGGCGCGGCGGCATGAGACCAGTGAAAGCTTAATATTTTCAATTAATAAATCGTAAACTGTTTCACGCTGTTTTGTTTTTTTTTATAAATAAACTGGCCCCACTCGAAAACAAAACAGATCACAAGAAAAACGTGTTCCATAACAATATCGTCGTACTCTGAGAAAACAAAAGCAATATGTCTTCGGATGTGTGCGAAAATAATATTCAAATATACCCCCGCGGGTTTATAACATCCCTCATCCTGTTTGCTACAGTAAACAGCGTTGATGCAATATTCTCTGCGGTCGAGACGCCTGCCAAGCAGAAGCTGTAAACAATAATAATGATACACAAGCCAACAGGCAGCCATCTGCCTCCCACTAAGTTACTTTTACCCAAATGTTTAGTCAGGGGAAGGTCGAGACGTGGTGACTTGTGCATGGAGGTAACTTATCGTACTACTTGTCAATGGGGAGCATGGAGATTGCAGGACGTATTGATGGCAGGGAATGCACGGTAGAGCGTCGAGGTTATTTTGGGACGATGTTGATTTTAGGTTGTTTCGCGTTCTGTTTAGTGCAATTAGTGTCGGCGGGATTGTTTGAAATTATTCGGATGATGATATGGTATTTTAAAAATGGACGTAGATAAGTGTTGTGCGGGAATATATTTTGTTGAGGTAGTCGGATTGAGTGCATATGGGGCTGTATTGGTATTGGAGCTGAATGAAATACGATAATATTGAAAATTTATTCCAAAAAATCTTCGTTTCTAAATCCACTATTGAATTGAAATTCCTCTTATTTTTGAACACACTTCAGGCTCTTCTCTCAAGACACGCCACTTCTAAATAGCCCAAGCAGAAAATCTAATTATAAATCCCATATGTATGTACGAGTACGTCCGCATATGTTTAGAAATGAACCCCTCGTTCAGGTTAAACCAATATCATCGTTAACTTTACAAATCATTCCATAGAAATACCTATTCTAGCAATAAATTAAAAATAGAAAAACAAATAATTTAAATTGGGCGATCCGCGGCTTAAGACCTCTCCACATTTCGCTCACGTTACATTCATTCACAACGACCGCATGGAATAAATATAAACTAGGTTCCGAGCCATGCCAGCAAACAACGAAAACCTATAAATAAAAAAATAAAAAAATCGCTTCCTCAACGCTCTGACGTCTAGAATCCGCATGTCGCATACCGCGACTGCTTTGTGGAATTCGCAGCCATACACGCGCTCGGATCGATTTTATATGCGGAACTCAATCGAATTTTTGAAGATCAATTACCGCCTAATCGATGGAATACATTGTAGCGAGCTTGAAAGAAGTGCTAATGAAACTGCTCGGCCTTTCCAGATGGTCGCATACAATCATGGGAATATGCAAAAAAAGACAATGTCTCGTGTTCTGTGATCTATTTTTGAAGCGCCGGTCATTTATGTTGGTGGCAATAAAAATGAGGAATACGGGCACGTGGACGCAATTCTAATATGATGACTTGTAGAAGGACAGGAAACTGGTTTATTTATTTTTTTGTATAGGCCGACTTTAAGCTAATCAATCTAACCTCAATAAAATCTAGGGCAACATGAGCCATTGTTATCTGTCGGTCAGCAGACGGTCGCCTTATGTCATAAACGAAAGGAATACGGTTAAAGGCCAACTTTAACGCGATGTTTTTAAGTTCAAAAATATTTTCGAGTATTTCTTATGACTAATGCCTTGAACTTTTTACGATCATTTCATAGAAGCTTGACTGGCACAGTTATCTCGATGGAAAAACCGCAGTCTCGGGAATTATGAGAAAACATCAAACTCGCCTGGTCTTAAAATCTCGTTGTGTACATTAACTGATTGCTTCAAAGCAGCACGATTTCTGACAGGCTGCTTCCTGTCCGGCATTCTAAGCTGATCACAATCACTTTCCCCGGACGATAACTTGGCTTAGACCATTTTTTACCCCATAGTTCCACGGAGTTGAAGCTGTGATGTTGTTACTTAAGACTATAGATCCAATTACCCTTGACGGACTATTTCAGGCGTACACACAATATGACGAGACTGACTACTCTATCATTGGAGAAGTTAAAAGGGTCTCCTCTCATTGAGATAACGTGGTTTAAGAGCTTCTTTGCTTTTAAAAGTTCACGCCCGCAGCTTTATTCGACTTTAATTTCGATATTGAAAACTTGGCTTCGTCTATGCAGGTCTAACAGATAACTCGATTGTTTTCGTCCCGGATAAATGGTTAATTTTCCTTGGCAATCGGATTAGAAAAAGTACCAGCATCGATCACGGATCTAAACATGGCTGATCCTTCCTCGCATTTTTGATAGGGTTCGGGCAGGCTCAAGAGTGTTTGTCACACAACTTGAATGGGGTGTAGATGGTTTGTGTCAAAGATGTTCGTTCCCTACTCTCCGGGGGTGGTTGTCCTAGAAAGGAATCAAGAGATTCGAATGAATTTTGTCGCGTTGGTTGTAGTTCACAATAACTTTTTTATTTCCTTGTCATTAAGGTGTTATATTGGAACCCAAATATGAACTTTGAAGTGATTTTATACTGCGAGCGGTATGCCTTCGGCAGCATTTGTTAATCATCTCTCGTTAACATCTGATGTTGTTGCACAGTTTTTCCGTATAGAAATTGTTCGTGACTATGGACAGGCTTGAACTACAGACCTTCGGCTCAACAGTCGCTGATGATTACCATTGCACCACGACCACCCACAACTTTAATAAAATTTACAAACATCTATCCTACTACATATACTATCTGTCTACTTGTCATGTTTTTTATGAGCAGCTTTCTATTAGAAGAGCTTGCAATCTCACACGTTGTTCAACTATGTTTGTTTATTGATTGCTTCGTCGACTTTTATGCATTGATTCTCAAACCAGAATTTTTTTGAAACCCAAGACTTTAGAGATGATATTTCTGGAGCACTGAAAAATTAAAGGACCCTCGTATTCCTCGTATCCAGCCAGGGCGAAGTCAAAAACCGGTTCGTCTTACTAGATGGTGTGAAACTAACAACGAAGAATGGCAGGTGGAGACAGTATGGTAATTAATAAAAGGTGTTATGAAGGAGACAGTAGAAAGCAAACTAAGCTATTGCAAAGCCCCAAACTAAAGCCTTGGTTCGACGAACAATTCGAGAAAAAGTAAAAGCCTTACTACGCTGAGACTTTTAACTTAGTAGCGCAGTGATTGTAGCGCAGTGATTGCGCGTACAAGATATCAGAGCCTACGAAAGGAAGTCAGCCGCCTCCTTCGGGATAGATAAAGATGTTGGCAAAGGAAAAAGTTTGCGAAAATTCAGGAAGATGGACGGCCAAAAGCAGAAGAAAAACGCAAGAAATTGCGGGCTAAACACTGTACGAAAAGGAAATAGGCCAGGTTAGGAATAAATTATGCTTGAAATGATTAACCAAAGAATTTACATGGGCTCATCACAATTATATTGAACTGTTAAACTATCCCCAAAAAATTGGGACACTCCGTCACCATTTGTGTGGCCGAATACAATGAACAAACGAATAATGAATGGAAAGCCCGAGAGAAAAGACCGCCAGGCATCCAGGAAGTTCATACCGTCCTACCATACTACAAAATGGCATGAAAGGAACACAGTCAAGACAGGGAGGCTTGGCTGCCAACGAAGCTCCGAACTTTCAAGCTGCGTAAAAGGAATCCGCAGTTTCTCCTAAGTTCTTGGAGGTATCCTTTATGCAAATCGCTATGAGGGGCTCCCTCAGCATGTTAATAAATATCAAATAAATATAAAAAAGTCGTTAAGAAACATAAATGTAACCTGCCAGTGGATATACTGCGCGACTATGCTGTAGATCCATTAAACCATACTAACCCACTCCATAATCTATAATAACATTATTTTATATTCATAAGCATACGTCGTTGTCAAAATAAGACGTATCGGAGACTGCATATGATACGCTGCAACTGCCTATCAAAAATGACAGTTCCATACCCGAAGTTTTGTGACTTTCGTTCTTTGCTATGCAAGCAGCTTTGACAACCGTCGAGACGATCGAAATTTCTCTTCTGATCTAAAATTAATATTTTTCAACTAAATCTAATCTATCATCGTATTTTTGTACCTCGTCATTAGCACAAATTGTGCAGCTAAACGCACGCAAATGTCGTATATCTATAGTATGGGTTTTATTGTTCACTGAAACGTTTATAATGCAGCTGCTTAAAAGAATCAACGTCACGCATGGCACTGATCTTCACACGATCCGTAAGGAAAAATAATTCGATCGTGTTTTGTGCGCTTAAAAAGAACCTTCTATAGGTCCCAATGGGACAAGTATTTTCATAAGTTTTAAATTCTTACCGGCTTCTTGGCATATTGGTATTGAGCTCTAGTCGGATCGCGTACCAAAGTTTAGTCGCCTTCCACTTTTTAGCACGAAAGGGGTGATTTTTTTACTGATTAGTTTTTTAGTGTTATATTTTCAACAGCTCGATCATGATTCGTGACATGTATTAAAGTCAAGCGTATTGAGCTAGCATTGCCATTTTATCATAGAAAATCAAAATACATTTTATAAATTATTGATATTACTATCAAAATTCAACCCTAATTTATATATTCGCCACCGTTCCCTGGGATTGGGATCGAGGATTTTGTTACTCGACTACGTGGTATATTTTATGCAAGATTCTAAATCTAGAACTTTACAAAATACAGCTGTGGAGAGGCTGGAGATAAGTTGGAGGAGAATCCGCTTTTCATCGAAAAATTGTCATAGATAATGGAAAAGGACCGAAGCTCTTGTAGAAATTCCAGCTCAAGCTACTCATAACTTACTGCAAAGTGTAAAGTCTAACCTCCAACCATAAAACTGCACATTTCGCCTTTGGAAAAGTTAAAAAAAACTCTACAGGCAAGTGCCCCACGTTTTAATACCAGAAAATATGCTCCGATATTTTGGACGTTACCTACGACAAGAAGTGAACTCCACACAATAATCGGGAGATTTCAAGAGAACAGAGTGCACACGAGTGAACCTAGCAGCGCTCTTACCATGGCAGAGCCACCCCAAAAGGCTAATGGTGACAGTTTTTTGGGCGAGTGAGGGAGCTATCCACTATTCATTCAGAACAAGATGGGACCAGCTCGCCAGGAACCAAGCTACAATTCTGGGTCTTCTACCTTGAATTTTGCTAACTTTTACCTTGATCCCAAAAACCATACTAGCTAGGGTTCTATAACCGGTCACTATGAGCTTAGAATCATGTGCTCTATAACACAGCCAAGTTCCAGACTCATAGCTACTCGGCAAGTTTGATTTGATATGCCTATCAGCTTCCCTACCCATGGCAATAGATTCGACAGAATTTGCGTTGGTTGTAGTTCGCAGTAACTCTTTTGTTTCCATGTCATTAAGGGCTTATAAGTATATTGGAAATGCACACACAGAGTATGAATTTTAAAGTGATCTTATGCTGCGAGTGTTATGCCTTCGTCAGCACTTTTTGATTGTCTCTCATTCACAACTGATGTTGTCGCACAGTTTTTCCGTATAGTAATTTTGCTTGACTATGGACGGACTTGAACTACAGACCTTCGGCTCTAGTCGGTGATGACCATTGCACCACGACCACCCCCCACTGGTTTACTGCGAGCTGCTCAAACCGAATAGAGTCACTGCAGATCACTATCGACTAAAATGAATGCGTTTGAGTCCGGCATTGGAGAAAAAACATACCTGGAAATGCTCAAATGACGGTATTCTCCATACATTACTCATGACCTGTCTGAGCATAAGCTTAAAATGTGTCGATTCATGAATTGCGTCTGAAGACGAGGCATAAAAAGACTACTTGGAAAAACCAGCCATGGAAAACTTTTATTGATCATGCGCAAGGCGATTTAGTTCGTAGCCAAAGTCTTTAATGATTGTTTTACATCATTTAGCAAAGTTTAGCTGTTAGCTTTGAAGACAGACGGAGCTGTACCATAAGCAATCTGGTGGATGGTATACTGTCTGCAGAAGCAGCTTTTTTGAAATACTATCTTCAATGCTTTCATTTTCAACTTAAGCGTTTCCTTTGGATCATTTTGCAACAGGTTAAAATGTGTCTTCAAAATTAAAAAAAAAGCCAATAAAAAAGAGAAACATTTTTGAAAAAGCTATTAAGAGTAGGATTCTTCGGTTTCTAAAAATATGAAGCTTTTTAAGTCCCAGGCCCAAGGGTCTGTCCTTGGCTCTGTTCTCTTTTTAGTCTACATTAATTCCTTGTTTTTAACCGTTTGGATAGCAAGTCATGATGCTCATCTGTTGGGAATGAGGTTTGCCAAATATAAACTCAAAGTGAGCTACAAAAAGAAAACCTAGGTTTTGTCTTAGACTTAGCTTGCAGGATTCACCCGACTTTGATTTTTGTTTTCATACTGATAATATTTCTTGCTGTAAAGATTCAGATTTTACAATATTGAATTTGAGATTGCTGAAGCTACAACTCATGATACCTGTTATTAAGGACTGTCTACTTTGTCATATTACACTTTAATATCCTAAAGCATGCTGGAAATGTACCAAATTTAAACATCTACATGTGCTAAAAAGAGTGTCGTTAGGACCATTTGTCACGTGCCTCCTCTCCCTCATTTAATGGTGTCCTGTCATTACTTATTCTTAGTGTGAATATTGTGAATTGAGACTATAGTGAATATTCGCCTGCAGATCCTAAGTCCTAAACTATGGAAGATCTCTTAGGGTCGACCATTTGCTAAACTCTCCTGTTTACCGAAGCTTTTCGAAAGAATCTTCTACTAAACCAAAATCAACAATCATCAATTAAACTGAATTCCAATCTTATACCGTTGGAGCTTTGAAGGATGGTAAAATTGTAAATGTACGGATGATTGCCATCGATTTTAGCAGAGCCTCCGATATGATCTTACACGGAGTAAGTAATTTAAAGATCTTGACTTTCAGCTGGGAGCAACAGCGTGCATTGATTCATATCTTCAAGAAGAGCAGTAAAAGGTCCTTTTGAGACGGTCTTAAGGCTATTCTTTTTTAGTGCAGAATAGAGCACTGAATAGAGCACAGCTCGAACATTTAAAGCTTACTCTAAACCTGCTCTGAACTAAAGATACCCAATGCTCTCTTTTATGAAACAAGCTTGAGCACTTAGCCGTCATCATATGGATAGCAGTCAATACATATCAGGTCACGGTTCTGCGATGCACTTCGATGCGATAACGGAAAAAAACATATCAAAATGGGAAAATTAATTATCCGCTTTTTGCTAGTTACAAGTGCTCGTTAAGTTTGTGCATACTCCGAACGAAAAAAGGAAAATAAAGTCGGAGCTCTATTAGCCTTTTACCGCCTTTTCAGGGTCTCCTCAAGGTAGTTACCTTAGCCCTATCAGTTTCATGCCTTCTATATACGCCGTTGAACTTTTTATCGAATGTAAATTTTGTGTATTACGATTGATATACGGTCAGCCTGTAAGTCGTCAAGAAAGTCAAGTTCCTCCAATCCAAGGGCAAATAAAAATTTGCATTTAAAAATAAATGTTCAAAAATCAAAATCCAATTAAGAAGACTAGCATTTGGTAAGGTGTCGACTTTTCAATTTATCACCATTTTTGTTTACTTCGGTATTCCATTCCACTACGGACAGATTTACTTACGTTAAAACAATACTGGCAAATTGTGGAAATTTTTTTCCGAAAATATTTTCCTAGCTCGAGGAATCTAGCTGTATCGTACGAATCATCGAGCGGACAATACGAATAACTATTTATTGATTTCGCACGACGTATGTTCTAATTGACGACATCTAATAGCTATAGTGGAATGTGATGTTGAATTGGATCCGATTAGTCATCGTGAACATTTTAAGCTGCGTCCATCTATTTTAGGAACAATTTTGGGAAAGACCTTGGTTTGCGTGCTGTGGATATATCTTGCCTAGCTTCTGGAGAAAAGTAGTCGGCAATTTAACTTTCCGATTGATCTTAACTCAAATCGAACTTGAATGCTAGAATATATATTTAACACTAACATGCTAACAGGATCAGTTTAATTTTTTTATTCTAAAGCTCTAAGGAAGAGCCGAAACTGGTTGCAAATGCTTTTGAATGCAAGTTAGTAAAGAGAATTAGTAGTGAATCTAAAATAGACGGCATAATGCCTTTGTTAGCACTTTTAGAAAATGAATTTATGTTTGGCACATGTGAGCAAATATTTGACCAAAACTGACAACAATCACTGGTTTCACAGATCATAACAATAGCTTTCTGACTGGCCTCACAACGCACGTTTGGTGGTCTCAAAAGGCCGATGTGATGCTTACTATGAGCAGGAAAGTGCAATATCCAAGTCAGTTATAGAGAATTTAAGAGACGTGATTAGTGCCTTTTAAACGCTTTATATAAGCTCGAGGCTTGGACATAGCCGGTTCGAGACAAAATAAACGATTAATGCTCGCGAGGATCCTAGTTTTCATACAGTTGTATGAGACACAAATATACTTGGAAGTGGCAAATAAAACACCATGCATGAGGAGAACAAAATCCGTGAATAGAATGTGGCCATTAAGGATCAGCAGCGCTCTCGAATGGCATCCCGTGATATTGGTTACTTGGGTCATTACATAAGTTAAAGTTTTAAATTATTTTTTTATTAAAAAAAAAAACACAAATTTTAATTACTTGGGGACGAGCCCACTTTATTGCGACACGTTAAAAATAAAACTGAACACTTATTGAATAACTTAAGCTAATTTATACATTAATTCCAAACTGCAGCAGACGCGGTGTCAGCGTTATCCATCCGGTGTACCGTGTTGACGGTGATAGCGATGTCAGCGTTATTAGTCGGCTTGCGGTGTTGTTCATCCAGCGAATGTATTGTATCGGACGCGCGTGTTGGCTTGACCTAATTCGGTCTTGCTGGAATTTGAGACTTCGTCGCGTTAACTCTTCCCTCCTTAAGTGAGAAGGTCCTCGTTCTCAGAAAAATGGGATCTGGCTGATCCTGGTTGTTTCTATAGGCGATTTTACGAGGGAGCCTTCGGGATTAGTTGCCGTTCTTATTGGGGGATCGACCAGCTCGATTGTTTTGGTGAAGCTTACAGGATTGTTCCTATGGCACCTGGCGAAGATAGCTATTAGTAGGAGACTGAGTATAATTACTGTTTGTCCGATGTTTATTAGGGAACTTCTTTGATACTCCTCTTCGATTAGCTTAATGTGTTCGGTGTTGTTCACATGGAGTTGTTTCATAGATTGCAGTGTAAGAAACTCCTCGAAGCTTCTAAGGGTTGAGTCAGGTTGAACTATAGGTGGAAGAGGCTTTGCGCTGGACAGGTCTTTGGAAGTGTATGTTTGATCGCTGATCTTAATTGTTGCGTTGCTATACTGGACGATGAATGTGCCGTCTAAGTCCATCTTGTCGCTGTCTATCAAGATTGATCCGTTAAATTGGTTCAAAAGTAGCGTGCCGGGGAAGATTTCCTCTATTGTTGGTATGTGCTGATTGTTGGTTTCTGTGCAGTTGGATGGTCGGCTGCTAAGTAGATTAGGTATACAATAAGTTTCGCTTAAGTCTATAATTTGCTCCCTATTACATATCGTTAACTTATTATTTGATTGACATTTTGTTTTTATTCCGTAGATTTTATTTTCACATATAAGTATATTTTCACTTACTATTTTAGTAACAATTTCTCCCCTTTTAATAGGTTTTATTAGTATAGTTTTACAAATATATTGTTCCGTATTAGGAATGCTTATAATGTATAATAATGTTTGATTGCTTGCTGCAATTTGTATTTCTGCGAACTCTATCGCTTCGTCAATATTTAAGTAGGGTACATTATTTCTTATAAAAAGTTCCTTAATTAGATCTACTTCGCTATTGGACAATATAAATGAATTTATTATTCCTGCCTTTGCCCATTGCAAGGCGTATTCTACATTAATAATTTCCTCTTTTACAATATCTAGCTTATACTTAATGTTAGTTACAATACCGTTTTTTAAATCTTGGTCTGTTTGGAAAGTTTTGACAATATTATTCGTTACATTAGTTAATTCATTTATTTTATCTAAGGTAGATTTATTTATTATTATTTGATTATTTTCGTTTTTAAGTGCTTCGTTAATTTTAGATTTTAATATAACGTAGTCGTCATGGTCGGGACTTCCTGTTATCCACTTCCATGCGCTACCCAAAAAATTTAATGATCTGCGAATTTTCCTTTTTGGCTTTAGTCGATAAAGTAGGAGTTGGATCTGGGAAATTTCATGGATTAGGAATGGGTACATGGGATGATCGGTTTTGACGTCTTTCGTAACCTTTAGTTTTAGCTCTCGAACTGTCTCCTCATAGGATATCAAATCAAGGACATGAACTAGTTTTAGAGTTCCGCTCTGAAGCTTGGCCGTACCGGTGCTTAACGATATTATTTTTGATTTGGAATAATCTAATACTTGTACCTCTGCCATGCAGGAACAAGTGAGTAGCCTGGAAAAGAAAAATTAACTTTTAATGTTGCTTTTATGGACGGTCTTGCCAGATTCAGTTACTATTGTTTTGGAATGGTTTTCTTTTACTATTTCCTTCCTGTATCGAGAAGATAATTTTGATCCTAACCGCTTATCAATTTTAACATAGATAATTTCTCCTGGTTTGTATTCTTTTATAGTATGTCTATTTTTATTGGAGTAACTCAGGTCAGCCTCCTGCTTCTTCTTTAGCCTAGTTATGTTGTCTTGTCTAGCTTGTTCGTAGCTCTCCGGATCGATGCTAATGTTCCTTCCGAAGAATACATCGAGTGGCTTCTTACCTGTAGTCGAGTGTACCGAATAGTTGTATTCATACACAGCTCTATCTAAAAGTTCGGGAAAAGTTCTCTGTATACCGTCTGCTTTGATGCAGCGCATTATCTCCGATAGGGTAGAGTGAAACCTCTCCACTTGCCCGTTGACAGTGCTGGTATACGGGGGGGGTTTGAAAATTTGGATTTTGAGTTGGTCTTCGACCATGAAGTTTATTGATGATGAATTTAAGGATTTTTCATTGTCTATTACAATAATTCTCGGAACGCCGAATGAGAAGAGAAGTTCACGAAGGGGCTCTCTGATATCTTCTATAGCCTTTGACTTCAGTATCCTGACTTGGGCATATTTGGAGAACTTATCTAATGCCGTTAGTACATAATTTCGTTCGGTGGAGTAGATGTCTATGTGAACGATTTCCCCAGGATATTGAGGGATGGGCGTTGCCTTTAATTCTGGTTTATTTGGATGCCTGTCATATTTCTGTTCTTTGCACGTAGTGCATTGTTTTATGATGTTGTTTATTTTGGCATTCATCCTTGGAAAGTAGAATTTTTCCAGCAACTGTATCCTGTTTTCACGGGCATTTCTATGTGCTCTTTTATGCTCCTTTAGGATTTCCTCGTCTTGTCTTGCAACATTCGTAAGATCTTCTACTGTTTTTTGAGTGAAGCGTATTTTAAGGGTTTTGAAATGAACCGGATATATTTCTTGGATACGACCCATTAATCCCTCCGAAGTTTGTAGGCCGTTAATTACTGCAGGGTTTATGTATTTCTTGAAAATAGATATGAAGTCGTTTGTGGAGTACTGAGGTTGTGTAATAATATGTCTGTGATATGTAGGGAAAGGGATACTGAATTGGTAATTAGATAAACTGCCTATTTTAATGATCAACTGGTTTTTGAATACGTTTATTGGGGCCTCGGTGGTTGGAATAAGGTTATGGTCAGAACTGTCACTGCTGTGTTGCGTACCTGTTAAGGAGTTAATCTGGGTCTTCGGTGCTCTAGAGAGGGCATCTGCTACAATATTCATTTTTCCCGGTTTGTATATTAGTTCATAATTGTATTCTTCAAGGATCGCCTTCCACCTTTTGAGTTTGCTGTTGTTGTTCTTGTTACTCAAGGCGTATGTGAGGGGTTGGTGATCCGTGAATATTTGAACCTTAGCAGTACCGTATAGATAATTCCTCAAAGAGTTTAGAGACCAGATGATAGCAAGCATTTCCCGTTCGTTAGTAGCGTAATGCTCTTCCGTTTTATTCAACGTCCGGGATATGAATGTTATTGGCCTGCCATTCTGTGCTAGCACCGCTCCGATGGCATAGTTGGAGGCGTCGGTTGTGAGCTGAAATTCTTTGGTGAAATCTGGGTAGACCAGAAGTAGATCGTCAGATACTAAGGAATTTTTGATTTTGTTGAAAGCTTTGGTTGCCTCGTCATTTAAACAGATAGGTGTTTTATTTGAAGCATTTTTAGAAATACGGCCGCTTTCCCCCCTTAAGAGGGCTGTAAGGGGCTTCGCCAAGTGTGCATAGCCTTTTATAAAGCGGCGATAGTACCCTGAAAGACCGAGAAACGAGCGGAGATCTTTCAATGTTTTAGGGCTTGGGAAGTCCACTATCGCTTTGACCTTGGCTGGGTTAGTTTTAATGCCGTTTGAAGAAATAATGAATCCCAGAAACTCGACCTCATTCTTGAAGAACGAGCACTTATCGAGCTGGACCTTTAAGTTGGCATTTTCTAACGTCCGGAAAACTTTTTGGAGGTTTTCAAGGTGCGATGCCTCATTTTTTCCGAAAATAACAATATCGTCAATGTAGACGAAACATCTTACCCCAATATGCTCACGCAAGATGTCATCGAGAGCTCGTTGAAAGATGGCGGGCGCATTTTTCAGCCCGAAAGGCAGCCTTGTAAATTCATATTTTCCGTTGTTTACGGAAAAGGCTGTCTTTTCGACGTCTGATTCTTTGAGCGGGATTTGATGGAACCCACTCTTAAGATCGATTACCGAAAACAGTTTATTTTGACCTAATTGGGATAGTACGTCATTGATTTGGGGTATTGGATATTTATCCGAAACTGTTATGGTGTTTAGTTTCCTATAATCAATGACAATTCGATACTTTTTTTCCCCGGACGAATCAGTCTTTTTAGGGACTACCCATATTGGTGAGTTATATGGGGATTTTGATGGTCTTATAATCCCGTCCTTGAGTAGTTGGTCAATCTGTTTCTCTACCTCGAATCTTAGCGCCATGGGGTAGGGGGGGGTAAAATCTCGAATATACTGGCGTTTCCGATGTTGTCCTTATTTCACCTTTGACACTGGTGGTGAATGTCAACTTCTCATCGGGCTCGGTGAATAGGCTGGGAAATTGTTGAATTAAGCAATTCAATTTAGCCCTTTGTTCGTCATTCATATGTTCCATATTTATTTCTATTTTATTTACTGCCGTGTAGGCGTGCTGTTTGATTTTGATTCTAACCTTATCCTTTATAATCATGTAATTGTCTCTGGTGTGGATTATGGCCGAAAGTTCTTTAAGACTATCGTTTCCTAAAATGGCATCAAATGATCTAAGTGTGGGTAGGAGAAAGAATTTGATATTTGTGTCTGCAAGGCCAAATAAATTTACGATTGTGTGTTGATCAATTTTTATGCTACCACTTATTGAATTTGCGAAAAAGGGTTGTTCGGTAGACTTTGGATTTGGGACAAGTTCGGCGCGAATGTAGTTCTTATTAGAACCAGTGTCTATAAGTATTTTAAGCATTCGACCGCTCTTCGTCCTGCCTTCAAAATATGGCAGTGAAGAGCAGTTTAGCATAAAAAATGGATGTCCGTGAAGTCAACAGGTTCTTCTTGTACATTTCCCGGTTCTTCATAAGATTCCATGTACTGTGTGAGTGATTCTGTGTGATTTTCATCTTCATTCTCTAGGATCTGTTCATAGCTGGTTAAGGCATCTGCTTGGGGCTCGATATGGAAATTCCTTTGATACTTATTGGTTGCTTGCGCTTGCTGTGTCGAAGGCGCTTGTCTTTTCCCTGTGAAACAATTAGGCTGAGGCCTGTTCATATAGTTGACCGCTTTCGTCTGGATGCTGATGTCCATGGGCTCTGGTCTAGGTTGTGGTTTGGGTGCTGATGGTCTTGGTGGGAAGGATGGATTATATGGGGTTTGGTTCGTCTGGTAATTCGGGTTTACTGACGGTTGTCTGTATGCAAATTGGTTGGGGTGGATTTGGGGTTGAGGTATGTGAGCCAGCTGTGGGAAAAAGGGAGGTTTATAACCTGGTGTGTGGTATTTTTGATGGTCTCCTAGGTTTCTACGAGGAGGGTGTGAAGGTCGTGCGGCCTGGTTGTGGGGTGATCGAGGTGGACGTTGGTGGGAGTTTGCGTACTGGGTTCTATAATTTTGGTTTTCCAATTTTAGGCATAGGTGCAACGCCTGTGGTAGATCGGTTGGCTCTCTTATGCCAAGAAGTCGTGGTAAATCGCCCCGTAACCCTCTGATGAACGTATCCAGAGCCTTATCGCGATATGTTTGCGTAAGAATAGACAGGGACTCATTACTGACTTCCATACAACCGATTTTATTTAGGATGAGGGACAGATGGGAGTACACGGCATGATAGAACTCTTGAATAGTCATATTTCCTTGGACCAAAGAGGTCATTTGGTATTCCAAAGTAGACAGATCGCGTTTATCGGCGTAGTGCATTGTTAGACAGCGAGCAATGCATTTCCAGTCCAACGGAGCGTTGTATGATTCCAACACTACGTCAGCCTGTCCGACTATCTTGTTGCGTATGACGCTTAAGATGCCGAAATATTTCGGAGTTCCCTTGATACCATCGTAGAGCTGTAGGATTCGGTCAACGCTCTTCTTCCAGGAATTAAACTCTCCTGGCTGACCCGTAAAATCCTTTAGACAGCGGACTACATCCGGTATTTTATCTAATTCACCGATGTTTTGGCGAAATTCAGGGTTGATGGTTTGATCTACTCCAACAAAGTGGTCCGAGTACGGATTTATCATTGCTTGCACTATCTGTCTTCCCTCATTTCTGAGGACTCGGTTGACTATACCCGTCACGAGAGAGTCTAAAACTTCGTTTGTAACGACTCCACCGACGTTTATGGGCGGAGGTGATTGGGAAGGACTGGGTACATTAAGAACAGGGGGTCTTATTAAATTTGGATTAGCCATATTCACAGATTTCTTATTATTATTATTTTTATAGAATTGTTTTCCTTTTTTTTATAATAACTTGTAATAATTTGACTTATTCTATATTAAATGTGTATACTATCTTTATATTACTTGTTTCCTTTCGATAGTGTATATTATCTTTATATTACTTGTTTCCTTTCGATAGTGTATATTATCTTTATATTACTTGTTTCCTTTCGATAGTGTATATTATCTTTATATTACTTGTTTTTCTTTCAATAACTTAGACTAAACTTACAAAACTAAAAGCTGCAGGGTCATATCCGTCCTGACTTGTTGCGGTTTGTGGTGCGGCTAGCGTCCTACGCTTCCCGTTCTTCCAGTTGGTCTACTTGGGGGCCCTTCACTTTTCACCACACTCGCGGGGGAACCACAGGGTATTTTTTTTCGGCGGGAGTCACTCGCGGATGGCACGTCTGTACTACTTGAGGACGTTTGACGTATACGCTTTTACGGCGGGAGTCACTCGCGAATGATTAGACGGTTTACGCGCACTTGGTGCTACTTGAGGACCTTTTATTTTACCGTACTGTCCTATGGACGTTTTGACGATTGCGCGCACCTGGTACTTCTTGAGGACCTTTCTAATATATCACCGCACTGTTTATTTACCCTGGGTCCCTGCTCGGGCGCCAGTTAAAGTTTTAAATTATTTTTTTATTAAAAAAAAACACAAATTTTAATTACTTGGGGACGAGCCCACTTTATTGCGACACGTTAAAAATAAAACTGAACACTTATTGAATAACTTAAGCTAATTTATACATTAATTCCAAACTGCAGCAGACGCGGTGTCAGCGTTATCCATCCGGTGTACCGTGTTGACGGTGATAGCGATGTCAGCGTTATTAGTCGGCTTGCGGTGTTGTTCATCCAGCGAATGTATTGTATCGGACGCGCGTGTTGGCTTGACCTAATTCGGTCTTGCTGGAATTTGAGACTTCGTCGCGTTAACTCATATGAATGTGCGGATTTCTATTTGTAAAATTAATCAACGCTATTTCTAAAATCAACAAAATTTCTTCCAGAAAAAGCATATTTTGAAAAAAAATTCTAAACATTTTAAGGTACCTAGGCTTTTAAAGTCTCTATTTACGAGATGACTGCACACGCTTGGTGGTAATCAGTTGGAGATGAGTCTAGTGGGTAAGGTGGAGAGACAAAACTTTATATCATAACTGAGCTATCTTCAGCAAATATGCGTTGAGTGGTCTTGCATCATGATGCAACAATATGAGTCCACCTAGCCAAGCCTAAATCCTATCTAGGACAACCACCCCCGGAGAGTAGTGAACGAACATCTTCGACCCAAACCATCTGCACCCCGACCAGGTTGTGTGACAAACAGTATGAGAGCATACACTCTTGAACCTGCACGAATTATAAAAAAAAAAAAAAACCTTTGATTACTCCAAAAACAAAGCATGAACTTGGGCTCTTGATATTTGGCCTCGCTTTTGACGTTGATAGTTGACCGGAATATGTCTATGCCCTTGGCCGCTTGGAAGTTTCGTAATACATCCACATTTCATCGGAAGTGACAATTCGATGCAAAAATCGCTTGACAAATCTGCGCCAAGCATCCCTATTATAAATGTCTTCCTTCCATGGTTTTCCTTCCATTCCTAAAAGTCATCTTATTTTCTCAACAAACCTTGTCCTCCCATCTACAAGGCGGCTTTCTTGTCTTTTCCCTCAGGTCTTCCACTCATTATTCTTTTGACCGCCGTTCACTAATCGAGCACTAGTCACTAGTCCAGCGATTCCTCCTAAAGCGACACTGGTAATCTCGGATTATTTCATTGGCGTAGGATGTCTATAGGGAATAGACAGGATGACGTAGGATGTCTTAAGGGAATATTTTATAGCACCTTGTAACTGCTTGATAGCAGCAATATTCCTTGGTAATCGTTGCATTGCGTTCGGTCACTCGTTTAAATACACGAGTCATGAGCGAGTTTTTCTATTCTTTGGAGATGATTTCATTGTTCCATGTAGTTGTGATTAGCCCATGTAACTTCTCTGTTAATTCCTCTCCTGCAGTCTTGTCATTCTTATGTCGATGAATTGCTTCTTTTACTATTCCAATGTTGGCAGTTCCACCTGAAACACCGTTTTCAATTGCTGCTTGCTCTCTATGTACATAAAACAGTTTACCGAAATATCTCCTCCATTGGGCTGGGACCCTTTCTTTGTCCGAAACGGAGTCCCTATTGTCGTTGGGTATAAATTCTGATTCTGAACTTGGTGTTCCATACTTACTGCGCTTATCCCCGCAAATAGTGCCTTCGTGCATTCTTCCTGAATTCGTTTCGTAAAATGCTTTCTTAACCTTTACCTTCCGTTCTGTACGATATTTTTACGTTCTGTATACTTTTATTGCTAATGAATAAAAGGGTAACCATCCTTAGCTATGATTTCTTTTAAAAGTCAAACTTTTTGTTTATCTCTCAATAGGCTTTGTTTTAGTACATAATTTGTCTTCAGAATTAGGCTTTGGCCTTCCATATTATTCTATCCATAAATTTCCCCTTCGGAATTTCAAGGCTTGGCTACATATTTCCACCACTATCTTCGGTGCTTTATTGTTTCTTCCAAATTGTGCACGTTTTTGGTGTGGTGATAAAAATCAAAAGAACGCCGATTACCTCCCAATTAGCTCCCCATTACCAGCTATTTTAAGAATGTTCTATTTCGGAAACTTATCTCATATTTTTGGAGCTCAATCAAGCAACGAGCATACATTTTAGAGCTTCTCCAATAAACTGAGCTCTTTTTAGCTTAGCAGCTTACCATATACGTAATTCTTCGGCGCCATTTAAATTCTTCACAGTTTTTTGGCGATATTTTTAACACTTTTCACATTCCTAATAGGTTCAAGAAAAAATTCATTGGCAGATTACCGAATAAACAGCGGAATTTTAAATGAGATTAGTATTCTTAGCAGTTTCTGTGTTACCAAAAATAATTTTGAAAACATCAGTGTACACGAGAACAACTAGCTATACATCAGGTTCGATGGGGAATTCAGTGATATGCTTGCTAATTCATTGCAAACAATGCCAAATCTATATCTAAGATATGACGATGATTACTTTTAGCAAATCTTTTTTTATCAGAATTGAATAATTAATTTTAAGAGCGTAGGTGCTCGAAGTCGTTGTTAATATTCGGCACGCAATCGAAATACTTTTGGAGAGCAATTAATGGTGTATACATTCTTCGGTGTACCTTATGGAGCGTAAGGTATAAAGGCCTTGTCGGTACCAAAGATAGAATTAATTAGGTACTTTAAGAGCTCAAACTCCATCAAGGTCCTAATAAAATAAAACTACGTTCTGTAGTCTCTCGGGCAATTTCATATTTTCGCGTTCATGGAACTTCCTGCCTCCCTCTGCCAAAAACTTATCCAGGTGCTGTTTGATGAAAAGGGTTCTTGAAGAGGCTTTCATCACAGCTACAATCATTTTTACTGAGCGACCCAACTTGTGTGTGGTCTCGTTTAAACAGCTCGGAATATTTCTATGTGGTATGAAATCGGTTATTTCATTCCTGCCAGTTTATTTGCCTGCTCCAATGCTTTGATTGAAACCGGAGCAATGAAAAATGATCCTCACGAAATCGGGCGGACCAGTTTTTTCACTGGTGTTTTTTGATGACCGTAAACGTTACCGAACTTTTTTTTTTGCGCCAATTGCTTTTAGCCTGTTTCAAAGAAATAAAGCGAAATATGACGAATTGGCTCTACCAAATTATCCATGTTTGAACCACAATTGAAAGCACAAAACTAAAGTATGTTGCGTCACGCGTGGCAACTACTGAGGCCATTGAATTTGCTGTGGCATCCTTCGATGGCTTTAAGTCGCTGGGCACTGATGGGATATACCCCGTTATGCTGCAAAAAGGTATAAGACAGCTGCTTCCTACTCTAAAAAAAATTTTCACTGCTAGCCTGGCACTTGCCTATATACCTATTCCTTGGCGCGCGGTGAAAGTGGTCTTTATTCCCAAAATAGGGAAAGAAGATTACTCACAACCAAGAGTTTTAGACCAAAAAGTCTAACATCCTTCTTGCTGAAAAGCATGGAAAGATTAGTAGAGTTGCTCGTGCGCAAAGTTGCCCTTCGAATGCATCCTCTCTCGGACATGCAACATGCTTATCAGCGCGGAAAATCCTGCGAGACTGCGCTTCAAAACCTAGTTGGGAGAATTCAATGCGCTCTCGAAAGGAAAGAGTACGTACTAGGCATTTTCGTCGACATTGAGGGAGCTTTTGATAACGCTACTTTCGACGGCATGTGTAACGCTGCTAGACGGCATGGCGTAGATGAAGCACTGGTTTTGTGGATCAAAGCAATGCTTGTGCACAGGACATTGATCGCTGATGCAGGCCCCGAACAATGTGTCAAGTCTGGAGTAAACAGGGGCTGCCCGCAAGGTGGCGTCTTGTCTCCGCTGTTATGGTGTATGGTGGTCGATTCTCTGCTAGATGCTCTCAATGCCTCTGGAATCTATGCCCAGGACTATGCGGATGATGTTGCTGTTCTCTCTGTCGGCTCATGTTTAGCGAATGTCTGTCTCAAAGCGCAGGCGGCGCTAGACTTGATCGAAGACTGGTGCACGAGAAATGGGCTGTCGGTTAATCCTCTTAAGACCGATGTCGTTCTCTTCACGAGAAGGAGGAAAACAACTGGCATTACTCAGCTGGTGCTAAAAGGCATTCCCATCCCGATATCCAGGAAGCTAAGTATCTGGGAGTCATCCTAGATAGCAAACTTCTGTGGTCAAAACATGTTGAGTCCAAAACCACCAAAGCGCTGTCAGCTTTCTGGCAATGCAAAGGTGCCTTTGGCAAAACATGGGGCCTATCGCCGAAAAAGGTCCTTTGGATCTACACGGCAATGGTAAGACCGATAATCTCATATGCATCGGTTGTTTGGTGGAGCAGGCTAACACGCAAACACGCTGTGGCTTTACTCACCAAACTCCAAAGAGCAGTCTGTCTCAGCTGCACGGGGGCTTTCCCCAGCACACCGGGAGCTGCTCTAGATGCTATTATAAATCTTCCACCCCTTGACATATATATCAGAGGGTGTGCACTGAAAACTATTTCTCGCCTAAAGAGGAATGGTCTTTGCTACAACTCGCATTGGAGTGAAAGTGTACTTACGGGAGAAATATCCTACGACCCCTGTCTCATGGATATGCCTTCTGACGCAATGACACCTGCCATCCTACTGCGCTGTAACTACACAGTCACATTTCCATGGCGTCAGGACTGGCTTTGGCCAGACATTGAACCTGGAATGGAATGTCTTCGCATTTTCACAGATGGCTCCAGGACTGGGCAGGGATCCGGCGTTGGAGTTTTCTTTGAGCACGAAAACATTCGACTGCACTTCTCGTTAAGAAAATATGCGTCTGTCTTCCAAGCGCAGATTTACGCAATCCTAATGGCCATGCACTATGTTGTGAAACACAGGTGGAGGGGAAAAAGCTGTGTCCAATCCTCTATCCAACTCCAAGTTAGTGCATGAACTCAAGACCTTTTTGAACAAAGTCGGAAGACTAAATTCACTTAGGCTTGTATGGGTCCCAGGTAACTCTGGAATCCCAGGAAACGAGATCTCCGATGAACTCGCTAGAAGAGGCTCAGAGGAGAGTTTCTCAGGACCTGAACCCGCCTTAGGACCTGCTTCCACGGTCAAATCTGACATCAATGACTGGGTCTTTAACGTACACAGTCGCAGATGGAGTGAATATCCAGGATGCAGGATGACTAAGCGCATACGCCCTGACATCTGCAAAAAGTCCGCAACATTTTTCATATCCTTAAGGAGAAATGATTGCAGAAGGCTAACGGGCGTCATTACGGGCAATTACATTTTTGCCAAGCATCTCTACGTGCTTGGCATCAGTGAGACGCCTACCTGTGCTGCATGTTGCGAGGAGGATGACACAGCAGAACACTTTCTCTGCGACTGTCCCGCCTTCGCTCGCGCACGGTGGCGCACCCTTGGGGCCGACGTGGTGGGTGCCGAATATCTTAGCTCCACATCACTGAAACCCCTCCTTACTTTTCTCCGGATAACGGGGTAAATACAATAAAGACAAGGTGTCTGTCTGGTAGTACAATGGACCAGTATTTGTGTCTGAGTGCTCCAACAGATAGTAAAAGCCTCCAACAAAAAAAAAAAAAAAACTCGACTAAATCACACCAATTTGTGTTGAGTTAAACAAAATAAGCACAACAAGCACAAATATTTTGAACATGTTTATGCCACGGTCAGATAAGAATAAACGCGGACAAAGCCAATCACTGAACAAGAAACGATATAGCCTAAAAATCCAATATTAAGACTCGTCCAACATGAGGTGGCATTTTTATGAAAAGTGATCATATTTCTATTTTAAAGTTCACACCGTTAGGGTCAATCGCACTATCGAGGCGGCTAATTGAAGCTTCATTTTTTGCAATCACATGGCCAGAAAAATTGTCAGAACATAAGATCAGTAGCTTTTTTCCTCTATTTTTTAGAAATTAACGCGTACAGATGGGTTTATGAATTCCCTTAAGTGATCTTCGTCAAGACACAGCACGAATCGAAGTTTTAGAGGAAGAAAAAGCTGGGAACTACCAGTCCACCTTGGTTTTAAATGCTTGCCGATCGAAAGCCATGCCATATTTGTGTGGTTCAGCTAAAAATTAGTTTCTAAATTTTACTGTATGTCCAAAATGAGTCTTAAGGGCAAATTCAAGGGCATTCTTATCGAGACTAGTTGAATTCTGGAAGGAGAGGAATTCAATTGGCTTGCTAGCATAGAGGAGGCATTGCGTTGATTGCAATATCAAAGTCTGTTCTAAGTTTTATCGACCTCTTTTGACTTCTATTTAGCAAGTGCAAAGGGGTCTTGAGTGCACCGGGCCAGATATAAGCATCCTTCTCAAGCTTAGGACGGATATAAGCTTATATATTGCAGCGAAATCGGAAACGGTAAAATATTTCTTGCATCGTTTGAAAAAACCTAGGCATTTTACAGCGTTTTTTGGCGACCTCGGTCATTCCAACTAAATGTCGAATAAACGTAAATATCAAGGATGAAACATTTTTCGGTTTCAACTTGTGGCATGTAGCACTGTCCAACTGAAAATAAACATTTTTTTTTATTTGGAGGCTAGTGCTAACAGATAGTATAGAGCACTGCGACCAGAGAAGGTCTATTGTGTCTGCTTTCTTCGTCCTCTAGACAGAATCGACACTGGGCTTAAGGCGAGAGGTTAATTTTGTTAAGATGATATCTCAGACTACAGTGTCTAGAAAGGCAGCTGATTTCGACTCCATTATATTTGAGAATATTGATAAAGTGTTTGTTAATCACTTCGATTGTCAGAATCTTTGAATCCTATTCCAAAAGTGCAGGTGTGAATTTTCCCATTTGTCTTAGAGAAAATTAATCTTTGACTTGGGGTTTCCGCAGAGAGGCAGAGGCCTTTAATGCCCCTGTGACAAGGCACCCACAAGAGTTTGACTTTATTTCTTTTGCCTAACACTTTGAGCGCTGCTTAACTGTCTAAGAGTATATTGATGGCTATACCTCTAGTCTCTAAGTATAGGTTGACGCACGTGAGTATGGCTTATAGTTCGGCTTGAAAGACACTAGGAGTAGGTTCCAGAGCCTTCGATATCTTCCAATTTGGTCCAAAGATGCCAACGCCAACGTCGGAATCCATCTTGAAATCCTCTGTGTACGCCTTTGACATTTAGCAAGGGATCATCGCTTTCCCAAGTTATTTGGGGATTCGATTTGGGATCAATATCTCAAATCTTTTGTCAAATGTGCTCGTGTGTGGTAATGCGTCCGAAACTGTGGTACTCATATCCAGCTCAGGAAGATGTTGTAGTATGGACATGTGATCCAATGGTCTACATGGCCAGTTGGTTTCCGAGCGGAGGAGTCTGATTACACTATGTATTTAAACCTTTTTAATAAAAAGGTGCAGTGGAGTATTTCCGATCAGTGCTTCTTGGGCTGCTGTCGGGCAAGTTGGCATGACGCCTGTAATGCCGAGACATGTTTGTTATTTTCTGTTCAACTTTTGTCCACCATACAGCAGACGCATAACTGATGATAGGTTTTACTATCGCGGTATATAACCAGAGGATTACCCAAGGTCTCAATTCCTATGTTTTCAGGGTAGTAGTCAACAGGCCATGAGTGGCTTATTCCGATCAAGGTCAATACCTAGATATTTGACTTCTTCTGAAAATCCAATGTTTCTACCGTTTAGGGAGACGGAGCAAGGTTGTATTTTCCTCTTTTTTGTAAACGGGACTAAGGTGCCTTATCTAGGTTTATCGATAAAACCTCTATGCTACACAGAGACATTTTCGCTTTTATCTGTAACAATAATTATTATACAAGGTCATAGGTAACCTTGTAACAATAACTTCATAACCGAAGTTGATTGACTTGTAGAGTAGGTCAGCGATGACTATCGACCAGAGAAGTGGTGAAAGGAATCTAAAGGGTCCGCCAAATAATTTTTTTTTTTTTGAAAATGCTATAAAAAAAACTACTGACTATTTTCTGAAATTTCTTTTTTTATTTGAAAGTACAATCCTTCCGGTTAATAATGGAAAATAATTTCATTCAAATGGCTGCCTCGGCTGGCCATGTAGTAGCCTACACGATCGGTCCAATTTTTAAGCACATTATCGATTGTGTGCAGCTGTATTTCACCAATGGCTTCACGAATATTGTCCTTTAAAGTGTCAATTGTCTCTGGCTTGTCGGCGTAACACTTATCTTTGACGGCACCCCACAAATAATAGTCCAACGGTGTCAAATCGCAGCTCCGAGGTGGCCAAACGACATCAGCTCTGCGGCTGATAATGCGATCTTCAAAAACAGGGCGCAAAACATCGAGTGTAGCTTCGGCTCTGTGGCACGTAGCGCCGTCCTGTTGAAACCAAATGTTGCCAATATCCTCCTCTTCAATTTTTGTGAACAAAAATTCGTTCAACATGGCCCGATAACGATCGCCATTGACTGTAACGGCCACTCCTTCCTCATTTTCGAAGAAAAATGGCCCAATTATGCCTCTGGACCAAAATCCGCACCAAACAGTGGCTCGTTTTGGGTGCACCGGCTTTTCAATGTATGCGTGCGGGTTTTCTGTGCCCCAAATGCGACAATTTTGCTTGTTTACATACCCGCCAAGATCAAAATGAGCTTCATCTGAAAAGATGATTTTTTTGGCAAAATCGGCATCTTCTGTAAGTCGATCGCAGGCCCACTTAGCGAAGCGTTGTTCAAGCGTATACACAACCATATTCGTTCAGCGGAAGGATAAAACTAATTATCTGTCAAATCAGACATGAGCTAAGTGTTACCATTCACGAAATAAGCACTACTTGAAAAAAAAAACGTTAGATGGCGGACCCTTTACATTGGGGACACCCTTTAGCTGCCGATAATGTCAAAGAGACCCCTCCGAATACAACTATCAAGCCAATTGTTAGCTGCGTGGTCTACACCTCTCCGGGACAGTGCAGTGCTAATTGAGTTGTAGCGAGTATTATTAAATGCCCCCTCAATATCGAGGAAGGCACAAACTGCTATTTTCCACATGCGCTGCCAAGTGATGCAGCGCTTTCGCTTTCCCATAATTTACCTTATTGAAATGTATCGATCAAACTCACTTGAACGGCGCAAAAAGGCGCTGGATAATAGACAAAGCAATATGATCTTTACGAACCGGTTTCCTCTATATTTTCATTGTTTTTGTAGTGGATTTTCACTATTTCAGCGTATTATTTTATAATCTCCGTATTTACTAGTCATCCAAACAATAGCTTAATGTTAACAGTTGAACGCAAAGCAATGACCTCACACATACAAGATATGTTCAAAAAATAAAGTGACTTTTGATTTTTCTTGAAAAATATTTATTTATTCATCAAGATCTCTTTAGTCATCTTAAAGTAATCTATCTCAAATATAATACACATGGGCCAGCGCTTTTTACAGCCCTCGAAGCACTTCTGATATGAACTTTTTGGTATAGCCTCGAGCTCCTCCATCGACGCGGTCTTTATCTCCTTAATCGTGGCTTGACTCCGACCCTTTTATGCGTCTTTTCAGTTTTGAAAAGAGAAAAAGATTTAGGGGGTCAACATGAATACGGTGGCTGAAGCATGATTATGATATTGTTTTTGATTAATTGAATTGAAGAACTCAGGTTTTGTCACATGAATACACTAGTCCTTTGACCAGTTAGGATTTAAGTGCTGCCTTCAAAAATTGAACAACTTCTCTAGATGGGATTTCCTGTAAATCTTTACCTGTTATGGTTGTATTGCTTGTCATTTTGAATCTTTCTTGGGTAAGGCGTGGGTCAGTTTCCTTAGTTTGTGTTCCATAGTTTCCTTAGCCTGCCCACGTCGCCTACAGATTTCTGTGCTGCTGAGACCCATTTATTAAAAGTGGTAGTTGCATGCTCTGTTCTAGAGCTTCTTTGGCACGTTTGGGATTCTGTGATTCTGTTCCATAAACGTTCTTGGGTGTTTAATACCCTCCTGTCTGTTCCAGAATTGGTTCTTTTGTTTGATGATCCATTTATATAAATGTAGGCGAATTGTCTAAACCATAAAGGAGGATGGCCCCGTAAGAGGTATCTGAGCACATTTCTTGACTTGTATGTCAGCCTTTTCGTTGCCTTCATGGTTTTTATGACCTGGCACCCAGATCAGCTTTAGTCTGATATTTACTGCCACTTTGTTTAGTGTTTTGTGACATTCCCAGTCAGCCTTAGAATTGAAAGTTTACATCTTTAACGCTTTAAAAACCGCTTGGCTTGGAATATTGTTATCCTAGTGTTAGTGGGTCTCCTGTCGCCAAAAAAAATACGCAAAAGCAAATTGAGTGAGCAGGCGCACTATCGTGATACAAAGCAAACGGCGCATGACTTCAAAGTGATATTCCTTATTGACGATATGACCTTTCCATAAGAACTAATCGAATGAAACAGTGTAATCGAAGAAAACAGTGCAAGACGTTCACATTTGACCGTGCTTGGGGTTCTTTTTTCGGTCTTTGCTCTTCTGGTCGGTTCCCTTGGTCTAATTGTCCTTTGATTTCCACGTCATAACCATATACCCATGTTTTCACATCAATGATTAACCTTTTCCGCAAATCTAGATCACCATTCAAGTCAATGAACGACGGTTCTTTTGCTTAAAATTTCGTTGACACGTTTCATGCTCACAAAATTCATGGAATGAGCTAGCCGATGTGCCAATATCCTCAGCAACTTCTCTGATAGTGGTTCGACGATTCTTCTCAACAATTTTCTTAAGTGCTTCAATGTTTCGTTGTAGACGTGCTGAAGCGTCGAGGGTGGGCATCATCATTAACGTCTTCTCGGCCTTCTCTGAAGAGCTTGAACACCTTAACAATTCTTTTTGATCGGAGTAGGCCCGCCAAGTACCGCGATCAACATTTCAAGTTCTTTCGAGCACTTAATTTTATTTTTCACACCAAATTTTATACAGATTCTGTGAACCATTTTGTTCAATAGTAAGAATCCCTCAAGCACACGAAGCACGTCCAATCATTATATTTCTAAAAACCAAACTAAGTATCCAAAACAGCTGAAAATGTCAAAATACATTAGGGGGCGTGTGTAACAACATAAGAAAAACAAATCGAACATCGAATGTAGTTAGCTCGTGAAATACACAAAGTCATCTTATTTTTTGAACAACTTTTGTTGCTACTCCTCCTGCGCTGTGCATTTTGTCCACTATAATTGTCATTGTACACTCTTTTTGATCGAGATATGTTAGTTATTATATCCATTTATCTGTCTGGAGTTTTCTTGCCGGCTTTCGATTAAGCAACTGTTGCCTAAGATTATTAAAAGAAGTACAATCGAATACAATAATTCAGAGGAAATGATTATTGACAGTAAAAATGCCGCTCATCAATTATAATAATAACCCCGCACTCTAGACCCCTCAATTAGTGTTATTTTTGAAAAAGCTAAAACTTAAGCGATCATCAACCCGTGTTCGTCTCTTAGTCATTATAGTTCCATCTCGGCCCACACAACCGCCGCCAATCAAAAAACTACTTCATCAATTAGGCTTCTAAAAATAGCTCTCCAAAGCCAGCTCTGTATAACATACAACGAGTTGAAAAACAAACAGAATCCGAAAAGAAGAAAAAAACAGCGACTTACGATTCGAGCCCATCAAAAGGCAGTTATGAGCAATTATTTCTTACCACCCCGCGCTCTAAGATCGCCCGAAGGAGTCCCGGCCATAGGCAAACACGCAGACGAATATCAATTAACATAATTAAATTCAAAAATATTCAACTGGCGATTCCATTCCAACTCGAAAATGACCTTACCCCTATATCCCTTCCCCGTCTCTTCCAAGATTATTTAAGACAACTCCACTGTTTAAATTTAGAAATCGTAGACCAAAGTGGATACTATCTATCGCCGCGATCGAAATGTAACGCGGCAGTGCCTCGCACACACCACCTGTCATTCGCCATTCGCCGCTCGCAAGCAGTCCAACCAATTATGATTTATGTGTTATCGTGTTTACTTAAATGTCATAATTTCCATTGTAGTAATTGCTCAAGCTGCGCTGCCGGGTGTGTCCAGAGAGGTCGACGGGGAATAGTGCGTCCGCTAATCATGACATCACACCAACGAGCGCGACTGTCAAGAAAGTGATTAAAACCAACGAAGTGATGCCGTCAAATGACGGCTGAGTCCAATCGAATGTGATTTTCGTTTTCCATTTTTCCCACTTATGCGTAAGAAAAAGCGAAAAACCATGTAAAAAAAAAACAGAAAAGAAAAACGTGAAAGAAACACCGAAACAAGTTCTTTTTTTGTAACTAACGATACGTCAAGTTCGACGTCTGTGTACCGTGTACGCACAAGTGTGTACCAGTTAGCTGTCAAGCGATGGGCTTGAGTCAAACGCTACATCTCGTACTACTAATCGCCGCCACTGTACACCGAACCCATACCGAAAAGCATGATAATGGTTCCACCGAAGGACGTACCAAGAGCTCCGAGACCGAAGTGATACAAATCTTCAATACCAGTGACTTTTATTCGGATTCGATGACAGTTCAGCGACGGAATCTGACGTTTACGGTATTGCTAACAAACAAGGAAGCGGATAATCAAAATGACTGCATCATGCCGAAGGTCATGCCGGCTCTGGAGCTGGCCATACGTGATGTGCAACGTCTTGGATTTCCGGGAGTGAATTTCGACGTTACGCTAATATCGCGCGACTCGTTTTGCTCGTCAACGTACGGAGCAATTGGCTTTTTCGAGATCTTCTCGCGCTGGCGGGATATTAACGCGGTTTTCGGGCTCTCGTGCGATTATGTGTTAGCGCCGATATCGCGTTACTCGGGTGTGTGGGAGATACCAGTGCTATCGACTGCTGGCCGGTCGATTTCGTTTGATGTGAAAGAGGGTCAGTACCCGACGTTGACGCGTTTGATGGGCGGTTTAACAGCAGTGGGATATGCGATTCGCGGTATGTTAGATGGATTTAATTGGACGCGGGCTGCGTTGATGTATGGGAATACAGATGCGAAGACGTCGGGCAATTCGATTTGCTTCTTCTGCATGTCGGCAGTGCACAACGGACTGGGCAAAATCTCGGTGTACCAGATGGGATTTGACGAGCGGGTGTTCCACAAGGCGAATATCACAATGCAGTTGCAGAAGATCTCCCGCTACTCAAGGAGTAAGTACGACCTTTTCATTTCATTCCTTGTTTGCATGAGAATTTGATTTATTTTTCATTAGAGGAGGTAGGTATGTTGATATGCATTCCACAAAGTTGGTTTTCAACATCCAACTGTTCGTTATGAGTTCTCCATTCCTTCACCCAGTTGTGTCCCGAGGGCAACTTGGGATATTGCATTTTTGTCCCTCCATTATTGCGAGCGTGGAACGAAACTGTGTAAGAAAGGGGTTAAGTGGTGCTGCCAAGAATACTGGGCAATTGCGTGGTGCATTTGGCAACATTTAGAGCTACAGAATGTTGAGTAATGAGTTATGGGCGTCGGAGAATTGGGTTACTGTAAAAATTTGTTGGATAAAGGAGCTTTGGAATGCCTGGTAACTGGGACGTGAAGTCATCCTAATTAATGTGGAGCGTGACTAGATTCAAGGGAGGACGAACTGCTCCACTGAGTAATGAACTTATTAAAGTTCCTCGCAGAGAAAATTGATGTGCGCCACATAACTTCTAGTGATGTCATCACAAGCATCATTGAACCACACGCCTGGGCTCATCATAATCAAATTTTCCTTATTGGGCTTTCTAATATATGTTCATTTGGAATGTATACGACTGACAAAGACTTTGAGGAATGACTTACTTCCAACTAGTTAGCAGTCATGATGTAATGATAAGCATCATCGAGTGTTGAGGATCAGCTGAGAGACTGAAGAAAAAGAAGACTGGAGCAAAGTTGTAATGCTTTAGAACCCGAATACTGATGAAGGCATAATACACGTGATGGAAGACAAATTTCAATCTTCGTGCCATTCTCGTTTTTATGATACATTTCCAAAACTCAAAAAGACTGTGAATTAAAAACCAAATCAAAAAACAAAAAAATACTGATCTAACTTTTAACCAGTTTTTTAACTCCCAAGCGACTGGTCTCGCCGCCAGTTTTATCACCTTTTTAACGCTAGATGAGACCATATTATTAATTTTGAAATTCAAAGTGAATAAACGTGATCGGCGAAGACGATAGATAACGCTAGCTTGCGTCATTTCTCTTGGTAGTCATATGGTTACAGCTATTGAAACCAGGTGCCTGGTACGGAACCATAACTTCTCCGAAACGGCTATCTAAAGTCCAACCATATAACCTTAAAAGTCTTAATCTTTGATCTCAAAGTATTTTAGATATCAATCAAATACCTGAACCAATGCACGATTCCTTCTTGTTTCCTTTTTTCATGATTCTGCATTACAGAACACTCCTCCTACATTTGTGCCTTCTCACGATTTCCACAAAGCAAATTTTAATCAAATCAGTAAATACCTCAAGAAAGCCCCTCCCAATTTTGATAATCGAACTTCAAATGATGGTACATCAATATTTTACATGGAAATATTTAACTCTATCTCTCTTTACGTTACCTTTTCCCAACGCAAAACTCTGCCCACCTCCCGACCCTGGTATAATCGCAGACTCTAAGAAACAAAAGAAATAAGCAGTGGACAATCTTCCTACGTACTCAATTCCCTAATGGCTTTTCTAACTACATGGGCAGCTATCTCCACTTTACCGCCCTTCACAACTCCTTCAATCAACGCTACTTAGCTGAAACGCAGCCCAATCTTATAAGTGATCCTAAGACCTGCTATAAATTTGTTCACTACAAAAGAAAATCTGATGAGAAAATCTCCCTACTTCCCTCTTCTTCACTGATCAAACCCCAAATGACCCTAACACTATCGCCAATTTTTTTGCCATCTTTTTTAAACATTCTTTCACCGTCGACTCCTTTGTTCCGGACTCCGCTTACTTCGATTATTTAATAAATTTCTCCTTTTGACCATTTCTTCCTCGCACGGTCGATACCTGTGTCATCGAAAACAATTTAAATCAACTAAATGAGGAATTCACTCCTGGGCCTGACGCGACGGTTTCCCTGCCATATTTCTAAAGGAAGTGCTCCTCAACCCTCCTATACATACCCAAACTTAATCTACTTTAGATACCGTCTGCTCAAATGCAGATCTACAACCATAAACCTAGTTAAATTTGCGTCTCTTACCCTCTCGACCTTAGAGAATGGCAAAGAAGTCGATGTTATTTCAACCGACTTCAGCAAAGTGTTTGATAAAATCTCCCACAGATTAATACTCTTCCAATTGTCTTCCCTTGGCTTCGATCCCATTTTTTTGAAGTGGATATCTTCATAATTGTAAAATCGCTATTACAATGCTCGTTTCAGATCTGCCTTTTCTAACCCTTTTCTAGCTTCTTCCGTCATCCCCCAAGGCAGCCACTTAGGTCCGCTTCTTTTCATTCTTACCAATAACAATATTGAAATGGTGAATAAACATTCCCACATCTCATTATATGCCGATGACAATTTCTTCAACGCCATTTTCTCCAGTAATGACTCTTATCTTAATAGCATTTCCATCTGGTGTTCCAAGAATTGTTTGGAGCCTAACATTTCCAAATGCCAATCAGTCACTTTTTTACGTAAACGAATCAAATCTCCTCCTCGTCTCTCCTTTTTTCAATATTCAGCCAATCTCCACCGTTCAGGTTATCCGCGGTCTTGGCATACTATGTGAGCAAGAGCTCTATTTTCGCGCACGTATCGAAGATATAATTCTTAAAGCCAACTCTGCACTTGGTTTCGTGAAGCGTTGGTCTAAAGGGGAGAACCCTACGATCTCTCTACATAACCTTTCTCCGGCTCCTTCCTGAATACGCCTCTTAAGTGCAGTCCCCTTACTAACAAACCCACATTTCTAAAATCGACGCCGGTTCCTGCGTTTTGCACTTCGAAGTCTCCCCTAGAACAATCCTTTGCTCTTTCCACCCTATTAACACCGTTTTAGACTAATCAACATGAACACGTTGGATTAAAGAAAAACTGTACTGTACGAAAAACGTGAACGCGACCCTCTACAACTTTGTCTCTATCAACACTAACCCTCGCAATGTACGAAATCCCCGTCTCTTCTATCTACCCAGCCCCCAAGCCACCTACGGCTCCAATGAACCCATTTCTCGTGCGTATGTTGGCCAGTGGTACTTCGATTTCAACCTTAGCACTTCTTGCCTAATGCCTAAAAACCCGTCTTCTTAATTCTGGTTCCCTCCCCCGTTCTGCTTAGTTTCTAAGTGAGATTAAGTAAGATTAATCTTAGCTTGAATTGAGCTCAATAAATGGGGGTATTTGCCCCCATGAGAATTGATGCTATACGAGGTTTGTTCAAAAAATTAGGTGACTTTTTTGAATTTCGCGAACTAAGCACGATCGAATTTCGAATTTATTTTTATTTCTTGTTATGTTAGTACAAATGATTATAAGTTGTACAAGCTCTTAACAGAAGACCGAGAAGATGTTAATGATGATACCCGCGCTCGACGCTTCAGCACCTCTACAACGGATGAAAACGTAGAAAAGAAACGTAGTTAAGAAAATTGTTATGGAGAATAATTGAATCACTATCAGAGAAGTAGTCGGGGACACTGGCATATCAGTTGAAATTTTAAAATTTGTTCAGATATTTTGGACATTAATTGTGCAACAATTTTGTCAGCGAAATTTGTTTCGAAATTGCTAAATTTTGACAAAAGGATCATTGCATTAGTATCGCCCAAGAAATGTTGAATGATGTGAATGACCAGATTGGCTGCAAAGGGTTGTCATTGGTGACGAATCATGGGTATCAAATAACTCAAAATTCGGTCAAATGCAACATTTATTTCTGTGTTCCTCGATTAAAAGGCGTAGTTCGCCATAAGTTCGTACAGGAAGGTCGTATGGTTAATAAGTAATATTACCTTAAAATTATGGGTCGTTTGCGTGAAGATACGAAGGAAACGTCCTAGTTTGTGGGACAAATTCATGACTTGCATGACCTGCTCATTCATCGTTGCTTGTGCCTAATTTTTTGGTATTGACTGGACTTTTTCCTCATGCCAACCTTGAAAATTTATCACGAATGTCTCATTTGATCGTTGATCTCAGTGATCGTTGTGGCAGCAAGTTGCGCAGAGAAATTGAAAATAAATTTTTTTTTTTTTAGAAAAGAGTGGAATTTAATCTTTCTTACGGTAAAAATAATTTTACACTGTTAGCTCATTGAGCTGCCTTTTTTTCTTACATAGAAAATGCTTTCACCAACAAATTTAAGGGCAATTTTCCTTTTTCAATTTAAAAACATGAACATGAACGCAGTCGCAACGACTAGATAAATCAACAGCGCTTTTGGTTTGGGCACGTATAGTGAGATAACTGTTCGAAACTGGTTTAACAAGTTCAGCGAGGGAGATTTTTCACTCGGAAATTTGCCAAGGGGTAGACCAGAGAATGTCATTAATAATCAGCAGCAGCTGTTGAAGAAAATCCAGCTACGTCTGTACTTAGCCTTGCAGCAAGGTTCAAAGTGTCAAAATCTAGAGAGATGGGTGCTCCACGTCCCCACCTGCGATGAAAAGTGAAACCTATACGATAATCGGAAGAGGTCGAGGGAATGGGTAGACGTGGGTGAGCTTCCCAGTTGATTTGATAAGGCAGACTTACACCCCAAAAAGGTAATAGCACAGAATAAATAGTATACAGAAGTTGCATCTCATACAAAGCAAATTTTGTTCTAGGGTTCCAATATTGGCACCCTATTGAACAGAGAGTACAAGCATGAGAACATGCAAGAGAGTATACAAAAAATTGAGAAGCTGGTGCGAGCGAAAGAGAGTAGCATGTGCGTTTTCGGTGGTTTTGTTTTTACGAGAGCAAAGCAGCTTACGATGTGTATGCAAGTGTGTGTGCGTGTGTATGCATTGATAGCTTCTTCTATTATTCACGACGTTGGATAGCAACACAATACACACACACACATAAACATTTTAAGATTGCTCTCTCGTTGATTCTCTCTGATCGTGGCTGCTCTCTGGTTGTTACTCTCTGATCATGCTTGCTCTCTCGTTGCTTGATCTTCCCTTCAGTTGTTCCGCCCGCACCATAAAGTGAAAAATCATCGCAGGCCGAGATGCGACTTCTGTATACTATTTATTCTGTGGTAATAGTGAGAGTATAAGGGACGAGTGAGGAAGTTGCCCATTGTTCCTTTCTCAAACGCGGAGAAACAATCACGACAGAGCCAAAACAGCTTCAAAAACCGCCGTCTCTGGTAAACAGGCGTGGTCCCATACTGCTGAATGACAACGCAAGACCATGTACCACACAGGCGACGTTCCTGAAGCTGGCGGAATTGTGTTATAAAGTGTCATCCGCCTTACTCACCAGACTTATCTCCGATCGATTACCACCTTTTCCCCTTGGGCAATCACCTCCAAAACAAACAATTCATAAGCCCAGATTCCATAAAACAGGAGTTTAAGGACTTCTTAGCCCGAAAGGATAAGGACTTTTTCAAAAGAGGCATTTTTGCTTTGGTATAAGGTTGGAAAAATGTCACAGATGTAATTGTGGATTATTTTTTGGAATAACGTTATTTAACTATCGAAAACTTCATATGTAACGACCTAATATTTCATTGCGTATTCCAGCACCAAATTTAAAAGAAGTGGTGACAAGGCATCCCCTTGTTTTAATCCTTCACGTATCTCAAATTATTCCGATAAAATATTTCCTACATTAAGTTTTTAAGTTTTTCGGGATTCCCAGCTTTTCAAGGACATGATATATTTTCGATCAGTTTATAGAATCATACGGCTTTTTAAATTCTATAAATAGTTAGTAGACCGTTTGATGAAATTCTCATTTCTTTTGTAAAAGCGTTTCGTGTTTCCTCCTAGTAGTCTGGGATTATTTCCTTTGCGAATGACGTGAGTCTCTCGAAGAGAATATTGAATTTGACAGCATCTTCTACCAACTTGGTAGCAGAGATATTTCTCGGTTATTGGTGCATTGTGTTCAATGGTTGGCATTGCTATCTGAATTTGTGCTGTGTGGATAACACCGTTTTCCAAGTTTGTCTTCAGATTTAAGCTTTGGCCTCCCATATTATTCTATCCATAAATCTTCCCCATCGGGGTTTCAAGGCTTGGCTCTACCGCTACCTTCGGTGCTTTATTGTTCATTCGTAATTGTGTACATTTTTGGTTTGGTGATAAAAATCAAAAGAATGCTGTTTTCAGAATGTTATATTTCGGAAACTTATCTCATAACATCGAAGCACAAACAAGGCGCGAACATAAACTTTAGAGCTTCGCCAATAAACTCAGTTTTATATACATACTTCTTTTTAGTTTAGTAGCTCACCATATTCGAATGGCCGAGTGGCTTAATGAAATTCTTTGGCGCCATTCAAATACTATTTCCTATTAAGTTAAAGAAAAAAAAAATATTGGCAGACTACTGAATTAACAGCAGAGGCAATAATTAAATTAATTGCTGGAAGAGCTCAAGGCTATACCAAAAAGCGCATAACAGAAAGAAAGAAAATTACTTTCAAGGGGACAAAAGGATGTTAATAAATAACCAAATATTTTTCGAGAAAAAATAAAAGTCACCTTATTTTTTTAACGTATGTACATTGTATGATTCCTTTTTATTCTGGAATTTTCTCTTCCTCCGTTCCTCTTAAAAGAATCTAAACTAGTGGATAGGTGTTTGAATTGGTTTATCATTTTATACGAACAATGCAGCTTTTCGCCCTCCCTCAGATCGCATCCCAGATCTCCCTCCAGTATGGGTTGCACCTTTATACTATTATAAAAAAGTAACCGAATTCTAATTGTGACTGCTCCGCTAATCGGATGGCATTTCCATTGCCAATTGAAGGGAAACTCTTTTTCTACCTTCCCGCACCGTTAGATATATCAAGTACCGAAGATCCTCTAAATAGTAGAATCAACTGCCTGTCTGGCAGGCTCTCCTGCACTGATTACACTAAGATTACACAATCGGTTCTTTAAAATCCTACAAACTATAGGTACAGATGGGGTCTTCCCAGCTTGTCTTCAAAAGGGACTTGGCCTCATCATCCTGTCTCTAACGGCCCTTTTTAAATCCAGCTTCAACCTGGGAACATCCCTAAAATTTGGAGGAAAGTCAAACATCAATCAGACATCATTTCTTCTTAAATCGATAAAAAAGCTCATCGAACTTCATAGCAGCGGCATACGTGTTAATTTGACTGGAACTCCAGTATATGCCGCGGTCAACGGCAGCCCCAAGAGGTATACAAATAAAAAAAAAACCAAGAACATGCATTAAGAAGCCTTCGCTCGGAAAACACCACAGTATCGTCTTCATTCTTTAGTGACTTCCAGAGCTCGAAATCACGGCATCGCATGCTGTATAGTACATCTTTGGCAAGACAGTTTAGATGTCGATCCCAAACCATTTAAGCTGGAAAAGTGGTTACCCCCTGAAAATATCGAAGATTTTTAACGGTTGGCTAGAAAATGGAATCAGGCGTTTTTGGCCCAATTTAAAAAGTTTCTAAGGCACTAGTAAAGGGTGTTTCTTATAGAGGTATAGAACTTTGAAATGGAATAAAATAAAGATAATTTTTTTAAATTGACATGAAATTGACTTAATTCGAAAGACAATCTTCTAACATTATAATTTAAATATAATTTCTGGCATATGACCGCCACGACTGGCTCGGACGTAGTCTAATCTGGAGGTCCAATTTTCGATGATTTTTTCCAACATTTCTGGCCGTATATCGGCAATAACGCGGCGATAAAGTCAATTTCATGTCAATTTAAAAAAATCATCTTTATTTTATTCCATTTCAAAGTTCTATTTTACTATTGTCTGATGTTTTCCAAACTGAGTTATATGCCAAACAAGAGTCAGAAGTATAACTATAAATAAACTTGCCGACAACATTCAAAACATTGAGCTCACTTGGCGTATATTCAAAACCCATTAAGGGCTGCTGCGATGTTCTGCAAGATATAATAAAGACAAACGTTGGTGGATTTCTGGACATAGAGGCATCAGTTGCAACGAAACTCTAAAAAAATGTGTCTAATAAATAAATGGATGGTATTCCCAACTCGAAAACCAACTTATAATAGTTTTAGATATTTCGGAAACAAAATGGGGACAACTTCGAATGCCAAGCTACAAATCCAGGTCTTCACCGACAGGAAAGCCTTTGCATAAGTCTTCCCTACCCCAGCTTTGCAAGGTCAAACAAATGTCAACTTTGCAAAGCTTTGCAAATGTCAACATCTGTCCTACTGGAACAGAGCTTAAGGACGTCGTCAATGAATAAAACTATTTTAACCTGAAACAAAGTCTCAAAAAACGTTTTAACATTTAATAGAGACGACATCATACAACTCGTCAGCTTCCTATCGGTACACCCGGTCCAAAAAAGAAGGTAATCCCTGCCAAAAGACAGAGATGTGGATGGGTTGCCTCCTGCCTCCGTAGGAAGCCTACCTTCCTCAGAGAAGTCATATCTCCTGAAGAATTTACTTCTACAGTTGCGATCCTACTTCAAATACTCGTAGGTTACTATAGAGTTATGGCTTGGTAGACAAGGCAAGACTTTTATATACTAGTAAGAAGATTTGAGAACAGACTTTCGAAAATATCAGATTGAAGCATAGGCAGGTACAGGTGACTACCCGATTAAGGGATGTGAAGGAGGATGTTCATTTAAGTTCAGCTTGTGGAGTTAAGAAAACTGTTTATGTTGGCCTAGCCGAGGTTGGCTACCTTTGGAAGGTCATCGAGAAAGTATTTTGCCAAAGGCGCAAAACATTCGACTTGCCAGTGCCTGAGCATTCGCAGAGAAAATGGTACACGGTACCCTCTGGGTGGGTGTTGTAACAATTACGACAAAGGCTGTTAGTCCGGATGTCTGTTCTGGCAGCCTGAGTTCCTGACCGCCAAGATTCTAACTATGTTGTATTGGTGTCTATTGAGAAGCTCGTTTGTTTTGTTTTTTGAAAAGGAGGACCAAGTTTTTCTTGATATCCTGGATCTAGTTGATTAAGCCCACCTACGTTGGCTATGTCGAAAAAGTGTTCCAGAATGTTGCCTTTGAGAAGGTTGAGCGACAGACGTACAGTTTCAGTAGGCGAGTTTTTGGTGGCCCCGGGATTGGCTAACTCATCGGCCCTCTCCTCCCCAGTCTAGCCACCAGCTTTGTGGCTTTTGTTCTTTGCTCCACCAGTATAAAGAAGGTGGTAACAGACGAAAGAGCTTTAATAGCGGTGGACGTGTAATTGAGGCGGGCTACGCTGAGTATTTTGCACGCTTCCCGGTTCGCTGGCACTTCAGCTTGAACGATGCTCCAGGGATCGGGGAGATGGAATGAATTTGAGATATTCAATTATGTCGAGAACATTCCCGATTCTACACCGTGCTCCAGCTTGGAGCCATCAGTGAAAATCAGAATTTGGGAAGCCACGACTGGGCTGCACGCTTTCCATTCGTCTCTGGAAGGAAGGCGAAAATGCGCCACACTATTGCAGTCGAGGGAAGGTGTGATGTAGTCCATAGGAAGCGAGGTCAAATTCATTGGCAGAAGTGACAGCGCTTTGCCGTGGCCATAAGGTCTGGACTTCCAGCAGCCCGCTTCCTTAAGTCCAATGACGCCGCACGCCGCGCCGCCGTGTATTTGATGTGGTCTAAGGGGAGGAGATGCACTGATGTATTAAGTGCTTCGGAGGGGCATGTTCTCATGGCTCCCGTGGTTTCGACTCCTGTTATTAAGTTGGTCGATGTTATAAGCTTGATTGCATTTAAAATAACCAAATGTTGAACTTGCTTATGAGGTTTGTAGCTATAGTAACGAGGGAACTACTGATTCTACTTGACAGAATATAATGCACCATTAGTTTAACTTTACATTACGTTCATAATCAATCAGCTTATCAAAGAAGTATTGAATTTTCAAGACGATATCTTGAAAGCATTTATAGTCTAGGATACAAGCAACTCATTCGCTCAATTTTGTTTTAAAAATCCTGCACTCGTCTTGAAGAAATCATACCGGGTCATCCAACTCGTGGTCCGGATTTGACATCCCTGTTTCAATCACATATGTCAAACCGAATTGTCATCCAAGACTACACGTGTTTTCTATTAAAAGCTCCATTTTCGTTTAGCAATCGCTGGACATGTTAAAGTTTTGGAAACTCACTACAAAAATAGTGATTCTGTAGGCAGGTTTTGTTCATTACGAGTAGATTATCGTCCATCGAAAAATTATTTTGCATTTGGGTTTGAATCTGCACCCCCTTAGAGTTCAATTCACTTAAGAATTAAAGCCAGCTAGCCCCGAAATATGTATGTAGAAATGTGTCGAAAAGCTGTCGCAAGTAACATTGTCAGAGTCCAGTCCTATAAGAACTCCCGTTGAAAATATTTGAATGATATTATATTCCATTTATGGTAAGATCCAAACAATATATCGAAATAAAAATGTAATTAAAATCAACATCATAAATGTGTTATATTTATATTCACTTTCGGAACCACAAACTGGATAATCCTATGTTTGTTTACCAGTGATCTGTGATCAACATTTAGCAGTACTGAAAATGTAATAATACCATGTAGCTTGAGCGTGATCGCCATATGTCAAATTTCATTAACAGCTATTCACGTGACCGATCTTTGTGTCAGACACATCTGTCAATTAATTTTATACGTTGCGCGTATTTTTTAACTGCCGTTCTGTCAAACAATGAGCCACTACATTTGATGAGGCGCCATTTCGACGCTATGAGTTAAAAGTAAGCCTACCGACTTCCCCCCTTCGGTCTTTATTAAGAATTTAATATTCACTTAAAGATTTTCCGCAGCTTGTGTTTCGTGTTGGCCTTAGAAGCCGTATGTCACTTTTAACTGTTAGTCTCTCAACTTAAATTGGATATCAAGTTACGCAATATTTGCATATTTGCACAAGTACAGGCTTGTTTTTAAAAAAAAAAAAATCAATAGAGCCTGGTGATTCAAGCTAAATCAACAATCGCGATCACAAAAAAACATTCAGCTGTCAACCGCAAATATGTAGTTTATCCGCACTCCCGCCCCGAATAGGCACGTGGAATTGCTGCTATTAATCCACTTGCCGAGCTTACTCCACCATTATAAAAAACATAAAACAAAAAGGAAAATAGTGTTGAAATGGATATTAGCACTCTGTCATTAAATTACAAGGGTCAAACAATAATGACACGTATGACGTTAATCCTGAAAGTATTTATTTAATGCCAATGGAGCACATAAAAGCAATTACCGACTACTTTGTGGTGAACTTTAAAGGATGAAATACTGCAAATAAGTCATGGGAAAAGGTAATTATGCAGAAAGGGCTTGAAGCTGGCATTTATTATTTAATTCATGATTCAAGTACATAGCTGAAGTGGTCTTTATACTGTTCACGCATACATTCGATGTGAATTTGATAGAACGACGCTATCATTTCTCGTATCTACTCGTATAAAAAAAAATGATTGATTGAATGCGAACAAGAACTTTTATGAAGGGAAATTGGTGTGATTGTCTGATTTGACAGTTTCCCCCTGATTGTGTGCCATAGTGTGAAAGTGACAGACAAACCTGATAAGAGTAACATTGGGTAGCAACTGAAGAGGGAATTACTTCCGAAGTTACTTAAGTACCATCTCGAACTTATCAAGTGTGATAGCTCTTAAGTGGAAGGCACTAGATAGAAGGGGAAGAGATCGAAATTCAGAAATGTCTGCGCTGCGTCAAAAGTATTTTTTTGTTCTGGCTTTAGTCAGTATCATAACGACTCGAGACACCGTCATCGAATGTACACGATGATTCTACCACTGTCGGTACCTTACCCACTATTAAAAACGAAAATACCCTACAGCGATGGTTCGAAAAATTCTGATTGGGTAACATGACATTTGAAAGCGAGCCAGGTGGACACGCAGCATCAGCCATCGACAACGGTTAGCTGCAAGCTGTAGTGGAGTCTAACTCTCAAGGTGTGCATTATTCGACTGTTTTCCGCCACAGACGCGCTTGAAAAAGTCAAGGAATTTGACACCTGTGTTCCTCATAATGTGTCGGCTGAAGGTTTGCATTTCTCTGCTCTCAGAGTTAGTGAGATGTGTTCGTCAGAAATCGTCCGGTAGTCGCTTATTGTCCTTAGAACACAGAGTCGGTATACCGATGACAGTTTTCGGCATGTTTCCTTACTCTTGAGCGCTTCTGGTGCAGCAGAGAGCATGACTGAGCTCACCACTCCGCCCAGCAGAATCCTCTTCCGTCCACCTACGTTTGGCAGTATCCTGGAGAGAGCCATTTGTAGTGAGGATGCTTTTTTGCTCACATAGTCCACGTGTAATTTGAACCGCAGCCTATTGTCAAGCATCACTCTTAGGTATTTGACCTAAGGATCAAGGATCCTTGGATCGGATATTCTGGTTGCCCACTCGAATATCAATGTGTTCTACAATTTTTCTGGTTGTTATGAGGACGGCCTACGTCTGCCAGTTCGAGGCCTGCCGATTCTAGCCACTGCTTTATCTGGACAACTGCTGTGTTTGTGGCTGATTCTACTTCATGTGTGTGCTTTGCAACCACCACGATAGTTATATTATCTGCGAATCCGATGATGCTTACTCCTTGGGGAAACCTTAGTCTCAGGACACCGTCATACATTAAGTTCTAAAGAAGTGGGCCCAACACCGATCCCTGAGGAACCCCGGCGGTGATGTCGTGATATTTAGTTCCTTCCTCCGTGACATAAATACCTCAGTTTTCTGTCTTTGAGGTAGTCGGACACTATCCTTAGCAGGTAGTGAGGTGTTCCCATTCTTGCCAACGACCTTCTTATCAGGGTCCAGTCGGCAGAGTTGAACGCATTCTTAACGTCTAAAGTCACTACTGCACAGTACTTCTTTGACCCCCCTCCATGAGTGTCCTGTTATGGCTTCAGGCGCAATATCGACTACTTTTTGGATTGCGTCGGTAGTAGAGCGTGCTTTTCGGAATCCGTATTGATGATTTGGGAGGGCTCCCTTCTTCTCTGCTATAGTAAGTAGCCTATCGTTTATTACCCGTTCTAGAATTTTTCCCGCTGTATCGAGCAGGCAGAAGGGGCGGTATGACGATGGTACTCCGGGTGGTTTTTTCCCTTGGGTAGCAACTTCCATGGTTTTGGGAACACTCCTTCATTTAAGCATCTCTGCATGACTGCTATGAACATCTCAGGCCTTGTTTGTATAGCAGCCTTCAATGCTTTGTTCGGTATTCCGTCGGGGCCAGGCGCTTTTTTGTCTCCTTCTCTGTCGAGAGCTCTCTGCAGTTCGTTCAGCGTAATGGCTGGGATACTGTCGACGTCTGCTTCCCAGACGATTGTGGGCCTCTTGGGGAACAAGTGCTACACTATGGTTCTTAACAGTATTGGACATGTTAGTTGTGGGGATCTGTAGCCTTTTAGTTTGGCCATCATCGCTTAATACGCCGTGCCCCGTGGGTTAATGAAGCATCCCTTTGATTTCCTTCGTTAGGTCCCGCCTCATCTGTTTGAAGGTGTCGAGGTGCTGTTGAAAACCAACTCTTCCTCTTGCCCTTTGGACTTTACGACAAGCCTGTAAGCATTTTGACCTGAGTGTTTTAATCTCGTCATTCCACCAGCACCATGGAGCGCTTCTCCGGGTTTCTGTTTTCCTTTGCATCGCCGCATCGCAGGCTGTGGTAACAATTTTTGTAAGTCGGGGCGACAAGTCTTCAGCCGATCCATTCGTGTCCATTGAACTGCTGTTCAGCATCTCCTCAAAAGTTTCTCTTTCGAACAGACTATCTTCCCATTGTGGGCCTCTTAGCATTGCCTATTTCTTTTCTTTGTTATTTCGAGGACAATCGCTTGGTGGTCGCTGTGGCTGTAGTCTTCGCTAACACGCCAATTCATATTGCGCAAAATAGGGTAGCTGACGAAGGTTAGATTTATGATGAATCCAATTCCTGCTTTCCAATACGTAGTTTCTTGCTCTTTATTCATTATGCCTACTTCTAGAGATGCAAAAGCCTCAAGGGGGATTCGCCCTTCTTCGTTGGTAAGCCTACTGCCCCAATCCGTCGCCCATGCATAGATGTCTCCGCCAATGATAACTCTGGTTCTTTGCTGGGCGTCCGCCGTTATCCTGTCCAGCATTGCTTCGTATTGGCTAGTTGTCCAGCTAGGTCTGGCGTAACAGCTGTAGAACGTGATGCCATTTATTCTTGCACGCACGAAACCTTCTTCATTCTCGTCGATAACTTGGAATGCTCGATTTCCGCATACCCATAATGAAGGGTGCTTTGTTTTCTCATTAACCCATATGTTGCTATCAAGGCTTTTGTATGGTTCACTTACCAGCACCACATCTGCCTTTTCTTCCTTCGGTATCTGCTGCAGAATATCCTAAGCTGCCTCACAGTGGTTCAGATTTATTTGTATAACCTTAATTATTGCTTACTGGCGATAGCTTTCTCAAAAACTGGGCATTTTCCGCTCCCGGCTACGTGCTTTGCGTTCTCTGGGTCATTTTTCTACAGAACATGCATGATGGCTCCTTGCTGCAGTTCTTTGCCATGTGCCCTTCCGTTCTACATCTCCTGCAGAGTTTTGAGCGATCTTCTGTGCCTTCGCATCTGGTAGCTATGTGCCCGAATTCGAGGCATTTGAAGCATTTCTTGAGTAGGGTTTTTTGTCGAATTCGGCAGTTTACCCAACCTATCTTAAGTATTCCCGTTAGGAGCATTTTTCTGGCTACCTCCACCGAGAGGCTGATTATTGCATTTTGGGTACGTCCGTACGTCTGGTGTAGAGAGATGACGTCCGTGGGCGATTTACCAGCGAATCCAAATTGCACTCTAATTGTATCGCAGACTTCTTCTTTTGTAGTTACCTCATCTATGTCTTTACATTCGAGGGTGGTACGGTGAGTGAGGGCCCTTATTTCAGCCTTTTGGCCGAGGGTTTCGTTTATCGCAGTTTTTAACTCTGTTGCTTTGCTCTCGATCTCCTTGAGCTGTATAAGCAACTCTCCTTTGAGTGTCCTCCTGATTTTTGACACTGCTTTGCCAACTTGTTCCAGTTTAGGGTCTGTTTTTATATTGCGGAGTATTTCTACGTACGTGGTTTTTCCTTTGGCTTCGATGACTATTGCTTCGAGTCTTTTTTACAGATGTTTTAACAATGGTCCTTGCTTTGGTAACTTTTGACCAGGCTGCTTGTTCTGTTTTGGCGCCTTCTGTCGATGCTTGTGCTGTGCCACTTTTTCCATTTACTGCGTTCTTTGTTATCGCAGTGTTACCCTTATTTGACTCCGATCGGTTGTCCTTCGGGGTCCGTTTCCTCTCCTCCTTTCTTTTCTGCCGCTTTTGAGAAAGCTCTAGTAGGTCCTTTTCGGAGGCCGACTTTCGTTTTGGCTCCGCGCTAGGTCTGATCCATGGGGAGGTTTGTGAAGAAGTGTTCTTCCTAATAATCTCTTTTCCCATCTCGTCCTGGAATTAGATGTCTGAGAGCTCGGAGAGTCCACGTATGCTTTCGATGGCGTCTCACATTGGCTGATGTATTGACCGCCTTTTACCATCCTCCAAATGTCTACCAGTTCCCTAATATATTCTCCTAATTTGAGACACGCTGGTTGGTGTTGGGCTCCTTCCTTAGTTGCCGCCCGGTTCGCCGTTGGGAGTTCGCCTCCGACTGGAGTGTTGGATGTGGTTGCTTTGACCGGAGATCTCCGCATTAACGTACTTCTTTCGAACGGGTTTTCGTTTTTACCCCCGTTTTCTGCGTCGTTGCTTACCTTCTGATTTTTTGGTGTAATGTTCATTGTTGTTGTTGTTTTTCGTCGCAGTTCTGCAAGTAGGTAAAAGGCTGTTGAGACTTCGGAACGGTCAAAACCGAGCTTTCATCCCGGGAAATAAATAATGGTTGTTTGGTGGCCTTCTGTTGGCATTATCCACTGAATGGATAAATATAAATGTTGTCCTGTATGTGACCTAACTGTTGAACAATTTTTTTTTTGTAATGAAAACTACGAAAACTATAAGTAATGTTTCGATGCTAGTGGAATGGATTTCTATATACTGAAAGTGGAAAAGGAGTGCCTATTTTTTTTAAATAGGAAAGGACCTTCCCTTACGTCTTTTTAAAAATGGTTTCAGTATGCTGAACTAACACTTTGTCACTTTTTATGCTAACATTTTTATTTAAATTCAATATTAAGTGGGATACCTTTTGTTTTTCAAAACTGCAGCAAATCTTGGTTAAGTTTTTGTCAGCGGGTTATGATGGAACCATTCTTCCTAAATTGATGTCTAGAAATTCCAAATTTTTCATATTTTAGGGCCTTGTCAACTTCATTCCACAGATTCCGGACTGCTAGCCAACTCCAAACCTCGACTTTATTCTTCCGAATCAAAGTTGTCTATATGTTTTAGATCATTGTCGTATCCCCCGCAAATTGTTTCAAGTGTGGTTGATCGATGAAGGGATGTTCAAAAAGTTACAGGAATTGCATAATTCTGCGGGGTGCGTTATGTTAATTCGATTTTTTCGCTGCTACGTAAAAAAACACGTGTGAGATTTGACGGTGAACATGTCTGAAACATGCTGGCAATAATCAAACCAGCTAAAAAGCATACTGTCAGCCATCAAAGACTCGTATGTGTGTGTAATTTTGTGAAGTTGATACTTTGAATAGATCAGTCGCAACCAACGACTTTTTTTAACGATTAAATTAAGCCCGTTTTTTCTAAATTATTTTCTACTTTCTTCTATAGAAATTTATAAGGCTATTCATTCTAGATATCCTTTTCCTCTCCAATGATAAACTGTGATATATGAGTGACGTTCATAAATTCACATTGAACTCTTTTCATTAGTGCTCATGGGCTACTCTCAGACTCACTTGAATGCATTTTGGGATACAATACTTATATGTGAGATCTGATTCCCATCGGCGACAGAGGCCAACATGTCACCCACCCAGACAAAGTCGGTTTCCCCACTAAAAGTTCAACAACTTCTGTAATTAGAGAAAAGACAACTATTTTTCATTGGAGCCCTGGAACATTCCTTGGTTTGTAATCGTCATGTAACTCTGTCAGATTGTCAATATTCGGTATTGTCGATTCTACCCTTCTCAAGCTAATCGAAAAATATTTCACCCATCGCAAAATAAGGAGCCTTAACCCTTACCAGCTGGCATTTCTGTTTTTTTAATCACTTTGAATGGTTTTCATGCTGCCGCTTTAATTATGGAATAATCCAGTTTCGTCTAGTTTCACATACCGCACGGAAGAATTCTTTTCATTGCGCTGAAAGAACTCCAACCAATGCTCTGAATCGTCAAGGCTTTGTTGTTTTTCAGCTAACAAACGCGCTATCCATTTCGGATAGAGCTTTCTCATGGAAAATGGTGAAAAACAATTTGTGAACACTTTTTATATTTTCTGGAACAATGCCGATTTGGGGCAACCAAGCATTCAGAATCGTCGGTATTTGTACGATCGCCATCAAAATTGGCAAACCACTTCTCTATCATTTAGCAGTCCCAACATTGAAGCAGTCCGAATGGCACTACTTTGCTTAAACGGTATTTTTTTCGCAATAAAAAGCAATGCTTTATCGACAAATAAAAGATTATTTGTATAGATTTTTCTATTGATTTGAAAATCGCAATAAAGCGCCGGTGATACAACTGCAACTTGTGAACTAAATGTCAGGCTGTCACTCGTATTATTTGTAGGTTGATACTCCATAAAAATCATATGGATTTGTCAATAGTGGCGCTGTCTTATGTCATCCTAATACTTATTGATCCTCCTCCATGCATAATGTACCTTTTCCCCGAGAGCATTATTGGATATCTTACACTTTGGAAGTTAAAAGATCCACAACTATGGAACAAACTTGGCTGATATTTTTCAGCCCTTAGGGTACTTTCAACAAATCCACTTGGCCTTTGGCTCTTGTTGATCGTTGTCATTTTAATTCTGATAGGACTGACTACAGAGTATGACTCGCCACCAAACGCCTGTAAGTGTCAGCCTCCGCAAATCGAAAGGATTCAGTGGATTCAAGGAGGATTGACAATTAAATATAATATATGCCTCTTTATTCAGGCCTCATTCATCGAAACAAAGCTGTACAGTCTGAAATTGATCCATGATCCGTTGATCGGTTGTGTGATGCCCCTAAAAAGTCCAGAACGGCAAAATAAATAGATCCATCATACACTAACTTGGTTAATCATCTAAATGAACAAGCCTTGCCTCTGGATATTTTCTGATAACCTGGGTTTCTTCTTCTTCTCTTAGGAGTGTAGTCGTACATATGTATATAAACTCGCCATGACATGGTTTAAAATTGTGACCGCGAGATAATCAATGTTCTTTCCTCAAGACACAACGTGTTGACAGTTCCCCGTCTTCATCTCTACCGAACACGTCAAGGGCGGCTACTGTCAGAAACCGAAGCCGCGCTGACAGTAAGAAAAGTCATTGGGTACACACAAAGTTCATCATTGTCGCTACAATATGTATCACTCTTTTGGTTGTCAATCTGACGCGACACAAATTCAAAGGTTTCAACACTGGGAGTCACTCAAATTCTTGTTGAGCAGTATTTAGAGGCAGTCATCGTGTCATATCAGTGTTGACAAAGTGATTCAACAGACTTCGGTGTCATCGCACCGTCAACCCTAGTCTTAGCTTGTGTGCTATTTTGAATCTATACTCTGACGCAACTGCTTTCCTGTGGCATCAATTTTTTTTCGATTTAATAAAGCGAAAGTATAATTTGTTGTCATCAAACTGACACGAAGAAGGGTCTACCCGCTTCAAGTCTGGACATACGAGGGTGGTCCGATAAGTACTTAGCCTCACCGCCAGATGACGGCTACTGTCGAAATTTCAGCCAGATCGGACTCGTAGTGTTGTGTTGACCACGTGTGGAAGTGGGAGTGACCGCGGATTTTAGAAAAATGGAAAAAGAGCAATATCGGTCGGTGATTCGATTCTTGTTTTTGGAAGGGAAATCGCGCAGCGAAATCAAACAGCGTTTGGATGCTGTGTACGGTGTACTCTTCTCCTTCGATGGTGACCATTAAAAACTGGTGTAACGAGTTTCAACGTAGTGGCACGTCGGTTTTTGATGAGCCACGTCCAGGTGCCCCGAAAACGGCTACCACGGAGGATAACGTGACAAAAATCCACGATCTCGTATTGGCAGACCGCCGATTGAAGGTGCGCGAGATAGCTGAGACAGTAGGCATTTCAAAAGATCGCGTGGGTCATATCCTGCATGAAATTTTGGGCATGAGAAAGCTGTCGGCGCGATGGGTGCCACGTTTGCTCACTCCGGACAACAAGCACAACCGTGAGACCACTTAAGAGCAGTGTTTGACGCTGTTTAAGCGCAATCCGAAGGAGTTTCTGCGTCGAAAGTGGACTTCAGCCGGCGAACGTGCTCCGAAGAAGGCGAAGACTGTCCCATCGGCCGGAATGGTGATGGCCACCGTTTTCTGGGATTCACAAGGTGTGATCCACATTGACTATCTGGAGAAGGACAAAACGGTCACAGGGCTGTACTATGCCAAATTATTGGGCCGAATCGATGCCGAATAGAAGAAAAAATGGCCTCACTTGGCGAAGAAAAAATTGCTCTTCCACCATGATAACGCACTTGCTCACACCTCCGCCCTCACCACGGCCAAATTGGTCGAATTGGGCTACGAACTGCTGCCCCATCCACCGTATTCTATAGATTTGGCCCCGTGCGACTTATTTTTGTTTCCAAACTTGAAAAAGTTACTCGCCGGGCAGAAATTTCAGTCGAATGAAGAGGTCATCGCCGCCACGGAGGCCTACTTTGCAGACCTCAAGAAAACGTATTTTTCAGATGGGTTAAAAAAATTGGACCATTCCTGGGTCAAGTGTATCGAGCTAAAAGGAGACTATATTGAAAAATATATCGCAATTTCTCCAACAATTTAGTTTTTCTTTTGTAGGCTAAGTACTTATCGGACCACCCTCGTAGAAGGAGGCTTTGGTGCAAAATCAAAACTGTCATAGCCCAGTGCCCGCAGTCTGGTTTTTCTGACTAAGACATTAACTAACTAAAACTATCGACTCATCTTGTTTAGGAACTGGGTCACACACTTCGTCACGGAATGGAATTTTTTGATGAATTTTCTTCACCAAATCAGAATTGAATTCTTAAATCACTTCTACGATGCCTCTTCTGTCTCACCAAAAGCAGTTTACATTTCAATCAATACGATGACTTATCCGTATCTATCTCTGAAGCAAATCGAAATAAATGATTAACCGCAGTACCCCATCGCACGTATGTACACATATCCAAACAATTTCAGATGCAATATCGGAACGAGCAAAGCGTCACTAATTAATTCATTTGACGATTACTGTCATCCAAATGACATAAACATCGAATTACTCGTAATTTGTGACGTGAGACATAAATTTCGAGAATACCCAAGTGGTTTAGCGTGGCGAATTACGCCCAGACCCCCTTTGGCTGCAAGGCGTCGACCGTAGATTATGAAGTAATCACACGTTTAGTGAGTAAAATGTACTCGTGCGCCGGAGAGAAACACTCCCGAGCATGACAGTGTGGAATTGATGGGAACTGGATGAGTAAATACCTAAGATAAGGCGTCGTCACACGTCTAATAATCCGATAATAGACACGTATCACCTACACAGATGGGCGGTTAATACAGCACAATTGATGTCTGACTACGACTGATGTCGAATGAAGTGACTGTGATCTTGACATTTCCTTAAGTCAATTAGAATATACATGTTCCATGGAAATCGACTTACTAAATGTAAAAGAAAAAAAAATGGAAATCTAACTCTATATCATCATTGTCAGAGACCACAATACTAACCACTGAATCACGTTTTCCCCTCTGGCACACATACGAGCGTGTTCAAAAAGTTGCGGGAATTTTGTATTTCCGCGGACTCTGTAAGTGTGATTCGCCTGCACGCCTCAGCAGATAAATAACCGATAATAAATTTGCACAATCAGAGGTGGTCTTGCTGAAGTGACACATTTCATGATATTTTCGAACTTTTTGGGAACAAGAGGTGTGGCAGCAAAGTTTTTTGTTGAATTTCGAACCAGGGTGTACGAATATATAATCAAAACGCTAGTTCAATAGTCTCAGTGAAAGCATTCTAGATCGCTAAGACATAGTTGATCGGTTTCAAAGGCGTAGAGCTCTCCACCAGATATTTGCCGGCCTCGTCTCCCTCAAATTCTCTCAAAGTTGCCAGAACTCCACCAGAGTATCAGCCTCTCATGTGCTGGGTTTCGAACCGCCACCACCCAAAAACCCCTGGTTTGATGTACAATACGAACAAGGCCATGCTACAAAGGCGGACGAGAGCTGCTTATGAGCTCTACGAACTAAAAAGATGGCAGGAACACACGCTTTTTTAGAAAAAAGAGAGCACGGAAAGCGTGAGATCGAGGAGATGGAGAGACGCTATGGCAAAAATAATACTCGGGACTTTTACAATAAGGTTGAACGAACACGCCAGAGGTACAAAGCCAGAACAGAAGCCTGCAGGGATGAGAATGGAGAGCTAGTAGTAAAATCACAGTCGGTGCTGAGAATATGGCAAGACCACTTCTGTAGACTGTATAACGGCGATGATAGACAAGATACCGCTGATACCAACGTAGACAAAGTCAAGATAGCAATACAAGTCTTATAAAACCGCGGGCGCAGACGGTCTGTCTGCCAAGCTATTGCACCATCATATTTGTAACATATGGCCGGAGGAAAGCATGCCCGACGAATGGAATCTGAGCATGGTTTTCGCGGTCTGCAACTGCGCCTATAACTGCGCCAACTTCAGGGGCATAACTCTCCTTCACATGGCATACAAGATCTTCTCTGCCGTTTTTTGTGAACGCCTAAAGCCTTTTGTGGATACCCTGACCGGCTCTTATCCAAGTGTCCATGTAAGTCCACATTAGGCCAAAAATTCCAAGTCGACACCCAGCACGTTTTCGTCGATTTTAAAGCCGCGTATGACAGTGTGCATATAGACAAGCCATGTCAAGTTTTTAACATCCCTGATTTAGACAAGGCGCCACTCTCTCAGTTAACATTTTCAAGAGTCACTTGCCATCACAATCGGTAAGGTACGATCTATTTCAAGTCTGCGCAATTGCTTACTTTCGCGGATAGCATCGAGGTGATTGAAAAGACACAACGAGATGTCAATGAGGCTTTCATAAGCATTGAAGCGGAAGCGACTAAGTTAGGTCTTATATAAGGTCAGTGAGGGTAAATCCAAATATATGCTATCATCAGCAAAAATGCACAACACCTATGTCTTGGCCAAAACGTCACTCTTGGCAGTTATATTCTGGAAGTGGTCAAGGACTTCGTCTACCTTGGCTCACTACATCGACAACAGCACCAGCGCTGAGGTAAAACGTAGAACTCTCTTGCCAACCGCTGCTTCATTGAGCTCAAGACACAATTGAGAAGTAGAGCCCTCCCTTGAAAGACCAAGGTTGCGCTCTACAAAACCTTAATCATCCCGGTCCGCTTTTCGTTCTGCGCCGTAAAGAAGGCCCTTGTTTGTTTCGAAATGAAAATTCTGCGTTTGATCTACGATCCCGTTTGTATAAACGGAGTTTGGAGAAGAAGATCCAACGAAGAACTGTTCGGGCTATACAGCGACATCGGCTTAGTATGACGTCTTCGGATCCAGCGTCTGAGATGGCTGGGCCATGTGGAGTGCATACACAATGCAGCTCCGTCCTGAAGAGTCTTCGACTCCCACCCCAAGGGACGATGCAGGAAAGGACGACCCCATCTAAAGTGGCGTACGCAGATGGAAAGGGACTTCAACCAACTGGACGCGCGGCACTGGAAACAACTGGCCAAAGATCGTACCCACTGAAAAGGTTTATTGGCTGAGGGCCTGGTTAACCCCAAACTGTAGTATTATCTAAGTAAGAGAGTAAGTGAAAATGAAAATAATGCTAGACAAACCGTTTCAGTGAATGGATTGCAATTTCGGGTGACTGTCAAAAATGTGTAATATGATCACCGATGACGTTTATATTGGACAAATCGGCGCCACATTCTACCCAGCTGGTAAAATACTGGCACTAACCTTTCCCCAAGCCTCCATGTCATGAGTGTGTTCCTCTTCTAGGTCCATCCTCATATTGTCCTTACATCTACAACGCCGCCTTCTTGAGGATCCATTCTCTAGGGTTTTCCCTCATTATTCTTTCGACTGTTTGTCTACTGTCCATTCGTTCTACATGTCCTTCCCATCTTAGTCTTCGCGATTTTATCACTCGAACATTGCTTGGGGCTTAATAGTGTTCCTCGTATGATTCTTCGAATGGTGATCGTGATAGTGCGATTTAACAACATTAGACTTTTACCTTTGGTTCGATTTTAAAGAGTCTACGAAAATGTTTCATTAATGATTTACAATATGTATTGAAAGACAATATCGAAGCTTTCATTCGCAAAGTGCAGTTTTAATTATGGATCAAAACGCAAAAGGCATAGCCTAGATTAACGTTTGTCAAATATTGTTTTGCATACCAATACTTTTCCTAATAATTTTAAGTATTTTTCTATCAATCAAAAATGACACCTCTTATTAGATTACGCTATAAATGCAAATCGATTGCCTTATGCAACGTTTGAATCATTGCTCATCGATAGAACGGTGACCAGAGGCTTAAGTGTAAACGTGCTCAATAAGTCGCTTATCATTTCATGATCACTTGCTTTCTTATTGCCCCTGTATTACTACAAGTGATCGGTAGTGATGTACATACGAATATAAATGCTAATGGATGGCCAATATGAATTGTATTTTAAGCATTTCCGACTGTACGCATATGGCCTGTCACGATCAAAATCACTTTCAATCACGAAGTAATTTTTCATTTCTTATGAAGTAAGAACTAATGAGCTCCTCCCTTATAAGGAAGAGCTTAAATACCTAGATCGCAAAGATCAGTGACGCAGCACTTTTTTCCAGTTTTTATTTAGAATTTGTAATCAACAACTCTACCTACTCACTCGTATAGTCATCCCACATCATTCTTCATCCATCAACAAAAATTCCTTGACATTTCGACTGAGCGAATAATCCACCTCACGATCACCAGGCAGAAGATCATTTTTCATCTACATAAGGTATACAAAAAAAAAATTAATTTCCACATTCCTGACTTAAGGGCGACTTGTAATTACAGCCACTTTGTCATAAAATTCTCGATAAAAGCGAAAAACGTTTATGGATCACATTGTAATTGCTCATCACCGCAAGTGACACTGTCTCGCAATTTCGCGATATTATGAACATCATCCACTGAACTTAATCAACATACCACATTCATCCACATGGATTGGTGTCGCGAAAACACAATTGAAAACATTAAATGAAGTAAACCGTGTGAACATAACCCGGGAGATATAGATACTCGACTATAAATTGAAACAAACGAACTGGAAGCACTATCTGCCCACAAAGATCATCGGTGACGGTCATGTCTCATGTATCTCACGTAAACAATTCTCAATAGATTTATGGTTTAATTAGCACATGCACGTTTCTTCTGACGTCGCGTCGTTTAAGTCTATGGGCTGCAGAGTGAACATTAATTGACTATCAAATTAGATGAATTGCGCGGTGAAGTAACCTATCCTTGATGAATAAGAATAAAGCTCATTGATGAATAGCCATACGACTTTAATACCTTACCGAAACGGGCTGATTCGATACAGTTTGAGATAGTAATTAGCAAGTGTATGATTAATGGAAGGCAAGTTTACTCTTACTCCGATTACGATAGTGCTAAGGAATCTAAATCGACGACTTGCGTGTTGGGCTAATGAAGTGAAAATGAAGATAAATTGTTTAGACGAGAATTCCCGTCACTTAGTTTGAGTGAAAGTGATCTCGAAGCATCAAACGACCAGAGGTTCAATGTCAGCTGTCACACAGTGAGCGACTGATGACAGATATAATGAATGAACAAGGCAATTGAGCGGAAATTTGTTTATAGTCCAAATCTTTCTGGGGAATGACCCTTGGTAAGTTGGGATCCGTAAGTAATTCCTTGTCCATCCATGTATCCTTATGGCAATGTGGACGTCTACCTCTTACTCGAATGGTTCTTGTTTTTTTAAAAGTCGTAAGCCTGAATAATAAAACATTTCCTTAGCACTTTTTCAGTATTTCTGATATGCTTTCAAAATATAAAGGAACTTACTAAACATCATCTCCACATCGTTCTTTGACATCATGATCACAAGCTTACTTATGTACTCTCAAGGAATCTAGTCAAAACCTGGTTCCATCCATTATGGGCTCGGAATTACTGCTTCCAGTTGGAAAGACCAAGTGATCTATTCTGTTCTTAATCTTTAAACCTGATTTTGACTTTTCTTTACCTTTCCGAGTCCCATGATCGGTATTCGGAAAACCTTCTAAGTTGGTGTGTAACCATCTGATTTTTCCCTTCCAAACTATCCCTAACAGCTATACCTTCTGTACCATTTATCTTCCTTGCATAAAGGACCTCATTCCCGGCCAAGAATTTTTCAATACATAGTTTCCCGCTTATTGTAGAGCTTAAAGCAAGTTGGGCAAGAATAGAATTTTATGGAGCGAAGGAGTAGCGGTTGCCCATGATGAAAAATATTTCCCCGGGGTAGATGAACTCATTAACTGTCCGCGTACCACAGAAGCTGAACACTCTTGCAGAAGCCAGTGGCTTACATGTTGACGCTTGGTTATCTGCTTTTGTTTCATTGAATAAATCACTCGATAGTGCCTTTCAGCCTTGTTGTTCTATAGTTACTTGATAGTTTAGCCGATTTTTTTCGGCGTCAGGTTTTCTTCCCAACCTATCACCCCCTTGTGGTCATGCTCTTTTAGCAGACGCTGGGAAAAAATATTCACTATTCAATAACAAGATATCCTTCACAATCTCGAAGAGCCTGGATGATCTATGGCCATGTTTTTTTGCTGAACTGCCACCAGCTCACAGTTCTGTGGCACTTATCACCTCACGCCGCTTGAGGTTACCTTTGATTTCGGTCATTGTCTCACATCTCCGTCCGCATTTGGTGTACCCGCCTCTAGGCCTACTGAGATTTATGGTCTGGGTAACTAATTGGTAGCATAAGTCCAAGTGCAGGATGCAGCATCACCTTCAGTTCTTCGTTGAGGCATGATCTCATCACCTCCGTGCTACCAATATCTGCCGACTCTTGAACTTTGTTATAAACTTTGCTTTGGACAGGGCACCAAGCTAGCGAATCATACAGAGTGCGCCATCTCATTTGGGTCGATGTAAACTTCGAATAACTTCAACAATTGTCAACCGATTTTCATATGTCATAGCATTTTGGAAACGTCAATTCAGTACAATTTGAATCGCTTTACACCAAAAGAACGCGCGGAAATAGTTTCAATGTTCATTAAAAATGAACGCTCGATTGTGCTAACTCAACGTGCATATCGTGCAAAATATCGTGATCGTGTTGTGCCCAAAAAATATACAATTCGTCGTTGGGCCTCGAATTTTTTTCAATTTGGTTCTGTGGCAAGCCCTTGTGAGCAACCTAGGCCACGTCCACGGCGTTCAAACTCATCTATTCAGTCTGTGAAGGCCAGTGTTCAAGAAGACCCAAGTTTGTCATATCGGCGCCGTTCGCAGCAGTTAGGCATCAGTGGGATCACTTTGCGGAGAATTTTAATGGATAATCTTCACTTATTTCCATACAAACTGCAGTGTGGTCGCAGAAATGCGTAAAAAAGGCTTATTTCACTTTTGGTTTCAACAAGACGGCGCGACATGCCATACTGCGGACAATACAATGAACCTTTTGCGTAAGAAGTTCGCTGGAATATTGGTGTCAAAAAGGGCGATATTGACTGACCTCCGAGGTCGCCGGATTTGACGCCTCCAGACTTTTTTCTTTGGGGATACTTGAAAAGCAAGGTGTAAGCTAACGGCCCGAAGACAATAGAATACCGGAAATTTCGATCGAAATGCTTGAAAATGTCATTGAGTATGCGCGAAAAGGAGCCAATTTTTGCATCGGCAATAAAGGCGGTCATTTAATTGATATTGTTTTCAAAAATTAATCAAAATAAATTGTAAAGGTCTAAATTGAATAAAAGTTTTTGAATTTCCAAAATCGGTTGAGAATTGTTGAAGTTATTCGAAATTTACATCGACCCATATGAGATGGCGCAGCTGTATTTGATGAGGAAGCTGACCATAACTCTGTACATCTCCAGACTTAAGTCAGCAACGTTTATTGAACACTTTGGCAAAGGCATAGGAAGGCATGCACTACCTTTCCTATCCTAGTTTTCTACATTTACAAACTTTTAGATAACACTAGTGTCTAGAATGGCACCCAGGTATGTGCCACTGGGGGATAGGAATGGAATCCGATTTTTTTAGTCATGGCCTGGAAATATGGCAGTAAATAGTAGCTACAAGTTCCGTCTTCTTGAGGACAATACTTAATCACGTCCTCTCCGTGATTTCACTAATCACAGGGAAGAACAACCTTGATACTGGTATAACCATGGTATATTTTTACCCCTTTGCTCAACAATTCAACTAATATTTGTTTGATAACAATGAGCCATAAAAGAGGTACGATAAACCCACCTCCTGTTTAAGGATTTGGTGAGGTGTCTGTTTTCGAATAACTATTAAATGATTCTGATATCGAGCACTATCCAGTTGTGAATGACACCTTCAACTCCCTGAAGTTGATGGGTCACTCAGCGTTGAGCACGACCTACAGTTGCACCCTGAATTTATCGTTGAGATAGGTGCATTATGAATTCAAAAAGGTACTGACTTTCGTCTTAAGTAAAAAGGAGAATAAGTTGGTAGGGCGAAAATCATTTTTTCCAAACTGGGAATAAAGAACAAGACTCGGAAACGTATCTGATAGCAGGTAGGTTCGGAAAACCACTATGAGGTCGGAGTACTGCATAAGTATATTGCATATAGTGTACAGAATCCTGACGCTCTCTGAGCCAACTTGTTCTTATATACACCTTGTCGCCGTCGACATTCGGATTCACTGGTTTCCGAGGCTCTTTCCGGTCAAGTGGTGAACATTCTACTGCAAACAGTAGACTGCGTGAGCTCAAGACACTTTTCGATCTCTGCGCGTAAACTCGGTAGAAAACTTCTACATTCTGGCCGGCAACTTAAATGCCAAACATAATGATTGGGTAAATAACATTTCCAACACTAGGGGGAATCTCCTAAGACACTTGGGGGTTCTGCAGAGCATAGAGTACAGACTCAAGCTACTCGGCTCTTATCTGGATCTTATATTGCTTGACTCTCGACTGAGACTGGCTGACACAAACGAATGGTCTATTAATCGTCTTCAAACTTCATATACAAAAGTGACCACTGCGAGCTTGGTGTCGTGATCGCAGTACCAGACGAATTCGCGGACATGACAGACTACAAGAGGGCGCGTTGGCCACGCTTTGCCAGTTCTCTGACAAAAGCGCTCATTTCGAGTGCCTCCTTACTGTCTGTCAAATGACAAGATTGAAAATGCGATACAACGCCAATGGCATCACGACACCACAAATATGTACTGAAACGCGGCAATCGAAATATGTAAAATATTTCGAAGAAGCAATCAGATTGATATTCAGTATCTGAAGCTTCCGAGAACGTCCGACAATAAACGCCTTTTACTCGTACATTTATCCGGAGAGTGTCATGTAAGGAGGAGAGTGAGTTGATTACTGACTCTTTATTAAGAGATATGTGATTACAGTACGAGTATATATATACATACATAAGTGATTGGTACTCTTATACATAGCTGTAGCATGTGAGTATATGAAAGTAT